>CM073134.1:49679012-50386512 GCA_037039145.1 Fundulus diaphanus
TGTTTCTACATTTTATTCCTACTTGCTTTTATTCTGTTTTATTTTGCTATATTTTAATCATGTAAAGCACTTTGCATTGTCTCTGTAATGACTTGTGCTATACAAATAAATTTGCCTTGCCTTGCCTTGCCTATTCTTTACGAGTATAAAGTCAGGAGAATGAAGCCAAAGGGATACGAAAATAAACTCGTAATATTACAAAAATAAAAATATTACGATTATAAAGTATGTTCTGAGATTAAATTCCCTCTGATACTGTTTAAGTGACTCAGACTAACTGCAGATTTGCCACATACAACATGGCGGACGCTCTGACGCATCCGCAGCATAGGCAGGACCCGCCCGACGAGGCGTCTATGTATATGATGTCTATAGTTCCTACTATGAAGAAAAAATGACGGAGAACAAAAAGGTAAAAGATGAAATAACAAGCACTGCAAGTTGGAGAACAGTAGGAGAATAATAGACCCATCCAGCAGCCTAAGCCAATAGCAGCATAACTATAGAGACCCCCAGTGGTGCGCGAGCTGAAATCTGTAATGGCGGTTTGACAGTGTTTTTTCCCCAAACCATAAAGACGTGTAAATAAACATTTCCTTTGTGAAAATTAAAATCAAAAACTGCAAATTTAATAAATAAATAAAATGTATTGACATGAAAATCTATTTATTTTTAAAAGTCTTGTTCTACGCTTCATTTTAAGATGAACTTATCTTCTTCTACGCATTGTGCTTCATATGCGCACCTAGCTTGTGCCCTCTACTTCATTCATTCTCGCAAATATGCTCAATTGCCTGAAACCAGAGAATCAGAGGCAACAGACGAGAGAATTGCAACGGATCTGGGAGAAGACAAATGTCTCTCCATCTCTCTCCTCGCTTCACGTCGTGTACGTCAGTAGAGGGAAACTTGAATTCGGGCCGAAAGTTTTTACAAGATTAAATTGATTGACACAGTCTCTCTTTCCATCGCGCAGCGCCTACAAACAGCGCTGCTCATGGTGCTGTGACCACTGATCTCTATTTATGCACTGGATTGCTGATTTGCCTGAAAAACTGAAGTCACTGGCCACCATCTTGCTACTCCCTACTCTCACAGAACCCCATAGAATTTGGTTGCAACAACCATAGACATCATAAACGTAGACGCGTCGTTGGGCGGGTTCTGCCTATGCTGCGATGCGTCAGAGCGTCCGCCATGTTAAATGTGGCAAATCTGCAGTTACTCAGTGACTTAAACAGTATCAGAGGGACTTTCATCTCAGAATATACTTTGTATTCGTAATATTTTTATTTATGTAATGTTGTAATATTACAAGTTTATTTTCGTATCCCTTTAGCTTCATTCTCCTGAATTTATTATTGTAAAGAATAAAAATAATTATAATCATCTAACCTGGCCCTATTACTTCAGGAGTGAAATAATTCTGCAAACTGTGACTATTCTGGAAATGTTCCCTCTTAATTCTCATAATATGACGTTTTTCTCATAACATTACCACTTTTATGTTTTTTTTTGTTTTTGTTTTTTACTTTATTGTCCTAGGTATTTTTTTCTCATATTAGTAATTTTACCTCTTTAATACTCCCCCAAAAAGTCTGTTCCTAAAGTTTCACATGTGACACGGTTTTATGAAATAATGAAGACCACGATGTTTAGATTTAACAAATTGATCCTTATAATCATAGCACTATTTATTTGGCTTATTTATAATACTTGAAAATCTATATATGCACATCTATATCTAAATACAATAGTCTGTACTGCATGCAAGCTAAAAACCTTGAAAAATAATGGTCTTGCACAGCTTTTTTCTAGTGTTGCCACTCTGCAGCTTTAGTGTGTCCAGTTTTGCAACATGGTGCAGCCTTAGTTTATAGAGGGCAGATACAAGTAGTGAAATCAGCCCGAATACATTTCCATGCAGCACAGGAATGAGGCATCTTCTCTGATCCACGTTCACTACAACAGAACTTAACTTTTTTCTGCCACATACAATATGGCGGTGACGTTGACGTGCGAACCTGCGCCCAACGACGCGTCTAAGTATATAATGTCTATGGCAACAACAAGCAGTTTTCTGGCTGTGTGAAAACGTTTCACAGGTAATTGTACAGTCAGTGGATGTACTAACACTATCAACTACTAGGAAATTATGTGCTGAAATATTTTACATGTTATTCATATTTTATATATATATGTATATATAAATATGTGTATATGTATATATGTATATATACAGTATGTATACATATATGTATATATATGTTTTTGTATATTGTTATTTATATATTTATAAATGTTATTTATATATATATATATATAAATAAATATATGAACCAAAACTGGGACTCTCCACAGGAGAGGAGCCTGATAGCTAAAGGATCTGCCTCCCATTCTACTTTTAGAGACTCTAGGAACCACCAGCAGACCTGCAGTCTGAGAGCGAAGTGCTCTGTTAGGAACATACGGGGTAATCAGAGCTCTGATATATGATGGAGCTTGATTATTAAGGGCTTTATACGTGAGAAGGATAATTTTAAATTCTATTCTTGATTTAACAGGAAGTCAATGAAGGGAAGCTAAAATAGGAGAAATATGATCCCTGTTGTTGATTTTCATCCAAGTTATTTTACAGACATTACAGACTTCTGCTATTGGTGTATCAGCCCCTCCAGAACAACTCAGGTCTTCTGGCTCAAATCTACTCTGCCAGAACCACAATCAAACACAGAGAAGCAGCATTTAGTTTTTATGCTCCGCTTATCTGGAACAAACTCCCAAAGGAGTGTTAAAGTGCTGAAAGCCTGAGTTCATTTAAATCAAGGTTAAAAACCTATTCATTTAGAGCTACCTTTAAATGTTAATGTTTTAGTTTGTAGTCCAAAGTGTCTTATTTTCTATCTGACCACTGCTTCTATTCCATTGCGATGTGCTTGCCTCAGTAATGTTTTCCTTCTGTCTCTGTAATGCTTTTCTTTCCACTGTTTTTTGTTTCATTCATGTACAGTACTTTGAATCATCTTGTTATTGAAAAGTGATTCATAAATAAACTTGCCTTACAAGAGGTCCAGGAAGACTGAACATACTCCTCTCTGCCTACTGGGGGAGGTGGTGGAGCTGGAGGACAGCATAAAGTTCCTGGCAATTCACATCTCCTCTGACCTCTCCTGAACTGTGAACACCTCCCACCTGGTGAAGAGGATCCAAAAATGGCTCTTCTTTCTCGGAACACTGAAACAGACCAGACTTTCTATGCAGCTGCTCATAAACTCCCACAGGCAACAATTTAGCTTATCAGGGAGTGTAGTTGCTCAACATTTTGCATCAATCTGTACAAGTTACGCCAAGATGCACAAGGCAGTGAAATAAGATTTAATGAACGAAAGCCTACAAAATAACAAAAACTTTATAAAAAACTGCTTTAAAGAAATGTAAATATACCATATACCTAAAAGTTTTGCATAAAAACATGTTAAATATAGATTCTAAAGCCTAATTTAAATCTGATCAAGTTTAATTTTAAATGTATACCCCAGCCAAACTAATCTTTTATCTTATGCTTCAAAACGGAAGCAAATCATTAGTCAGCTTATTTGATCAAAGGTTGCTTTGAACAAAAAAAATGCTGTCTTCAATAAAAGAAATAAACAGTTTCTGCAAACCTCATGTTTTCTTGGAGTTTCTTCCATAGGTGAGGGGCACAGAATCTAATGCTGCCTTGCCTTTTTTAGTTCTGGTCCTGGGAACAGCAAGTAACCAGGTCTCTGAAGGCCCCTCCCAATTACTTAATTGTATAGTATGTAGTTAATATTGAAAAAATTGGGATTGGCTGTTTCACCCACATATATGTCCATTGAAGACAATCCATTTAGCACAAAGCAAATATATCAAAGGTCCATATAGGTGCAATACTGAGCATCAACACCGGTTTCGTGGAGCATACAATCTGATGTCTGGTTGCCTAATAGTATTGGTGTAAAAAGTCAAACTTCAGACATATTATCAATAACATTTTACTTATTAGTGGAATGTAAATGAACATCCAAGCATAGCTACAGGAATTCATGAGGGCAACAGATGTAAGACAGCAAAACTGGACATGAATGCATTGCCCTCTTATGATAATAACCCTTGTACAGTTGTCTGTATACAGTAAACAGTGTTGTCAAAATGAATGATTAATCCTTGCGGTTAATCAAACAATGAAAAAGAAGGGAAATAACAAATAATCCTAAAAACGGAATGTTGTTCTTCTACATTTTGTTCTTCTACATTTTTGTTGGGGGTTTAGGAAACAACTTGGTGCATTACTGTCTCCAACCACAATCAAAATCACTCTGTTCTAGTAGTACTATTTTATCAGAATATTTTTTTGTTTTTGTTTTTTATTCACAAGCCAGAACGAACCCAAGCTGAAATAAAATAGAAGTAATGAGACAATTTTCAAAATGTAATAAGTAGAAAGTATAGATAATTGCATGAAAATGTAAACGGTAGATGTAAAAAGTAGGCTAAAACAAATCTCTCCACTAAAGTATAAATAACGTAAATTTCTACTTAAGTAAAGTAACAAAGTATTTGTACTTAGTTACAAATACTTCTGTGCTCCATTGATATTTCTGACTCCTTAAGTCTATGCTACAACTGCGGCTGTATGTCTGCTGTCCAAGGTCAGAAATGTTGTGTCAACTCCATGGGATATTGGCAAGATGTTCCGAGACTGAGGCTAAAGATATCAATCCATGGTATGTTCACCTACATTATCATAGACCTATGAGATTAAAGTCTGAATCAAAATCTAAAACAATTTTCTTTACTATTTACCTGAACCTTTATGTTCCAGTTGTCCACGGGAAAAGGTAAGGAAAATATGTTGAAGCTAGTTTCATCATTATGAGAAAGAAATCTAGCAAAAAAAACTCGACTGTTTCTCACTAGGACTGTTTTCTAAATCAAATTCACAAACTCTCTGATTGCTTGGTGCTGAATTGAGCTAACACCCAACAGCACAGAGAACGATGGAAACAGTAAGTCTGAATCTCTCTTCCCACACAGAAACACATATATACAACTAATGAAGTGTAAGCAATCATCTTTACAGACCTTTACCATAAAAATGGAATTTGCACTTTATGAATTGTGTGACACAGATGCACACACACACCTCACATCTTGAAAAGGTGTAATTTGTCTGCTTCAGTAGTCAAGGTGAATATTCACCCTGACAGCTCCCAGAAAAGACACAAAGCAGAGACAAGCTGCTGTCATTAGACAGTGAAAGAAAGTTATGCTTTGGTTTTTGGTTCTGTCCACTTCCCTCTCACCTGGTTCTGCCTTTTGGTCTCTTTGATTTCTTGCATAGCAGTGTTTGGTTATTAAATAAAGTTATACAGTTTCACACCCACCTGCTGAGCCTACATTTGGGTTCGCCATCAGCTTCCCTGTGTCATGAAAGCAAAGGAGAAGCTGTTGAATTAAACATAAAAGAAGAAGCAGAAAATGGGTAAACATGATCTCTGGGTTCTTGCTGTCATCTTCTGATGCCCTTACTCAACAAACATTTTAAGTTTTCTTTTTTTAAATATACAGTAGCCACACATAAAAGCAACTTGCAACGGGTACAATGTGGGCTGAGAGTGCAACCTTCTGTGTGGGCATGGACCAGTGTTTGCAGGACCTAAATGAAGATTGATTAGTGTTAGCAACACATAAGACATCATGCACTTTTTGCCATTCTTTTATTTTATTGATAAAGAGAATTGTTTGAATGTATGTGAAAATGTTAACAGGTATATTAAACTGAATAATGACACCAAATCTGTTGGTTTTTTGAGTGTTTGCCCCAGGGTAACATTAAAGGGGACATAACACGTAAAATCCACGTTTTAGCTTTTAAATACATTTTGTTGTGTACTTTGAGTCTCTAGGAATGCAGAAAGGTTGAACGTAATCTGCCCAGGATCTCTGTAGCTATCTTTATGTTCTTTTTGGGTCATATGTTTTTAAGCTGTTCAGTATTATCTATTCTCGTTTTCGATTTTTTAACAATTACGTCACAGTATTTGCTGCAGCACATACTAAAGAAGGTCATGGACTTCCAGCTAACCTATTTTGTGAATCCAAAATTTGTATCTTTTTCGTCACAATTTTGTGTCCACCACACAAAGCCATGAGTTAATGAATGGAAAACAGTTTGGTAACATAAATGTCATTACAAATCTTTCCATTTAATGCCTTTAGTTTTTTTAATCCACAGTCAACACACATGCTCCCATACGTTTGGGTCCCGTTAGCCCTGTAGTTTGAACATTGTTTAATTTTCAGCTGTTTCCCCCATTTCTTAAAAAGACGAGGAAACAGCTCCACTCTGTCCCACCTCCTGTACACATCTCATACTCAGGCTGAGAGCAGCTGTGGGTGATGGTGCCTCTCAGTAGTGGCCGAGAGGGCTAGAAACAGAACCTTTAGAGGTTTGTACTGTTGTAGACAAAGAAAAGTTGCAGAGCATGATTTCACATGCAGTTATTAACTACTAAAGCAACACTGACCAGTGAAGAAGTGACAAACATGAAAAATAAGTGCAAAAACGACAAAGACACGAGAAATTTTCTAATTTTTTTCTGTTGCTGATCTGCCAAATCAGCTGATTAGATGTAATGACACAACCGGAAGACTTGAGTTAGGTAAATTACAATACAAACATATCATATTTTGATATTGATGTAAACATTTTCAGTTTGAGTTTTTTCAAATGGTTAAAATCAGATGGTAAATGGGTGACTAGCTGTCTATTTCCACCACTTTAACGATTTATTTACCTACCAACAAGCTCGATGTGCTTTTTCAAGACCAGGAAACTAATGCTATTATAAACTATTATTAACATCACATAGCAAAGGAGACAGAGATGCAGAGGCAGGAGCTCTACTCATCACTCACTATCACATCATGCAAAAGCGGAACCAGCTTAACTTTAAATTTCCTGCTTTTCAATTTTGACAAGACAGAATTTGTCATCTTTGGAACATGTCTTCAAAAAATAAACTTCTTAATCAATCACTTAATATGGATTTTCTCTAGTGATGACACAGTTAGGAAGCGTACAGCCCTTGCATGGTGTGTACCTAGATCCCTATATAATGTTTGTGTGATGAGCAATCGGGGCTTCTTGCCAATCAAAAGCCCATCAGCGCTGATGTGTCTATAACTGTTTCTCTGTCCTTAGTAGATAAAATATAACTTGAAGTATACTTGTCTGTTTTATGCGTCCTGCATCCAAAGTAATATGTAAGTGGGGTTCGCCTGACGGGTAAAAAGAGCTGGATCCACTTAGGGTGTTCACCAAACAAAGGCAAAACATCTCTACTCCCATGTCTAGTTGGTTAAAAATGAGACAGAGTTGACTAGATCTGCTCTTCCAGCGTCCAGTTGCCGTGACAGCGACACCAAGCTGTGACGAACTTTTCATAAATGTTGAGAGGTACAGTGAAGAAAAACCCACACTAACGCCATAGAACGAATAATCTCTGTGCGCACTCTGACAATGAGAGTGCCAAACTGCCACCTATTGTAGTAGACGTGCAATTACAACCCCCCCTCCCCACCCCTCCCAAAATCCCCAGCCCCTCACCCTGGCATCGCGTGCCACTATTTGAGAAGCCCTGGTTTAGGATTAGGCCATGGAAAGGCTTGAAAATTAATGATAGTCAATGGAAGTCAAGGTACGGTCCTCACTCTGTATTTTAAACAAGGATGCTTGTGTGTGTGTGTGTGTGTGTGTGTGTGTGTGTGTGTGTGTGTGTGTGTGTGTGTGTGTGTGTGTGTGTGTGTGAGTGAGAGAGAGAGAGAGAGAGAGAGAGAGAGAGAGAGAGAGAGAGAGAGAGAGAGAGAGAGAGAGAGAGAGAGAGAGGGCGGGGGGCGGAGACCTGGTACCAGATGCTCTCATTTTCACCTTTAAATCTGTTAGTGTATCATCAGTATGATGGGGGGAGCATGGTGTGTTTGTATGGTATTATTTCTCCACCCACAGAGGAATTTGGCCTCCATTAACCTGATTAAAGTCACAACTTCTCCATCTCATTTCACAAGAAACAAAGTGTTAAAAATCAGTTCAAATCATCAAGACTAGTCCTGCTTTTTAACTGGTGCTGTAATGAAGGTTTTGCCCTATGAAAAGCATAGGAAGATGAGACTCATAGAACATAACAAAGTTTCAGTTTGTTTACCACTGCTTTAACAGCCAGATGCTGCTCATCAAATGCACTCAACATCTGATTCCTCTATACAAGCAGGAATTCTGGCAGTGCCTTTTTCTCCAGGTTTTATATCATGTGACATCAGCAACAACCCTGGAGAATGTTTTTTTTTCTGTCTGTCAAACTCACAAGAGTTGGCAATTTTCAAACAACTTAAATTTCTCATTTCTAGAAGGTTGACAGTGTTTCAGTGGAAAAGAGTAGCTGTCTATTAAAAAGTTGTATGAATGTTTTCTACATCCTTCCGCCATATCTCAATGTTTCCCTGGGCAACAGACTGAACAACAACTTGCAAATAATCAATTGACAGTTAAATTTCTTATGTTTAAGTGGAAGCCACAATAGACAGCTAGCCATCTTCCCATTGGTAGATAAATAAACTGAGCTTGACTGCATTGTTTTATAACCAGGATAAAATTTGAATATATGTACAGTGATATTCAATAAATTAGAATATTATTGAAAAGTTAATTTATTTCAGTAACTCAATTCATCTGCGATAGACTGGCGACCTGTCCAGGGTGTACCCAGCCTCTCGCCTATTGACACCTGGAGATAGGCACCAGCACCCCTCACGACCACAATAGGGATAAGCGTGTCGGAAAATGGATGGATGGATGGATGGAACTCAATTCACTAAGGGAAACACATTATATAGATTAACGCAAACTGATGATGTTTTAAAACTTCGCTGATGCCCGTGAGCTTTATGTTGCTCTGAAACATCCGTGTCATACTGTTAACTTAGCGTGTAGCACCGTTACGCACTCGGTCTAATTTAGCCGTAATTTTGACAACTTTCAGTGTAACTGGCCATTACGCTGAAATGCGCTGGATAAAACCTTGCTGGTTGGAGTTGCTAATTTACCCCATTCACCCTCCCAGGTATGTTCCATGTTATACAGCCGGTTGTGGATGCAGCTGTGTAATTTAATAAATTGATTTATCAGATTAAATGTCAGTTTTTATTCTTGAATTGTGTGGAAGAAATTTCTAAATAAATGCGTATAGTCCAGGGCGACATATAGTCTGGTGCACCTTTTCTATGTTTTTTTTCCTCTTTATGACAAGTTTTTGGACCGATGCGACTTATATTCTGAAGCAGTTTATAGTCTGAAAAATACGGTACTATGAAATGCGGCCGTCATCAGACTTCTGTCTTACGTGTTCAAGACCATAAAGCGACCCGTAGCGCAGATAACTAAAGGAGACGTCACAGAGCAGCGCACTGTTTGCGGAAGTAATGTTCAATGTAATTGTTTCCAGAAGTGTGCAATAAAGTTTTGTTTAAAAAATACTCGGGGAAAAAATACATGGATACCAGCCAGCATCTCTCCTTGCTATTATTAGAAAGCTGTGGGAGCCGACAATATTAAGACCACATCATAGCAAGAAGAAATCAGTGTGTGGATGTGTAGTGAGAGACAGGAGAGTGACGTGGAAGATGAATAAAATGTGACATGACTGTTCAGACTGCGTACAATTTGAAAATAATCTAATATGTATCTGAGTTAGTACCACATATGGAAGTGGCCCAAATCGCATATCTTGTTTGGGAGGGGGGGGGTGGAAAGATCAGAATTGGACTGTTCAAACTGCCATGAAAAAGATGGATGTGGGTCGCATATGGACAAAAAGATCAGATTTGGGTTTTATTTCCCTGCAGCGTGAACGTAGCCATAAATCGGATGCTTTTTACAAGAAAGGACAGAGTAGAATTTACCTCCTGAGGATGCTGAGGTCTTTTGGAGTCCAGGGGGCGCTCCTAAAGACGTTCTTTAACTCTGTGGTGGCATCAGCCATCTTCTATGGTGTGGTCTGTTGGAGCAGCAGCCTATCTGTAGCTGAGAGGAAGAGGCTGGATAAGCTCCTTAGGAGAGCCAGCTCTGTCCTGGGATGCTCCCTGGACTCAGTGCAGATGGTGGGAGATGGAACGACTGTACAGAAAATCACATCCCTGAGGGACAATGTCTCCCACCCCATGCATGGAGCTGCTGCAGAGCTGGAGAGCTCTATCAGTGACAGACTGCTGCAACCTAGATGCTCTAAGGAGCGCTTCTGCAGGTCGTTTCTCCCAGCTGTAGCCAGACTTTATAGCTATGCTGCTCCCAACAGACTCAATAACTGTTTACATCATACTAATGGTTGCACAGGTTCTGATCCAATCATTAACCGTTTACACTGTCCCCAGATGCTAAGGTACCTTGCACACGCCTTACCTACCTTGGGATGCCGTTGCACTATCATGCACATTGTATATTTTGATATGTGTTATGTAAATAGGCTGGTGTCTTTTCCACTGTAAAAAAAAAATGTTTTCCTCTGTGCAATATTCATTTACGCTGGTACTTTTCATTTTCTACTTTTAGTGTTTCTTTAGAGTTTTTCTGATTATAATAATAATTTTATTAATTGTGTTTAACTGTCACACCCGAATTTCCCCACTGCAGGACAATGGAGAAATTCTTATCTCATCTTAATTTATCTTATGACTGTATTTAAGACATTGAATCTGTCTGTATGATTCAATTAAATGGTGCGTTTTTATTGACTCTTGTGAATTGGAGTAATATAAATAAACTGAACTGAGTTGAAAGTATCGAGTATCTGGCATTCATTAGGTTAATTTGTCACATGTCAATGAAGGCATGACAGTGACTGTGATTTAATTAGCAAAATAAATTAACTCACAGTAATGTCACAAGGAGAACAGTATGTGGAACCGCAGTGGGAACAACAGAGGAATCCACCTAAGTACAACGAAAACAGGAAAGTTAAAGGAACAATAAGTAATAATGACACCTAGTAGTTAAAATCATGACAACACATATGCAATACCTTTCACGGGGACCTGCCATTTACCCCAGTGTGGCTATGAAACTCCACTGAATTTTTACTTACACAGGATAGGTAGATGATGTTGTATTCTGTTCTGTTTCTGATCTGCTTCTCTTATTGGCTTCCATGTTTCCAGATTGCTGCTCTTTTGCCAAAATAAAATACCAAATGCTGAGCTCTGTTTTGGGAACCATGGGAAATCTCATATGATTGGCTCAGGAACCAGGAAGTAAACATGGGCTACATACTGCTCTGAAGTAGTTCCAGACTGTACATCTAGGTTTGAAATTAGAAAAACATGACTAAGACATTGTTGATGGAGAGGACTGATTGTTTAGGGAATGTTACTTCCATCATGGGTGACAAATGAGAATGATGTAGGTTGATTTTACAGTAAATGTCTTACTTATAGCTCCTTTAAATACCAAGGTGTAATTGGGGACATGGGATCTAAATGAGGCTAATCAGAATGAACACAGAGGTAGCTGAACCAAAACCCAAAAGCAAATAAAAACCAAAGGGAAAAAGTAGATAAGAGTTTAAACCAAAAACATACAGAGACAAAAAGAAAAAACAAGAAATAACTAAGAAACTTGAGACAAAGGAAATAAAGGGGACTTTTTTATGGCAATAAGTAAATGTTTTGTAGGTGTCTGGAAACGAGCTGTTTCAAAAATCTCACAATTATTATGTCACAATCGATGGGCACTCCCTGTCACCTAGCAACCCCAGACTAAAAGATAAACCCAGCAACCCCTGCCGAGCACAGCCCCTCATCTAGCAAACCAGGTGGAGCTCCGCCCACCTCTGTATACATTGTAGAATGGCTGTTCGGCATGAACATGATTTTAGCCCAAGCTAACGCTAACAATAGACTACTTATAGCCCTGTTTCCATTTAGAAAATGTACCACTCAGAAACCGTTGCATCTTTGCTGGTTGTGCAGGAGGCTCCACTTCTGCTTTTGGGTCAAACTCAAGGTCAAAGATTCGTTTGCAGTCATTTTCACGTGTATAAAGCACAAGTGTAAATATTAAGCTGGAAAGTAACGCGGCCAGCTATGGCTTATTTGTATAAAAGAGTCCTAAAAACATCTCATTCTGAAAGGATCTCAAAATTGGTGGAACTGAGGATGTGAAATGTCATCTGAGAATTGTTTTGTGAAATAAAAATTAACATGTTTTGTATAGCTCATGGAACTATTCTAACTTGTTTAAAAGGAAGCATAATAGGACCCCTTTAACCAAGGTGTTGTGTTGTTACAGCACAAGACTAAATGACAAACTAAGAAGTTGATCTTAGGTCCCAATTCTCTTACTTCTAGAATAAGGTGAATTGTTTACAAATGAAATTACTCCCTAAGATAGAGTGACAGTGTTGTTGTTTTTCTTTTGTTTTTTTAAAAAAAAGTCTGGAGGCTGTTTCTTAAATGTTTATCATTCATTAATCATGGATAGGATAAAGTCAGGTTTAACCAAGTCTTTTCAGATCATCTTGGCTTAACCTCCTTCACAAACCCTAACCAGACCATGCGGGACAGATGAAGTTAAATCAGTTTTAAAGAATTAATGGCTGTCTGAGAGAAACCTCATAATTCTTTTAGATCCCTTGATAAATGCTTTGGGTTGTGAGATTTAAAAAAAAAAGTGTGTCTGTCTATTGTTGGGTTTGTCTTTCTGTGTGTGGGTTTGTTTGTCTGTCTGACTCTGAATGGGTCAGTCTATGGGTCTGTGCCTGGGTTTGCACGTGTATTCAGACAAAATGATAATCAATGAAGAGCCTAATACCATCAAATGTTAAATGACTTGGAAAAAGAATCAGTGCCCCCAAACAAAGTACATGTCCAAACATATTACCAATCTATCTGTGTGTGCGTGCATGTGTGCGTGCGTGCGTGCGTGCGTGTGTGCGTGCGTGCGTGCGTGCGTGCGTGCGTGCGTGCGTGGTAACAGAATGAGTGAGAGGGACTTGAACGTAGTCCCTGACAAGTCTCTTTGTCCTTTTCAGTGAAAACCTGCGGACACACACACTGGAAGACTCCAGCACACACACACCTACATGCCACAGTGGGAGGTGAGAGAGGAGCCTTTTTAGCTAATGAGCCTTTTTCATACCTCATTTATCACACTTTGTACCTCTGCAGATATTTCTTTTAGTTTTTCCTTGTTCAGATTATGGTCCAGTCTATTGAGTCCTCCGTGGCACATTTCTGTTTATGGGAATACTTCTAAATATGACCAGAAGGAACTGTTCCATGTTTACGGAAGAATCAGCAACGCAATGTACTGGTTGAATTTGCTTACACTTTTTACAACGAAAAAGTATATACAAATACTGTAAGGTAGTCACAGAACGGGTTCCTTTTCCCTTGATTGTAGCCGAAGGATGGAGAGGATTGTAAAGCTGAAATAATTAAAGATGGGACCTATTTATCTCATTTCTCATGGTATCTTGGGAAAATATCAGAGATTTCTACACTTTTAGAAACAGATGACAGATCACATGTAAAACTAGTGTCCGCATCAGTAAAATGCATGAGCACATGCGGCCAAGAGACTGAACCATTTATGGAAACATTTCCTGGACTCTTTGCAGTTAACAACTCTGTTTTTTTAAAGTATGAACTGAGCATATTTTAGTAGTTGTTAATCTACTTCAGCCTAAACCATTTATATAAAATATTATTAGATTTTAAGCCTTTAAAGCTCACATTTACACAGCTAAACTATTTGTTTTATCAAATTCCAAACTAAAAATGAAAGTAATTTCTCTAAAATCCATTCCAACTGCATTTTAGAGAAATCAATACCACCCCCAAACAAACCCTGACAAAAATAGTCAAATAAGCAAAAATAATTGGCCTTAAATATATATTTTTACACACACCACATCTAACTTGAATAGACACACACTTATTTCAGTAGTTCATTAATCCTTTTAGGAAACCTTAAAGATATATAGCCACGTTATATACTTAAAAAAGACCAGAAACCATTTGATCATGATAAGATAAGATTATATCCACCAAGCATCCATCCTGATAGTGTTTTGATGGTTCTTTTTATAAGCTAAATATAGCCCCACAACGGGTGCAATGAACAGACAAAAACCGACGTGACACCATCTACCGTCAGTATCGCAGAGCTATCATGATGCTGGTTTGTTTAAATCATAAATCACTTGTAAATAATGCCGGACCGAGCCTGACCCTCTGCAATGCCTTGCAGTAAAGCGGCAGCTCAGTATGATCGAAGACCAACCATTATTAATTAAATACACCAATCTACAGCAACTTTAAGAGCCTTGTATCAGAACATTTACTCACATCAATCAACTCTGTGGTCACTTCTGAGCAATCAGCAGGTTTAGCGTCTGCTTCAGTGAACACCAAAGTTCAGACTGTATTCCCAGCGACATTCCAGTCTTTTCCCTCTTGGAATTATTTTTTTTGTGTTTTTTTTCACTGGATCTTGGACCATTCTTCATTGTTTCACTGGGAGATGCTAATAGCCATGAGCCGCGTCCTTGTTTTATCCCCTGCTGTGCGCATGCGCAATGACGTGCTTCAGTTATTATAAATAAACACAAGATTTATTATTTATTAACTAACAAGTTGAGCAAAAACAAAGCATAAAACACCAAAATAACAACTAATACCTAAGCAGGACGTGATAATCTTTCTTTAAAACTTTGTATGCAACCAGAGTGAGCTACTGGCCTATAAATTTTAAAAAGGCAAAAAACGTGGCTATGCACCTTTAATAGGAGCACAATTTTGCTGCACGTAGAATGAGGAAAACACAGCCCTATCTGGTGGGTAAACATGAATGTTGTAAATTGATGGCTATTAGTCCAAATTAACCATTATGGGTTAGGGTTAAACTAAAGGAACAAAATGCTTGAAGGATCTTATGTGGTAAAAGGTTGCTGTAAACAGAGTTACACATAGGCTTTTAGTACCACGTCTGTAGACTTAGCACTAACTGTCTATTGATTGGACAGTTAGATTTTAGTTCTGATCGCTCTGAGCCCATTTAGAGGTAAGCAATCTGGACCCTTACTATCCTGGTGTTGGCTAATTTAACATAAGATAAGTAGATAAGAAATTCCTATATTGTCCCACTATGGAAAAATTTGGGTGTGACATTTAGAATCATTAAACAGTTTTCAAAGACCTTGTCAAAAAATAAAAATGTATTTTAAATAATATTGAAAAGTTGATAATCAGGTGACTGAATAGGCAAGCCTCCCCTGTTGTTTATTGATTGTTTTGAAATATGATTTGAAATCAAACTCATGTACAGAAATACACAGTCATACTCAATAAATTACAATAATATTGAAAAGTTCATTTATTTCAGGAACTCAGTTTCAAAAGCTAATCTTATAAAGCCTTTATTTCTATCATTAAGATAATTTTTTTCCCTTACAGTTAATCAAAATGCGATATTTGCTATATCTAAAGACCCGTTATAAAATTACAACCAACATTACAATACCCTGTATGACGTGAGCTGTCTGCTTCAGATAAAACCTTCAACTGTATCTGAAGCCAAAGGTTTTTATCATGCTAACATCAGAATATTGTTTCATGTTGCAAATTCAATTCAATTCAATTCAATTCAATTTTATTTATATAGCGCCAATTCATGAAACATGTCATCTCAAGGCACTTTACAAAGTCAAATTCAATCTTATTATACAGTTTGGGTCAGATTATACAGATTGTCAAAAATGTCCTATATAAGGGAACCAGTTGATTGCTTCAAAGTCCCGACAAGCAGCATTCACTCCTGGAGAAGCGTAGAGCCACAGGGAGAGTCGTCTGCATTGTCCATGGCTTTGCAGCAATCCCTCATACTGAGCAAGCATGAAGCAACAACGGAAAGAAAAACTCCCCATTAACGGGAAGGAAAAACCTCCAGCAGAACCGGGCTCAGTATGAACGGTCATCTGCCTCGACCGACTGGGGGTTACAGAAGACAGAGCAGAGACACAACAAGAGAGACAAAAAAGCACAGCAGCACACATTGATCCAGTAATCTGTTCTACATTAGATGGTAATAGCGGGTGATCTGTCTTCCCTGGATGATGTCACAGCTAACAGAACGCCAGACCAGGTGTACCTACTATGAAGAAAAAAAAAGAGAGAACACAAAGTTAAAAGCTGAAATGACAACAGTCATTTCAATGCAATGCAATGTAAAACTGGAGAACAGAAGAAATCAGTAGAGTGAGAAAAATAAGCCCTGATGTCCTCCAGTAGCCTAAGCTGATAGCAGCATAACTATAGAGGTAGCTCAGGGTAACATGAGCCACTCTAACTACAAGCTTTGTCAAAAAGGAAATTTTTAAGATTAGTCTTAAAAGTAGACAGGGTGTCTGCCTCACGGACCAAAACTGGGAGTTGGTTCCACAGGAGAGGAGCCTGATAGCTAAAGGATCTGCCTCCCATTCTACTTTTAGAGACTCTAGGAACCACCAGCAGGCCTGCAGTCTGAGAGCGAAGTGCTCTGTTAGGAACATACGGGGTAATCAGAGCTCTGATATATGATGGAGCTTGATTATTAAGGGCTTTATACGTTAGAAGAAGAATTTTAAATTCTATTCTTGATTTAACAGGAAGCCAATGAAGGGAAGCTAAAATTGGAGAAATATTATCCCTCTTGTTGATTTTCATCAGAACTCTTGCTGCAGCATTTTGGATCAGCTGAAGACTTTGAACTGCATTTTGTGGACTTCCTGATAATAAAGAATTACAATAGTCCAGCCTTGAAGTAACAAATGCATGGACTAGTTTTTCAGCATCACCCCTGGACAGAATTTTTCTAATTTTGCCAATATTCCTGAGGTGAAAAAATAAAACTCTGGAAACCTGTTTAATATGGGATTTAAATGACATGTCTTGGTAAAAAATAACACTAAGATTTTTTACTTTATTACCAGAGGCCAAGTTAATGCCATCTAGATTCTTTTTTGAGGACTCTGGTCCAAAGATTACAACTTCTGTCTTGTCAGAATTTAAGTGCAGGCAATGTAAAGTCATCCAGCTTTTGATGTCATCAAGACATGACTGTATGGGGGCAATATTGTTGCTTTATTTATTTATGTGTGTGGAGAGTTGTGTGTCTGTATCTCGATTTGTGTGTGTGCAGTGGGATTTGAAAATGTGTAAATAAATATGTAAATGTGTGAGGAGATTTGTGTGTCTGTATTCAGATCTACAAATGTGTACTGAGATTTGCAAATGTGTACTGAGATTTGCAAATGTGTACTAAGATATGCAAATGTGTACTAAGATTTGCAAATGTGCAGATCAATCTGTAAGCACACACAGAGACACTTGTGTCTGAAGTATTTTCACTTCAAGACCCAGAAATACACACAAATCATTGGTTACAAGTCAAGCGGTTTCTCGGTTGGCTCTCTTTACAAACGTGATTTTTGCTACACTTCTGCCGTGTGAGATGCACAAATACGTAAAAAGGATTTGTATGTGTAATTTCTTGATTTTAAGCCCTTAGCGCAGGCTCACAGGCTCACAGGCTGCCCTGAGCGCAGGCTCACAGGCTGCCTCTTCTGGCTGCGGGAGGTCACGTGACTTTCAAGGATCGTACCAAAGCGTTTTGCTACCAGACGGCTGACAAGGCAACTTGTTATAACTAGATAACTTTCTCGTTTTAACGGCAAAAGTTTCTCGTTTTAATGAGAGTCTTATCTTGCTAAAACGAGATCATTTTCTCCTCATAACAACGCAACATAACCCGGCATCAGCTCGCGGGATATTTGAGTGTCATCGGAGAAGATGGAGAGACAGAGGAAGACCCATTATTTCGTTTTAAGAAGTCATCATTTGTCGAAGGGATGTATTTCTGCACTGAGGAGTGACAAGGTAAGTCATGGATACAAAGCAAGTCGCCTACTTGAAATTTGCTCAATTCCACAGTTATTTATAGTTAACAACTAGGCTCTGGATACACTTGCATCGCTGTGGTACCGTCTCTGGCTCTGTTTACACTGTGAAAACAGGTTTGCATTGCGTTTGTACTGTGCATTTACACACTACAAGGTTTAACTGTTGCTTAGGGGGACTTTCAGCTATAGCTGTGGGTTTATTCACAACAGTTTGCAGCCAAAACAGTATACCGCCAGCCGCTGTTTTCTTCTTCTGAGCAATTTGACGCAGAGCTTCAAAAATCACAGCACTACTAGTGGTGCGCCATGAGAATTACACCGTTTAAGTACTCAGTGTAAACAGGGCCTTTGACTGACAATGTACTTCATGGATGTTAATGAAATTGGCTGACAAAAAGATGAAGAGATAAGGATAAGCAGCTTAATTTTTTTAAACATGTCATGCATTTAATCATAAATTCTGCTGTAAAGATTAATAATCATGTGCTTAAAAGAGTCTTTTTAGTTTGTTTTTTTTATATAACCATAATTTCATTGTGCTTGTAGACTGACATATTAGCTATAGCAAGCATGGATGATGAGAGCTTGGCCACCTACATTCCCACCTATGCTGACAGAATTGCCACCCGGAGATTTTGCTCCGAGTACCAAGGAAGAGATGTGCATCGACAGACGTTGCTAATGGGTGGTTTTTCTTCCCACTGTCGCTTCATGCTTGCTCAGTATGAGGGATTGCAGCAAAGCCATGTACAATGCAGACGACTCTCCCTGTTGCTCTATGGTTCCCCAGGAGTGAATGCTGCTTGTCGGGACTTTGATGCAATCAACTGGTTTCCTTATATAGGACATTTTGACCAATCTGTATAATCTGACCCAATCTGTATAATATGATTGAACTTGATTTTGTAAAGTGCCTTGAGATGACATGTTTCATGATTTGGCGCTATATAAATAAAAATTGAATTGAATTGAATTGAATTGAATTGAATTGAATTGAATTGAAAAACTCTTTTCATGCAAATCTTTTCATGGAAAAAGTCCAATTTGATCTAAAATGTTTTGGGTTTCAGGTAATACCACTATGTAATATATTTCAAAAGAAAGTTTACCATTTGACTCAAAATGGTCATATGTTTTCAGGAACATATGGAAGTGAGCCACAATAGAATCAGTTAGCTTTTATTTTTGCTGACAAATATATGGAGCAAAAATACTGATTAAAAAGATTACTCCAACAACATTGTGAAATACAAGTTTTTGAAGTCAAATTATTGCTGTTTCTATGAAGCTTCTTTAAGGTAAAAATTTTGAAGCATGTGTTTCAACTGTACTTATTTTCCTTTTCTTTCCATAGGGCATTATTTTTCTTTTATATTCTTCAAAGTTGATTGTAAAATTGATAAATGCATTGAGCGCAATAGTGCCCAGATTTCTAACAAAGACTTTTGTCGTATGTAAAAGGATTCTCTCATGTTTAATTTTGAGATCCATGTATTCATCTTTTTAATACACATAGATCATGTTCTAGTTAGGTCATCTTCTGGAGGTAGAGAACTTCCTTTCAAAAAGATCTTTCAGAGCACTTGTTAAAGGTACTTTTAATGTGATGACAAAGTGATGAATACAGAGCTTTCTAATGTGACTATTCACAAGCCAGTGAAGGACAGCTATTTATATGAGCTCCATTAATAAACCCAGTCAACTGCTGACATGCTTTAATAAGGGGAAAAGCAAAAACTGATAATTGATTATCATTGCTGTAAATTCAAAAGTTAATATCAGAATTTATCAATAAAAGCTCCTGGCAGGAAGGCACCACATTCTGTTCTCAGTTTATTCGTTGTTGCATTTGTTTTTTTCTGATGTCTTTAAACTCACTCAGAAAAGAAAACAAATCTTAATCAACAACATTGTTCCATTGCAGTCTAGGTTTGAGCAATTTAACATTGATCCAGTCTAACTTTTAATCACAATTTTAAACAGCAGCTATTCTCCTTTTGATGGGAATTCTGTAAAATTACTTTTTAAAATTCCCATAAACAAAAGCATTAAGGTAGGTGGACCAGGTTTAAGATGGCTACATTAAAAATACATTCAGAAAATCATGAATGTTCTCTTTTACATCTTAGAATGCCTGTGCATTTGATCTGACACTCAAAATTTAAATACTTAAAAACTTTGAATTTAGAATATTTAGCTTCTCACATTTAGCAGAAGTAACGTGCTCAATAACAAAAGTAAATTGTTATTTTCACCTTTGTTTAAAATAAAAAACTTGAAAAAACAATAACAAAATCTCTGCTGTGTTTACAGGTTGGCATCTCTAAAGCTGAATACATGGATGGTGCTGTCCAAAAGTTACTGCTGGATATTTTCTTCCAGCAGTAACAGAGGAGGTACCACAGCCAGAATTCATATCGACATGGAGACAGAGAATGGTACAATGAAACACATTCAAAGATTTTTGCGTCTTGATGACAGCTATCCTGAAAACTGCTTCATTGTGGGATCCAGCACCCACAGCCAGCACATCGAGAGCTGGTGGGCTTTCTTAAGGAAACGTTGTGCACAGTACTGGATGAACCTTTTTCAAAAACTGAAGAATTTAGATTACTTTACTGGTGACTTCTTGGATAAGCAGCTAATTCTGTTCACCTGTTTAAATATCACTGAGGTATGTTTGAATGTAAAAGATAAATACTATATGATATATGCTTTTAAATATGGAGTATGTACTTTAAGAACTTGTTTATTTTTTTGTCTTTCAGGAAGAACTCTAAAAAGTGGTTCACTTATGGAGCATCATTCGTAAGATTAGAGATGCAATTGCTCCAAGTGGCTGGCCCTACATGATGTATACCCTTCCACGGCTTTTTGGTGAACAAGATCATCTCAAACAGGTTTCTGAGCAAGCGGCGGAAACTTGCACAGTCCAACGTCTTCAGAGGACCATTCACATGTGATGAGTTCGAACTATCATACGTTCTGATGACAGAAAACTTTCTTCATGCACCATCCACACATGATGAAACATATGCTTATTTTTAAGAGCTTGTATACGCACAAACCTGTGACACGTGTGATGTTTTCTTGTAAAAAAAGACTTTGTGGAGTAAATGTTATGAGCCTGTCCAGAATCACCCTGTCACTTTCCCACACAGTCAGAAATAAGCAGCTGCAGACCCCACAACCCATAAAGGACAAGCAGTCAAAGAAATACAGATGGAGGAAAAAAAAAACAGACCTCTGTTTTCATCGACTCCCATGTACTTATAGGTTTCATCATGATGTACATAACATTTTGAATTTTGCTGCTAGGCTTTATATTTTGTGTGATTCTTGTTGTGTATGACAGCAAATACATGCTACTACATATATTAGGACAATAACAAGAAATTTAACTTCACATTTGCCTTGTAATCTATCATGTAGGAGACAAAATGTTTAAATGACATGTTCTGTAAACCCCACCACTGCTCCTCATATTCAACACATACTTTTTATATTTATAACAGCAAGACTCTTATTATTCTGTTACTGAACATTGAGACCCAAGTTATGTACTGTTTGACAATGATGATATGGTCAAATGAGATGAAAAATAAAGTGCCTATGCTTATGTTCAACATGAAAACTTTTAATGAATCTTTGGTAAAAACCCATTACAAAATGAAGTGTTCTCATTCTTTCCTTAGAAGCATAACATTATTTTGCAATGTTACATCAACTCACAGAAGAACATACATTAAAAGTACCTTTAACAAGTGCTCTGAAAGATCTTTTTGAAAGGAAGTTCTCTACCTCCAGAAGATGACCTAACTAGAACATGATCTATATGTATTAAAAAGATGAATACATGGATCTCAAAATTAAACATGAGAGAATCCTTTTACATACGACAAAAGTCTTTGTTAGAAATCTGGGCACTATTGCGCTCAATGCATTTATCAATTTTACAATCAACTTTGAAGAATATAAAACAAAAATAATGCCCTATGGAAAGAAAAGGAAAATAAGTACAGTTTAAACACATGCTTCAAAATTTTTACCTTAAAGAAGCTTCATAGAAACAGCAATAATTTGACTTCAAAAACTTGTATTTCACAATGTTGTTGGAGTAGTCTTTTTAATCAGTATTTTTGCTCCATATATTTGTCAGCAAAAACAAAAGCTAACTGATTCTATTGCACATTTGCAAATCTCAGTACACATTTGTAGATCTGAATACAGACACACAAATCTCCTCACACATTTACAGATTCATTTAGACATTTTCAAATCCCACTGCACACACAAATCGAGATACAAACACACAACTCTCCACACACATTTGCAAATGATAAAGCAACAATATTGCCCCCATATGACTGCAGTTGAAGTAACTGATTGGATTCATCCGGATTTATGGATAAATATAGCTGAGTGTCATCAGCATAACAGTTGAAATTAATCCCATGCTGTCTGATAATTTTGCCAATCGGAAGCATATATATAGTAAAGAGAATTGGTCCAAGGACTGAACCCTGTTGTACTCCACAAGTGACCCTAGAGTTGGAAGAAGATTTATTATTAACATGAACAAACTGGAATCTATCCGATAGATAAGATTTAAACCAGCCTAATGCTTTCCCCTTAATCTCTACAGTATGCTCAAGTCTTTGTAGGAGAATATTGTGATCAACTGTATCAAATGCAGCACTGAGATCTAACAATGGACTTGTGTCTAAGTATAGACACAAGTCCGTTATCTGAGGCCATGAGAATATCATTGGTGACCTTCACCAGAGCTGTTTCAGTGCTTTGATTAGCTCTGAAGCCTGACTGAAACTCCTCAAGTAGGTCATTACTTTGTAAATGTTCACTTTCTTAAGAATTTTAGATAAGAAAAGAAGATTAGATATAGGTCTGTAATTGACTAACTCATCTTGATCAAGAGATGGTTTCTTAAGTAAAGGTTTAATAACAGCTACTTTAAAAGCCTGTGGTACATATCAATTTACTAAGGATAGATTAATCATGTCTAAAATACTGATCAAAGGGAATATCTCTTTAAACAACTTGGTTGGGATTGGGTCTAACATACAGGTAGAAGGTTTAGATGAAGCTAAAATTTTAGATAGCTCAGAAAGCTCTACTGCTTCTAAACAGTTCAGACACTGCGCAGGTTCTAAAGATTCCTCCAATGCTGCCTCACTTACTGAGGATGAGGTAATCATGTTTGGGAGGATGCCAATTATTTTATTTTTAATGGAATCAATTTTATTTATGAAGAATCCCATAAAGTCATTACTGCTAAGAGCTAAGGGAATGGATGGATCAACGGAGCTGTGACTCTGAGTAAGTTTGGCAACTGTACTGAAGAGAAATCTAAGATTATTTTTATTCTCCTCAATTAGTGATGAAAGATATGCTGCTCTAACATCTTTCTATACAACAATAGACTGTCCTTCCAGATTAGGTAGGATTCCTCTTGGTGTGTAGAGCACCGTTTTCGCTCCAATTTCCTAACATTGTGCTTAAAGGAACGCAGCTCTGAATTAAACCAGGGAGCCAGCTTCCTTTGAATAATCACCTTCCTTTTCAAGGGAGCTACATTGTCTAATGCAGACAAATGTGCACATACAAATGGAAAGTAGTGAACAAAAGAAAACAGGTTAGGGATGAGCAAAACAATGTAAAATGAAAAGAAGTCTTGACAGCTGAGAATGAAACTGAGATTATAAAGAATGGAAGAAAGTAAGTGAAGAAGAGAAGGTGTCTATAATTGCGTTTCTGGCAGAAGGAAAGAGAGAGAAAGGAGAGTCAGAGTTGCTAATAGTGTGTGTGATGTTGGTATTGATCAGTCACACAGACATAGAGGCAGGACGTGACATCATGACCTGTCACTGTGGCTAATCGAAAACTAATTCCCTGTCTCTATCATCATCATCATCATCATCACTACCATTGTGGGACACTGTTATCAAACACACACACAAAAATATAGCTGTGATCAGTCAACGTCCTGCAGCAGTTATTTCTCTAGTGATTTAATCATAGGACCCAACCTTAACAGAATATCAGAATTCTGCTGCAGAATTAAAACAAAACCAAAGTAATAATTTTTGAATAAAAGGAGGACCAATCAAAAGTTAGCACACATCTTCAGCTGAGAGTTGTCAGTTCTGGTGGCTCGCACTTGAGCAACCTGCAGTTGGAGCACTGCTGTTTTTAAAGGACGTGGAGGCCTGTCGGTTCGTGGCCTTTTGAGGCTGGAGTTTCAGCAGGAATGATGACGAAGCCGCAGCATGTGGAAGTAGTAATATATTTATTTGTTGGTAGCAGCATTCACTCTGACAACCAACTAACAACCAACCTGGTTTACAGACACAATCAATGCCTTAAATACCCTCTGCTGATTAAGGGTTAAACCATTCTGTACTAAACAATTTACTACCAACTTTACCTATAAAATACAATATTTACATAATACAAATACACACACATTCCCACCTATTTTTTATAAATATTTTATCTTTTAAACCCACACCTAAAAACCCCTTAAAACAAACGTGCAAAAGTTCCCCCCCTGCTTTTCCCATGGTCTCTCCCGGAACCTATAAATGGTGTCTGGACCCCCGGGGAAGCATTTGTCCAAACACCCTGGAGAGGACATAGAAAACAGGTAAGTCACCACATGCTAACACTCTGTCTCATCTCACTTCTCACAGATTCTATACCATTTGCTTAAGTTTCCAGACAGTAGACCTTAGCTCCAAGTAACAATTCTTCTTTCCACAGAGCCCACACCATTTCCCAATGAGGAGCAGCTGTGCAGAGCCTGAACAAAAGGCTACATGCTAATTATTAAAATATCCAATAAATATTCAATAAATAGTTAAAACTTCTTGTGTGCAAATGGTTATTTCTGTGCAAAGTCATGCTTAAAGTGCTGTGCAAAACAAAGTGCTAATTAAGGTGCAAGTTTACAGTGCAATAGTATTCTTAAAGTGCAATACCAGTTACTTTTCCTAAAACAGTCCCAGTAATGAAGACCTCTTCATTACATTTCCCCCCTCTTCTTTTCAAAGCACAGTATCTCAATCCTCCGTTATCCTAGATAAACAGTCAGCAACCACATTAGCCTTCCCTGGTTTATACTGAACCGTAAAGTCAAAAGGCTGCAGAGACAGGTACCATCCTGCAATGCGGGTATTGGCATCTCTCATACGTCTTAACCACTGAAGAGCTCGATGGTCGGTCTCCAGAATGAAGTGACGTCCCAGAAGATAATACCTTAGGGCTTCGATGGCCCACTTCATGGCCAAGCATTCTTTTTCCACCGTTGAATATCTTCTCTCCCTCTCAAGCAGCTTCCGACTCAAGAACACCACCGGTCGTCTTTCACCATCCACCTCCTGTTGAAGGACAGCTCCAAGGCCCACTCCTGAAGCATCTGTTTGCAAGATGAATGGCTTGCTGAAGTCTGGGCTTTGTAGAACTGGATGTGTACATACCGCTTTCTTGAGGTCTTTAAATGCTTGATCACATTCTTCTGTCCAGCGCACTTTGTTGGGGGCTGACCCCTTTGTTAGGTCCGTCAGTACTGCTGATCTTTCTGCAAAAGAAGGTATAAATTTCCTGTACCAGCCCACCAAACCCAGAAATCCTCTCACCTTTTTCTTCGTGGTTGGAACTGGGAAGGACTGGATTGCCTCCATCTTTCCAATTTGAGGCTTTATCTTTCCAAAGCCAATGACAAAGCCCAAGTACTCCACTTCCCTCTGGGCTATGGTACACTTTTTAGAGTTTATAGTCAGCCCAGCCAGTCGGATGCAGTGTAGCACCTCCTGTAGATGAGTCACATGCTCCTCCCAAGACTTGCTATACACCACAACGTCATCCAAATATGCAGCAGAAAATGCTGACACATCTCTCAGTACATGATCCATCAAACGTTGAAATGTTGCTGGTGCACCCTGAAGCCCAAATGGCATGACTTTAAATTGGTACATACCAAAAGGTGTTTTAAACCCGGTCAGCTCTCTCGCCTCTGGTGCCAAAGCCACTTGCCAGTATCCTTTGCACAGATCCAGAGTCGTGATGAAGTTTGCTGAACCAACTCTCTCCAATAGGTCATCAACCCTGGGCATTGGGTAAGGATCAAAGTTGGACATGGCATTTAAATACCTGAAATCAATACAGAACCTCAGGGAGCCATCTTTCTTTGGGACCAACACGATTGGGCTGCACCACTCACTAGTAGACTCCTCAATTATTCCCAAATCCATCATCAGTTTTAGTTCTTTTTCCAACACTGGCACCAACCGCTCTGGGATACGATAACTCCTTTGACAGCTTGGTGCATCCTCCTTCAGCCGAATCTTGTGTTGAACCAGTGATGTGAATCCTGGAGTTTCTCGAAAGAGCTGAGGATCCAAGAGAGGTTTTATGGTGCCCTGCTCCCTTAGTGACAAATGAGACAGGTCAACTGAAGCACAATCTGACGTGCTAGTTGGGAAAAATTTCTCAGTCACCTCCTCATTCTTAACTGCACGCACAAATAACCCTTGGTGCACAGGCTCCTGTCGGCTATGAAACTCTTTTAACAGGTTGACATGAAATGTCTGATACTTCTTAGCTCTTTCCGGCATGTACAGTTCATACACGACTTTACTCACTTGTCTAGTGATCTCATATGGTCCATGCCATTGTGTCAGCAGCTTGTTGTCACTGGTAGGAAGTAGTAACAGTACCTTCTGTCCCAGAAGGAACACCCTGTCTCGGGCCTTCTGGTCATACCAGGTCTTTTGGTGTAGTTGAGCTGATCTCATATTGTCCTGTGCAAATGATGCCATTTCCTGCAATCTCTCTCTCATATTGATGACATATGCTGCAATATTTTCACCGTCTGATTTAGGATCTTCCCAGCAGTCCTTCAGCAGATCCAGTGGGCCTCTCACTTGACGCCCATACAAAAGTTCAAAGGGTGAAAACCCTGTGGAAATCTGTGGAACCTCCCGATAAGCAAATAACAGGTAGGGCAGCCATTGGTCCCAGTCAGTACCGGTGTCAGAAACAAACTTGCGTAGCATATTTTTGAGAGTCTGATTATATCTCTCCACTAGCCCGTCCGTTTGGGGGTGATAAGGGGTGGTCTTAAGTCCCTTAATCCCTAACAACTTGTAAACCTGCTGCAATAATTTGGACAAAAAATTTGTCCCACAATCTGTAAGAATTTCTCTTGGTATTCCTACTCTAGAAAAAAGCTGCAGGAGACAGTTAGCAACATGACGTGCTTTAATGGACTTGAGTGGAAAGGCCTCAGGGTACCGTGTAGCATAGTCGCATACTACCAATATGTAACGATGACCTGCAGAACTCCTTTCTAATGGGCCCACAATATCCATGCCTAGCCTTTCAAAAGGTGTTTCAATAATTGGCAGTGGCTGTAGCTGGGCTCGCGCCACGCCCTTGCTTGACGTCAACTGACACTTTTCACAGGAGCTACAAAACTTAGAAATCTGGGTATACATTCCTGGCCAACTAAAACGCCTGCTGATTCTACTCAGTGTCTTATGAAAAGCCATATGACCTGCCCAGGGAATTGAATGTCCCAGCTCCATAACTTTAGGTCTGAATTGCTGTGGGAGGGCTAAAGCTTCTGACTTTCCCCTCTTCTGATACAAGATGCCCCCTTTAATTACAAAAACAGTGTCTTCCAGGAAGTTTACCTGGCCGTGAGGAGTTCCCTCCACCCCTGTTACCTTTTCAAACCAGGGCTTTAGAGTAGGATCCTCCTTCTGGAGTGCCCCTATATCTGAAGGAACGTCAAAATCAAAGAGGTTAGA
Organism: Fundulus diaphanus; assembly: GCA_037039145.1. Lineage (NCBI taxonomy): Eukaryota > Metazoa > Chordata > Actinopteri > Cyprinodontiformes > Fundulidae > Fundulus > Fundulus diaphanus. The sequence continues at coordinate 49,706,854 of CM073134.1, forward strand.
TGGTTTAGCCAACTGTGCTGTCCCCTCACTACCTGCACCTTTAAACTTATCCATTCTTTTCTGAGCTCTAGACTTCTTAGTCTTTCCTAGCTCCGCTTCCAGAGATTCACCAAAAAAGGCAGCTCTTCAAGATCTCCCCTTGCACTTTGTGCTCTTGTTACTACATGACAGTGTTTTAAGTGTCCCCCAGCTAGCCCTTGAGTTTTATCCACTGAAATATGCGAGTTTGTGTCCCTGAACCCTTGGGTATCATACTCTAACTGATGTAGCAGGTCAAAGAGAGTGGGGATATCATTTCCAAGAATAACTGAATATGGTAAAGAGGGAACTACAGCTACCTGTACCAGGTATGTTTGGCCTCCCACTGTCAAATACACCTCGGCTGTAGGATAAACGTGTTCATCTCCATGTACACAACTTATTTTAGTCCCCACCCCACTAAGTTTCTCTACTGAGATCAAACTCTTATGCACCAGAGACTGGAAGCACCCAGAATCAAGCAAAGCTTCTTCCTTCTGTCCATTAATCAGAACTGGAACAGTGCAAACTTTCTTTTCCGCCATCTCTCCAGCTGGTCTTGGAACTGAACACAAAAGTGAGGGCTTTGATTTAAGGATAGGGCAAAAGTGTTGTGTATGGCCAAAATTATTACAGTTATAACATCTTACATCCTGGACTGAAGATTTGGAAAATGACTTCTTAACATTCTGTCTTTGGGAAGGGAGATGCCTTAAACCTGAAATATTTCTAGCCTGAACTTGACCAGAGCCCTGTTCACCCCCAGTGGACTTACTTGGTTGGGCATAGTGGGTCTCTCGGCCAAAGTAGGTGCTCTTGCTCCCCTTCCTGGCGGATGTGAAGACCTCTGCAAGGCTGGCTGCTTCTTTTGCCATCTTCGGGTCACGCTCACGTATCCAAATCTCCAATTCTGGATTAACCATTCTCAAAAACTGCTCCAAAATTATCTGCTCAGATATTTCTTGCACAGTAGATTTTTCAGGTTTAACCCATCTTGAAAACAAGTCTTTCAGTCTTACATAAAGTTCACGTGGCGTCTCACCTGGTTCAACCTTCAGGGATCTGAAGCGGCGTCGATAAGTGTCAGCAGTGATCTCATACTTGGCTAGAATTGCTTCTTTCACCTTGTCATAGTTCTCTGAGTCTGCAATATCCATGAGAACATAGGCTGTGCGAGCTTTTCCTGTCAATAGGGGGACAAGGCGAACCGCCCACTCATCCCTGGACCAACGACACACCTGGGCCATCCTCTCGAACGTTGTCAGAAAATGTTCAATGTCGTCCTCCAAGGATAAAGGGAATAAACTTTGGCTCCATTGTGGACCTGGAACCATGGGCCACCTGGATGTCACCCCGATCAACTTCATGGACCTCAGATGTGGTAGGGGAAGATTGTGCTTCTGATAGGTCAGGTTTGTCAAGTATAGAATTTACTTGAAGTTGAATTTGTTGAAATTGGTGTTGCATGCTTTTCCACCTTTGCTCCTGACGAAAGAAATCTTTCTCCAACTTCTGGTCTCTGGCAGCTTGAGAATGCACAAGAGATTTCACCAGCACTGCCAGCTCCTCCAACTTGTCCCCAGGGTTGGTTACTGTCATGGCCTCCAGATCAGTTGAAGCTCCAACTTCATCATCAGGCGCCTCCTCTTGGCCTGGCTTTTTTCCACCTCTCGTCATCATTTTCCCACTGCAGCGTGACAAGTCCCACTCCTGACACCACTTGTCGGTTCGTGGCCTTTTGAGGCTGGAGTTTCAGCAGGAATGATGACGAAGCCGCAGCATGTGGAAGTAGTAATATATTTATTTGTTAGTAGCAGCATTCACTCTGACAACCAACTAACAACCAACCTGGTTTACAGACACAATCAATGCCTTAAATACCCTCTGCTGATTAAGGGTTAAACCATTCTGTACTAAACAATTTACTACCAACTTTACCTATAAAATACAATATTTACATAATACAAATACACACACATTCCCACCTATTTTTTATAAATATTTTATCTTTTAAACCCACACCTAAAAACCCCTTAAACAAACGTGCAAAAGTTCCCCCCCTGCTTTTCCCATGGTCTCTCCCAGAACCTATAAATGGTGTCTGGACCCCCGGGGAAGCATTTGTCCAAACACCCTGGAGAGGACATAGAAAACAGGTAAGTCACCACATGCTAACACTCTGTCTCATCTCACTTCTCACAGATTCTATACCATTTGCTTAAGTTTCCAGACAGTAGACCTTAGCTCCAAATAACAATTCTTCTTTCCACAGAGCCCACACCATTTCCCAATGAGGAGCAGCTGTGCAGAGCCTGAACAAAAGGCTACATGCTAATTATTAAAATATCCAATAAATATTCAATAAATAGTTAAAACTTCTTGTGTGCAAATGGGTATTTCTGTGCAAAGTCATGCTTAAAGTGCTGTGCAAAACAAAGTGCTAATTAAGGTGCAAGTTTACAGTGCAATAGTATTCTTAAAGTGCAATACCAGTTACTTTTCCTAAAACAGTCCCAGTAATGAAGACCTCTTCATTACAAGGCCCATCCTCCTAGGCGCATTTTAGTCAGATGCAAATCAGCATAACATCCTGCAAATGGCACCACAGTTTTCGTAGAAAGTTTTTACAGTCTCCTGCATACTCTGAAGGACCTCAGTCTCCTCAGTAGATGGAGGAGACATTGGCTCTTCTTGTGTATGCTGTTGATGTCCATGGATCATATAAAAATAATCATTACACGATGGCAAACTCAAACGAAAAAAACAGCACACTGTGGTAAGCACAAGAGATGAAGACTAGAAACAATAGTTCACAAAGTTTGCTACAGAAATAAAGAGGAGCAGGAGGATGGAAACACAGCTACTAAATATGTATAAATGAGATGCCTCATCGAATACTTATAAATGAGATGCTTCATTAGACAAGAGAGAAGTAGAGGCAGATCAAGAGATCAACTTCTGTATTACACAGCCAACAAATTCCTGATAACATAAACAGCGAATTAGCCAATTATGTGCTGAATACAACTTGCTAAAGTTCAAACCAAGCATCAGAATACTCCTATTTAATCAGAATTCACTCACCTGTCTTCTCACACAGATGAGCCTGAGTAACTGACTGAATCAAATAGCTAAGTTAGCTCCTCAGCTTACACTCAAGTGCTACAGGGCCCTGCCAAAGACCTAATTATTTGAATTAGGTGTGTTGAAGCAGAGACACTTCCAAAGATTGCAGGGCAGATTGATGCCCGTATTGTAAAGCCTCTTGAGGTGTTATAGGTTCTACTTTTCTATCAATACTTGGAACAAATTAACTCCCTTCACCCAAGTCAGTGTTTCCACTTCTATGGTAAAATGGCTTGTACTTGTAAAGTGCTTTATCAAGTCCGATGACCCTAGCGCTTTACACTACAGTCATTCACCCATTCACAATGGTGAGTTATGTTTGTAGCCACAGCTGACCTGGGGCAGACTGATGGAAGTGAGGCTGCCATACATCAGCGCCACCGGACCCTCTGACCACTGCCAGCAGGCAACGCAGGTGAAGTGTCTTGCCCAATGACTGAGACAGTCAGAGGAGGGGATCAAACCGGCAGGTTACAGGGCAACCTTCCTAACTCTTGCACCACTGTCATATTACAATATTCACGATTATACGTTTGTACTATAAATGATACTCTTGAGTACCTGCTGGGGTTCAAAACAGTTGGGGAAGTGAACAGTTCCCTGAGTCTGGGAAAAGAATACTGGGATGCTGGAGAAGATGGAGTGGGAGATCGGAGAGTTAGACTATGTTCACACTGCAGCTTGAAGTGACCCAATTCCGATTTTTTTTCCCATATGCGACCTGTATCTGATCTTTTCATGACAGTCTGAACAACACAGATCAGATTTTTTCAAATGCGACCGAGGCCGCTTGGATATGTGGTCCTAATTCCGATACGTATCTGATCTTTTCAAATGCGACCTGTGTCTGTACGGCCAGGTCGCATTCATCCGACCTACACGTCAATGATACTTATCATTGATACAGTAACAAGCACCTGTTGCAAGCCAATACAGCCCCACAGCAACACGTTTACTCACTGCTATGGCCCACCGAAGATGCATGTCTTTACGTGAGAGCGCTAAAGAGAGCCGTTCACAGTCGCACATAAAGGTTGCTTTTGTCATTTGAAAATTATGAATGAAGTCTGTATCAGTATTGCCGCTCGCATCACTATCCCACCACTCCTGGCTTCGACTCCGCACCCACACGTTTCTCTGTATGGACGTTGCTGTTACTGCCCCACAAAACGCCATTGGCAAAAATGTGGCTCTCTTTCTTTTCGATCTTCTTAAAAAGATTGCGTTGGTAATGTGCTGGCTCCGGTTGGAGAAGAACTTAAAGAATGCAAGATACGCTGCAGCATTACGATCCATATTTACTTCCGCAAACACTGAGCACGCTTGCTACGTGTTACGTCATGGCGTCCTCTACTGCGCATGCGGGACACTTAAGTTGTATGAATGCAGTTCACACAGGAGATCACATACAAGTCGCATATATTTGGAAATGTGAACGGCCACGCAAAAAAAAATCAGATTTCACAAAAAATTGGAATTGAGCATCAAGGCCTGCAGTGTGAATGTAGCCGTACGATTCAAAGTCCAGAACCTTTGCTGCTGTTGTCAGCTCAAAAGGGTTGGACAGTTTTTCATGGCACCAGCCTTTAACAGAATCAATCCCAATCTTGTTCTAAGAAGCTCCTTTTAGATCAAAGTTCAGCTAATAGCTCCCATTCAGGCAGGGGTCCTGCTGTCAATTAGTGCAGTAAGCTCACATGGTAGTGATGTTAAGGGGCGTGGCCTATGTTCCCACAAGGAGAGTCAAAATGCGTCAAGCGATTCAAATACAAATAAAGTTGTTGTGATCCTCAGGTTACATGTTGTAGTCTGCATCAGATTCTCCTTAAAAACATATTTTACAAGTTGCACAGACACTTTAGGATCACACTTTGACCCCCCCCCCATTTTCATTTTAACACCATATATGTTATTGTGAGGGACAAAGAATAATTGTAGATCCAAGACTGAAAATTGTTGAAATGAAGAAACTCATAAGTCACAAACAGACACCAGAAATTACTCAAGAAAATGTCTAAATAGGTGTCCTTCCATAGGGAATAGCAATCAGAATGTCACACAAACAAGAAGACATTAAGCAGTAGTACTGGAGTAGCAGGCATTCCCAAACATTCATAACTGCCTCTAGTAGCAATAAAGGAGCGTATTCCCCTCTGTTAATTTTATATAGGGATGGACGTCTTAATTTAAACTTGGTAAAAATGCCAACAAAATCTATCAAATCTGTGGGGACTAAAGGGAATTTTGCAATGGAAACACCTTTAATCAGAAATGTCAGAGTCTGTGTAATGATCGGAGCAGGAGACCCAGAATAGAGCAGAGGTTCAGACCAGCAGACCAGCAGAGGTTCAGTGTAGAATCTTCTTTTATTAACAAAAAGTGAAACAGGGAAAAAAACCAAAAGGAACCGTCAACCCAAAAGACGGCACAGAAACAGACAGACTCACGGGGCAGGCCAGGCAGGAACAGACAGAACGGCACAGGTTTCTGGAGACAATGTGGTCGAAATTCAAAAAGCAAAACATAATAGAACTTGCAGGAGGAGACTCACCTACACTCAACAAGACAACCTGGCACTGATGTCTGGTCTAAACTGTTTATATGGAGGAGGAAGCAGGTGAAACCGGTCAGAGATGAATGCAACAGGGGTGGAGTAAGGCAGGTGTGCAGAGTGGGTAATTAGACCAGACATCAGTGCAGAGGATCAAAACAAGAAATACACCAGAAACCAAAGCTAAAAAGCTGACAGGACAAGTGGACAGAAACTACACCAAACTTACTAAGAAACAAAATCACTCTAAAGTAAAAACCTAAAACAGAAAATAAAGCTAAGACTAAAACAGATGACAAAACAGGATAAACTAACAGTAAATAAAAACCCAGACAGGACAAAAACTTAAAGCACGCAGAGAACCTAAAGCAGGAGAGGAAAATGACTCAAAAATAAAACCAGAACAGAAACCAGAATATTACAGTCTGATGGCAAAAGGCCTTCAGACAATGATTTTTAGAATGTTCAACCAAGTCCAAATGCAGTGTTTATGACTATGAACATTTTATGATGAACTACCTAGATACATGTCAAAACATATCAAACAATGATCTTCAAAATCTTTCTTTGGCCTCCTCCAGCCAATAAAATCACTCACACACACACACATACATATATATATATATATATATATATATACATAGATTTATATATATACATTGTTACCCTGCGGTGGACTGGCGACCTGTCCAGGGTGTACCCCGCCTCTCGCCCATTGACAGCTGGAGATGTGTTGGAAAATGTAGGTATGTATACATATATATATATATATATATATATATATATATTTTTTTTTTTTATTTTTTTTTTTATTATTATTATTATTATTATTTATTTATTTATTTATTTATTTCATTGTTTTTACTATAACAAACATCCTTATTTTTTCAGTTGAATTACATGTAACATTTATCAGACTGAAGGTGGGAAAGGTGCCATATAATTGATCTGGTTCTCAGTTTTTTAAGTCTCTGAAGGCAGAAGTTTTAATAGGGTTGTATACACTTTTAAGAGCCACTGAACATCTTCTCTGTCTGCTGCCTCTTTGCCTCTCCGTCCATCTATGTGCACCACACCATATCAGGGCATAATATCCCCAAAGAACCATTGTGTGTTTCCCTTACTGTTGTCTGCTTGTCTTCTTCCATCTCAGTCCTATCAAATATTGGTTTCTTCTCAGGTCAATACTTTGTGGAGTGATGATTGGTGACGCCCTCTTCACTATAGACATCCAATCATATACCTTATCGCCACCAAACGAACTGTGACCTCTCACATTGTGTTGGTGGCTATTTGTGTGCATGTGTGTGTATGTGTGCATGGCAGACATAGAACAGTGAGTGATTACGCTGTCAATAAATGTGTTTATTTGTGTGGAGGAGGTTTTCTTGGAGTTGAAAACACTTTGTTGTGAGGTGGAGCACAGATGAACACTGTAATAAGATCGCTGACTGGAGAACAATGTGCGGTCAGAATAATGAGTAGAAATCACAGGGTAAAAACCTTCAACGTACAATCGATAAGACCCCTGCCAAAGACGGCGAGAGAAACAGATTATGGCCTTCAGTGTGACGTTTCTGTCTCCAGCTACAGTGAGTGAATGACTGAGTGAGTACAATCACATTAAAAAGTATTTGTACCCTTACAAAGTTGTTCTGTTTCTACTTTTTTGTCACAATAAATGTTTCAGATCGTCAATCAAATGGTAATACACAAAGATAACCTGAGTTCATACAAAAAGCAGTTGTCTTTTAATTATTTCATGTTTCAAAGAAAAACTGCCCAAAAAAACCCTAACTGAGAATTAAAAAGTAACAATCCCCCTGTTAAATTAACTGAAATTAATTACTTCTTTTGGTTAAATCTTACTAGATACAACCAGGCCTAGGGTATGGACCGGGTTTGCCTGAGTTGGGGTAGTGCTTGGCCCTGGTCTCAGCTTGTGGGTCGGGTAGTCTGCTCCCCCCATCGTAGTGATGGGGATCTCCTCCCGGGTCTGGAGGCTGGATTCCCCTCTGGGGTATCGGTACCTGGACCTGGGAGTATAGGATGTGTGTGGTGAGTGCAAGTGTGTACAGCATCCATTCTCGTGTGTAGTTATGAGCGTTTGCTTGTGTGTGAATGCAGCTATCCCTATGCTGGTCCTTCTTGGGCTCCTGTGCTGTGGGAGCCCTTTCGGACGTCTGGGTTTCTGGTCTCCCTGGTGTTTGCCTTGGCACTCTGAGGGGCGAGTCTTTGGCTCCCCACAACCACTATTGAGCATTTTTCTTATGAATAAACCTTATATCTACTGGCGCACTCTCACAATCATCCACAGATGCTTGGAACCAGGTGCTTACAGATTCAGTTCTATACAGATAAACCCAGGACACGCTGGAGGGACTATGTCTCTCGGCTGGCCTGGGAACGCCTTGGGATTCCCCCGGAGGAGGTGGCCCAAGTGGCCGGGGAGAGGGACGTCTCGGCCTCCCTACTGAAGCTGCTACCCCCGCGACCCGACCCCGGATAAGTGGAAGAAGACGGACGGACGGACGGACAGCATTATCCGATAAAGATCTACTATAATGTAACCCTCTTTTGGGGGTGGAGAACTCAGTTAGATTAAACTCAAATGTTATTAAAAAATGATCAGACAGAACAAGGTTGTGAGAGAATACTGTTAATTCTTCACAATCAATACCATATGTCAGCACAAGGTCCAAAGTATGGAGCCGAGAGTGCGTTGGCTTATGCACATTTTGAGCAAAACCAATTGAATCTAGGATAGTTTTAAAGGCTACACTAAGGTTATCACATTCAGTGTCAACATGGATGTTAAAATCACCCACTATAATAACCTTGTCAGTAACACCAAATCAGATAAGAAATCTGACAACTGATCCAAAAACTGAGTGTAAGGGCCTGGTGGACGATACAAAACAACAAACAGAAGAGGTTTTATTGCTTTGCAGTTTGGATGAGGGAAACTAAGGGTTAAATGTTCGAAAGAACTGTAATTATTAATTGGCCTGGGACTAATTAATAAATCAGACTGAAAGATAGTTGCCACTCCTCCTCCTCTTCCCACAGACCTGGGAATGTGGAAATTTGAATAACTGGAGGGAGTTGACAAAACGTAGTCGTCTTGTAGCCAGGTTTCTGTGAGACAAAACAAATCAATCTGATTATCAGAAATCAATTCATTAACTAACAAAGTCTTTGGAGGGAGAGACCTTATATTTAATAGACCACATTTAATTCTTTAATTTTTTGGTTCAAAGTGATCCGTATGGATTTTTATTAGATTTTTATGATTTGTTCCTTTTAGATCAGTTTTTGATCGGTTAGGTTTTGGCCGTGGGAAAGACACCGTCTCAATAGGATAATGGGTGGGTAACAGTACAGAAGCTGCAGAGAGGTGTGTTAAACTATGGCTCTGCTTCCTGGTCTGGACCCTGGGTTGTCAGCATTTAGGAGAACTAATAAATCCAGCCAGATTCCTAGAAAGAAGAGCTGCACCATCCAAAGTAGGATGAATGCCGTCTCTCCTGATCAGACCAGGTTTTCCCCAGAAAGTTCGCCAGTTATCAATGTAGCCCACCTCGTTTTCTGGACACCACCTAGACAACCAGCGGTTGAATGACGACATGCGGCTAAACATGTCATCACTGGTCAGATCAGGCAGGGGACCAGAGAAAATTACAGAGTCCGACATTGTTTTAGCAAACTCACACACCGAAGCAACACCAACTTTGGTGACCTCTAATCGGCGTGACCGGGTGTCATTACCACCAGCGTGAATAACAATTTTGCGGTATTTACGCTTATCCTTAGCCAGTAGTTTTAGGTAGGATTTTATGTCGCCCGTTCTGGCCCCTGGTAGGAATTTAACTATGGTCCTTGGTTTCTTTAGTGCCACATTTCTTATTATGGAGCTGCCAATAATTAAGGTCGGCTCCTCAGCGAGACTGTCGCTGAGAGGGGAAAATTTATCAGAAACGCAGATGGGTTGGTGGTGATCTGGGGGCTGAAATCTAGAGCTATGCTTCCTACGAACCGTCACCCAGCCGGCCTGCTTAACCGGCTGTTCGAGTGCGGCTGTTGGTTCGCTACGTGAAGTTACTCTTTGTGGCTCCGCGCTAGCAAAGGAGCGGCTATCAGCTGGTTTTTCAACAGCACGGAGCTAGGTCTCCAATTCTGACACCCTCGCCTCCAAAGCTACAAAAACACTACATTTATTACATGTACCATTATCACTAAAGGAGGCAGAGGAATAACTGAACATCTGACACAGAGAGCAGCAGATAGGAGACTTAGTCAGAGACAGAGAATCCATTATGAGGCTAAGGCTTGGCTAACGCTAGGCTAAAGCTAGGCTAGCGCCCTGTTATCACGCCAAAGAACAAACCGTGTGAAACACGAGGAGTTCCCAAACGTGATGAGCAGCCACAGAAAATGTTTTAAAAGTGCTTATGTTTGGAAACAGATGTTAAAGCAAAGAGGTTTAAAGATAAAAAGCGAGAGAGCCTGGAGCAAAAAAACGTCGTTCACACAGCAACAACAGGAAGGGACACAATACGCCTTACCGCAAACAGGAAGTTTAACATGCTGAGCAGATTAGGTTTCCTTTTTTTAGGATTAGGTTTACTTTTGAACGATAGTGTATATATATATATATATATTAAAGAGAATTGGCCCAAGCACTGAATCCTGTGGTACTCCACAGTGACCCTTGAGTTTGAAGATTTATTAACATGAAAAAACTGGAATCAGTCAGAAAGATAAGATTCAAACCAGTGTAATGCTTTACCCTTAATCCCTACAGTATGTTCAAGTCTTTCTAGAAGAATATTGTGATCAACTGTATCAAATACAGCACTGAGATCTAACAGGGCAAGTACTGACACAAGTCCCTTATCTGAGGTCATGAGACTATTAGTGGCTTTCATCAGAGCTGTTTCACTGCTATGATGAGCTCTGAAGGCTGACTGCTGACCAAAAACAACACAAAGGCCTGTCTCATGTATACCAAAAACAGCTTGACTATTCTCAAGACATACGAGAATATTCAGTGGACTAATGAAACAATGGTGGAACCTTTTTGGAGTGCCTCCTGTTACATCTGGTGTAAAACTAACACAACATTTCAGAAAAAAGAACCTTATAAGTACAGTCAAACTTGGTGGTGATAGTGTGATGGTTTGGGCTGCTTTTGTAATGAACAAACAGGCAGGGAACCAAATAATTGAGGCAGATTGTCACGTTTTTAGTAAGGAGCCAGAACCCAACACGCAGCAAAAACAATGATTGAGTTAAAGATTTATTCTTTAAAAAAAGAAAGAGTGGATGTGGAAGTGATCCAGCTCAATTCGGGTGACTCCGGTGGTTCTGGAACAAAACCTTTATCCTTTCCTGCAGCCACTGTACATTTAAGTTAATACACCAGGAAAACTAGCAGACCAAAAATAAAGTGGGAAGAACTCCGATCGGTTTGCTAGGTGTGGGGTTGGGCTTGGCCAGGGTTGCTAGGTGAGGGACAGTGCCCAGGCCGATTGTGACACAATAATCAGGAGGCTTTTGAAACGGCTCATTCTCTAGACACCAACAAAACATTTAGTTATTGCCAAAAAAACAGTTGGATGGAGTTTTTTATAGCAATTGAACTGTTTCTAGAAGCAGTAGAGACCCAAATGGAAGTATAACAATGTGCAAAAACTAAATGCTTTATAATAGGTCACATTTAATATACAGATCAATACTGAAATCAAGAATATATCCTGGACTCAAGGACTACATCGCCTGAAATGTTGTGAAGATAAGAAGCCTCAGTCTTCAGTCTGGGACAGGAGGCAACACCAAACAATGGAATGTATGTCCTATAGATTTCCAGGTGTATCTCCAAGCATCTCCTTTATAAACAGTATCCAGAGGCTTTGAGAGGATGGTTGCATATAAATGATGTCAGCAGCTCCAAAAAGGCCTTGATTCAAATTAATTTCTTTATCTGGCAAATAAAAAGTACTTAATGACCCTGTCATCTCTAAATTAAGGGATTGATCAAATTTTGGCCTCTCCTTGAGTCAATAATGATTTTATTTCTGCTGTCTTAATAAAAAGAGAACTCATACTTCTCTTGCCACTTTTTCTATGACATCATTTTGCTTATTTTTGTCCTCATTTTCAACATAAGGAAGCCCGTGCTACTAAAGTATTATATACAAGAATAAAATTAAGATGATCTAATTTACCAAAAAAATCAAAACAAAATAATAGAGACCTCACATCTCTATCCATTTGAAGTATCTTCACTGTTGTAAACGTGCACATTTCTTCGGTTTGTCGTGCGGAAGCTCTACAGACCGACCAATTTCCCCATTGCTGTGTTTGGCTGCCATCTACTGGCAGATCTGCAGAAGACCAATATACAATCCCCTTCATGCAATGCATCAATCCAGTGGAGAGAATATGAATTAAAAAAAAAAATCTAAAGCAATGAATGTGCGATTGAAATATGTGTACTTAAATGGGAACCAGTCGTGATGATATATATTTTTTTCTACTCATTTTTCCAGCAACAGAACATATTATTGCATATTGACAGTTTTTTTTATTATTTTGTATTTTGCTTGTTTTTTATCTCATGTTGTGAGAGGGGTTTTACAAAGCTGGTGAAAGGACAAAATAAATAGAAAATGGTTTGGTAACGTAAATGAACACGTAAATGCTCGTTAATGCAATTTCCTTTTATCGCTTCCATTTCTTTCAAATGCACACTTAAGGCACATTCTTAATTGTGCATTTCTAATCTACAATAAAATTATGAAATATCTATTCTAATTATAGCACATGTTACCCTATAACATAATATGAAGAGAGTTTGTTGTCATCTTTTAGGATTTTGGAGAAAGAAATTTGTGAAAATGACAAATGAAGATGTTGCATAAACAAGGAATTTTGACTTGGGCTTTCTCCAAAACTCTACAGTAGAATTATAAATATTTATTCTAGTTATAGTATAAGTGACTCTTTAATATAATATGAAGAGTTTGTTGTCACTTCTTAGGGTTTTGGAGAAATAAATTATTGAAAATGAGTCAAACACATCCCGAATGGGCATTATAAGGAACTTAGACTTGGCTTTTTTCCTAAAATCTACAGTAAAATTATGAAATATTTATTATTATAGCACATGTGACCCTTTAACATGAAGAGAGTTTGTTGTCACCTTTTATGATTTTGGAGAAACTACTTCCTAAAATTAGCCCATGTTTATCTCGTATGGACATTATGAGAAACTTTGTAAAATTATGAAATATTTAGTGTGGTTATAGTATCAGTGTCAAAGTAATATTTTTTTTTTTTATAAAAATACATTTTCTTCATACATGACTGCTTTATTACCGTAATGCACAATGTATGCGCGAAGCTGATCTGTACTACAGGTCGAACGTCGGCTGGCTTCACCGTAGTCTGCGGACAGATGTGACTCTTAGATTGCACACAGATGCACTCCATTTCAGTAATTATGGGATTTTTGAAGGTAATTGGTTGCACCAAAACTATGGGCTTCACAGCAAAGGGGTTGGATAGACATGTCAGTTTTCTGTTGTTTTTTTTTCTTATTCTTTTTTGTATATTATTTTCTCATTTCCCTTCATCAACTCAGACTTTTTTTGTGCATATTCATTACATTAAAACACATTTAACATTACAGGTTGGACTGTGACAAGAGAGGTAAAACGCCAGTGGGAATACATTTACAAAGCACAGTATACAGGCAAAAAAAATTACAAAAAATTTAAAATAATTGTTGCATGAAGGCTATGTCTTACAAAGCTGATAATTTACGACTGTTGGAGAATTTTAGGATCTATTTGAGGAAAAGTCCAGGCCTCAAATAATTCAAACTGAGAGACAGGTAGAGAAAGGACAGCGGGTTGACGCTGTCGCTTTTTGCGTTTTAATCAGTTAACTAGATTTATTTAAAAAAAATACTTTATAAATCCAGAATTTTTAGATCACAACTCAATTTTTATTTCTACATAATTACAAGGAAAACTGATTAAACTGTATATCTTTATTTTGATAAACAAAAGTGACCTCCACTTCACATGATCTGGCTGAATCCTCACCCTTTGCCTCTACAATGATAAACATCATCAATCAAACTCACTGAACAGGTATAGCTGTTATTTGGTGAAGGAGACTGTTGCGCAGTTTGCAGGGCAGTTAGGTGCAGGCTGATGCGAAGGTCTGAAGGACGACAGGAAGTGGTGGAGGTGTTTTATTTTGAAAAGCCTGAAGGGACCTGGAGCAGTAGTGCTACTGGCTGTGCGCTTTACTGTGTTTTAAATTCAGCGGCAACTGCGTGGAAGTGGGTGGGTATGTCGTGAGACGGCGAATGGAGTAAAGCATTCAGGACAGATGAAGAGGGCAGAGAGAAGAAGAGGGATCTGAAGCGGCTGAGATCTAGCAGAACCTCCGGAGAGCAGGACAGATCAAAGTCAGCTGGGAGCGGAGCAGAGCAGGTCATCGCTGCAGACATGTAGGTCACACCTTTCATTCACATGGCCGACACTACGTGTTGTTAATGAGCTGCTGCACAGCCCCAATCAGCTGTTTGTTGGGTCGGATGGATGGAGCTGCTCAGTCCAGCTGCTGCTGCCCCGGTCCAGTCCAACATGCCCGGTCCTGTCGGGACAGCTCAGCCCACATCTCTTCTTTCTGGCTCTTTAAACCTGACATCAACACCCGCAGTCTCCCTGTGGGTACCGCCTGGCTCCTGCTAGGGTAGATGTGCTGGTATAGACCCAATAAGTTGGGTATAGACTTATTGTCTATAGACAGTGGCTGGTATAGACCAGCCACTGAACCCAGGTCCACCAGGATGTCAGTGGCACCTTCCTCATCTCCTCTTAGAAATCCTGTTTAATCAACATTTTTATGTTTACATACTAAAATAAAACTGTTTAATTGTTTGAATCTGTATCCAGTTGTTCATAGTAATCAAAGTTCTGAAGCAATGATTAATATTCAATCAGTCAGCCCAAAGCTATTATTAGTCTGCCAGCTGTTAGAATAAGCTGTCATGAGTGCTGAAGTATCACAGGTTTTAACTTAGAAATGTTGAGTCATTACGGGAACCGCTGCAGCATGGTGACACACTGCAGTGGCATTCTAGCCATTCCAGGTAGTACTGCGGGCTACATGAATAGGGCTTATAATAATGAACATGTCTGCTGGTGCTCTCTTCATTGCCGTCAAACTAGGTGCAGGGTTCCTGAGGAGATTCCAGAGCTATACAAAGAACAACATTTAGTTTTCCAGTTCTAGATGATGATGGACAAAGAGAGCAGACTGTGGAAAAAAAGTTTGGTTTCTAGAATTGTTTGCTTATTCTGTCTTCATAGACACGACTGTAAATCCATCCATCCATACATCCCTCCATCCACACATACATACATACATACATACATACATACATACATACATACAATGATGTATGATTAACCCACTCAAATGTGGGTTAATCACATTCATCAATCATTAACATGCTAATATTCAATAATAATATTGCCATATTTTCCAAAATGTGGTCTAGCCCTAAAACGGAAGCGCCCAATCAGAGTCCTGATCAGATGATCACCCTGATTTTAACGCACAGCAGCAACAGCAACTAACCTCCAAACCCCTTTGGACTACAGAGCACCTCATCCTATCTCTAAGGCTGGTTGTGGCCACCTTTAATTTCAAACAAATATATCTATAATCTTGTTCTTTCAGTCATGATCCATATACCATGACCACCGTGTAGGTTTAGAACTAAAATCAGGTCTCTAAAATGTAACTGTTCTGTGTGCCCCACAGATAATTTCCATGTTGAGGAATGGTAGAAATTTTGCCCACCAGTATGGTTGACTGTTCATGCAGATGGACACTATAGACAGTTTTCAAGGACTAAGAACTTTGCTATCTGACTAAAATAGTCTTAAACTAGAAAATGCCAGGTACAACACAGCCTGTTATCATAAATAACAGCACAAACTATACTTACAAGCGGCTTTATCCAAAACCCAACTTGGGCGCTGCCATTGGTTTAACGTGGCAAAAAGAGCAGGCCATTCAGTAGGAAGAGTGACTTGTATCACTCTCCTGTGGCTGAGAACAGACAAAACGCTATTTCAGGATCAAGGAATCAGAAAACAACTCAACTCAGAAAATGTGGGAAATAGTTTTTCTTCTAATGAGGCAGATGTGAGACCTCTTTTAGGTTTCAGCGCCACAGGGATTTCTTTAGTTTGTTTCAGGGAAATACTGCATGCTTAGTTTATTGTTGAGCAGGTAAAAATGAGAAGAACAATCAAGTAGTTTTAGCATTTTGATTTCTTAAAAGATTCAAATATTTGTGGATTGTGAGTCATTTTAGTTTGGGCCTATGGTAAAAGTTGGGCGTCTGTAGAATTACAGATTTGTTGTTTTCAGAGTACTTGACCTAACATCTTGGCAGTCCAAAGCTCCATCTGTCCCCCTCTCACTCTCCTTCCTACCATCAGTCATCAGCTAGATTTCAGACACTTGAAAGTTTTAACTTGAGGAAGGGTCTCAGAATCCCCCCAACTTGAAGGAAACATCCCAGCATTTACTGGTTGTTAACCTTCATATCAAATATTTATGCTGATTATTTATACAATATAGACATAGTTTGCTGCTATACCTTTATGATGACATTAGATCCTTCCCTGCATCTTAGGGCTGATGTCTCTGAAATATTTATAGTTGGCCTGTTTGAGGATTGCACTGCTAAACAGACACTGGGGAAATCTAAATATTAAACCTCAGAGAGAGAGCCAAGTTGAAAGCATCTCTAGTGTCAGGATTTGTTCTGATGAACCCGAAACACAGCCACACACTGAGCTCGTTTAAGGCTTTATTGAAGATGTGATGTAGTGGAGGATGAAACCAACAGTCTATACTGGGCTGGAGCAGGAGGATGGAGATGGCAGGAGCAGGTGGACCCAAGGTAGCTGAAGGACAGCAGGTGCTGTGCTGTGGAGCCAGGCGAACGCTGGGAACCAGGAAGCCTCCAAGGGAGACGATGAGGGCGCTGGGGTAGAGGAAGAGCCAGCAGCATGGCAGAGAGAGTTCTTGGAGCGCTGGAGTTGCAGCAGAACCAGCGGCACTGCAGAGAGTTCTTGGAGTGCTTGGGTTGAGGAAGAGCCGGCTGCTCAGCAGAGAGAGAGTTCAGTAAGAGCCGGCAGCACAGCAGAGAGAGTTCTTGGTAGGCGAGCAGGCAGACGAAGGAAGCACCGACAGGAAGCACGGGCTGGCAGACGTGGGAAGCTCTGGCAGGCAGACGTGGTGCACACAGGCAGGACGAGGTATGAGTGAAGGCGATCCAGCAGGGGAGAGCAGACTGAAGGGAGCTTAAGTAGGGAGGATGGCAGGTGAACTGAGTCCAGGCTTGATTAGAGCATGACAGGTGTAGGTGATTAGGCATGGAGTGGAACTGGGCTGCATGGGAGATGGAAAATGCTGGAACTGTCCAGGGTGAGACAGGTAAAAACTGAACCCTGACATCCAGAGGTCTAAAACTTATCCTTTGTAAGCGCAATGTAACTATCTGGCGACCATTGTTAGCATTTAATTCATTTAAAAATTATTGAATTTTCAGATGGGAGCTCTGAATTTGACTGAAGAGGTTAATATAAAGGTGCACAGAGAGAACATTTTAAAAAGTGCAATTGTTTTCGTTAAATAATTGAATTACATTGCACTAAGCCAATGAGCTTAGTACTAAACTCATTGGCCGTAAACACCTTTTTTAAACTTCCAAGCATTTCATGACTTTTCAGTGACTCATAAAACTTCAGGCAAGACTTCCCACCAATCTGGAAAAGCTTCAAGATATTGCCTGAGAAACATGTTACCTCATCTCATGCTTGGAATAATTTACATACCAACTTAATTGAGACTGTTGAGAAGTTTGAGTTAGTCATTGTTCCTCATCACTGCTCTGAACCTTAGACCTTTAAACGGAATTCCTCTATGGAACATACATCATCTAAGCTAGGACTCCTGATACTGTGAAGGGCAGAGGAGAAAAGTAGCCAGTTCTCCTTAAATAATGCTCCAGTCAACTATTGCAAGATGTCATGAGCTCAATAGCAGTGCCATGATGGCAGGTGCCTATGCTGTATGGTTCTGTAATATTCTGGAAGCAAGCTAACAGTTTTCCTTAATGTGATCTGTCTTTAGAATGTATTTGTGAGCTCTGACTTGCCCTCTTGTTTCAACATCAGATCACTGTACGTATACCCTGCAAGCCATGCCCACCACACAATATAACCACCCAGCTTCACGTGCACTTAACAGTGTGGCCCGTATATTGTGCTGTTCATGCTGTCTACGAAGCATCCTCTGTCTGTGGAGCTCAGTCACTGTCAGATGCTTTAGCAACTGCCTGGAACACAGTCCCTGCACTTATGGTGCCTCTACCTCAATGGACTCTTGTGCCTTTGTAAAACAACAGGATTATTGACATGAATATTACTGGTTTGCATGTCTTCCACAATGCAGGGTCATTTCGTTTTGGTACCTAATTCTTAGTGTCAGTATTATTTTTTTCTTGAATCACTAAAGTCAAATATAATCTGCTTTACTGTTTTATTCAGTGTTTGGGCTCATTAATCTAAGAGTGATCAGGAAATATGTCTCATATCTGCGTTCTAAACATCTTCAAGGAACAGTTTTGATTTTTAAAAGAAGGATTCATTTCAAATCTATGAGCAGTCATCAGTTTACCTGCAACACATGCTTTTCTTGGCATTTATGTGTTGACAAAATACAGATTTGTTCCAGGATGTGTGAAGTTTGTCCATGAGCAGGGTGGATTGTTGAGTCTCTGAGTGGCTCTTCTCCAGTCAAAGCTGTTCAACCTGAAAATCAAATCTCAGTGGATCCTAACTGTAAACAAGTTATCTGATTGGCAGCAGATGTAATCAGCACTGCTGTTTAGCTTTTCTGCAGTAAAGATGAATGCTGTAATAGGTGATATAATCCTGTTTTGGCAAAGCATGGGAATTCTCCTTTATATTCAAGCCCCGGTTGCTTTCTCCGTAAAATAAACAGTAAACCCATTTTTCTTTTCCAAGGGTCACGCTGTTTGATGACCTACTTTGGCTAATGATCAGGCCTGAGCTAACAGGCTGCATGAACTAGATAAAGATGGTGGAGGACTATGTCAGGTATTCATTCATACTGCGAGCCAGAACATGAAGGATTTGCTCCCAGGTTTCAAGACTTTATGCTACATGTGTACTGAGCAGCTCCAATGTTTATCAGGATCAGAAACTAACACATGCCTCATATGACTGGCTTGTTTTCCAGTATTTTCAGGAAGTATGTCTCTCCCTTTCTTTTTAACAAATATTTACTGCTCTGACTGAGGTCATATTTGCTCTCTACCAGTCAGCGGCTTGTGAGGTCAGAGGACCCCTCCCCAAAAGTAATGGATTTTGCCAACACATAGGCTGCGGAGTTACTGTACAATGTAGTCCATTTTGGCTGGTTTTATATGTGAAACGTTTCGGACAAAGTTAGTGCACATATGCAGCGTGTTGCGTGGGACTGCGAGCAGCTGCTGGGAGAGGACATCGTCCCAGCGTCTTCATCATAAGGTAGTGCAGACAATCTCATTTTACCACCAGGCTTGCTTTGTTTGATGTTTGAATTTAATGCTTTTGTTCCTCATTCGGTCTCACATCCAGTGTGTGAATAATACTTTCCACTTTGTCCCAGCTTCTAAAGGAACTATCATGGCCAAAAGTGTTTTCAGTGAGCAAAGTCTGTTTTGTGGCCTCCGTGTTTGTAGATTTTATTTTGGGGTATTTTTCTATGTTAGGCTGAAGAAACACATTTCAAATGCCTTTATTAACAAATAACATAAGGGTTTTCAAAGAATGAAATTTGCAGATTTGACTCCAGTTCTTCCTAACTCCAGCATTTTAACCTCTGGCCAAAGTATTTCCAGCTGGTGAGCCATTCTAGTCCTGCTGCTTGGAGTTGATAACAGTTTGTTGGCTTTTTACTCTCTTTTTGACCACTAACTAAGTGGAGAGAAGATAAAAATAAAAGAAGATTAATAAAATGTTCAGATCTTCAGCCATGCTAGAAAATACACAGATCACTGGCAAACTGTTGGGCAGAGTTACCTTTTGGGAGACGTTCTGATGCTTTGTCTGGGATTTTTTCCTGAATAGAAGCTACTTTACTTGTCTTAAAATCATTTACCAAAAATAATATAAAGACCAAACTGATGCCCTCCAATGTAAGTCACAGACCAAGCTCTTTGCTCTTCAGACGTTCCAAAGATGTCTGCCTGTTTTTAAAATGTAAAAGCAGAAAATAAGGAGAATAAGTTAACTCCAAGTCAAGTCTGCAATGAGCAAAATAAACCTCCCTTATAAAGTGAATCATGGCTGCCTTAAACATTGCATTGCTCGAGGTTAGAAATTCAATGACTTCACCATTTCTTATTTGCTCCAATTAACATGCAAACGATTATCTTGTTGTTTTTCTCCTTTTTATTTAACTTGCAAAACACTTTTTAGCTGCTTAAATTAGTTTTAAAATTGATTAAGTGTGATATGTATGTAACCCATTAGAAATATGAATACATTTATGTTGAAAGATAAGAATAGAAAAATAGTAGCAGATGTTACTTAATACCTGTTAATTTCTATGCTGCTGTTGTCCACTCCTTCACTATATACTGCAATACGTAGGGTTTGGAAGTTTTTCTTCTAACTCTGAGGCAGAAAACCATGCACTAAATCTTTATACTTCAAATATTTTGTTGTAAATTTTAAACAGTAAAACAGTGTAATAACTGATCAGAATTTTTGCATTGATGTACCAAAACTAGGCTACACATTGGCTATCCTGTAACAACTAGTGTAACCATGGTAACACATGCAGGAATATTGGTTAAAGCAACCTTGGAAAACAGCGGCTAAAAGAAAATAGAGTTGCTTTTAAATGTAGAAATGGAATCTAGATGTGTAGATTCATACCAGATATCAGAGAGCAAACATAGTCGGAATGATGAGTCCTTAGGCTGATTAACATTTTATAAATGGATATTGTACATGGATACATACATGGATATGGTGGTGAGGATAAGGAAACGCACATCTGCTCCACTGATCCTCAACACAGAAACGCCGCAGGGCTGTGTCCTTAGCCCAGATAGATTACAGGAGGTCCAGGGGGACGGAACACGTTCCTCTCTGCATACAGGGGGAGGTAGTGGAGCAGGTGGACAGCATTAGATTCCTGGGTATTCACATTTCCTCAGACCTTTCTTGGACTCTGAACGCCTCCCACCTGGTGAAGAAGGCCCAACAACGACTCTTCTTCCTCAGGAAACTGAAAAGGTCTGGACTATCCACTAAGCTGCTGAAAAAACTTCTACAGAGCTACCATAGAAAGTGTGAGATGTCTCAGCATAACTATATGATATGGAAGCTGCACAATACAGGAGGGGAAGGACTTAGCTCAGGTGGTGAGAACAGCACAGGGGATTGTGGGATGCCGTCTGCAGGATTTGGACTCAATTTATGCAGAACGAGTCCAAAGAAGGGCCAGACGCACCTCCAATGATCCCACCCACCCAGGCAATGCGCTGTTTTCCCCTCACCCATCAGGTAAACACTTCAGAAGCATTGAATCCAGAACCAATAAACTTAGAAACAGCTTCTTTCCCAGAGCTGTGAGGCCTACGTTGTGAGGTCGGAAGGCAGGCAAAGGGGCAAAACCGTGATGGCAGAGTCAGGCAGGATGATCAGGTGAAATAACCAGAGTCCGAAGTCCGAGAGCAGGTCCAGAGTCAGAGCTAGGTGATCAGAAAACCAGAGACAGTCCAAAGCAGAATCCGTAGGCAGAGTCAGGGCACAGAAACAGGTCAAAAATCCAGGCAGCACAATAATCAGGTCCGACAGGCTTGACAGGCTCAGAGGGTCAGAAGGCAGAAACAGGTCAGGAAACAGGCAAGCAAGCAGACGGGATTCAGGACGCTGGATTTATCTCACTGATGGCTCGTAATAATCTGGCACTAGTGACTGGTCTGAGAGCTGGTTTTATAGTCAGTGGTGCAGGTGGATCTGGTGAAGACTAATGAGAATGGAGCAGAGCTGCACAGGTGTTTCAGGTGGGGAATCAGACACTAGTGCCGAGATCATGACAACTACACATAGTTCAAAAAGGCTACCAAGACCAATTAATCTGCCAAAACCAAGGATGGATTGTGTAGCGGCAGGTAATTCCCTTCATGTGCGGTTGTCCTGTTCATTAGTTTTAACCAGGAAAGCCAAATCCTGTTGGACTGAAATTATGTCTGCTTCCTAGTCGCAATGATCTTATCCTGAATTTTGAGGTTTACAAAGACAGTAAAACACCCAACTGATTTAGAGCTTGAAATTAATAGGAATGCAGTTGTTCGGATGGCACAGTCTCTTCCAAGAGGTAGACATTTGTGCCTTGATAGGTATTTTACTTCAATCAAAGCATTTAAATGCTGGAAACAAATAGCGTTCTGGTAACAATGGTAATGATCAAAAACAGAAAAACTGCATATTCCAGTTTCAACGATGTCAGATGATAAAAAAGCACATCCAAAGTGGTTGTCGGAAAACCATCAGGTGTTGCACTGATGAAGAGGCAGAATAATAAGGTGGTTGTGATGGCCTCCAGTGTCCATAAGGTGAAACCCTAGGACAGATGCAGAAGATGGTCAAAAAAAGACGCCCAATGCTCCCAGACCCACTGCGGCTGCTAAATGCAACAAAAACATGAATGGGGTAGGTTTGTGCATGATCATCTTTAACCCAAGTTCAAGCCGCAAAATAAATTGACTATTTGAAATGTCATAAATGTTTTGACCTGTCTGTTAATAACAGCTAGATTAAGGACCAGAGAACATTACTAAACAATTACATATTTAAAAAGGAATAATGTATTTTGAGCATAAATTAAACAAATAAATGTAATGTCCAGTGTAAGGGACGTTTAATAAAATATAAATAAATAATGTTTACGAAAAAAAAGTTATATTATGTTTCTTTCAACTTCATTATCCGAACTATCAAAGAAAAATTAAATATCAAAGCAAAAATTTCTTTTGGGTCTCAGGAGGATAATTATTTACTACATGCTGTGACCTTCTGGGGGGGCCATTTAACTGGTGGGGTGGGGCGCCCCTCGTTGAATAGCAGGGGACACTCTGAGCACACTAAGAATTTTCCTGTTTTTATTTCAGTAACAACTTTTCTTTAAAGGAGCATTAAGCGATATTTCATTATTTTAGATAGAAATCACTAACAAAATAGTACTAAACTAAAGGTAATATTTCGGAACATGGTATGACATCACACACCATCTCTCTGTAATGTTCTCTAGTCTCTTGTTTACAAAGATGGGCCGGCCGAGCATGCATGTACGTGCATGCATATAACTGCCACTTAGGGCTTAGCCCCTTCCTGCCCTAAAATGCCACTGTCAGAGCAGCGTAGTGTTGCAGCAAAAAATGGCGGAGGGCACGCCAGCGGATCTATGGTTACGTTCACACTGCATCCTGAAGTGACCCAATTCCGATTTTTTTGCCCATATGCGACCTGTATCTGATCTTTTCATGACAGTCTGAACGACACAGATCGGGATTTTTTCAAATGCGACCCAGGCCACTTGGATATGTGGTCGTGTATCCGATACGTATCTGATCTTTTCAAATGCGACCTGTGTCTGTACGGCCAGGTCGCATTCATCCGACCTACACGTCATTGATACTTGACAAACGTCACTAACGGTTGACCTGGCTATGCCAAAGAGGTTGGCTAAAATAAAAATTAAAAAAGAGGTTGGCTATTGTGCGGTAACAAGCACCTGTTGCAAGTCAATTCAGCCCCACGGCAACGCGTTTACTCGCTGCTATGGCCGCAGAAGATGTGTGTTTTTAGGTGAGAGAGCTGAAGAGATCCATTCAGACGCACATAAAGGTTGCCTTTGTCATTCGAAAATTATGAATGAAGTCCGTATCAGTAAAGCCGCTCACATCGCTAAATTTTGGCTCTCTTTCTTTTCGATCTTCTTAAAAAGATTGCGTTGGTAATGTGCTTGCTTCGGTTGGAGAATAACGTAAAGAACGCAAGATACGCTGCAGCATTACAATCCCTGTTTACTTCCGCAAACAATGAGCACGCTTGCTATGTATGACCTCATTGCATCCTCTACTGCGCATGCGGGACACTTAGGTGTATGAATGCAGTTCACACAGGAGATCACATACAAGTCGCATATATTTGGAAATGTGAACGGACACGCCAAAAAATCCGATTTCACAAAAAAATCGGAATTAAGCATCAAGACCTGCAGTGTGAACATAGCCTAAATGCTCTCTTACTAACAGCACTATAAAGTTATGAGTTACTTGGATTCACAGGGATAGAGTGTGCATGCTTTTTCTTAGAGGTACAGTCATATGAAAAAGTTTGGGCACCCCTATTATTCTTAATTATTTTTATTTCTAAATATTTGGGTGCTTGCAACAGCTATTTCAGTTTGATATATCTAATAACTGATGGACACAGTAATATTTCAGTATTTAATTGAGGTTTATTGGACTAACAGAAAATGTGAAATATGCATTAAAACAAAATTTGACAGGTGCAAAAATATGGGCACCTCAGCAAAAAAATAGACATTAATATTTAGTAGATCCTCCTTTTGCAAAAACAACAGCCTCTAGTCGCTTCCTGTAGCTTTTAATGAGTTCCTGGATCCTGGATGAAGGGATTTTTGACCATTCTTCTTTGCAAAAAAATTTCAGTTCAGTTAGGTTTGATGGTCGCCGAGCATGGACAGCCTGCTTCAAATCATCCCACAGATGTTCAATGATATTCAGGTCTGGGGATTGGGATGGCCATTCCAGAACATTGTAATTGTTCCTCTGTATGAATGCCTGAGTAGATTTGGAGCGGTGTTTTGGATCATTGTCTTGCTGAAATATCCATCCCCGGCGTAACTTCAACTTCGTAACTGATTCTTGAACATTATTCTCAAGAATCTGCTGATATTGAGTGGAATCCATGCGACCCTCAACTTTAACAAGATTCCCAGTGCCAGCATTGGCAACACAGCCCCAAAGCATGATGGAACCTCCACCAAATTTTACAGTGGGTAGCAAGTGTTTTTCTTGGAAAGCTGTGTTTTTTTGCCGCCACGCATAACGCTTTTTTTTATGACCAAACAACTCAATCTTTGTTTCATCAGTCCACAGGACCTTATTCCAAAATGAAGCTGGCTTGTCCAAATGTGCTTTTGCATACCTCAAGCGACTCTGTTTGTGGCGTGCTTGCAGAAAAGGCTTCTGTCGCATCACTCTCCCATACAGCTTCTCCTGGTGCAAAGTGCGCTGAATTGTTGAATGATGCACAGTGACACCATCTGCAGCCAGATGATGCTGGAGGTTTTTGGAGGTGGTCTGTGGGTTGTCCTTGACCGTTCTCACCATTCTTCTTCTCTGCCTCTCTGATATTTTTCTTGGCCTCCCACTTCTGGGCTTAACAAGAACTGTCCCTGTGGTCTTCCATTTCCTTACTATGTTCCTCACAGTGGAAACAGACAGTTTAAATCTCTAAAACAACTTTTTGTATCCTTCCCCTGAACGACTATGTTGAACAATCTTTGTTTTCAGATCATTTGAGAGTTGTTTTGAGGTGCCCATGATGAATCTTCAGAGGAGATTCAAACAGGAGAACAACTTGCAACTGGCCACCTTAAATACATTTTCTCATGATTGGATACACCTGGCTATGAAGTTCTAATCTTAATGAAGTTACCAAACCAATTTTGTGTTTCAGTAAGTCAATGAAAATCAGTTAAGGGTATTCAGATTAATAAAATGATTAGGGTACCCAAATTTTTGCACCTGTCAGTTTTTGTTTTAATGCATATTTCACATTTTCTGTTAGTCCAATAAACCTCAATTAAATACTGAAATATTACTGTGTCCATCAGTTATTAGATATATCAAACTGAAATAGCTGTTGCAAACACCCGAATATTTAGAAATAAAAACAATTAAGATTAATAGGGGTGCCCAAACTTTTTCATATGACTGTAACTGTTGCTAACACAAGAACACACCAATGATTTTGACGTCTTTTTATACCTATAGTTCATTGTCAGGTTGGAAACTTCATTGCCTTAGCAACAGAACTCACCCCCTTAGCTTTTAACCTATTAAGTTTTTTTTATTATATCATTATATGTTTTGTTTGTTTTTTATCCCATTTTATGTAATGAATATGCACAAAATAGTCTAAGTTGGTTACGTGGATTGCGGAATATATATATATATATATATATATATATATATATATATATATATATATATATATATATATATATATTCAAAAATGAAAAGGATCTGAAATTCTGAATGTGCTACGAAGCCTCTAAAAAGTTCTGATGCAATCAATTACCTTGAAAAATTCCATAATTAGTGAAATGAAGTCCACCTGTGTGCAGTCTAAAGGCTCCCACATATTATATGTATATATACTTGAGTGCGCAGCTGTCAGCGCATACTCGAGGCAGACTCAAAGCGGACGTCTGCTGGGCTAGGCGCCCATCTAGCTCATCAAACTTGTTACTATCCATTCAAAAGTTGTCAAAATGTTTCTCGGCCCTTCGCATTAATGTCATGGTAGAAAGTGTGGGAATTGTAGAAATATTGTCAGGAGAAATATAGGAAGAGGTACGCTCGACTATGAAATCTCAGCCGAGGCTGTGCGGCTCATAGTACGTAGTCAGTAGGGTCAAGTATGTGGCAGACTTAGGTATGTTAATACCTTGTTATATAAACATACCTTTTCTGAAAGGCCCCAGAGGCTGAAGCATAATTGAGACCAAGGAGCTCTCCAAACAAGTCAGGGACAAAGATGTTGAGAAGAACAAGTCAGGGTGGGGACATAAAAAAAAAATTCTAAATTCTTGATTTTCGCTTAGAGCATCATCAAATCCATCATCTTCAAATGGAAAACACCTGGTACAAACCTGCCAGGAGAGGGCCACCCACCAGAACTCACAGACCAGGCCAGGAGTGTTAAAAATAAAAAGACACCTTTTGAGTTACTCAAATTCCTCAAATGTATGGAGGAAGGTGCTCTGGTCAGATGAGACTAAAATTGAAATTTTTGCCCACCAAGAAAATGTTATGTCTGGCATCACCCCAACACGTCCCATCACCCGAAGAACACCATCCCATCCCATAGTGAAACATATTGGTGGAAGCATCATGCTGTGGGGATGTTTTTCATCAGCAAGGACAGGGAAATTGGTCAAAGTCGAGGGAAAGATGGATGGTGCTAAATACAGGGTTGTTCTGGAACAAAACCTTTGTCAGTCTGCCTGTGATCTGAGACTGGGACGGAGGTGTACCTTCCAGCACGACAATGACCCAAAGCATACTGCTAAAGAAACACTAGAGTGGTATAAGGGGAAACATTTAAATGTTTTAGAATGGCCTAGTCAAAGTCCAGACTTCAATCCCACTGAGAACTTATGGTTAACACTGGAAGATCACTGTTCACGAGTGAAAACCATCTTAAATGAAGGAGCTGGAACAGTTTAGTTTCAAGGGACAGGCAAGAATCACAGAGGCCAGATGTGGTGAGCTCATTAGCCCCATTTCCAACGGCTCGGTTTGACACACTCTACTCCGCACCGCCCGCTTAGTGAGATTTTCTGCAACAGTTTTTGTTTTTCCCGCCACCGTGGGTTTCTCTGGCCCTGCACAGGAACAGCTTCTTCATGTTCTGTTTGGACATGAACCCACTGCTTTTCGCTGATGGGCCAATGGTGAGGAGAAATGAGAAGGTTTCCTTTAAGGAAGTCCAGAAAAACTGCAACAAAATTAATATTAAGGACCACCTTGAGTGGAGTGGGTCATACCAAAATACAATTTTACTATCTACAAAACATGAACCAACCTTGAAGGAAAAAGAAAAGAAAAAGGACACGTCAGCTTTTTATACGCAGACGCGCTGTATCAGATTTGTGGATTTTCCGAAGCTTTGTGTCATTTTACACTGAAAGCTGTTAAGTTTTGTCTCTGAAGACTATTTGGTTGAGAAAATTGTTCACGGCCGTTGATATATCCACCATATTTTCAGAATGATTTAGATTTTTTTGGCATTGAGCCCAAAATTCGTGACAGCACCCCTGTCTATGGATATAAAAAATGTTCCATTCTACACTTCTATCACCTATGTCCCAAACAAATCCTCATTTCAGTCTTTTTTGACCAGTCAGAAAGAGATAAGCCAGTTTGATTAAGAAATATGTAAAAAAGAATTAACCCTGGAAAAAATACAGTGGTAAAAGAGTAAGAGTATTGTCATTGTTGTTTTCCATAATCCATATCTGGTTCTTGGTCATTTAGAAACATTGTAATAGTCATGAAGCAAAAATACAAAGAAACGCCACACTGAAGAAGATTACTGTTATCACAGTAATATATATATTCAGTGTTTTCTCTCTGGATGTGACTCAGAGTCTCTACGTAACAAGGAAGCTGCTCCTGCAGCCATAGTTTGCAAAGACAACAAAAGGAAAAGTATTTAGGCCACTTAAACTTTTGGAAATTTTGTCATTCTGGTGTTGTCACCTAACTAAAATTTCTAACTCAATACTAAGAAAAATACTCAGTATCATGCTTTTTAGTTTTTTCTTTTCACATTAAAATCATGCAGTTATGGTCTATATAAAGTGGAACTGCAATGCTTTGCTCTGAATTCCTCGTTATTTTACGCCCACATTCCCCCTTTCTACCGTTGTTCTGAGGTGCGTCTGAGAGCAGCTCATTTTGGTGTGGTCTCTTTAAATCTAGACACTTTACACCCGCCCCCTCCAGGTCTCAGAGCGTTCCACTCCACCTCGTTTTGCCATTTTTGGAGTATGCTGGGGGACGGCGTAATGAACAGCCAAACATTTTGACTTATCCACTTGTAGCTTCGGCATCCTTCAGCTTGGACTACAAAAATGGCAGATTCCCGAGACTGCTAAGCCGGAAGTCCTTGACCTTGTTTAGCAGTTCAGCAGCAAATGCTGTGACGTAATTGTTCAAAAAAACGCAATAGAGAATAGAGAGGACTGAACGGCTAGAACTCTATGACCTAAGCAGAATATAAAAATATCTACACAGTTTCTGGACAGAATACATTCACATTTTCTGCACTCCTAGAGATTCCAAGTACATAATAAAATTAATTAAAGGGCTAAAGAAAGTGGATTTTGCATGACAAGTCCCTTTTAACTTTCAGAAAAACAGTAAGTAGGAAAGAATAAAGCCCTTGTTTATAAAATTATATAATTTCCCAGTTTGGCAAAACAGTACACAATGTAGTACTAATAGTTCAAGTCTTGATGATTTTATGGTATCTTTTCAGACCTGGATCTCCTGTAGTGGTATGTCTTACAGCGGACCTGGAGAAGCCTCTGACTGAAGACACTGTTGTACAACAGTCTGATGAAGAGGATGCTCAGGATTGTCCATAATGTTCTTCATTTTAAGAAAAATCATTTGCAGCAGCGGAGATGGCTTTGCAAAGTCATCTCCAGAGGTTCTAGAAAGGCAGCCAAGACAGAGCTGGTCTTCTTTATAAGCTTGTTGAGATTCTTTTGGTCAATAGCTCTGATGCTGTTACCCCAACAGATGATGGCAGAGATCACACTCTCCACAACAGACTTATAGAAGATCTGCAGCATTTTGCTGCAAAACCTGAAGGACCTAAGCTTCCTCAGGAAGTACAGTCTGCTCAGTCCCTTCTTGTAGACAGCTTCACAGCTGCATCTCCTGTCAAGTTTGTTGCCTAGGTCAACACCGAGGTATTTACAGAGTGAACCACCTCCACTTCTTCTCCCAGGATGGTCATAGTGTTGGTACTATTCCTGTTTCTCCTGAAATATACAATCATCTCCTTTATTTTGTCCACACGTATAAAGCCCTTAATAACCAAGCTCCATCATATATCAGAGCTCTGATTACCCCGTATGTTCCTAACAGAGCACTTCGCTCTCAGACTGCAGGTCTGCTGGTGGTTCCTAGAGTCTCTAAAAGTAGAATGGGAGGCAGATCCTTTAGCTATCAGGCTCCTCTCCTGTGGAACCAACTCCCAGTTTTGGTCCGTGAGGCAGACACCCTATCTATTTTTAAGACTAATCTTAAAACTTTCCTTTTTGACAAAGCTTATAGTTAGAGTGGCTCATGTTACCCTGAGCTATCTCTATAGTTGTGCTGTGATAGGCCTAGGCTGCTGGAGGACATCAGGGTCTAATTTTCTCACTCTACTGATTTCTACTGTTCTTCATTCTACGGTTCTCCAGTTTTGCATACACGCCAGACCAGGTACACCTGGTCTGGCGTTCTGTTAACTTTGACATCATCCAGAGAAGACGGCTCACCCGTTACTACCATCTAATGTAGAACAGATTACTAGATCAATGTGTGCTTCTGTGCTTTTTGTCTCTCTTGTTGTGTCTCTGCTCTGTCTTCTGTAACCCCAGTCGGTCGAGGCAGATGACCGTTCATACTGAGCCCGGTTCTGCCGGAGTTTTTTTTTTCCCGTTAATGGGTGGTTTTTCTTCCCACTGTCGCTTCATGCTTGCTCAGTATGAGGGATTGCAGCAAAGCCATGTACAATGCAGACGACTCTCCCTGTGGCTCTACGGTTCCCCAGGAGTGAATGCTGCTTGTCGGGACTTTGATGCAATCAACTGGTTTCCTTATATAGGACATTTTGACCAATCTGTATAATCTGACCCAATCTGTATAATATGATTGAACTTGATTTTGTAAAGTGCCTTGAGATGACATGTTTCATGATTTGGCGCTATATAAATAAAATTGAATTGAATTGAATTCAGAATGATATGATTTTTCCACACCATGCCACAAAGCAGTCCCTGTACTCAGCTTCCTGTCCATCTCAGATGCATCCAACGACTGCAGTCAGTTGAGTATTTCTGAAGAGGACAGGAGTCTGTCTTGTATTGGACGTCTGAGGCGTAAAGAGTGAAAAATATATTCAGAAAATATATTCATGCAAATATATTGGCTTGTTTCAGAGCTTCATATACTGGGCTGTCAGCTGATTGATATCTTTCTCCCTTAATTCCTACCACAGTATGGAGAATTGTATGAGTATAACCAAGTATTGTGTGGTTTGGAATTTTGCACCATGGGAAGCGTATCTCAAACCTTGTTATTGGGCTGTCTGTGTTCATGACACTAATCTTTAGACAGATAGCATTCGCTTATGTCATCCAGAAGGTTTACTACTTCGCTGCAGATATAATGGCTTTTCTGACCTTTTTAAGTTGCTCTCAAAAATCAGTGCCATAGCAGTAGCTTGTAGCATCTGCACAGCTAACATGTGGAATCGTTCAGTATTTGTTTTTTTTTCCCCATCCGCCCGTCTCATAAGGAAAGTTCCGCCAAAAAACTCTTTTGTGTTTGCCTTGTCAGCTAAAGAGGATCGCATGTATTCTTTTTTCTGGCGGCACAGGCGAGGTCAGCAGAGTTTAAAACTTCCAGCCGCAGGTCATTGTTTTGGTCAGATGAGCTGCAGGGAGGGACTGAGCCTCTGTTATTGCAGTGCTACTGCTGCAAGAAATGCGACAATTTGGGCAAATGTGAATGGGTCAGTGGGTATAGATTCTGACACAAATGAGTATTTGTGAATAATGCATTTTTCTGGTATATATAAAAAAATATATAGATTTTTTTTGACAACCATACTCACTACAACTTTAGACATTTTATTGAGATCTCATGACCAAAAGTAGTGTGTGAACTGGAAGTAAGATGCTTGATTTTCTAATAGTTTTAGAGCTATGGTGTGTGTTTCTATTATTAAGCCACCTAATTAGTCGGTATAGATTCAGCTGTTTTGTGAAGGCCTCACAGAGAACATTAGTGTACAAATAGCATCATGGAGACCAAGGAACCGAACAGAAAGCTCAGGGAGAAAGTTGAGGTTTAAAGCAGGGTTAGGTTCTAAAATAAGACCCCAAGCTCTGAACATCTCCCAGAGTTCAATCAATGATCTGAACATGGAGAGGATGGACCACCTGCAGACCTACCAAGACATGGAAGTCCACCAAAACTGACAAGCTGGACAAGGAGAGCTTTAATCACACAAACAGTCAGTGTTACTCAGGGGACACCAAAACAGAAGAGTTTTTCCTTTCTGCAAAATACATGTGGTTGCAGAGAGTATGATTCTGTTGGGAGACTTTTCTTCACCAGGGGGAGGGAAGCTGGTTAAGGTTGGTGGGAACATGGATTGAACTAAACACAGGAGAGTCTGGGAGAAAACCTGTTTGGGGCTTCAGGAGACTTAAAATTGGGGTGGAGCGTTAATATTTCATATTTATATAACATAATCAGAAGAGCACCTAAGAGGCCAGTGATAACTCGCAGCTGTAGAAATGCACTGCTCAGGTGGAATATATGATAACAGAAAGTTATTAGTTGGGCATGCCAGTTAACAATCTGGCCTTTATGGAGTGGCAGAGAAGGAGTTCTAAGAAGTCCTGTTTTGCCACAAAGGGGACACAGCAAGCATGCAGAAGAAAATGCTCTACCTAGATGAGAACGTAACTTTCCAGCCTACGTGCAAAACATTTTGTGTAGATGTCACCTAACACTCCACATCATGCAGTGGGGATGCTTACTTCAGTAGGACGCTGAAGCTGGTCAGAGTTGATGGAGGTGTAGCTAAACACAACGAATTTTGAAGTCTCACTGAGTTCTGTCAAGAAAAAAGGACAAAAAATCTCAGCGTTCAGACCTGCAAAGCTGGTAAAGACATAATCCAAATGTATGCCACCCTTCTCACATTTTTATCTAGAACAAAAATGTGTAATGACCGGGGTCCGAGCCCGAATTCAAACCACACACAGAGCCGGATATTTAGGAGCTTTATTGCCACAAAGAAGGTTGGATGGATCAGGACCGGGCTGAAGAAGACTGGAGATGGTGGAGATTAAGCAGGCAGACGGGTACGGTGGTCCTCAGGGCCACCGCAGAGGGGACGCAGGAGCACTGACAGAACGAGCCTGATGAGCTCCGGAGCTGGGTCTAAAGCGTGCTGACGAAGTGGGACAGGTGGTGCGTCGGAACAGGGACCAGGATGTGAAGGAGGACTGTGGCTGTGGTGCGTCAGGGTGAAAGCCAGGACGTGCTGGTGGATCGAGACAGGAGGGAAGACTGGAACACAAAGTAAAGAGGTGAGTGGGAGGCAAGATCCACTAACCTAGGATGGCGTGAGGTAGCAGGCTGGCGAGGAGCGCACAGGCTGGAGAGCGTGAGGGAAGCTGGACATCTGGTGATTGAGGGAGTGCAGAGTCTTGGAGATCAGACAAACCAGCAAAGACAAACTGAAAGAGGAGTGCTTATATAGGGATGGGCTGACAGGAGTAATTAGAGCAGGGAATTAGTTGCAGGTGACGGTGATCAGTGGGGAGGAGGTGATCAGGCGAAAAACTGAGCTAGAATCATTACAAAATGTGTATAAAAAACATCTGCGTAACATTTTTTGTCTTGTGGTGGGAATCAATAATATGCATATTTTCTCTGATTAAACTTGTCTTGTTTTTCTGTAATAATTGTCTTTAATATTCATATTTCCTACCAAATCACTATATTTATGTACCTAAATGTATGTGCGTTGAGAGGAAAGTGGAAACAAAGTGTGTCAGTAAAGCCGATTCTGGTTTCTAATTCTATGTTGTGTTTCCAGTAAAACCTATTGTTTTTATTGGAAAGGTAACCCTAACCCTTCAGGCACAAAGTTTGGACAGCTCTGTAATAATTTTGTTTTATTTTATGTAAGAAAATATAGGAGCAAGAGAAGCATTGAAAGACGTTTACTTTGGAATAATAGTTACAGGAAATACTGATCTGTGTAACCTGGAAGTTTTCAGGGTGAACAGAAATGTTCATTGTTAGGCTGGTTCCACAGCATTGCTCCCAGCAGAACCTTTTTACCACATACCCTCACACCGTTTCTGAATCATTCTTCCTGAGCCTTAGGTAACAGGAAAAACCCTGCTCATCTAGTCTGCTCATCCTCCCCCTTCATTCAGTTTGCTCTTCCTGTTTTGCTTTTCTCATAATGCAGTTTCGACATTCACAGTCGAGAAATAGATTTTCTTCTCAGGTTTTTGGGAGATGATTCTGGTTGGAAAGCTTATGATAAAAGAAGCATCGATCAGGCTTTAGCTGACCAGCAGTGATTTCCAGTGTGCTTTTAGCTCTGACTCTGGCTGACTTATTCAAACTCATCTGTGTACATTTTGTTTTAATTCAAAAGTGAAATCCAGGACTGAACAGTGACCAGAAAAGAGAAAAAAAATAGCTGCAAAGCTCCTTCTGGGGGGAAAAGGAGGAACTACATGGTTATTTGTATGTATGGGTGAAAGCATGAATCCCGTACAGATGTTTGATTTTAATCATACTCAAAACAAGGTGCACCAAAACTCAACCTGTTTGTTTATATTGTCACAGTCAAACAAAGTCTTGAGTTTTCAGGTTTTTGTTTTTTTTTTTTCATTTTTCTGCTGCAGAAAAAATGCTGTCCAGAGCTGCTTAAGGGAAAAGAGTATTTCGATTATTGAAGAATTCGTGGTTATATCTGTAGCTTAATTGTGGACAGCCGAGAAATGGGTTGTTGTTGTGGTAGTGGAAATGTGACACACTGCTTTTATGTGAGTATCCAGAGTTAACGCTTATTGGTCTAACAGGAAAATCTGATTACCCTCTACTGTGTAGTTAATGGACAGCCTCTACGTGTACCTAAAGAGTTGAAGTTTATGCAGTCACCAGAGTTACCCTTAGTGGATTGGTTTGTTTAGAGCCATACTGGTAAAAAGATTCAAGATCTCCATCAATATCGCTCTACTTTAGAGTTTGCATTAAACAGTTTGAAAAAGTTCAGTGTGATCCCACTGGGAACTGGAATTATCATAGATATCCCTCTGAGTACTGGTAGTGGTATATGTGTGCTGCTATACAGACTGTTGTGACCATATTGGCTAATTTGGTGTATTGATGTACATAGTGACATTATTATCAGATGTGTACTAAATCTATGATAGACAAGCCAAGAAAGGCCATGCAGTGCTCTGCTGGAGTGATGGGAGATGCTCTGTGACGTTCTGCTGTTCGGCTCAGGTCCAGAGCTTGGAGGCTGGAATGTTACAGAGCATTCCTCTGTGGACTTTCACACCCCACAGGGAGAACTGCACACTTATCTTGCAGATCTGCTCTACCAACAACAAGCTCCCCACTGCAAATGCTCTGTACCTGTCTGTCTATCTAATAATCCCCTGTTGCTCAATCTCAGCAGTTCTTGTTGGATTTTTCCAAAACGGAACACACAACTCTGACACTTAGCAGAGGAACAGGACATATTTGCTGACTATGACAAAGTTAGCTGACTTTATTTGAATTAATAACTTCCCCTGTCAGTGTGTGAGCCTATAACTGTCACCATAACTCTGTCATCTTTATGTTATATTAATAATCATTTTGTTATATTAATCATCATTTTCTCCTAGGCTACTTTCAGCATACTGTCTTGAAAACTCTCCATTCACTGAATGGCTTATAATGAGATTGTTCTGGTGTGTGCACCTTCAGATAACAAGTTTTATTTTAGAGAAAAAGTTATTTTATTGGTGCTATGGGCCAGTATCAGATTGACAGTTCCATAGCCTGAAGTAAAATTAGAATAGTTTCACCCTAAAACAGAATTAGCACAAAAAATCAAAACAACATATAGTATAAACTGATAATTGCAATTATAACAATTTTGTCCTATTGCATTTATTCATTGTTAATATGAAACAAACTAACCCGAAGAGCAAGAGAACACAGCTTAGTGTTTTCACTGTTTGCGTTTAAAATGTATAATTTGACAATCAGCCGTTTCGTGTAAGCTTTATTTTACAAACAAGTTTTTGTTCAGCTGAAGATATTCAGATATTCAAAAATTCTACTTCAGTCATAATAGATTAAATATCAGCTAAAATAATTGATTGTTTTAACAGCTTTTTAATAGTTGTATACAGTGGTAGAAGAATAACAAACAATGGTACACGTGCTAGTTGCACAAAATAGCTCTTACAAGCTGATATTACCTGGTTCATTAGCTAGGCTCTTGGCTAATATTGGTAGAGGTGGCCGTCCTCATTGTATCCGTCTCTGTCGGGAGGACGGAGTAGTTGGACTACACTGCCGTTTTTAACATAAGTCCAAAATAAACATAACTTTATATTTGTCATGGTTTTTAAGTGTTTAGCCCATATGCAGATTCAGACGGAAAGCAGGTAATATTTTAAGATGTTTATTAAGGGTTCAGGCTACAGAGATCGACACTGCTTGTGGGATCAGTCGAGGTCTGAACGTCAGTGCAGGAGTACTGCGGAAAGGGTTATGAGTGATCGAACCAGAGGGAAATTCCAGAAGCTGCGCCGCCCATTTAGTCGGGCTAACCTATCCGGGGAGAGTAATGACAAGGGGACTCTGACCGCAGCTCTCAGTAGATGGTAAGTGACTAGCAGCTGGAGGGCGGACAGATGGTAAGCTGGCGAGAGATCCGGAGCGCACCACAATGGACAGGAGAGACAGACGGGGTGACCAGAGTACAGGTGAACCAGCAGAATCCAGGGAAGGGGTCTCAAGCCCGGCTTGGTAAAACCAAGGGAGTCTGAGGGGAATGCCAGAGCAACATCTGAGCGTCGGGGATTCTTAGGGTGCTGGTTCTTCGAGCAAGACGTCAAGGCGGGTGAGTAAATCCAAGCACAAAACTACGAAAAAACAGGAGACTCAATAGTAGTCAAAAATCAGGATACGAAAAAAGACTCACAGGCACAGGTTTCAGGATCGGCGTACCACGACTGGGTTAAGGCTCTGGCGTCTTCCATCTGTCTGAGCTCTCCTTAAGTATTCAGTGGAAGCCGCTCCAAACGAGCTGCAGGTGTGGGCCACGCCCCCCAGCCAACTAGAGCCACCTGTGGAGCAGAGTTAGAACACGGACCAAAACAGAGAACCCTGACAATATTGAATTAACTTACTAAGTTTATTGTTCCTAGGGCGTACTCCGGGTGCGGGCTGCCTAAAGGCTCTCACATATTCGGGCATACTGTGCACGTGTAGGAAGGTGGCTGTTTATGTGCATGTTTTGGTTTTAGCTTTGGTTTGTTGCATATGTCTGTGCATGCTTATTGAAGGAGACACCGGTTCCTACTCCCTCCCTCTGGCCAGTGACTAATTACACAGGTGTATCCCATCATGACTGATGGAAGACAGGAAGAAAAGGGGCAGCCACACACAGGGAAAGGAGAAGGACAGAGATAGACAGAGAGCATGGTGAAGGAGCCGCTGGCGCCTGGCCTGCGAGATGTGATTGGGAGGAACCAGCGGAGTTATCACCAGGGAAGTGGCACCAGCACAGCAGCACCGGCACCACAACGAGAACAAGCAATGATTCGGATGTGGCAGATCCAGACTTGGCGGAGGCAGAAGCAAACCCCAGGACCGGCAGCAGCGAGGCTGTAGTGGGGACATGGTGAGGCGCACCTGGACTGTAGAAGGATGCCAAGCTGATCCTCACTACCCTCAGACTGCTGGGACCACTGGGTGTTTTAGTTGTGGTGCTGGACCTTTTAACCGTTTTAACGTGCGGTTGCACTTTTAGTAAAGGCATCATGTACTGTACAGTTTTTAGGGTTTATTTTTATCATAATAATGTTGTTAAACTTTTAATCTTGTTGGTTTTCAATACACTGCTCAACCCTGTGATATCGAACCTGTTTTGTATTCCTAGTTTAACTAGGTGGTGTTGTTGGACTCATTAGTTTTCTGTTTCTTAAAATAACATGAATACTACTCGGCCACCACACACATACTGTGAGCTTGGCAGACTCCGCACTGACTCTCCGTGGACGTTTTACCCTTCATAGTTGAGCGTGCTATTGCCTACATTTCTTGTGGCAAATTCCTACAATTCCCACACTTTCTGTCAGTGGGACAAAGCAGTGGAACAGATGGTAAAATGTGTGATTAGCTAGCTGAGCACCTAGAGCCGTTTATTTTCCAGCAGGATCCCACCTGTCAGTGAAAACAGAGAGGGACTGTGATATCCTTATGACCGCCTGCTTGTAGCAGCTCAGTGTATCAAGCTTGGTGTCACATATAAAACAGTTCAATGTAAAGACTTCTTGCCTCCCAGTACTTTATAGTGTGACACGTACCTGTATGCGCAGAGTCCGCGCAATCCGCCTTGAGCACCCGCAGACCTCCGCGGCGTGAAGATAAGATAAGATAAGATAGGCTTTATTGATCTCACATTGGAGAAATTCACTTGCCACATCGGCTCATTAGTCAATAATCAGAAAAAGGTGCAAAGGTAGGAAAGGTGCATCAATTATATACAGTGTATCTTCATTTATACAGTGGATCAAAGAAAAAGAGAAAAATAAGAATAAAAATACAAAAAGAAATAGGAATGGGCAGATGATGTGTTATTTACATTCACGATGATATATATATATATATATATATATATATATATATATATATATATATATTAGGGCTGGGCAAGTTAACATGTTAATTTCACGTTAATTCATTAGACTATTAACGGCGATATTTACTTTATCGCGCATTAACGCATGTTGCTCACATCAGTGCTTCCCGCAGGAATTTGCTCAGGCGAGACGGTGAGTTGGCGGCCGGAACAAGTTTTGCGCGGATGACTGCTGGCGGAGCGGGGGGGGGGTCGCTTCTCGCTTCAAAGTATCCATGTATTTTTGCCTGTTTTTTCCCTGCCATTCACTATATGCACGCGAGAAAGCAACAACAAAAAAACGTGTGTTAAATAAACATGCAAGCATATCGAGTTAGTTTTTTTTTTTTTTTTTTTTTTGGAATGTTGGCGAGGCCGTAGCGTAAGTTTGGCCAGGCGGCTGCCTCGCCAACATACTGTTGCGGAAAACACTGCACATGCTTTTATTTTGTGAAGGTCTGTTGCTGCGGTGTAGGGGTTTGAATCAGAACAGTAGGTGGCGATAATGCGCCAATAACCTTGCTGTCAGCCCAGCCTCGGATTCAAACAGGAAGAAAGGTGCTGGCTGGAAAAAGGAAAATGCGGAAAAAAACAAAGTCACAGAACTTTTAAATTGACATTTTCAGTTTAAAGTTCTTCCAGCAACGAATGTGACAGAAACAAGTTAGTTGTAACCACTGCCAAGTTAAACTTTCTTATCACCGGAGCACCTTGAGCTTAACATATCACTTATGCCAAACACACTGTAGACATCACAAAACAATTCAATGACTCAGAGAAGCTAACCAATGTAATGGCGAAGTGGATAGGTACTGTAGACCTTTTTTTGTGCTTCACGCTTTGGTATTGAACATAAAATGGTAATGCTGCTCCCTGCTGTTACCTCAGAAATTGCCTGTTTTTGGTAGGTTTTTTTCCCCATAAAGAGAATTTCCTGTCAGTGGCAATAAGCTTTAATTTATTATTATTGCTATTTTTTGTTTTACATGTTTAAGTTGAGCTTTACACTAAATATGTGTTACTGATAAGTGGTACAAATGTTACAACACTTTTGTTCATATGGCAGCAGAACATTAAAATAAAAGTGGTCTTTACACTACTTTTGAATTCATTCTTGGAGTTTGCGCATACAATGCGATTAATCATGATTAATCAGGCAAATTATGCGATTAATCGCGATTAAAGATTTTAATCGTTGCCCAGCCCTACTATATATATATATATATATATATATATATATATATACATATGTATTGACATATATTCAGGTGGTGATAGCAGCAGAAGTCACTTCTTTCATGGTTATTGCATGGGTTATAGCACAGTGTATTAAATAGATTATTGCACATTAGTTATTGCACATTAGTTATTACAGTTATGGTTACTGTTATAGGGCAGCATTGTATAATCTGGTAGCAGCAGGAATGAATGACCTGCGGTAGCGCTCCTTTCTACACACAGGATGTCTAGGTCTGTCACTAAAGGAGCTGTTCAGCTCCTCTACAGTCTGGTGCAGGGGCTGGAAGATGTTGTCCATGATGGATGTGAGCTTGGACAACACCCTCCTCTCAGCCACTTCCTCCACTGAGTCCAGAGAGCAGCCCAGGACAGAAGTGGCCTTCCTCACCAGCGTATTCAGCCTCTTTCTGTCCCGATCTGCGCTGCCAGGGCCCCAGCAGACAACAGCATAGAGGAGGGATGAGGCCACCACAGAGTCATAAAAAGTCTTAAGCAGGGGCCTGCTCACACCAAAGGACCTCAGCCTCCTCAGGAGGTGGAGGCGGCTCTGCCACTTCTTGTATAGAGCCTCGGTGTTATGTGTCCAGTCCAGTTTATTGTTGACGTGAACACCCAGGTATTTGAAACTCTCCACAGTTTCTATGTCCTGCCCCTAGATGTTCACAGGTGAGTGAGGTGGGGGTCTTCTCCTGAAGTCAATCACCATCTCCTTCGTTTTGCTGGTGTTTAAACACAGATGGTTCTTCTCACACCAGTCCACAAAGTCCATGATGACCGACCTGTACTCCAGCTCGTTCCCCTCAGACACACAGCCCACAATGGCCGAGTCATCAGAGAACTTCTGAAGATGGCAGCTGTCCGTGTTGTAAGTAAAGTCCGAGGTGTAGAGGGTGAAAAGGAATGGAGACAGAACGGTGCCCTGGGGGGCCCCGGTGCTGCAGAGTGCCACCTCTGACTGACAGCCGTGCAGCCGCACGTGCTGAGGGCGGTCAGTGAGGTAGTTGATGGTCCAGTCAGCTAGATGTTTGTCCACTCCAGCGTCCTCCAGCTTCCCTCTCAGCAGCACCGGTCTGATGGTGTTGAAAGCACTGGAGAAATCAAAGAACATGACTCTCACAGCGCTCCCGTTGGTCTCCGGGTGGGTGATCGCCCGCTGCAGCAGGTAGATGATGGCATCCTCTACTCCGATGTTGGGCCGATAGGCAAACTGCAGCGGGTCCAGAGTGGGGCTCACCACGGTGCGCAGGTGAGTAAGGATGAGGCGCTCCATGGTCTTCATCAGGTGGGAGGTCAGAGTGACTGGTCTGAAGTGGGCCAGTTCCCTGGCATGCTGTGTTTTGGGAACCGGTACCACACAGTAGGTCTTCCACAGGGTGGGCACCACCCCCAGGCTGAGGGTCAGGTTGTAGATGTAGCTGAGGACCTCACAGAGCTCATCTGCACAGGTCCTCAGCAGCCTGGGGGGGATGCCGTCCGGTCCTGAGGCTTTCCTCTGTTTCAGCCTCGCCAGCTGTCCTCTCACCTGCATTGGTGTGATTGTGAGGGGGGAGGATGGTAGGACCGAAGGTGTGGATGGGTCGGGGGTTGGTGAGGGTGGCGGTAGGGGGGAGGGTAGATCTCTGGAGGGCTGGTGGTTGGAGACGTGTGGAGGGTTGACGGCAGGGAGGGGGCCAGTGTGGGGGGAGGCAAAACGGGTGAAGAACCTGTTTAACTCATCTGCAAACTTGGTGTCACCATCTACAGCCCTGCTGGTCCTCTGCCCAAAGCCGGAGATGTTCTTCAGACCTCTCGACACATCTCTGACGTTGTTCTGAGATGTTCAGCTGCTCCTCCATCTTCGTCCCAAAATCCTTCTTTGCCGCCCTGATCCTCCACTGGAGCTCCCGCTGAGCTCTACGCTGCTCCTCTCTGTCCCCTGAGTAGAAAGCCCTCTTCTTCTGGTTCAGGAGGACTTTCAGCTCAGGGGTCACCCAGGGGTGGTTGTTTGGAAAGCATCGTAGCTGTCGTGTTGGCGCAATGCTCTCCACACAGAAGTTCATGGAGCCAGTGATGCATTCAGTCAGGCTGTTGATGTCATCACCATGAGAGCTTTGGAACATGCTCCAGTCGTTGATTTTGAAACAGTCCCCAGTCTCTCACTGGCCTCATCTGACCAAACCTTCACTGACTTCTTCTGTGCTATTGTCCTCCTCACCAGTGGAATGTAATGGGGGAGCAGGTAGACGAGGTTGTCAGGGTTTCCGCGGGGCATTAAAAGTCATTAAATTAAATTTCTTAAAATTAAGGCCTTAATTGGCATTAAAAGTCATTAAATGTGATTATCTGTGGCATTAAAAATGCCTTATTTTTTTCTAAAGAAATACGGTCATAAAAACAGTTTCGTCAGATATATTATATCAGATATAACTGATTCCGCGTTGTGCGCGGAACTGCTTCCGGTTGATCGTAAAGCCGTATGTTTTTACAATGTTCGGAAAAGGGACTCCAGAAAGAGCTAGAAAATGGGGAAAATGCTAATTTCAACAAAAGCGGATGGAAAAGGAGGAATTCGGGACATGGCTGCAGCCTGTCGACGGTAAAGATGACGAAGAATTTTGCTTCATGTGTCGGTCCGCGAGTCATGTGTTTGCAAAAAAAATTAAGGTGTGCGCGGGTATACGGCATATACCCACTTATTTCTCAGTCAGCATTGCCTATATCAACTTCTGGAGCGATATTTGTGTATTTTGTTTGAGCGCGCAGTGAGACACGTATTCAGCGTTTAAACATCATGCGCGCGCACGCTCAAAACTGATAAACTCTTTTCAATCCACTTTGCTCGCCTTCGGTTCCGTGTCTGCCCGTGACCTGCTGCTTCCACGCTCAACACCAGCTGTGCGCGGCTCGCTGGATTGCGCTCGTGACTTCAAAAACTGTCTTAAAAAAAAAAAAAAAAAAAAACTGTCCACCTCACCAGGTTTCTTTCCATCCAATCGGAGTAGGGCAAATACTGCATTCAGATGGATTAAATGAAAATGCTGCAGCTTTTGGCAGAAATTACTATTATCATCATTGTCATCATTATTTAAAGAGCACTTTAACAGGAGGTAAAACAAAATAACATCTAATAAAATGACTTGGGTAAAGACTCAACAATAAAAAAAAAACAACAACAATAATAATAAGCTGTTTAAATCCTTAAAAACAAACAAAAGTTCTTTAAACTGAACTCTAAGGTAAACAGGCAACCGGTGAAGGGAGGCCAGGATGGGCTAATGTGCTTTATTTATATTTTTCCATTAAAAGGTGTGCAGCAGCATTTGAACCAGCTGCAGACATTTGAGTGAGGACTGACCGATTCAGAGATAAAGAGAATTACACAAATCCAGCCATGATGAAATGAAGGCTTAGAGTAGTGTTTCCATATTTCTGCCTTGAAAGAATAGGTTTTACCTTTGCTTTGTTCCTTAAATGATAAAAATGACTTAACTGAGGCCCCTTTTTGACTGTCAAGTTTAAAATCACCGTCCAATTTTAAAATCGAGGGGCTAAACATTCATTGTCAGGGTGTCTAAATCAACAGGATCAACAGTTGTTTGGGTGTTTCAACTGGTATATTTGACAATTCCTCATTTGCAAAGACAAAGAGATTTGAGTTTTGATGTTCTCCTCGTTATTAACTTTATCTCTTTCTATAGATTCTCTTTCTCATTCAATTTAGGACTTTCCATATGCCTTATCATCTAAGTCTATATTGAAAAACCTACAGTAAAGTAATGAAATGTTCATTCTGGATGTAGTGTAGGAATACCTTCAATATAAACCAAAGAAAATGTTACATTACCAGCCAGAAGCTGGATAAAATCGTTAAAAAAGAGACAACAGTATTTTCACACCTCACGTAGTAGCTCAAGGAAATATTGTAATCTAAATGTTTTAGGCTAAATATTTTAGGCTAAATGAGTAAACCCTAGTGATGGATTTTTGGGTAAACTAAATAGAGCAGTGTTACATGTCATTGTTTCTAAAACAGCATTTTTCTGAGCTGCGTCTAAAAGGGCAAACATTGAGAGTATACCCACTGCTCCAGGGACCACTACACCACTGCGGACAGCCACAGATCAGCTGCAAGGGGCAGACAACAGCTAACAATGTCAAGTTACCTTTCTGTAACCAACGCAGTCACGTCCGCATTAGCTACCGCAAACAGCGCAGCAGCAGCTGGAGCAAACTTTACTGCCACTAACGTTGGGAAATCAGACGGTCTTCGAACAACATTTGGATCCAATGCAACACTGCATGCGGAGGTGCTCTGTTGTCTGAACACAGCCATCAACAAGTACTATATATATATATATATATATATATACATATATATATATATATATATTATATATATATATATATATATATATATATATATATATATATATATATATATATATATATATATATATATTATATATATATATTTTTTTTATATATATATATATATTTTTTTTTTTTTTTTTTTTTTTATGGGTACTTGTTGATGGCATTAAATTTATTTCTACGAGCATTAAAACAGCATTAAAAAGCATTAAATTAGGGTTACTCATTCCTGTATAAACCCTGGTTGTGATCTTAGCGTCTGAGTGGGGGGAGGGGGGCGGAGGTGTAGGCGTCTTTAACATTTGCACAGAAGAGGTCCAGCGTTTTATTGTCCCTTGTTGTACACGTGACGTACTGGGTGAGCGTGGGGAGGGTGGAACGGAGGGAGGCATGGTTGAAGTCTGCTGTGATTTTTTTAGATTAGATTAGATTAGATTAGATTCAACTTTATTGTCATTACACAGGTACAGGTACAAGGCAACGAAATGCAGTTTAGGTCTAACCAGAAGTGCAATAGCAGCAAGTGCAGGATAAACAATGGTTCCATATGTACAGGACATGGGTTATTACTGAATAAATATAGAGATGTATACTATTATAGACAGAGTTTTACTGATCAATTTATCCTATGAGTATAATATATAGATAACTAGTATTGTGAACTAAATTTACAGCTGGATATGTACCGAATATAATATACAGGTGGGTATTACTATAAATAGAGTTTTACAGATATGTACAGATATGTATATATAGATAACTGGTATTGTGAACTAAATTAAATTTACAGCTGGATATGTACTGAACATAATATACAGGTGGATATTACTATGAATAGAGTTTTACAGATATGTACAATAGCATAATATACAGATGATTATTATAACAGAGTTTACATGTACTATGAATATATGTACAGGTGGATATTACTATAGGCAGAATTGTGAGCATGATATAC
Source organism: Fundulus diaphanus (assembly GCA_037039145.1). Classification (NCBI taxonomy): domain Eukaryota; kingdom Metazoa; phylum Chordata; class Actinopteri; order Cyprinodontiformes; family Fundulidae; genus Fundulus; species Fundulus diaphanus. The sequence continues at coordinate 49,751,765 of CM073134.1, forward strand.
AGGTAGCTATTACTATAAAATGAATAAATAGAGTTTGGACAGAAGCTATTTAAATTAAAGTGCAGTGGAAGGTAATTGCATATTACAGTTAAAGTACGGTATTGCATATGTATATGTAAACAATTGGTACTGTGAATAGACAGTCAGCAGTGCAAATCAATATCCAGTCATAGTTAGTAGTGCAGGATGCATGTGAACAGTTGTTACAAATAGTAACAGTCAGATGTGCAGGTGAACATTACAGTCTTGTAAATAACAGAATAACAAAATGGAGGTAGGTGTGAGGAGGGAGAGGAGAGTCTATCGGTGAGGATTAGAGTTCAATAAAGAGACAGCTCTGGGGAAAAAGCTGTTCTTTAGTCTGCTGGTTCTGGTCCAGAGGCACCTGAAACGCCTGCCGGAGGGCAGGAGAGAGAACAGTCTGTGGGCTAATGTCAACAAACAGCATGCGTGCATAAGTGTTCTTATTGTCCAGATGTGTGAGCACAGAGTGCAGTGCCATGGAAACTGTGTCCTCTGTGCTCCTATTGCTGCGGTATGCAAACTGGTGTGAGTCCAATGTGGATGGTAGCGAGTCTTTTAGGCGTGCCAGGACCAGCCGCTCAAAGGACTTCATTACGATTGGTGTGAGTGCTACAGGGCGGTAGTCGTTAAGGCACTTTGGGCTGGAGTGTTTTGGCACTGGCACAATGGAAGTGCATTTGAAGCATGTTGGTACAGCTGCTTGGGCAAGAGACAGGTTGAAAATGTCTGTAAAAACCCCAGCGAGCTGCTCCGCACATGCCCTTAGCACACGTCCAGGGATGTTATCTGGTCCAGCTGCCTTGTGCGTGCTGATCCTGCTCAGTGCGTTGCAGACATCTGTGGAGGAGAGTGTGATTCGTGGGTGGTCGGCTGAGGATTTGAGCTTGGTGGCAGTTTCACTGTTGTCTCTTTCAAAGTGAGCATAAAAGTCATTCAGCTCGTTCAGGAAGTTGACACCAGTGGCTGCAGAGGTGGAGTGAGTGGGTTTATAGTCACTGATGGCCTAAATTCCCTGCCACATGCGTCAGGGGTCAGCGTTGGAAAAGTGTCCCTCTGTGATCAGCAGGAGAGCACGGGGGTGCTGTGTCTGAAGCCTGGTCACCGCGCCATGGATCTGCTCACATGCGGCGGTGGCGTCCGCGGAGGACGGGATATAAACACACAGCACGATCACTTGCCCAAACTCTCGCGGCAAGTAATAAGGTCTTACGCTTACCGCCAGAATTTCGACATCTGGGCAGCATATCTGCTGCTTCACGTGTACGTGAGCCGCGTTACACCATCTCGCATTCACAAACACCGCCAGCTCGCCTCCTCTCTTTTTTCCGCTCTCCGCCAAAGTTCTGTCCGCGCGGATGAGTTTAAAGCCGTCCTGAGAGACCACTGAGTCCGGGACAGATCCATCTAACCACGTCTCCGTAAAGCACATAATACTAGCGTCCCTGTACCTCCTTTGGAAACGAGTTAGTCCTGTCGGTCTTGTTGCGGAGAGATCTTACGTTTCCCATGACAACCGATGGTAAATAACTCTTCCTCCGCTTCGTCCTGCCGCCCTGGCCTCTCCGTTTCCTCCGTATTCCTGCGGGGATGTCTGGTTTCTCAGCGTGGTGATGAGCAGGGCCGCAGTGCGTGGAGTCACGTAGTCCGAGAAGCAGATTCCTCGTGTAGGCAATGGGACGCTTGGAGTCGCGGACAAAGGGGTCTCCCCTTGCTGCATCAAAAAGTGCCGAAAACAGCAGAAAACTAAGCACTAAAGTCCCAAAAGGTGGCTTCTTCAGTGCACATACGTTCAGCATACCCGATCTGGTATTCACTAAAATACAAACACTCCAATAAATGCTATAAAGAGGAAAAAGTAGGAAAAGAAGAGATACAGCTGATGTGACCGGCTGCTGCCTGCGCAGCGCCATCTTGAAAAGAAAAAAAAGTACATGTGGGGGCCTTTACAGTGAATGCACTTCTAGTTTCGACATTACAGTCAGACAGTCTTGTGGATAGCTCAGGGGTCTGATCAGGTAGTGACACACATAGACATCATATACGTAGACGCCTCGTTGGGCGCGGGTTCGTACGTCAACGTCACCGCCATATTGTATGTGGCAGAAAAACTATTCTGAGAAAAACGTCATATTATGAGAATTAAGGGGGGACATTTCCAGAATAGTCACAGTTTGCAGAACTATTTCAGTCCTGGAGTAATAGGGCCAGGTTAGATTCCTTTAATTATTTTTATTCTTTACGAGTATAAAGTCAGGAGAATGAAACCAAAGGGATACGAAAATAAACATACTATATATTCATAATATTTTTATTTTGTAATATTACAAAAATGAAAATATTATGAATATATAGTATGTTCTGAGATTAAACTCCCTCTGATACTGTTTAAGTGACTCAGACTAACTGCAGATTTGCCACATTCAACATGGCGGATGCTCTGACGCATCCGCAGCATAGGCAGAACCCGCCCGACGAGGCTCAGAATATCCATTGAGTGTGGCGGCTTTGTTGCTTACCAAAGTCATACTTACACATTTGAACAGATTTCTGAGCGCATTGTACCACATAAAATCGGTCAGCAAGCACAACTTTAATCATATATAAAGCGCATGGGATTATAAAGTGCACGGGATTATAAAGCGCACGGGATTATAAAGTGCACCATACATTTTTGAGAAGATTTGAGGATTTTAAATGCCCCTTTTAGTCTGAAAAATATGGTAAATTTTGACCCAAGTATTAACTTAATTAAAGATATAAGAAATTATTTTCCAGGTCAATATACAGCACATACTGATGCTCTGTGAGGGCTGCCCTTCTCAAAAACTTGCCTATGTAACTAGAGAGGGTTGAATACATTGCTGAATGGGTTATGTGATCTAGTGCACCGTTCTAGGTCACACGACCCATTCTAGGTGATGGTAGTCTGAGCTCACACTTGCTGTAACAACACAACAAAAGAGATATGACTCTTACCTGATCAGACATATTTTTGGTTCTCTGATGTAGGATTTAATCTAGAAGGGTGAATGTAGCCTTGTCTTTAAAAGGGACTCAATGACTTTTCAATATGCTGGTTCAAAGTGGTCTGCTATCAGATTCCAAAACACAGAGGGAAACTATTTAATTTTGCCAAAGTGCAGCGTTGCAGTGGCCTTCAGGGGCACTAAACCTGGAAGTTACAGGTCTAGTGCCCCTAGTGGCTAAAAGTTAGATAGTGCCGTTTTAAAGTCAAGATTTCAACTTTATAAATGATATTACCTTTGTAACATGGTGTCCCGTTAGTTTCTAGGCTAAGACGGCCAATTCTTAGACTTGTAAACAAGAGCAGCTTGTAAGAGAATGTAGAGCACAGTAACAGGTAGGGAAGGGGAACCCCTTTGCTCAGTTCCCAGACAGCAGAAGAACATACATGCATGTTACCTACAACGTTGATCAGAGAAGGCTGAACTGGGCTTCTCTGTCAGAGACCCTCACCAAAGATCCCTCTGAGAGCGTGGTGACCTGTTTACGGCAGGGAGGACATTTTACAAGAACTTAAAAAATACTTAATTGCAAGCTCTTGGGGTTTTTTACAATTTAGAATAGATTCTCGTCATTTATCTGTGTTGTTCTGAGCTGTTTCATTAAGTTCTTGCCACAGATTAAACCCTCACTGAAGCATCTCATTTGGATGCCTGTTTCACATGGAGCGGCTTAACCTGCAAGGCTGACCCATTGGCAGGGCTGCTTTGCATGAGCTACCTGCTCAGCATAAAGATGGGCCAAGAACCTGTATACTATACATCTTCACTTCCAGTTATATTTGGATATATAAAATTATGCTTAATGCAATTTATAATTTGTGCTCTTTGTAACAAGACCCCTTATATGTTTATTACAGAACCAGTCTGTAATATGGAAGGCTTACTACCAACAAGGCTTCAGTTTTTACTTTAGTATAGCTATAGTTATATGTGGCTCTTTCTGACCAGGTTATACTGACTAGAAGTTAGTAATTAGCCTACATCACTCCAGTGACAGTTAAGCTGCTTACTGGCCAGCTGGAGATTAACTGGAAAGTCCCCACTTCATAGGGGTCCACAAACAGACACAACACATGCACACACGCACAGAGCTAGTCATGTGGGGCTTAGCAAGACAGGAACAATCTGCCGGCTCATTATCAAGCTTTTTGTGCTTTTCTAGAATAAATAAAATGATTGGTTAGATCAGGAATCTCCAACCTGTGGCTAACAGCTTTGATTCAAATATGTATCGATTGTATATATTGATTTCAATTCAATTCAAAAATACTTTATTTATCCCAAAGGGAAATTAAATGTTGATGTAACTCATTTTGTCAAGGGGTTATTATTGATGGTGATGGCTGTGGGCAGGAAAGATCTGCTTTACCGGTCCGTTTACAACCAATCTGAAGAAGCCTTTGACTGAAGAGACTGCTTAATTCCAGTTATTAATTAATGATCAAGTGCCAGTAGCCCAATCATCACAAACCCTTAGTATACCTTAAATATGTATATTTCTATATCCATAATTAAAACCATAATTGCACAACGTATGTAAACCTAATTTGATGGAGTGTTAACTCTTAATTATTTTCTTTTTTTACGGTTTTATGCTGACAGTTCTGCATCTTAAGATGTTTGCGGAAAATGTTGGGATGTAGTAAGTTACCCAAAGCTCCCAGGGGTCCTCTCCGTGCCCTGCCTGCATAATCCACTGTCTACGCAACATCTACATTATATTACATTATATAAATATTTAATTATCATTAGACAGTCAATGTATCAATTTCTTGTACCTGCTGATTGATTTTTGTTATTCAAATAAATATTTTTAATGAAAAAAATGTCCTATGCTGTAGATATCTCGGTTTTCCTGATTATTATATTAATAAAAGAAAACCATGTGTTTTTCTCAGTGTTTAGTAGTTATTCTAAATGAATCATGTAGTAGTAAAGCTACAACTCTAGGCAGATGCAGGTTGGTAAAAAAAATATATCTAAAGTAATTATTTAAACTTTTCCTGCTTATGGATCCAGTGCAATTTAAGGAATAATCAATTGAATGAAACAACTGTATAACTCTAAAGCTGTTCATCAGTTACTATTATTTACCAGTTGAAAAAAAATAACTTATCAACAAATGTCCTTTTAACCTCCTAAAAGAGTTACAAGAAAGGCTGTTTTTTACAATATACAAAAGGAGGACAGAAGGGACATTTCTGAGGTCTAGAAAACGGTGGTTAGATAAACTAAATCACTGTTTTAAGTTAAGAAAATATCATGTAAGATTAATTCAATTCAATTCAGTTTTATTTATATAGCGCCAATTCATGAAACATGTCATCTCGAGGCACTTTACAAAGTCAAATCAATCATATTATACAGATTGGTCAAAAATTTCCTATATAAGGGAACCAGTTGATTGCTTCAAAGTCCCGACAAGCAGCATTCACTCCTGGAGAAGCGTAGAGCCACAGGGAGAGTCGTCTGCATTGTCCATGGCTTTGCAGCAATCCCTCATACTGAGCAATCATGAAGCGACAGTGGAAAGAAAAAACACCCTTTAGCGGGAAGGAAAAACCTCCAGCAGAACCGGGCTCAGTATGAACGGTCATCTGCCTCGACCGACTGGGGGTTACAGAAGACATAGCAGAGACACAACAAGACAGACAAAAAGCACAGAAGCACACATTGATCCAGTAATCTGTTCTACATTAGATGGTAATAGTCGGTGATCTGTCCTCCCTGGATGATGTCACAGTCAACAGAACGTCAGACCAGGTGTACCTACTATGAAGAAAAAAGAGAGAGAACAAAAAGTTAAAAGCTGAAATGACAACAGTCATTTCAATGTAATACAATGCAAATCTGGAGAACAGTAGACTGGAGAACAGTAGAAATCAGTAGAGTGAGAAAAATAGGCCCTGATGTCCTCCAGTAGCCTAAGCCTATAGCAGCATAACTATAGAGGTAGCTCAGGGTAACATGAGCCACTCTAACTATAAGCTTTGTCAAAAAGGAAAGTTTTAAGATTAGTTTTAAAAGTAGACAGGGTGTCTGCCTCACGGACCAAAACTGGGAGTTGGTTCCACAGGAGAGGAGCCTGATAGCTAAAGGCTCTGCCTCCCATTCTACTTTTAGAGACTCTAGGAACCACCAGCAGATCTGCAGTCTGAGAGCGAAGTGCTCTGTTAGGAACATATGGGGTAATCAGAGCTCTGATATATGATGGAGCTTGATTATTAAGGGGCTTTATACGTTAGAAGAAGAATTTTAAATTCTATTCTTGATTTAACAGGAAGCCAGTGAAGGGAAGCTAAAATTGGAGAAATATGATCCCTCTTGTTGATTTTCATCAGAACTCTTGCTGCAGCATTTTGGATCAACTGAAGACTTTGAACTGCATTTTGTGGACTTTCTGATAGTAAAGAATTACAATAGTCCAGCCTTGAAGTAACAAATGCATGGACTAGTTTTTCAGCATCACCCCTGGACAGAATGTTTCTAATTTTGGCGACATTCCTGAGGTGAAAAAAGGAAACTCTGGAAACCTGTTTAATATGGGATTTAAATGACATGTCTTGGTCGAAAATAACACCAAGATTTTTTACTTTATTACCAGAGGCCAAGTTAATGCCATCCAGATTCAGTGATTGATTAAGAAGTTTATTTTTTGAGGACTCTGGTCCAAAGATTATAACTTCTGTCTTGTCAGAATTTAAATGCAGGAAATTTAAAGTCATCCAGCTTTTGATGTCATCAAGACATGACTGCAGTTGAAGTAATTGATTGGATTCATCAGGATTTATGGATAAATATAGCTGAGTGTCATCAGCATAACAGTGGAAATTAATCCTATGCTGTCTGATAATTTTGCCAATCGGAAGCATATATATAGTAAAGAGAATTGGTCCAAGGACTGAACCCTGTGGTACTCCACAAGTGACCCTAGAGTTTGAAGACGATTTACTATTAACATGAACAAACTGGAATCTGTCCGATAGATAAGATTTAAACCAGCCTAATGCTTTCCCCTTAATCCCTACAGTATGCTCAAGTCTTTGTAGGAGAATATTGTGATCAACTGTATCAAATGTAGCACTGAGATCTAACAGGACAAGTACAGACACAAGTCCATTATCTGAGGCTATGAGAATATCATTGGTGACCTTCACCAGAGCTGTTTCAGTGCTATGATGAGCTCTGAAGCCTGACTGAAACTCCTCAAGTAGGTCATTACTTTGTAAATGTTCACAGAGTTGATTAGCAACTACTTTCTCGAGAATTTTAGATAAGAAAAGAAGATTAGATATAGGTCTGTAATTTACTAACTCATCTTGATCAAGAGATGGTTTCTTAAGTAAAGGTTTAATAACAGCTACTTTAAAAGCCTGTGGTACATATCCATTTACTAAGGATAGATTAATCATGTCTAAAATAGTGCCACTGATCAAAGGGAATACCTCCTTAAACAATTTGGTTGGGATTGGGTCTAACATACAGGTAGAAGGTTTAGATGAAGCTAATATTTTAGATAGCTCAGAAAGCTCTACTGCTTCTAGACAGTTCAGACACTGCGCAGGTTCTAAAGATTCCTCCAACGCTGCCTCACTTACTGAGGACGAGGTAATCATGTTTGGGAGGATGCCAATTATTTTATTTTTAATGGAATCAATTTTATTTATGAAGAATCCCATAAAATCATTACTGCTAAGAGCTAAGGGAATAAGAACAATTACGCATTCAAGAACAGAAGAAGTGGGAATTGATGACCTGGATATATTCCATAGGTTCTCTCAAACTAATCCTAACCCTACAGAAATTTTACTAATGTTTGAAAAAAAAAGAAGAAAACAATATGGCTTTGGCTGGGTTTCGTTTTTTGGCCTTTGGTTTCTTATTACCACCACCTGCTGGACTGAAGGTTAAGTACAGTTCTCTGCGCAACTTCTCTTTTTGCCATTAGACTGATTTAAATAAATGACCCGCAGCAATGCAAATACGCCTACTTAAAAGCCCCAGGATTTCAGTTACACTTGGAAACCAAATCCTGCGGCTTTCAATGGAAAAGGGGCAATCGCAAACCAAAAGGTGTTTATGGGGCAGCAAAACAATTTAGGAAAGTAGGGAGTAGCCTGTGATTTAGTTCAGTGGTTCTCTATTGTGCAATAGGAAATGAAATTTAAAAACGTCTACTTAGACTAACTGAAATATAAATAAACAGGAGGAACATGGGGACAAGATGATGGGAAGAGGATACCTAGAAAGTCAACACAGAACTATGCAGAGAGTGAAAAGTATGTGGCTTCATACCAGTGTGGTAGTTATTTTATTTGCATCCGTGCATGCGTGCGTGCGTGCGTGTGTGTGTGCGCGTGTGTGTGTGTGTGTGTGTGTGTGTGTGTGTGTGTGTGTGTGTGTGTGTGTGTGTGTGTTTGTGTGTAAATGTGAGTGTACTTGTACTTGCGCCTGAGTGATAAAACTTTTGCGCATTGTACTTGTAAAGTGAGGCCCATTTTTTTTGGTCCTCACTTATTTTTAGGCTAAGGTTAGGTTTAGGACTAAGGTGTCAATTTAGTTTAGGTTAGGCTTAGGTGTATACTGGTAAAAGCCTGGGTTAGGCCATAGAAAGAGTCTAAAATTGATAGAAGTCAAGGCATGGTCCTCACTTTGTATTTAAAAGAAAGATGTATGTGTGTGTTTGAAATACCTAATGTTCTGCTCTATTCCGATAAATAGTTAGCAGTCCATATAGAGCCATGGTTGTTGGACCCAGCATTTATTTATCATTTTAAATTTCTCACTACAGAAGTATAAACATTTTTTTTATTCCATTCTACTTTGTGTCCACAGTTTAACAATTTTATCAAAGAGCCGGAATAGAATGGAATGTGTCATTTTATTGAAAACAATATGTCCAGTCGAGAAAGGGAGGGACAGGAAAAAAGGGTGATGTCAGCAGGGAAGAAGAGAAGGGAGGACTGCCTTGCTTTTTCCTGTTTCCAGCCCCCTCCTCCCCCTCCTCCGCCGTCCTCCTCTTATCGCTGTGCCAGAGAGAGAAAGGCGATCAGTAGGAGAAGTAGACGGATTAACAACTGGGACTGAGGCCATTGGACAAGATAAAATGAAAAATAAGCTGGGATTGACTACAAAGAAGTGAAGGAAAATACATTTGTTTGCCGACCAATACTTAAGGATCAACAGATGCCATAAGAGTGAAGAAGAAACAGAAAAAGGAAAGTGATTAGGGGATAAGTAAATATATCAGGAGTGTGCTAACAGAGAGGAGCGAGTGCTTGTTTCTGGAAACAAGTGGAGCCATTATAGAGAGACACCAGCGTCAAGCATCACTACTACCATGTACAGTGGATATGGAGGTATGAACCACTCTCTGAGGCTTTCTAAAATAATTAACTCTTGTCTGCACGATAGCTTTTAGGTTTGTAAAGTGAGTTCCAATTATTAAAATTGCTAAAGGCCTAATAGAGGACAGAAATGTACCATCCATTGGATATTCTGAAGACATTAATGAGTCAGTTGAATAGTTTGTCCCACTATGGTCACACTGCTGTAACACACCACACCACCGGTGACAGATAGCCACTGGTTCTGTTCTGAGTCTAACTAACAGAGTATCCTCACCTGTACACCTGCGATTAAATAATATTCACCCAGTAGCCAGACTGACATGTACAGAGCCTTACAAGAATTCTGTCCCTCTACATACCAGATGTGCAGAAATCGGTTTCCAAAGCTACCTTCTGCTGCAAGGACAAGGGACACGATGCAAGGTTTTGTCCTGATTTTGTGTTTATTGGGCTCAGATATTCTAACGTGAGAAAACCATTTACCGGAGTCCTTCTTGTTGTTGTGTTCTGTAGACATTGTTTCACATTTATTTTACTAAATAAAATAAAACTAAAGAGCTAACATGTGTTTTGTTGCACATGATAATTTTTTTATTCTTATAAAAAAGCTTAAATGTACTAATAATCAATTTTATGGTTAGGTAAGCTTAGTGTTATGTTAACACAAGTTAGTAGATTATTGAGTTTACTTATTTTTGTATCCATGTAGATTTCAAATTGAAATCATAATGGTCTGAACTATGTCTTAAAACTCACTTAAATCTAACTTACTGAAGCTTGCAGAAACCCAGATCTATCTTCTTTAGTTCTATTTTTTTATGTGCTCCTATATACTGTTCTTCATTAGAGCCAAATTCACCTTTAGGCCACTTGCTAGTACTATGTTGGACCCACTTTTGTCTAGAGAACTGCCTAAATTCTTCCTGCCACGGAGTAAGCAAAGTATCGGAAACATTCCTCAGAGGTTTTGGTCCATATTGACATGACAGCATCACAGCGGTTTTGTCAGCTACACATCCGTCATTCAATCTCATGTTTCACCAAATCCCAAAGGTGATCTGCTGGAAGGAGATAAAGTGACAGGAGGTCATTAGAGTACAATGAGTTCATTGTCATGTTCAAGAACCCTGTTCGGAGGATCTGAGCTTTGTGACAGTGCATTATTCTGCTGGAAGCAGCAATTAGAAGATCTCCATCCCTGTGGTCATACAGGGATGGAGATGGTCAGCAACACTACTAGGAAGGCTGTGGGGTTTAAGACATGGTACTAGTACTAAGAGATCAAAATGTGTCAAGAAAATATTCCCCACAACCATGACAACACCAGCAGCCTAATCTATTACAAAAGCAGATGGTTCCATGCTTTAATGAGTGCCCAGATCAAATTCTGACTGTGGTATAAAGTGAGACTCATGGGACCAGACAGCATGTTTCTAATCTCTTTTTGTCCAGTTTTGGTAACGTGTGTGATTGTAACTGACAGACTTCCGTAGCCCATCTGCTTTGAGATTTGATGCTTTGTGGGTTCAGAGATGCCCTTTTGCATACCTTGGTTATAACAAGTTGGTATTTGAGCTATTGCTGCTGCCATGTGATTGGCTGATTCACTATTTGTGTTAGCAACTGAACAGGCGGACCAAATGAACTGTCTAGTGACTATATTTCTGCTGTTGTAAGTTTAATCTAAATGTTTTCCTTTAATGATATAAAGATTTTTGTCACAAGAGACACGAACATCCTGTTTTTGATTGGTTTTGTTCTGATTTTTTTTTTCTGTTTACAGTGGCTCGGTGCAGGTGCTGGTGGTTCTATTATGATAGTTCAAAGTTCAGAGTATATCTAAGAACAAACTTATTTGAAGCTGTTGGGGTGCTACACTGACCATGGTGTTATTTGTAAGTTGCACATTTATGATTTGAAACATCTGATCAATAAAATCTAAATAGGAATTGTTTACTCTTCTCATACAAACATGTTACCAGAGAAGCAACTAAAACCACATAAAATACCAGAAGAAAGTGTCTTCTTTTACCATCATTCTTATTTTTAGAAATCCAAAAAAGTGTTTTGTCTAATGCCAGAACAAATAATTTTTCATACCATCTTCACCTCCTCCTTCAGTCCTTGGAGGTTTATAAACTTCTGATGTCCCTGTCACTTGCAATGATTACACATGTCCCCCTGTTGCTCTCCTCTGTTAATTTATCAACCACCACAACCTCCAGCTGGTTAGCAATCCCCTGATTGTTAGTCTGAAAGTCCCAAAGGGCCTGTCAGTCCAACCACAAACTGTGCTTTCTTTTACTTTTGCTTTGAGACCTCCTGCAGATCTTCCTGTATACCATTGTAGCCACTTGCATATTTCAGGTATATTTTTCCTTCCTGGATATGCAGGAAGGAAGACTGTGTGCTGCAGAGCCTCATGGACCTAATTCCACGGTCCTGATATAGGGTTCTGGGTGATGTGGTGGACCTCATCCTCTCTAGCTCCTCTTTAGCCTTTGTTAGGACTTCTTGATATACTTCACTTTTTTATGACTGCTACTCTGCCATGTTGGGGCTATTGTTTCTATGTCCTTTTCTTCGGCAAGCGGTTAATCCTAAAAGATTAACCCCATGCTCCCTTTCTTAATGTGATGTTAAACATTTTTTTGTTATGAAAAGTGTTTTACTTTCATCTAGCTGCTTAAATAAACTTTTATTAGGGTTTAAAATGATTTACATGACGCTTAAGTACACAAACAAAACTACAAACAAATGTATTTTATAATCTCGTCGTTTCACAGACACTAATACACGTTTCCTGAAAACGTTCAGTAAAGCTGCTGGGTTTTTCTCTGTGACTCAGTTTAGCCAGAAACTGAATTGAACTAATCTTTTTCCGGGCCCTGCCCCTCACAGGATGTTACTACCCCTGGGATTTCCTTCTCCTAAAGGCAGTGACGTGATGGAGGGAAGGCTTCTTGTTTTGTTTTGTTTTTCAAGCCGGGTTTGGTGAAAGGATGAAACATTTTAGAGAGGTCTTTAAGGATCTGGTTCCAGCTGGTCCTATAGTAAGGTTTTTATCAGGTTTACCAGACTTGGCTATGTTTTATTTCAGGAAAAATAGCTGAGCATTCACCTGTTGGTTACAGTCTATTTTAGTTACATGTTAAACCAGAGCTGGCCCTTGCCTTTTTGGCACACTAGGCCAAATTATGGTGCTGATTAAGCCACATAAAGCTTGCCCTGTTCACTATAAACCCAAACAGCAAGAGTAAACAGATAAACTGTAACAACTCAAATTGCTTTAAAATTTTAAAATGTAAGCATTTTTATTGACTAAAACAAGTAAGGCTTGTCTATATTCTATTGGTATCATGATTTAAGACAAGATATCGTCTTAGATGTTGAATGTGATAATATTGTGATACAGCATATGCCTTAATGTTGTCTTTTCCTGGTTTTAAAAGATACATTAGACAAGTAGTGTCATTTTGTGAACTTGAAAGACTGATCTATCAGTCGTATTAATATTCATATTATCCACTATTATATCCACATTAGTGATAAATATTTATCAAAAATATCATAATGTAATGTAATATGTTGGGAATGAAACTCTGACTTTATTATTTATTATTATTTTGGCCCTGCAGCAGGATATAATGTTCAGGCTATTTCTACACTTGAATACTTTCTAACTTCCCCTGAGGTGGGAGTCACTGATGGTAACTCTGCTGCTGTTATTCATTTAATTAGTGATGCGTACTCTGTTATCCTCATAAGTACACAAGTAGTTATAGTTATAGAACGAATAGTCGACCTGCAGCATGTGATGTCCTGCTCTCTCCAATTTCCAATTAAGCTAGGTAGCAACAAAATATCATGCACTGATTTTCAACAAACCCCCAATTCACCAACCAAAGCTGGTTGCGCCCGATACTGCGTACCGCTAAAAGAATCAGAGACATTACACATTACTGGTAGGGTGACCACCTGTCCCGCGTAGCGCGTGCGCGCACAGCGTTTGAAGCCCAATTCATGCGTCCCGCAAATTGAGACCGTGTCACGCATAATCAATGCTTTCTCAAAAAAAAGTTGGTCGCTCTATCCACCTTATTTTCGAACGACGAAGTAACTATGGCCACAGCTTCAAACTATTCATGACTGAGAGGATGACATGAAGAAGTGCCACATATAACGTACGAGGACATTTTAACCTGTTTTGTGTCGTCACTTGGTGCGGGCAGTGCGACTTTACCGAGGCGAACCTCCGCAGTGAAAAAGTTGAATCGGTGTTAATAAATATCAACAAGGATAACCTGGTATTCATGGAGGCTGTTGGCCGTTCAAGCCAAAACTAGTCCGACGTTCACGCTGCTGGATCCTGACTGCATCAACCGGCTGCTCTACCGAGACGACCGGAGCGCTCTGGTGCTGCGGCTCCAAGGGAAGCCTTCAGTGATGCAGCGGCGACCTTATGGAAGGTAGGCTAATGAATGGTCTGATTCAGAAACATCCTGGCTGTTGGCTCGTTGTGATTAGATTGCTGGTCAGTTAATTTTGTAATGTTTTGGATTAAACTGATGTTATAAGTGGACATCTAAACATTCTGCCCACTTCATGTTTTGGCTTGAAAAGGTTTGAGTCCTAAAGGTGACCCCAAAGTCCTAAAGGTGTCCCCAGAACACTGAACAGTTTTTTTTTTCCTGCGCCTGCCTTTACCAACATCCAAGTTCACCATCCTTCCTCCCCCTTCTCGTTCTGTGAACCTCTGGAGTCGTGAGTTAAGACTTTTGTACAGTTCCTGTGGTGTAGAGCAACTACAATTCCTGTTAATCCTTTAATTTTAAATTATAATTTATTTAAAGTGAATAAATTGTAATGAAAAATAAATAAAATTAAATAGCTAAAGTAAATCGGAATTGGAAGTGCATCTGTTCATTGAATGTTCAACGTATTATGAATCTTTATTTAGAAAGAAATACACATTGGTTGGCCTATTCCTGAGCATACATCAGCAATTACACATGTTTATGGGAATAGGGCATTATTAATATACCATGTAAGGTGGTATGTGCTAGAAATGTGTAAACCACTATCAGTGAGTCTGCCCCTGAGGTGGGGGCACCGCCGCGCCAAGCAGTGTCCCACTTTGTCCCTCAGAAACATACCCCTTGTCCCCCCTTGGGCTTATTAGCAGGTGGTCACCCTAATTACTGGTAAGAGGGGAGAGAGGCTGCTAGCAATAACGCCCTCACTCAGAACCAGCCATGGCTGTTTGTTGGATCAGAAAATACATCCACTTTCAAGATGCAGTCTGAAACACCACTTAATCTGTTTATAAGTTTCTTTTTTATTCATTCCGAATTGTTTCTGAACTATCCGTTCAGCGTTTAGGTGTCTCAACGCTCTTGCCTGGCTCCACCACAACCCCCCCCCCCCCCCCCCCCTTTTCCCTTGGAGCCAGGGGCTCTTATCAGCAGCAAGCCTTCATAACATGTAACACTACATTTAATGTACTTCTGTTCATAGCAAAATGTCCCAAATGAAATCAATATAAAAGTTAGTAGTTGTGTTTCATATTATTTTGTTCAATCTGGGGGCCAGCCTCTGCCTCAAACGGGGGAGTTTAAGTATCTTGGTGTCTCCTTCACAAGTGATTTTAGGATGGAATGAGACATGGACAGATAGATTGGGGCTGCATCTGCAGTAATGCTGGTGCTGTCCCGGTCTGTTTTGGTAAAGAAAGTGCTGAGTCAAAATGCAAAGCTCTCAATTTACCGGTCCGTCTATGATCCAACTCCTCTGACCCTTTTATATTTTTTCCACCATGTTCTTTTTTCTTTTTTGATCCAAAGTATGAGATCCCTGATACAAGGGACTGAAATGAGCTTCCTCCAGAGAGTAGCTGGACTTAACTTTAGAGATTGGATGAGGAGCTCTGTTATCAAAGTGGAGCAGATGTTTCTCTGCATCAAAAGGAGTGAATTGAGGTTGTTTGGACTTCTGATCTGGATGTCCCCTTTGTGCCTCTCTTTGGGCGTTTATAAGGCACATCCCACTGGGAGGAGACCTGCCTGGGATTGCCTTGAGGTCCCCCAGAATGAGCTGGAGGATGTCACTGGGGAGAGGGATGTCTGGGTTTCCCTCTTGCACCTGCTGCCCCGTGACCTGATCTCGGATAAGAGGAAGATGATGGATGGATGGATGGATGGATGGATGGATGGATGGCATAGATCCAGATTCTTTTTTGAGGTGGGGGTGTTGTTGCGTTGCTTTCCACTTGAATTTAGGTATACATACTCAGTTTAGTCACACGGTTCTTGCGACGCCTTATTCCTCTTCTTCCCTGTTTAAGAAACAGCCCTCAGGCATTTTATATATTGTCCCCACCAAATTTATCTCTCATGCACAGCGCATCACTGAAAAAAAAGAAAATTCCGCCCACCTCACTGCCTCAACCTGGTATCACGGAGAATAAATTATGGTGAGACCTGACTTTCGGTTTCCAAATAGTATTTTTTTCTACAGCCATTTGGGAACCAGAGAGGCTTAAAGGGCTGCACCTATACTCGTAATCTGGAGTAACAATACATAAACAAAGGTGATTTTTCCAATAGGCTCGCCCTCGAAGACTATTGCTAGTGGATTAAAGGTGAAGCAGGATGTAGTCAATGCCTCACTGGGTCCGCTCGGACCCCAAACATAAAACAACCAATAGATAAGGTGATCCCGCTGGAACTTGAGGGTGGTGAGGGCAGAACTAAAACTCTGACCAATCACTTGGTCAGAGTTTTTACAGGATTCCGCATTCCACAGGATTCCGCATTCAAAGAAAATTCAAAGGCAAGGCAAATTTATAGCACATTTCAGTACAAAGACAATGCAAAGTGTCAAAGACACATGAAGTGTTGCACTGATTCAAAGGATTAATAATCTAAATGTCTTGAAGTTAATCTTAAAGTTACAGAACAAGTTAAATTTTTATTATCTTATTACAGGTTGTTTAAGTTGTATGTTGTAAATCTGTAAAGAAACTGGCAATGTGCTAGTATATTTTAGATAGTTTTGTTTAATTTGTGTTTTCTTATTTTCTACTAGATTTGAAAAAGGGGTTGTAAATTACCCAGGAATGTAGATGTAGATCTGCTTATTATATATGTTTATTTTTGCTGTAAAAGATTTCCGTTATTGAATAAAAGGTTGAATGACCTGATTATCTCTCATTGTTAGGTACTTAATGTAATTGTGAAGATGGAATTTTCCAAGATGGAGAGCTCAAAAGTTTCAAAGGATTGTTTATTGCCAATGGCTATATGGATGATCCAAATATGTTAGGTTGATACGTAGGGAAGGAGAAGCCACTATGGATATACTTTTCTTTATCTGAGTGACACGGCTTGTTTCCTTTATTAAAATAAGGAAGAAGGCATGTTTCAGGCTCTGTAAATGCCAGTTGGGTAGAAGTAGTCCCACGGCTCAAGGTCGAGCTCTCAGGTCATATCCAATATATACAGAAGAGATTATATTATATGTGTGGAGAGTACACCAGTGTCCCACACTTCTGTTACATAATGCAGATATGCTTACAGGTTAATCCTCAAATTCCAAGCTACAAACAGCTGCACATTTTAAACCACTATCTCACAAGATCTGATGGTTCCAGCTCACCAGAGAGAGTCTATGTTGAAAACGACGGTGGTCAGTAAAAGACCACAGACTTTGGAACAAGTTTTTATGTTTACATATGGTAAATGGTAATTGGCCTGTACTTGTATAGCGCTTGTCCGACGACCCCAAAGCACACAATAGACAGACACAATATTCCATTGCTGTAAGTGGATATAGTATATAGAACTTGGTGGGTAATTAATGTACTGGTGTGCAGGTTAAAATTTGGGGGGGGGGGGAGTAGGTATTCATATGTGTGTGTGATGAGAGGGAGGAATAGTCATCCAGAAAGGTCTGGAACACAAACGTCAGACTGTTCAAACAAAAGGTGTAGCGTCACATGCTCAACCAGCCCAGAGGCCTTTACACAGCTTAGTGTGGCACAGTTCCACTGCTGATGTGGGAGCATCAGTCACTGTGGCTGGAATCTGTTGTTGGATAGAATGGGTAGAAGTGAACTGTGTGGATCAGGTAGGCAGCTCTGCAGTTTTTAACTTTCTTAATCTGAGGGGACTTAACTTAATTCTTAAAGGAAGTTCATTTTGATTGGCTCATGCAAGTTGACCAGGAATAATGGAGTTAAAACATGAAGTAGTAAGAGACAGAAAAATGTGCAAAGTACCATTAAACTATCTGAGGTTAGAATCTAACAGAACTTCTCAGAGTTGATGTTTCATCGGGCTGGAGAAAGGACAGAAGTCCACACGCATACATATAATTTTGGCTAACTTAAAGAGAAACCAGATAGCCTGCTAAGAAGAAGATTCATTTTCAGCTCTGCAAAGTTATAAAGCTCTTTGAATGTCACAAAATCATTTTAGTAAGCTAGCATGCAGGTGGGGCTGCTCTTCCCAGTACGGGGTCAGGCCGCAATGACCTAACAGCCATAAAACTAAAGTTGCATGTTATCTGACCCGGCAACAGAGAGGGGAGACACTGCATCCCTCAGTAACCCCAACTAAGATATATTTTTTATTCTCAACACAGGTAAGAGGTTCTTTGGTAACTTTAGGGGTAGGTAATCAAAATATCAAATATAACTGGGTTTTTCACCACATATATATTTGTTTAAATACACTGTTATAAAAATACACATAACCCAATTTTCTTCACTGATATTAAATCTATACATCCATAGATTCATTCTTCTTGCTTCAAGTCAGTTATAGCCATTAGTTCTATTTTCTACATGCCAGAATAATGAGAAAGCTTCTTAGTGAACTATTAAATTTTGTTCAAAGTCAGATGTTTCTATTTATTTCCCTTGTATTCAGTATAATTCCCTTGTAAATCGGCTGCTGTATTTCCTCTATTTAACTTTAACATTGCATTTTTATCTGAACATGCCTGTAATATCAATAATTATGCAATAGTTTCTCTTTTTTGCGTTTCTGGTATAGGTTAATTCTCTGTTGCTTTAGAACTTAACTTTAAATTTGCTTGTTATTCTTTACTAATCTAGTTTGTAACTGTCTATGTGTTTTTGCCACTGTCAGACTAAGGTCAGAGCTGTGTGTTTTTCCTAGCCATTTTGTAACTAATTTGGTGGTATGCTGAGGGTCATTGTCCATGTGGAAGGCCCCTTTGTGCCAGAGCTTTAACTTGATGGCCTATATCTTGAGATATTACTTCAATATTTCCGCATAACGTTCTTTAGTGATAGTATTTTCTAATTTGTAAAGTTTACAGGTCTCTCTTTAAGCCACAACATGATGCTGCCACAAATGTCATATTAAATGTCATATTAAATGTCATGGTATTCTCAGCTTTGCTGAGAACTCCTCACTTGTTTTAAATGCAATCATGTAAGTGAGCCACCCAAAACTCCAATTGTAGGTTAACTGTGTATATTGACAGTCTCTTCCTAGCTTCAGACAGAATCTTCACAAGGTTTTCAACTTTTGTTCTGGGGTTGATTAATAAATTTCCCTCCTTTCTGAACAGTATGATGCCTAGACTCCCATTCTGCTTATATTTGCAAATGATTGTCGGAACAAATAAACTTTGCACCTTCAGACCTCTGGGCACTGGAACAAAGGATGAAACAGACTTTCGGAGGTCCACCGTATGTTTGCTGATTTCTGTAGATTTTTCCATTATGTCGCACAAGAAAGCAGTTGTTTTGAGGTGTTCCATTAAGGGCCAAGCCGCTTTGCTTACTTGGTGCTTTCATAATTTGCACAGAGAGGGAGGTGGACTGCTCCCTCTGGGTCTCTTTCTCAAGAGAAGAAGTTTGAGCATGTTGTCTTGTTCAAGTGTGAGGTCAGAGCAAAGAAGCAGATGTATATACAGATATGGGTCAAGTCTGCAGTATCGGGAGCTTTGTTCCACTTTTATTTGGTAAAGAAAGACATGAGCCAAAAAACAAAGCTCTCAATTTACCAATATGTCTAGTTTGCTCACCTACAGGAAGAGATATGGGTCATGGATACAAATGGCTAAAATAAGTCCTTGGTGGGGCAGCTAGACTTAGTCTCAGGCATACGATGAGTTCCATCATGCAGGGAGCTTGGAGTAGAGCCACTGCTCCTTCATATAAAAAGAAACTAGCTGAGATGGTTCAGAAATCTGATCAAGATGTTCCCTGGGGCCTCTCTTTGAAGGTTTTGAAGGGCATATCCCACTAGGAAGTGTCCCAGGGCACACCCAGGAATATATTGTCGTTGCTGGAGAAAAACTTAGAATCACCAAAAATAAAACTTTGTCAATGAAAAAAAACCTCATGACTGGAGGAAAAGAAGCAGGAAAAATAAATATGGTGAAGCTGGTATGTGTTTACCTCCCTAAGCTTCTATCTTTGTGCCCAGTTAACATATGACCTTAACAAATGGTTGAGTGCACACATTTAAAAATATGGTGTATTACTTTGAATATGGTGGGATTAGATTGAAAAAAAATTCTGCTTGTTTTCTAAAATTATCCAATAAAGTTGTGGCAATGGTTTAAAGAAATGTTTTATGCATTCCCTGTGTTTTCCTACAGTTTCAGTAGAACTGACCTTTTCTCTTTAGCCCTGTGGACTATCTCCCTACGTTAAGCTTCCTGTCAAAGGAAGCAGTAACATCTGACTTCCTGTTGGACTTTGACACATCCTGAGCGGTTTTTGGGAGAATGTTTGACAGGCATCGTGTGAAGGCCCTTTAAAATGTTTAAGAGAGCAAGGATACCGGATACTGGATAGGACAAAGTCAGAAAACAGTGCTTGCATTGACAAAAATAATCTGCTGACCTAAGCATTAAAAGGCAGAACACTGTTTCACATGAATAGATTTTAAACTACGGTAAAACCTCAGCAAAAAGCCATTAAGAAAGAAAAATAGTTAGGAAAAAACAGAGATTCCAACTAAAGATTTTTAGCACTGCTGCCTTAGAGGTCCTTGGTTCAATTCCAAGTTGAGGCCTTTCAAATCAATTCAATTCAGGTTTATTTATATAGTGCCAATTCATAACACATGCCATCTCAAGGCACTTTACGAAGTCAAATTCAATCAAATCATACAGACAGACTGGTCAGAAGGTTTCTGATCTAAGGAAACCCAGCACATTGCATCAAGTCTTGACAAACAGCATTCACTCCTCACGAAAGAGCGTAGAGCCACAGTGGACAGTCATCTGCATTGTCGATGGCTTTGCAGCAATCCCTCATACTGAGCATGCATGAAGCGACAGTGGAGAGAAAAACTCCCCTTTAACAGGAAGGAAAACCTCCAGCAGAACCAGGCTCAGTGTGAACGGTCACCTGCCTTAACCGACTGGGGGTTAGAGAAGACAGAGCAGAGACACACATTGATCCAGGAATCTTATTATAGGGCCAACCACCAACCTTTTTGAAAATGAGAGCTACTTCATTGGTACTGTGTCATACGAAGGGCTACCAGTACTGACCTTTGAACTAGAAGAGTAAGAACTCACCTTAACGTTGCGTAAAAATTTACATTTTTCTTGCTTTTGTCATTTAAATCTATGAAAATGCAGGTGTGAATAAAAAGGAAACACAATAGAATAAAATTATATTTTAGATGCAGCTCACTGGTGGGTGGTGCTATATTTTTTTTAAACAGGCACGAGAGCGCCACATGTGTTACCCAGGTTGGTGATCCCTGTTATAAGGTAACGACAGATGATCTGTCTCCGTGGATGGTGGTACAGCTAACAGAATGCCAGACCAGGTGCACCTACTATGTAGAGAAAAATGACAGAGAGAACATAAAATTTAAAGTTGAAATAGCAACAAACTATGTTAAATTGGGGAACAGCAGGAGAACTCAACAGAGTGAGAAAAATTAATTATTGATTATTAAGGACTTTATATGTGAGAAGGAGAACTTTAACTTCTATTTTTGATTTAACAGGGAGCCAATGAAGGGAAGCTAAAATAGGAGAAATATGATCTCTCTTGTTAATTATCAAGGCAAGGCAAGTTTATTGATATAGCACTTTTCAGTGACAAGACGATTCAAGGGGCTGCAGCAAAGTCATCAGAACTCTTGCTGCAGCATTTTAGATCAGCTGAAGACTTTGAACTGCATTTTGTGGACTTCCTGATAGTAAATAATTACAATAGTCTAGTCTTGAAGTAACAAATGCATGGACTAGTTTTTCAGCATCACTCCTGGACACAATATTTCTAATTATAGCAATATTCCGTAGGTGAATAAAAGGAAACCCTGGAAACCTGTTTAATATGGGATTTAAATGACATGTCTTGGTCAAAAAGAACACCAAGGTTTTTTACTTTATTACCAGAGGCCAATTTATAGGTATCCAGATTAAGTGATTGATTAAGAAGTTTATTTTTTGAGGACTCTGGTCCAAAGATGAAAACTACTGTCTTGCCAGAATTTAAAAGCAGGAAATTGAAAGTCATCCAGTTTTTTATGTCATCAAAAGATGCCTGTAGTCAAAGTAACTGATTGGACCCATCAGGATGTATGCATAAATATAGCTGAATGTCATCAGCATAACAGTGGCAATTAATCCCATGCTGTCTGATCATTTTACCAATCGGAAGTATATATATATATATATATATATATATATATATATATATATATAGTAAAGAGGATTGGCCCAAGGACTGAACACTGTGGTACTCCACATGTGACCCTAGAGTTTGAAGAAGATTTATTATTAACATGAACAAAATAGAATCTGTCAGACAGATAAGATTTAAACCAGCCTAATGCTTTCCCCTTAATCCCTATAGTATGTTCAAGTCTTTCTAGGAGAATATTGTGATCAACTGTATCAAATGCAGCACTGAGATCTAACAGGACAAGTACAGACAAGTCCATTATCTGAGGCCATGAGAATATCATTAGTGACCTTCAGTAGAGCTGTTTCAGTGCTATGATGAGCTCTGAAGCCTGACTGAAAGTATTCTAACAAGTCATTACTGTGTAACTGTTCACATACTTGATTAGCAAATACTTTCACAAGAATTTAGATAAAAAAAGAAGATTAGATATAGGTCTGTAATTTATTAACTCATCTTGATCAAGCAGGGTTTTCTTGAGTATAGGTTTAATAACAACTACTTTACATATCCATTTACAAATGAATAGATTAATCATGTATAAAATGGGGGAATCAATCTAATGGAATACTTATTTTAAAAACTTGGTTGGGATTGGGTCTAACATACAAGTTGAAGATTTATATGAGACTAAAATTTTAGATAACTTAGAAAGCTTAACTAGGTCTAAACAGTCCACAGAACACTGAAAGACAGGGCCAACTGTATCATCCACAGGACAACATGAAATTGTTGGCAGCAATAGCTCATTTGAAGCCCACAGCTAAACAGGACACAAAGCCGAATGTAGCCACTATGGAGGAAAAAACCGAGAGAGAGCATAAAGTTAAAAGCTGAATTAAAAGCAAACAATAGATAATTAGAGAGTAGTTGGAGAATATAGCAGAGTGAGTGAAAGTGGTCATCATGTCCTCCAGCAGCCCAAGCTGCAGCATAACTACAGAGATAGATCAGGAAAACTTGGATTACTATAACTAGAGGCTTTATCAAAAAGGAAAGTTTTAAGCCTGGTCTTAAAAGTAGACAGTGTCTGGCTCACAGACTAAAACTGGGAGTTGGTTCCAAAGGAGATGCCTCATAACTAACAGATCTGCCTCCCATTTTATTATTAGAACGTGTAGGAACCGCCAGTTGACCTGCAGTCTGAGGGCGAAGGGCTCTGTTAGGAACATATGGGGTAATCAGGTCTCTGATGTATGATGGACCTTGATTATTATGGGTGTTATATGTGAGGATTCTTGTTCTTAAGATCAGTGTATTGTCCCGAAATGTTAAAAGCAAATTACTATACGATCATTATCAATGGATTGAAGAGATTGTCTAAATAAATATGTGACCGCGGTACTTCCTGATGCGTTCGGTAAAGAACAAAAAGATTTGAACCCACACAGCAGGTTTTACTTGGCCCATCATATGAGGCATGCTTTGTCCTGCCAAGGTAATTACATCAGTGTGTTAAGTAACACTACTACTTTACTTATGTAACCATTCCCTCCAGCTTAAACTATGTAACCACAAGTCTGGGCTTCTATACACACCTTCCACTTTATCTCTAAATAATAGACAGAGACCCATGGGCTTACTCTGCTTCAAAACACAAAATCTGTATTGGGTATTACCGGTATTGGAATTACCGGCAAGTATATCAAGGATTTCACATACTAATTGTTTAGAAATGCTGTGATTGGGGACCTCTAATCAATACCAGAGATCACATCCAGACCTCCCAACAAAAAACACGAGAAGCATTCTGCTAATTTTTCATGGGAAGTTTAAAAAAAAAAAAAAAGTAATCCAGAAGTGGTTTACTTATTTCCATACCTAACCAGACTGGCAAAGTCGATACTTTCCAGGCTGCAGGAATCTATTAATATTAATAATATTTTACTATTTTATTAGTACTAATTTAAATCTATTTGTTAGTTAAATTAGGCTATTGTCACTTTATTTGCTTTGCACTTTTTAAATTATTATTTCTGTGTTTTCAAAATATTTGTGTAATAATCCCTGTGCATTTGGTTCAAATGGGAAATATATTTGAATATCAGGAATATCAGGAATAGATTAGAAACAAAAGTTTTGTTCCACGGCCAGGTTTTCGTCCTGGCCGTGGAACACTGGACCAGCTCTATACCCTCAGCAGGATTCTGGAGGGGGCATGGGAGTTTGCCCAACCAGTCTACATGTGCTTTGTGGATCTGGAGAAGGCATTCGACCGTGTCCCCCGAGGGATCCTGTGGGGGGTACTCCGGGAGTATGGAGTACCGGACCCTTTAATAAGGGCTGTCAGGTCTCTGTACGACCGGTGTCAGAGTCTGGTCCGCATTGCCGGCAGTAAGTCGGACTCGTTTCCGGTGAGAGTTGGACTCCGCCAAGGCTGCCCTTTGTCACCGATTCTGTTCATAACTTTTATGGACAGAATTTCTAGGCGCAGCCAAGGTGTTGAGGGGATCCGTTTTGGTGGCCTTAGGATTGCGTCTCTGCTATTCGCGGATGACGTGGTCCTATTGGCTTCATCAGGGCGTGATCTACAGCTCTCACTGGAGCGGTTCGCAGCCGAGTGCGAAGCGGCCAGGATGAAAATCAGTGCCTCCAAATCCGAGACCATGGTCTTGAACCGGAAAAGGGTAGAGTGCCTTCTCCGGGTTGGGGAGGATGTGCTGCCCCTAGTGGAGGAGTTCAAGTATCTTGGGGTCTTGTTCACGAATGAGGGGAGGATGGAGCGGGAGATCGACAGGCGGATTGGTGCAGCGGCTGCTGTGAAGTGGGCGCTGTACCGATCCGTTGTGGTGAAGAGAGAGCTGAGCCAAAAGGCGAAGCTCTCGATTTACCGGTCGATCTACGTTCCTACCCTCATCTATGGTCACGAGCTTTGGGTCGTGACCGAAAGAACGAGATCCCGGATACAAGCGGCTGAAATGAGTTTTCTCCGTAGTGTGTCTGGGCTCTCCCTTAGAGATAGGGTGAGGAGCTCAGTCATCCGGGGAGGACTCAGAGTAGAGCCGCTGCTCCTCCACGTCGAGAGGAGCCAGTTGAGGTGGCTCGGGCATCTGGTCAGGATGCCTCCTGGACGCCTCCCTGGTGAGGTGTTCCGGGCACGTCCCACCGGGAGGAGGCCCAGGGGAAGACCCAGGACACGCTGGAGGGACTATGTCTCCCGGCTGGCCTGGGAACGCCTTGGGATTCCTCCTGAGGAGCTGGCCCAAGTGGCCGGGGAGAGGGACGTCTGGGCCTCCCTACTGAAGCTGCTACCCCCGCGACCCGACCCCGGATAAGCGGAAGAAGACGGACGGACGGACGGACAAAAGTTTTTAGGGCATTTAATAAACATGTGAGAATAGTGTAAGATACTTACCCCTGTAGGTCAAAAAGACGTATTCCTGATCAGTCCTTAATGTATTTTTTGTGTGTTTTTGTCTGCTCTATGCAGGGAGTCCATCACGAACACTCTCCACCATGTCGCTGTCTGTTCGTCCAGTCAGACGCATCATGTCCAGGTCCATCACTAGGAGCCAGAGCTTCACTGGAGTTAACACCCAGGACAGACCTTACAGGTACACACACACACATATATATATATATATATATATATATATATATATATATATATATATATATATATATATATATATATATATATATATATATAGTTTGAACATTATTTATACTGTTACGCCCCCTCTGTCTATAGGGGTTCAGAGGAGGTAACATAAAACTGTGTCCAGAGAAGCAGAGTGACATGTGAAAGGGTTTATTTACAGGGGAAGGGTTTTACAATAACCAAAACACAATACTTTAACAGAATTAATAGAACCAAAGAAAAGGGCTACTAATTTTGGGTATGCTGAATACAAAAAAAAAAAAAATACATAAGGTTCAACAGGTCAGATTAAGGATAACTCAAATAAAAGTACACACAAAGGGAGCCTCAAAACCTCCCAAACACAAGCTATGAACAACTATAAGGTCAAGCCTCAACCAAAACAAAACCAGCTTAAAGCCCAAGGCAAGCACAAGTGGTTTAAACAACCCAATGCAACAAACAGCAAAGGCGGGGCGACGACAACTTCCCAAGTAGCTTCCTACTAGCTGTCTTCCCACTGAAGGAATGAGTCCAAGAGTCTTTTATGGTGCAGGTGGGCCTCATCAGCGGTCTGATTGGCATGGCAGTCCTCCGCTGGTCCAATGAGGTCGCAGCTCCTCTGCAGCCTCCCGGCAGCCAATCAGGTAGTTGTTCTGTCACAGCTAAATCTGCATAGCACACAAGCCTGCACAGCCTCAAGAGGCCAGGGGCCGTAACAATACACTAGAGTATCATATTACAGTTAACTTCACTTTTTATTTATATACAGTGGACAATGTATCCTTATACATGTATAAATAGCTGTATGTTCAGGGTTTGCAACCAAAAAAAATTTAAATCCATTAAGTATCCGTCGAGTTTTGCTTGAATAGAAGCGCTGACAGTTAACTGCTACTGCTAAACACATTACACTGAGCAGAGTTGACGACTGCTACAAGATGGTGGCCCCAAATCTCATCAGCGCCCATAGGCGATAGAGGTTGATGCGGGGTCTACTCTATATAATGTCTATGGGCCAGGTTATAGCATTATGTTTTATAAAGCATTATGTTATGATTTATAAAACATAATGCTGGTATTTCTTGATGGAGTTAAACTTATTATGTACAGAAGTTGGATCTTCATAATAGGTATAATGTGATGTGCTGTTAGGTGTTGGTCTAGAGTTTTAGGAGATTTATTAGCTGTGTTACTCTGATGTTGCAGGAACCTCTCAGTGTTCAGCACTCCTGGTGTCAGCAGAAAGTCCAGCCGAGCGAGTGGTCTTTTCAGTATGTCTATCAAAACCAACCCACCACCTAAAGTTCCCCAACCAGAACGCCTGGATGAGGTCTACAACGCCCTTAAAAATGGCCTCCAGTGAGTACTCAGTGATCTCAACTGCTGTTCTGTCAGTGTGGTATATCCTGTCAGAATAGCATACTGGTAGTTGATTTTTAGATCTCTGTCTTTCAGTGTAGACTATTTTATTGAAAAATCATACCAATGTTTCTGAAGTGGTATGCTGATAGTTCTTGTTTCCTAAAAATTACATTTCATCTGTTATGTTTAATCTATTTCAGTTTGGGGAAAGGCGCTGAATGCTAATAACATGATCCAACACCAGAGAGAACGGTTTAACAGGAGATTAAACGATTTTACAGCTTCACTTGCCAAAAAATAAAATAAAATAAATACAATTATAGGAAACTTCAGTGCACATTTCTTAAAAGGCAGAATCCAGAATGTATGACATTTCATGTTTTTTAATTGCATTACAGAAAATAAAGAACTTTATCACAATATTCTAATTTTCTGAGACAGTCCTGTAGATGCTTTTGTGGTTTTTTTTTAGCAAGGTTGTTTTTAATGAGCCTTGTTGTTGCCATCAAATTAAACCTCAAGCAGATTTTTCAAATAGTTTCCTGTGTAGGACTAAAGATAATGATAGCTTGTTTTCACGCTCATGGGCTGTGTGTGTCTTAAGGTCTTACCTACATCTGTACCAAATGGAGTTGGATAACATCAGCAGGCAGATAAAACTATCTAAAAGAAATTCCCGACTGGTAAGTTATGGCCATTTTTAAGTTGCTGTCGCAGTTACTGAAAATGAAGTCTTTTTGTCTTTAAATACAAACTCTGATGACCTGATGTGTTTTTCTTTAGGGTTTCCTTTATGACTTAGATAAGGTGAGCCATGATGCATTCCTCCTGTATCTAATATACTTGGTGGAAATGTTGGAGCTGCTGGTAACAACGGTTCAGTCGCTGTAAACTTGGCTGAATTTGCCTCTGCTTTTCCCTGACAGCAAGTTAAGGTGACTGAGCGGTACATCACAAAACTAGAGTTTCATCTCAGCAAGGTAAGACCAACAGAACCTTCACCAAATTATTTTGTTATACAGACACTGTGAAATTCCTGTCATTGTTGTGTCAGCTGTGCATTCCTTTTATTTGACCTGCTTGACTGGCTTTGTCCGTGAACCTACAGGTTATTTTTCTGCAGCAGTGCATCATTTGTCATCACCAGCTGTAATTACACCATTTACTTTTTTATTTCATGTTTTAGGGACTAGTGTTGTGCCTTTTATTTGTGGTCATAGGTTTTGCTACCTTTATTTCTGCCAATCATGCTTAGAAATTCCCAAACGGAACAATGCTGAATGAATCTCTGATTCGCCGAAGCACTTTGATCTGTGACTTTACAGCCAGAACTCTACTTTACTGCCAAAGGCAGAGATGTACCCCTGGGAAATGAGCAATTTTGATGTTCTTTTCTCAGATTGAAGAGTTTTATGAAGCATACTGCCTGCAGAGGAAGCTGAGAGATGGAGCCAACAAGATGGTGAAGGCTTTCACAGCCAACCCAGGAAGCAAGGATGCTAAGGAGAGTCTGGGAGAGGCTACTAAAGGATACAAGGAATACACAGAAGTGAGATAAACTGAGTCGTTGAATGCATTAGAGGAACATGCTGTAACATATACCAGTCCTCTCAGGGATAGTAGTTGTGCACTTCGTACAGTGCAGAAATAATTAAATGTGGCTTTCTCTCTTTAGAATATGTGTGTGATGGAAAATGAGTTTGAGAACCAGCTAGGAGAGTTCCACATCAGGATGAAAGGTAACACCCCATCATAGTATTGCAAATCTAACTTGTGTTCCAGTGGTATACCAAGATACGTTGCCTTAGGTTAATTACACTACAACATGATCAGTCTACAGATCTGATATGAAGTTTGACCTCCAGCTAAGCCCAGCTGCCACAAAGACATGCCAGAAATGTCTGCTGCATGAGCATCACCGCAATCAGAAGACATATATACCGTACATATGCACCACTGCTACAGGGTTGACACAAGCGCTTATTAAGGTTCATAGTGATGCAGCATGGTACAAATTTGAAGTGGCTTAAATGGCATGTTTTTGGCGGGGGGGCTCATAGCCTTTGTGTCGAGCCAAAACTTTCATCCCCAGTTGTAAGGTATCTGTATCTTTCTTCTTCTTTTTTCAGGTCTTGCAGGATTTGCCAGATTGTGTGTTGGGGATCAGTATGAGGTTAGTAGGCCCATCCCTCTGTCATAGTTAAATGCCTTCTGCAAAAATAACATGCTTGTGTTCACCTTCCTAAAGGATTTAACGGGACACGCCTTTGTATTTGACTATTTAAAATCAGATCCTTGGGGATTAAAAAAATACAATGTTTATCGTTGCAAGAAAAAAAAAGGTATTTTTCTGTCTAGCTGGCAAAGCTTTAGGAAGAAAACCATGACGTGCTTGAATGGGCTTATTTCACAGGGGTTTCAAAGAACAGCAACATGAGTATGTTTGTTTTAGATGTAGTCAATATTCATTGAGTGTTACTGGAAATGTACTGCTATTGGAAGTCTGCCTAGTGTTCTTCCTGCTGAGTCATAGTGGGTGGTTTTCCTGCACATAGAAATACTTTCTTTCAGTTCAGCACTGTGAACAGAGCAGGTGGTAAACAGCTTTAAGCTTTCTTCAAGGTAGTTGCTGTTAGACAGACATAAACAGAACTTTGTTGTCATTCATCTGCACATTCACAATGTCCTGTTGAGCAAAGGTGCACAGGTAGTTGCTGTTTAGTTATGTTAACTCAGAAAATCTGTTTTTGATCCATAAAGACCTTTATTTTGGTGCTCCTGAACCAAAGGTCTTAATGTTTTGTTCTGCCAGTTGTTTTGGTGCTAAAAAGTAAGATTGTGTTTAATGGAGTCCTTGCTTTGATGCAGATGCCAATAGAATAGATTGACATAAAATATTTTAGTTTTGTCTTCTTTTGATTAAATTCATTCCCTGACACCAAGCTAAGAAGCTAAAGCAATAGTCTGAATTAGACACCAATTCAGACTATTGTATGTATGTGAAGAAAGTGTTTTGCGGTTGATGACAAATACATTAGCTTCACACCAAATTTAGCAGTGAATCTCAGTTGTACATCATCAAAGATGACCATTGTATCCGTGTTTAGCAGTACCAACAGGTAAAATATAAATCCTCCCACTGATCAGATACCAGGAGAGCTGGGCAGCGCCATCGGAGGTCATTAACCCATCAGCAGGACCAGCATCTGCTCCTTTGTGCAGGGAGGATGAGTAAGGCCAGAACCCCACAAAGTGACCTGCAGTGGGTTCACTGGTGTGAATGTCTCTGACTAAACTATTAGAACCAGACTTCCTGTAGTGAGCCCTGTGCTACTAACCAGCACTGTGGAGCTGGACTGGCATTTTCCAGAGAATACCAGAAGTGACTGGTTCTACACTGGCAGCCTGTTCTTTTCTTTTCCCAGACGAAAGCAGGTTCACTTTGTGAAAAGCTGCGGTGAATGGTATGATGTCCACCGTGATGGATTCGATGGTGGGTCAGTGTTGATCTAGGCAGGCATATCCAGGTTCAGGTACAGACCTGTACAGGATATACCATGGCACCTTGACTGCCATTAGGTATGAAGTCCTTTGACACATTGTTAGACCCTTTGCTTGTGCAGTGGGTCCATGTGGCAATGGTAAATAGCTTGTTCTTGTATAGTCAGACGACCCCAAAGCGCTTTACACTACAATCAGTCATTCCCCCATTCACACACATTCACACCCTGATGGTGGTGAGCTAGCTAGTAGACACAGATGCCCTGGGCCAGACTGACAGAGACAAGGCTGCCATACAACGGCGCCACCAGACCCTCTGACCACTGCCAGCAGGCAATTCGGGTGAAGTGTCTGACTGAGACGGTCGGAGGGGGGGATCGAACTGGCAACCCTCAAATTGCAGGACAACCTCCCAACTCCTGTCGCAGGGGGATAGTCCTGTGGCAAGAGTATGTAGGCAGCTCCTGGTGGAGGAAGGAAATTACACCATTCACTGGCCTCCACGATCCCCTGACCTAGATCAAATAGAACTTTTCTGGGACATTGTGTTTAAGTCCACCCAACACAACCAGGCTGCACCTCAGACTGTCCAGGAGCTCAGTGATCCCCTGGTCAGGATCTGGGAGGAGATATCCCAGGACCTCATCTGACATCTCATAAGGAGCATGCCCCGATGTTGTCAAGCATGTATACATGCAGGTGGGGACCCATATTGACCACTTAGTATCATTTTGTGCTTCTGCATTGATATTTGAGCAAACTGGGTCAGGCTGTCCCAGGCTTTCAGTGTAATTTTCTCATTGACTTCGGATTAAGCCCTCTGTTAGTTGATCATTTTCATTTTTATCAAATGATGTGGCATCTGTTTGTTCCTAACTCGTTAACCATTACACATCATTATGGATATCCAGCATGATATTTGAGCATTGTATACGCATCTGCTCCTGTGTCAAAAGTGCAATGTTTCTTTGTCTGGCTTTAGATCTTTATGAAGTATGGTCGACAGCGTTGGAAACTGCGGGGACGAATAGAACTCAATGCCAAACAAGTGTGGGACAGTGAGGAGACGGTGTTCCTCCCTCTCATCAATGAGTTCCTCTCTGTGAAGGTTGGTGATTTTAGATCAATGTTTGCAGCTCTGGGTAGTAGTGGCATTACCTGTGCCAAAGACTGCTGTAGTTTTACAGTATAAACATAGGTTTAAACCTGAAAGATCCACAGAAATGCACTTAATAAAGCCAGCAATCAAAACTGAGAGATCTCCTTTGATTTCCAGGTGACAGAACTGAAGAGCTTAGCCAATCATGTGGTTGTCGGAAATGTTTCCTGTGAGATGAAAGATCTGTTTGCTGCACACACCCAGATGGTAGCCGTGGACATAAATGATCTTGGCACTCTTAAACTTAGCCTTGAAGTCAAATGGAAGTAAGTTTTGTAGAAAAACAACTGATGGTTTTTCTTAATTCAGTTTACTAAATCATATCCCCTCTTTTCTTGACTTCTTGATTTTATTTGTTTTGTCCATCTTTTTAATTCTCACTCTTTTCTCCTCAGTCCATTTGACAAAGAGGACCAGGCCATTCCTTTCAACAAAACACCAGGGACACCACCCGTACATATTCAACCCTTCCCTGTAAGTTGTTCTCTTTTTAAAATGACTTAGTACGGAGCCCTAACAGCACATAGAAGGGAAATAAAAAATATATATATACTTTCTGGTGCGCACCAGAAAATATTTTTTTATGGGCTCCGTAGCTTAGTCTCAAAATATAGTCTGGAATATTTCATAACAAAATGATGAGGAAGAATTGTTTTCTTTTGTCCAGACAAACGTATGCAAAATTACATCATAGTAAACATTATTTTGCCAAAACATATTCGCTCACCTTTCCAGAGCATTGAATTCAGGTGTTCCAATGACTGCTATGGCCACAGGTGCATAGAATCCAGGAATGCAGACTGCCTCATTTGTTAAAGAATGGGCCCATTTCATGAGTTCAGTGATTTCCAGAGTGATGCTTAGGTTATAAGTTCAGCGGTGAAAATTCATCTAATATTCCACTTTCACCTGTATTATTTCTATAGTATTATAACAAACTGAAAGAGAATAAGATAAGATAACAAATTCCTTTCTTGTCCCACAATGGGCAAATACGGGTGTGAAAGTGGCAAACACACTGACAGTTACATAAAATAAACAAGCTAATAGAATCTAAAGTTAGGTCTGAAGCAACCGAGAATGCCCTTGTTAGAAAGGCAAAAATAAAATTCAAATAAACCATAGTAAGTATTGCACAATTATTGACATACTCATGTAAAAAAAGCTGAAATATTCAAGATAAACAGTGTAATTACACCAGCCTATTTACAGAACAATATGAGACAAGATGCATGATAGTACAACAACATCTCGGAATGGCTATGGTGTGTGCAAGTGTATGGACCTGGCAACAAATTGGGAAACCAAAGGAAAAAGGCAGTGGGTTATGCAGATGTTGATGCTGAGTGAGTGTAGGTGGCCAACTTTCTGGAATCAATAACTAAATTAGCTCAAATAAGAATAACTGTGTGCACAGCTTAATTACCAGAAGCAAAAAGTTAGATTCAGTGGCCTTAAGCATGCCACCCCTGGGTCTACGTGCAGACGTGTTCTCTGGAATGGCGATTCATGCTTCTCAGCCTGGCAATCCAATAAATGAGTCTGGGTTTGGCAGCTGTCAGGGTAATACTTGCTGGACTGGATTGTGTCAAGTGTAAAGTTCGGACAGAGAGAAACAAGATTGTGATCAGATTTGCCAAGAGGAGGTCTTGCTTTGGAGATGTATGAATCCTTGCCACTTGCATAGAACAAATCGAACATTTCTTGCTGAATTTGGGCGTGCAGAGGGCAGAACATGAGATGGAACCTGGTACACAAACATTCAGGTACAGCTGTGATCTATAAAGGAAAATTGCTGCTGGTGTGTGTGCACATGGTTCTCTAAATCTGAGTATTTTCTTCGTACGCCATTTTTGTTTCTTTGGCATACATACACTTTAGTATGGATTCTAATCAAAGTTTTATAAATGAGATTTTTGCTTACACTGTAAAAAATTTAGTCTTGTATGCACCAAATCCAGGACTGTTTTGAAACCTTTTTTTGAAAAAATATGATTTAAAACTAATTTACAAGTAACATAACATTTCAAAAGATAATTTTGAATATAACTACTTTGCATCTCCTTGCTGCCACCAAAAGGAAGACAGCAATAAAGCTGGAAAACATAACAGGTCTACTGGTCCCATTAAGAAATGCTATTAAGTGTAAAAGGGGGCCAAATGTAACTATTTTAACCAGATGTTTGGAGTGTTTAAAACTGTTCTTCATCTGTATACAGGTGTTTTTATCCTGTGTTTCTTTATACTTCTGTGGTAGGTTATTGTAAAACTGATCCTAAATAATGTATAATACAGGCCTGTTGATTGTTTCAAGGTGCAGTGGCTGGGAAAAAGTGACAATCACAGCACAAGCGTATAATTCATTAATTATTTGTCTTAATAGTTATATATGTTCTCTCAATTGATTTCTGTTATGTTTATTCATTTGTTGTGTAATAATGCATATAAAATGTAATAAACCAGGCTAGTATATTGTGGATACAGCTCTTAATAATCCTAGCCAACAATGCCTTTTTTAGTCATTTGTTTATTTAGGTGGACGATGTTAACAAGACAAAAGATGGAGAGGACAGGAAAGTGGCAGAATGAGTCCTTGATATTCTAAACAGCATAGACTGTTTTCTCTACTAAAAGCGACTAATTGTAAAGATTGGCAGTAATGCCTCACATGTTTATTGGAATTTTTTATTTCTTTTTTTGAAGTGGGTGTTGCTAGAACAAGTAGAAAGAAGTAGCCTCTTTGTGAGAATAATGGAGGGCGGGAACATCAGGAAAAGGGGTAGCGAAAAGCAATAATCAGCAAATCAGAAGCTTTTTTCTTAAAACAGTAAAATTGTGAAAAATGCATTGAACAAGATAGTTGTTGTTGGCTGCTATTAATTAGGCATTTGGGTTGTGAGTCAATCCAGCGGAAAGCCCATAGCTGTTTGTAGTTCCAGTTGGCTTCTGCAGACGAGGGGATACCTTTGGCAATGTAGAGGACTTTAAACACGTTACAGAAGTACCAACTTAGTTCTTATTAAAATCAGCTGTGACCTTAGAAGTCAGATCCCATGGTTCAGAGAGGGTTTGTTGGGATTTAACAGCAGCTGATTCCTAACTGTTCCAACCCTCTTTACACCGCCTGCTGCCTTTTGGACGTCCAGTCTCTGCCACAGTGTCCAACAAGGCAGCAGCCCTGGCCGCTCCTGGACATCTTCCGAGGAACACTTAACCAAAGCTGCCCCTGTCGGAACAAATCACCAGAAACACTCAGTGCAGTAAGTCATCAGAAAAACGGCCCTTTAGAGCAGACATTTGTTGCCTGGTAGTGCATACTGATGCTGCCTGTAGCTGTAGTCACCAGTTTATTACTCTGCTCTTTATGGTGGGATAGGTGGCAAAGTTTCCACATTGTTCTCTACCTGATTTTCACACCTGACTGGATACCTGACTGGCTATTTATGTAAATAATACATCCTGCCCATGAGATCGAATGATAAGAGATAGTACATTCTCAAGACAGAGATATGGTCTTTACAATATTCAGGAAATACAAGAATCCTCTTTTCTTGTTTTCACAAATACTGAATGAGCACAGAGGATTCACCGCATTGCATTAGCATTTGTCTACAAATGGAAATTATCAAAGAGAACCATTGATTTCTTAGTGTGTTTCCTGTCTGGTTACAGAACACATACTGTATTTGTGCCTATTAGAGCTGGAAACAAGTCATTTAGACAACTCTTGGATGATCTCTATGTACTTTAGAGATCAACTGATGTTAGTGGGCAACATAGACATGTGCTGCATTGTGATGTCACAATCCCATTTCCTATGGAGAGAGCGTTCACAAATCACAAAACATGTTTTAAAGAAACTGTAATAAACGTAGAGACATTTCAGTCCAGGGTTGAATGCTTTAAGTACTGCAGTTTTCAAGGAAAACTTAATTTAAAGTGTAATGCTTGTGGGAGGCTGGAAGACTGTTGGATGTTTGGCTGTTTTTTTTTTTGCTGGAATTCAGAAACAAACTGCAAAACGTGGACTTCAACACTTTCACCAGCAAACCATGATGAGTACCATTATTCACAAATGGTGAAAACATCAAACAGTGGTGAACTTTCCCAGAAAGAAAGAAAAAATATTTTCTCTGAGGTCATGAAGTAATATTGAAAGGATGGAGTATCAAAGCTCTGAACAGCCCCAGTAAAGGAAAGGACTGCTTGGTACCTTGTTGCTGGCATGGTCCAACTTTTGAGCTTATTTGCAAAGTATTTTTGCCTTGCACGACTAAAGCTATTTATATTGACCATGTACAGATGCATAAAAAAAACTTTCAGGAGTGGCTTGACATGAAGAATGTGACATTTGTAGCCCATGTGTAGGATTTGTCTGTGAGTAGCAGCTCTTCCAGCTTCAGTCCACTCCTTGTGACGCTCTCCCAAATTTTTTAATGGATTTCACTTGACAATCACTTGACAATCCTCTCAAGGCTGTGGTTCTACCTGTTGGTGGTACACTTTTTCCTACCACACTTCTTCCTTCCACTCAATTTTCTGTTAATATGTTTGGATACAGAACTCTGTGAAGAAGCAGCTTCTTCAGCATGACCTTTAGTGTCTTCCCCTCCTTGTGAAGGGTGTTGATGACTGTTTGCTGGACATCTGTCCCCATGATAGTGTCACCTACTGACCCAGAGTGAGAGACCGTTTATAGGCTCAGGAAACGTTTGCAGGTGTTTTGAATTGATTAGCTGATTAGGATGTGACAACATGAGTTTCCAATAATTAACTTTTTACAGTATCTAATTTTCTGAGACTGAATTTGACTGAATTTTGGATTTTCATAATCCATCCATTTTCTGACCCACTTAATCCCTCATGGGGTCGCGGGGGTTGCTGGTGCCTATCTCCAGCGTTCACTGGGCAAGAGGCGGGGTACACCCTGGACAGGTCGCCAGTCTGTCGCAGGGCAACATGGAGACAAACAGGACATACAACCATTCACACACACACTCACACCTAAGGACAATTTAGAGAAGCCAATTAACCTAACAGTCATGTTTTTGGACTGTGGGAGGAAGCCAGAGTACCTGGAGAGAACCCACACATGCACAGGGAGAACATGCAAACTCCATGCAGAAAGACCCAGGGTTGGATTTGAAACAAAGAACCTTCTTGCTGCAAGGCAACAGCGCTACCCACTGCGCCACTGTGCAGGTTTTCATAATCTGTAGCCACAATACTGTAATGAATGGAATCTACGGATCCAGTATTCGATTCAGACAACCGGTGTTTGATTAGTAACAGTTTATTCAATACGGAATTGCAAAAGTTCCAGGTTTGATACACGGTCAGGCTTAAGGACTAGACGAGGACAGGCAGGCTCGGTGGTCAAGAAGCCGGGTCCGGTTCTGTACACTAGCAGGCAGAAATCAGGCAATCAGGTCAGGCAGGATAAGCAGGCTCGGAGGTCGGGAAACAAAACAGGTTAGGATCAGGTAATCAGAATCAGAAGAATGCTGGAATAAATCTAACAAAAAGATCAAAATAATCTGGCACTGATGTCTGGTCTGAGGTCTGGTTAAATACTGACAGGAGCAGGTGGATAAGATGAGTGGCGATGAGAAACGGGGTGGAGCTGATCAGGTGTGTTGCGTGAGTAATCAGACCAGCATCAGGGCCAAGATCATGACAAATACTCAAATTTATAAGAAAAAAAAGCTTGGAATATATCACTGTATGTGTAATGATTCTATGTAATATTGGAGTTTCACTTTCTAAAAATATTGCACTTTTGTGCAATATTGAAATTTTCTGAGATGTACCTATAAACCGCAAACTGTAGGTTCAAAAGCAAAGGCTTTCAGAAAAACCAATGAGTTCTATAGATTTGGGGATGTATTTACTGCGTGATCAGACTTTACTTTAATGGATATCCTCCATTTCCTTAGTATCTTCACTGCTGACTAAATGTTAGTTTTAAGGTTTAGAAGATTTTAATGCGTCACAGTTCAGCACTAAAGTATAAAAACAGATCACAGTTTACATTGATACATGCCATGCTGTTAAGGTTGCTGTTAAGGTAAAAGAAGGTTATATTGAAGAAAACAAAGTCTAGGCAATAAAAATAGAAATACTAAAATAATTATTGTAGTTGAAATGACTTTTTACATAATAATCTTGTGTATTTTGTTTCAAGCTATAGCTCTTTACATTTAGCCCGTAGAGACTAATACCCTCCCCATCTAAACAGTATGGGCCAGAGGGATCTGAAAGTCACTTCTCAGGCAACTAGATTCACAGTAGATCTCCACCAACTGTTAAAAGGAGCTGCAACACTGAAACATACTCAGTGATCGTGACAGGCAAAGCAAACGCTTATCTTTCAAGCCTACAAACTTCTCAGCATCTGATCCAGCTGTTGGGGAGAGATAGTCCTGAGTAGCCGTACATTGGAGTGACCTCAGTTGGTATCTGTAATCAGGAGAAAGAACACAAGCCTGAACATTAGGGTCTCACAAAAGATATCTAGAAAATGTAATCAGTCAGGTCTCATCCGCTGACTCGCTATCAACAGGTTTAGAAATCACAGCTGAAGTAACTGGAAAAACAGTCTAAAGGCTACTGTCAAGTATAAGAAACTATTTGTACTCGGCTTGAGTTGAGTTACACATTGCAAGTCAACTGTTGAGGTTTGACAGGAACATTGACTCATTAGGTTCTAAAGTCTTGGAGTAAACAGCCAAAAGTCCAGGAAGAGGATGTAGAACAAGGGAGGTTTTTGCTATAGCTTTGAAAAAAGGCAGGCTGTGGGTATAAAAGGGTCAGCAGTCGAAAGCAGCACATAGATGCTCCTATTGCTGCTTTCTGATGATGAGACACTCTTGACTGACCTCCCTAATGACCTAGTAAGACCAGAATTTAATGCCTTTAAGGTAGCCTGCCCTCTGTTTACTTATAAGGATGTTTAGACAAAGTATGATCATAAAGGTCAATGGCTCATACAGAGGTCACAGTTCTGTAAGAGTGTAAGGGCACCAAAAAACATCAGGAACTGGTTCAAATTCCAGCATTTGAGTTGCTGTAGTGGAAACACCCCGGTTGGACTTGGACATTTTGGGAACAAGTAAACCTTTGGTTTGAGAGTATAGATGGATTCACTGGTTATAGTGAATAAAAAGATTTTTAGACAGTTGTGTTGGGGCACTGAGAGACTTCTGTGTGAGAAGAAGCATTTCAAACACAAATATAAACCTAGTAGGGAACCACCTGAAGATGGTGAGGATGGAAGAAATGTGCTCCATCCTTGCTGAACCACTCAAAGTGCTGGCTGCAGCCCTTTGAGATCAGCTGTAAGGGTTTAAAGGAGAAGTCCGGTCAAAATCTGAATTAAAACTGCTGAAAGTACTTTAAATATAAAATTATTACATACTGTTCAATAAATGATACGCTTTTTTTATTAAGAGTAATTTTCATTTGAAGGTCCTTTTATGGGGGCCGCCATCTTGGTGAAGAACAGTACTGCCACCTCCCAGTTTGTGACGTAACAGTGCGGTATCGGCTGTAGAGCAAGTCCCGATGCCCTATCTGTCCCCTTGTAAATAAATATCCGTTTTCATGCCGAAATATTTTTTTAACCTCTTAAACAAAGATATACATGGTATTAAGCATTTAAATTTAAAGTAATACTAATTTTACATTTAGTATTAGAGACATAAAAAGACAACAAATAAGCATTATTTGCATAACATTGCAGAACCTGCTGCGTTCTGCAATGTTAAAACATGAGTATAAAACTCATCTTTAGAACCAATCTCTGCTCAAAATGGTGATCTGCACCGCCTAATCTACTTTCAGCAGTTATCATCAGTTATTGCAACCGTAAACTGCAGAAAGTATGGGCAGAGCG
The DNA here is from genome assembly GCA_037039145.1 of Fundulus diaphanus. Taxonomy (NCBI): domain Eukaryota; kingdom Metazoa; phylum Chordata; class Actinopteri; order Cyprinodontiformes; family Fundulidae; genus Fundulus; species Fundulus diaphanus. The sequence goes on from CM073134.1 coordinate 49,791,355, forward strand.
GCTCCTTCTGAGTTTACTTTCTGCTGCTGTGAGGAGGAGCTGCAGCGCGTTATGAGGCGGAGGGATAGTTCAGCGTCACTTAGTTTAGACCCCAAACAATCGACTTCACTTTCAGAAACAAGCCCAAAAAAAACTGCAACCCCACAACTCATGAAATATACAAGTGACTTTAGAAAAAATAAGACCAAAGTTGCATAAAATAAGTGGGCTTCACAACAGTGAGCATGCTTTCTAAGTGTGTCATAAGTATGCTCACTGTTTTGGTCGGTACAGAAATGTTCCGGCAAATTCTACATTATGAAAAAGAAAAACATACCGAAAATCCTCGCTCTCATGTCATCTTGAAGACATTCTTCTTCCAAATGTTGGTTTCTCTCTGGCCAGAAGCACGATAGAAAATCCTCCCTCTTCAAGTAGGTAATCCACCAAAACAGCCCGTGGTGGTCATGAATCGGAAAGGTGAAAAAACTAATGTTTTTTCTACTTTTACCCGATGTATTGGAACATCCAACTGCCATGCATGTGAGCATTGTTGCTTTAACAATAGCTCCCGCGAATTTCAATGGTGAAGTCCTCTGGAAATCCGAAAAAAATTGTTGATGATCGCAAACTGTGTAAACGGCTCCTATTGAATTAGCTTGGAAAGTGTGGAGAAATGCTGTCGGCTCTCCGCTTTTCCACATCACAGGATGTGATGTCAGGCGGCCCTTACTGCCCATATTTGGGCAGTAATGGCCGCCCCCAGACACAGTGATCCAGACAACAATTTATGTTTTTATTTTCTTATTGATTAAAGCTAAATTCATTAAATAACCACGAACGTATTAGTTTTAGTTATAGCTAATGATCCCCTGATTTTTCCTTGTTGACCGGACTTCTCCTTTAAGAGAACTAACCAAACGTCTGGCCATGAGGTTAGCTTGACCTCCTGCTGTGTTGTTGTAACAGAAAGGAGTCAAACCAGACCAGCTTTTTAATTCTGCTCTTTCCTTCTAGAACTCTGACCAGGACCAAGAGGAGGACGAGAAAGATCCTCCTTGGTCTAACTCATCAAATTCTTCTGATGACTCCTCCAGCCATCAGTCATCTGTGCCAGGCGAACCCAGCTCTCCCCCTGACATGGTATCACACTGCATTTTATTAAAGTTTTCCAAGTCATTTCCCAACAACGTCAAGAGTACAGCATATCTTCCTCATTAAGATTTGTACGGGGCTCAGGTTCATTGGCTGTATCAAAATAACTTCTTGGTCGGATAGGGGTCCCACCCAGACAAAGTGGCCGTGTAACTGACTACATTTGAAATCTGCTCCCTGAGTGGATAAGTCTGAAACTTTTTGAACCAAACACGCTTTAGAGACAAAACTTGTGTGTAAAATGAGAGAAATTCTTTCTAAATCCATGGATCTGATTTAGGTTAATAAATACAGCGCACCCATCTGTGTATAGAAAGTTGAAGTGTCCTTTTTCTTTTCTTTTGTTTCCATTAGACGTGGTTCATGGTTTGTAAAAAGTAAAATTATACATCAGTTTAATCCACTCTGTTTATGGTGGTCCTTTATATTAATGTTGTCGCTCTTCAGTTTAACTTTTCCCTGCACTTTCTAGGTGAAAACCTTCTCATTTCTCCTTGCGCTCGGCCAATCAGTGACCAGCAGTCTGTTCAAATCACATTTGGCCCTACTCCGCCTTGATCATGCCCACTCCTGAGCAGGGAGTAGGGATGCAGGCAACTTTAATGGAAATCAGACCAGCTGACAGCTTTGCTGGAGCCCAGGACAACACTGTCGTTTTGGCCCCACCACCACACACACAAACACGTCTGTGTCCACTGTTTCTTTCATGCTCTGGAAATCTCTTACAAAACATTTACTGTTGGATAAGTGCTATATCATTTAGTGCACTATTTTACCTTTTCTCATCCTCATAAGAGAACAGACAGCATGTTAGGCACAATAAGGCATTTTTGAGCTGTTGTTTATCATCCAGTCCCTATAATTTTTCCTGCCTGTTGTGGGAGGTAGAATAAGTCAAATACTTTGGGAATTCCTGCCCTCTGCATCTGCTGACAGTTCATTTCCCCTCTCTGAGAAAGCCATCTCTCTCTCTCTCTCTCTCTCTCTCTCTCTCTCTCTCTCTCTCTCTCTCTCTCTCTCTCTATATATATATATATATATATATATATATATATCTTTCTGTCTCTCTCTCTCTCTCGCTCACTCTTTCTATCTCTCTCTCTTTCACCATCTGTTCTGCCATCATACTCTTCAACATTATATTCTAAAAGCTCAGTTAATGATCAAATGTGTCTCCAGGCGTGCCAGTGTAGATTATTCACTTTTAGTTTTACTTTTTTCATGGTCAGAAACTGCAGCACTGGCTTTTACTAATGATCATTATTCTTAACAAATTACTTGACAGGTAGAGCTCTCCCTCTCTGTCTCCTCCTTCTCACACACAATCTGTTTCCCCCATCCAAAGCAGATTCTTTCATCTTAAAGAACTGCTACCTCCTCTTTTCTCTGTGTCACCAGAGCATCCTGCCAAAGCTAGCTCCTGCTCCGCTCTGACTGGACCTGCACCTGGACCTGCCTTCTCTGTTCTGTCAGAGCTACAATGCTCAACTGTTGCTCTTAAAGACAACTTCTCTTTTACAATAACTAATGAATGATAACCTGCACTGCACTGAAGTATTATTGGCTGCATTGCTTCTTACCTGGCTCTGGTTGGGCATCATTCGCATGTCATTCCCTTCCTGATGCACTTGTTCCAGTCTCATCCTCAGATCCTTCTCTTCATCTTTCTTCCCTGAGCACCAAACGTCTGAAAACCAGACATTCTGACATTTTACTTGAGCAGCGAAGTGAAAAAATTTGTCTTAATAGCCAAGCCATCAGCTTCATATTCGGGGTAAACCCTCGTCTCTCCTGGCCTCCCCCATCCTCAGAAGAACAATCTGGACCAACAGCCTCCTCCATGACAAAGAATTTCACCATGGAGCATGTCATTCCAAAAAAAGTAAAAAACAAAGCAACTGGACTTGATTTTCATAGTTGAAGACATTTCGCTTCCTCTCCAGGAAGCTTTCTCAATTCAAAAAGTCTGGAGTAATGTGGAGTAACAAGCTTTATATTACTGCCCAACAAAGGCCTCGTAATGGCTTAGATAACATGCATATTCAACCGAAACAGGTCCACCCCTTAGTAATGGGAAGTCGTTAAAGCCATTAAGGCAGCAGATTGAACCGAAACTGGTCCACTCGTTGGAGTTGTTATTGGCCTGGCTTAAGGGAGCAATGTTTTGATCACCCGTATGAGGGTGAGAATTGAGGTGATGATTGGCCAGAATTAATCCTATAGCTGTATTGTAAGTTTTTGAGAGTTGGAACCTAAGTCCCCATCCTCTGTTTAAGGTTGGTTTTTCTCTCTTAACGTAGATGGCTTCCTTCACACGCCTTTCAAACCATCTGTCTTCTTTGTCCAAAATGTGAGCATTTTCGTCCTTAAAAGAGTGTCCTTTGTCCTTAAGGTGTAGGTGGAGAGCAGAGTCTTGTCCTGAGGAGGTAGCTCTCCTGTGTTGAGCCATGCGTCTGTGGAGAGGTTGCTTGGTTTCTTTAATATAAAGATCAGAACATTCCTCACTGCACTGAACTGCATACACCACTCCACTCATCTTAGGTTTGGGTGTTTTGTCCTAAGATGTTATCTAAGCCATTACAAGGCCTTTGTTGGGCAGTAATATAAAGCTTGTTACTCCACATTACTCCAGACTTTTTGAATTGAGAAAGCTTCCTGGATAGGAAGCGAAACGTCTTCAAACTACGAAAAACAAGTCCAGTTGCTTTGTTTTTTACTTTTTTTGGAATGACCATGACCTGGATGACTGAGAATCTTGACCAGCACCATTGAGCATCCGTGAAGCTGTCATCCAATGTTTAAAACAGCAAGTTCACTTTTTAACAAGTTATTTGAATGTGGACAACATGTGAGTTTTTTCCTCTGATTTACACATTTCATAAAGGCCTATCTGGTACATTTTCTCACCATTTCTTTACTCTTTTCTCTGTGGTTGCCATTGTTAACTGTGAAATAAGGATCAGCTGATTCATGTCAATACACAGTAACATTCATAGGTGTGTAGAGGGCAGAACATGAGGCCAAACCTGGGATGCAAAAATACAGATACAGCTATGATCTATAGAGGGAAATTGAGTGCTGGTGTGCATTTTAGAATTTTTTTATTTTTGCGTACACCATTTTCATCCTTTGGGCGAACCTAAGCATTTAGTATAGATCCTATGCAATGTTTTATAAATTAGACACCAGCGAAATATCCAATTTATGAGTTTCCAACTGGCTGATCGCCTGTCAGGAACAGTTCTGGTCAACAGCCTACTTCTGCAAAGAACTAGTTCTGACATTGAAGTGGTAACCATGTCTATCCGTTTGTTCATCTAGATTGGGTTAGAGGCTTCAGGAATCAAACCCGCACCATTTTCTTCTCCACATCCCAAGGTTCGCTCCTGTCCTCCTTCAACCTCGACTCCCAATGGAAGTCTTTCTACAGAGATTTCCAACATCCATCACATCGACAACTCCAGGCATGGTTTTGCTTTATGAGCTGTTTGATTCTCATTTTTAATGCTCATGTTTTCTTGTTAATATGATTGTTACTTGAACATAGATAAACCAGCTGGATGGGTGATGTGGTGTGATCTTTGAATCACTACATAAATTGATAAAATAACTACCTTGCAGGAACGTGGTAGAGGAACCAATGATGGACCTTGATGAGAAGCTAAGTTCAGAGGGGACCATTAGCCCCATCTTGGGACCCGGCCCTTCTTACAAGCAATCTCTGAGTCACATCAGTGAAAGCAGCACCGATGGATTTGGGGAACCATTCAATGGTGATCCAGCAGACATAACCTCATTGTTCTCTGAGATCTCTATAAGTGACATAGAGGTGCCCATTAGAGCACTTGAGCCAGCAAGTCCTAGTCTCAGGTGCACTGACATATCTCCAAGCCTCTGTGTCGTCGAGGAAAGCCCAGTTGGCAGTCCCACTACTGACCCATTGATTTATCCACACGATGAGCCCTTCTTTCTTCCGACTGAGAGAGACGAGCTCACGCACACATCCACAGTCAGCAGAAATGGAACCTACAGGGCCCAAAAAGTGCTTGTGGAAGATGACAGGCCGTGTGTGGGAGCAAGCTGGTTGCCTGGAAGAAGGGACAATGTGGTGGACAGTGAGCTGGAGGATTCCCTGGAAATTCTACTTTCTGCTCTGGAGGATTATAGAGGAATGTTCCCTGAGTTGCAAACACTTGAACAAAACCTAAGGGTCCTGCAGGTAACTCTGAAGGTAAGGATGAGAAAGAAGAACATGCTTGTAGAGATGAATAGGATACTATAGCTGGAAACTGTACTCAGTAAAAAGTCATGTTTAGCTGAAAAAGCTGAACAAAAGGAGTCAGAAGAACAGACAGTGACTGATGAGAAAGCTTGCTGTGGTAGAATTGTTTGCATTTGAATTAAAACGTAAAATATGCTTTCATTTTATCTACAGTGTGTGTTTGAGCATTTTCATTTTTGTCTCAATAGAAAAGGATACATATTTCCAATTTTTGAAGTGGGATTATGTGTAGCAATTATGAGTAGATAGTATCTTCCCTACAGGCCTATGCTCCTTTCATAACCTCAGTCTGATTAAAGCAGGACACGTTTAAACTGCTCTTATGAGATAGTGCCTAGTCAGAGCAAAGCCCAGAGCAAAAGACTGATCCTCTGTGGTAAATGCTTAAATAGTGAATTCACAGCAATTTGTTATAATCTAAAACTCATCTAGCTCAAAACTTTCATAGCTGTTGATGCTAACTGGCCTTTAACAGTACTATTAGGTTGTTTGTTGGAATGACTTTTCACATGTCTGTTAATTAACCAGACAATATGAACTTTTAATACCCATAGTGTCCCTGTACAAAGGGCAGGATGACAAAATGGTTTCATATTCAGGGAAAAAGCAACTTGAAAATGATTCTTTTACATATTTGCTCAAGTCTATTAAAATCAAAATAACAATAAACATTTGTCATAGATAAAATTATTACCTTTTTAATCAATATATTATTTTATCAATTTTTATAAATAAAAGCAATTAGATTATATTCTACATTTTTAAACATTTGTGTAAATATTGTGGAACCACGATATTTTACCTGAAGATTATCATACTGTGATAATCCCATTCTGACCAATAACAGCTGCTGTGTGTGTGTGTGTGTGTGTGTGTGTGTGTGTGTGTGTGTGTGTGTGTGTGTGTGTGTGTGTGTGTGTGTGTGTGTGTGTGTGTGTGTGTGTGTAGGGGGGCAGTCACGGCCGCTCAGCCAGCCTGGCCAGCCTCTCGGTGGAAGCAGCTTTGGGCAGCTTTGACTTTCTGTCTGACTGTGAGGAAGAGGAGGAGAAGAGGACGAGCAGTCGGAGGAAGAGAAATGGCAGGTCAGTGAGAACCCATTACAATGTGGGAATGACAGTGATTGTTCTGGGTAGTACATTACCTTATGCCATTGTTCCTGCTGTGATTGGAACAATGTCTTTATTGTATCATACTGCCATCTAGAGATTTCTGTGGTGTATCATCACTGAAATGTCAGGATCAGCTTTAATTGCCAAGTGGCTTCATTCAACCAGGAATTTGCCTTCAATTCTGTTTTGCTCTCAATAAAGACATTTTGTACAAATATACAAAAAGGGAAAAATAGAAATACTTTTCTTTTAAAAAAGAAATGTATGCATAAATTAGGGCTGGGCAACGATTAAAATATTTAATCGCGATTAATCGCATAATTTGCCTGATTAATCATGATTAATCGCATTGTATTTACAAACTCCAAGAATGAATTCAAAAGTAGTGTAAAGAGCACTTTTGTTTTAATGTTCTGCTGCCATATGAACAAAAGTGTTGTAACATTTGTAGCACTTATCAGTAACACATATTTAGTGTAAAGCTCAACTTAAACATGTAAAACAAAAAATAGCAATAATAATAAATTAAAGCTTATTGCCACTGACAGGAAATTCTCTTTATGGGGAAAAAATCTACCAAAAACAGGCAATTTCTGAGGTAACAGCACGGAGCAGCATTACCATTTTATGTTCAATGCCAAAGTTTAACTTGGCAGTGGTTACAACTAACTTGTTTCTGTCATATTCGTTGCTGGAAGAACTTTAAACTGAAATGCTTGCTAACTCGATATGCTTGCATGTTTATTTGACGGCGTCGATGCAGACCCCGCTCCGCTCAGCACAAAACTTCTTCCATTCGCCAACTCACCGCCTCGCCTAAGCAAATTCCTGCGGGAAACACCGCCTTCCGCATGTCGGCTGTTTTTTTCCGGCCAGCAGCTTTCTTCCTCTTTGAATCCGAGGCTTGGCTGACAGCGAGGTTATTGCCGCATTATCGCCACCTACTGTTCTGATTCAAACCCCTACACCGCAGCAACAGACCTTCACAAAATAAAAGCATGTGAGCAAGAAGCGTTAATGCGCGTTATGGTAAATATCGCCGTTAATAGTCTAATGAATTAACGCGAAATTAACGCGTTAACTTGCCCAACCCTAGCATAAATACATGTTTCTACAAAAAGGAAGACGTGGTTGCATTGATACAAATAGGCATGGCATCCATCTGGGGACTGTTCATCATAGAGAGAGCCTGGGGGAAAGAGCTTTATTAGTGTAAAAAACAACCTCAAACAATCAGGGCAAAATCACTATAACAGATTGCTATAAAGACCAATTTTAAGCACAGATGTGCTTAAAATTGTTCTGGTTCTGTGTCAGCAATTGTTACTTCCAAACAAAGGTAATAGCCTTCGTGCCTTTGCATCAACATTGCCCGAGCTGCAAGGAAACAGCCGCTAATACCTAACGTGTCCATCAAAAACCAGTACTGTCTCCTTCTCACGACTGTGCTACAGATTTGTTTTGCCACCACTGCAAAGCGTACTAATGTTTAATTTATGATCGCCTTTGCTGTCCTGGGGTTCACCGTTGGTTTAGCATTGCTTCCAGCTGTTCTGACCAATGGTGATTATCTGTTTGTTTTTAAGGTGTTGCGTATTTACTGGTGTAGTCTTTTTACAAGATCTTTTTACAAGAATATGCACAACTAATTTAACCACAGTAGGAATTTCTATTGTAAAATATGACAGGACGTTGAAAAAAATCTCCTAAAATTATTTTTCATTAGGTCCAACTGTGTAGATAGAGTTTTAAGCAGTGTCCTACCTCTAGGTTGTTTTCTCTGCTGCCACTTCCTGAAGACAGGCATGTTTCATGTGTAGCACCATCTACTGTTTAGAAATAGAAGTACAGAGAGGCAAGTGCATCTGAAGTGGCAGCACAAAAGGCAACACATATATCAGAACTCACTTGCTAAAATACTTCAAGTATAAAGGCAGGTTTAGGATTCTGCTTAAATGTTCTTTTCTAGATGAAGTCACTAAAGGAGCTAGTCTGACATTACCCTTACATTTCTCTCTCTTAGAAAGTACTCCAGGGTCAGTGCTTCTGTGCTCTTTTTGTGTCTCTGCTCTGTCCTCTCAAACCTGCAGTCAGTCAGGGCAGTTGGCCATTCACACTGAACATGGTTCTGGTTCTGTTGGAGGTTTCGTCCTGTGGTCCACGCTCTTTCAGTGAATGCTGCAGGTCAAGGACTTGATGCAATCCACTGGGTTCTTAAGATAGAAAATGTTTAACCAATGCGTCTGGATGGTTTGATTAAATTGACTTTGTAAAGTGCCCTTCAGATGGCACATGTTGTGAATTGGTGCTCTAAAAATCAACTGAATTAAATTTAATTAAGTTGCCTGTTTGAAGAAAGTAGATTTCTAGTCAGGAGTTCCTTTCTATCTGATTAGCTGAGTTTCTCTGCTAGATGACGAGACTGTTGATAGACCCCGGGGCCAACAATAAGTATAACCAAGCAAGCTGTACTTTGAAGGCTAAGGAGCTTTTCAGTCAAAAGCAGAGCCCTGAAAATTTATAAAGAACAGCGTTTGATCACACAAAATATTAAAAAGAGAGTATGGCACCGAACATGCTGATAAAGGGTAAACTATTGAACTAATAAAAGATGCTTTAAAAGACACCAAATATCAGATCTGATTTAAAGCAAACTAGATTTTTTTAGCCTTAAGCCATTAAGCTGAACTTGACCATGTTAACTTGCCCCAAAACCAGGCTCCCTTAGCATGTTGTGTGTTTTCTGTTCATACAGACAACAACAGCATGAGGGCTGGGACAGCCCTTCCTTCCTCTGTTCACCCCTCACCACTAGCTGTGCTGCTCTAGACTCCTCCCTGGTGCTCCACCTGAAGAACTGCACTACCCAGCTCTTGGTATGTATTCTGCACCATGCACATTCTGTTTTGACTGCCTTTACCTTTTCAGGGTCCATGACATAAGCTAAAATACCATTGGACACAACATAAGACATGCCCAGCAATTGCCCAATACAATCTTCCTGCCCCACACAAACACATAATGTGACCCCTGTCTAACTCCATAAGTGCTGAGGATGAACTTGACTTGATGAAACTGTCTTGTTTAAAGCAGATAAGTGCCTATGCCACTTGTGCTCCACTACTGATTTCATGTCATGGCCAACCAAATCGGATCACTCCTTCTGGGGGCGTAAGCTGGTGCTTAACTGTTTTTGTGTCTGAGTGGGTTTGTTACTTTAAATCATCAAGTTAATAAAACATTTGTTTCAACACTGCAGTGGTCCTGTCCGGTTGCTTGATGGTAGTTGTGTTTCTTTTCAAATACCCCAAACGACATTATATATAGACCATATCATAACTGCTTTGTTCCTGGTTGGTGTGTTATGGCGTTGTGTATTCAGCGTCTCGGCATGTTTGGACCCCTGCGTTGTGGAGAGATGTACGCCTTAGACAAACTGCTCAGAGAGAATCATGTCTTCGAAATCATCCTTCACATCATCAGGGACAACCCCAACCGGCCCAGGCAGCCTGCTGAAGGTAAGTCACCGTGTTCCTCATATTGCTTTCCTTCGGTGGAGATAACCCACAACCCCCCACCACCACCGACACAGGCACACACAAAACAGGTGACAGTCATACCTGCTGAGATTTTGAACCTTCAAGTAAAGCATCAGTTTTCAGTCAAACACTTCGTTTGTAGCAGATATCTGGTAAACAGACAGCATAACCACACAGCCTTGTCTCTGTACTGATACGGCTCACAACACAATTACACCAAACACAAAACCCTCACTTTCTCCAAAAGAAGAAAAGAAGACACTTTATTGCCAGCCTGCACTGGTCCTGAGCCAAATTTCACCTATGTCTGTGAGCTGAGCCGCTCCTTTCCAGGTGTTAATGGGCTGACAAAACCAGAAATGAAACATATAAAATGCTGACCTTTTTACAACGCATATCTTTTTGTTTTGTTTAAACAGCTTAAAAAATGGAAAAGAACTATTTGTGGCAAGTTCATACTCTACTGACCTTGTGATAATGGCTCAACGACTGTGTCCCCAAAGATAAGTGTATCAGTAGGGCAGCTAGAACACCTTGGACTGGTGAACTAAAAATGCCCACTGATTGCTTATCAATCTATGCTTCGCTAATTAAACCATTAACCAGAATTTAGGCTTTTATTCAGCCTAATAATGAAGCTATTCAGCCAGGGAAACAAATTGTTCCTAAAGCAGGCAAACTCTACGTAATGAGTTTCTGATTGAGCTTCTTTTTTTCCCTGATGCAAAATGACTGCAAGGCACTGATATCTGACACTTAATAATGCACATAAAAGTAATAAGTTTAACAAAACATGACAATTCTGATAATGTGAATACAGCGCAAAGTACAATCCCTACTGTGACCATCACAGAGACCAATGAGCTGATATACAGTACATCACTAGTGATCCTTCAGATGCTTGGCAAAGGTAACGTTAAGAGTGGCCATAATGGACATCGTCCACCATGGAAGAGAAGGTTGGAAACCAAAATCAAGGCAACACTGTAAGTTAGTAAGCCAATTGTCAGAACTCCAGAAGGGTGCATCCAGAAAGGGAATCCCTGAGAGATACAAACAGATACCCATACCTGAGACCCTGGAAACTGCTAAACAAAGACTCCAAGTTTTGGCTGCCAGACTGAAGAGATGCACAAAGGAGATAGAAGCCAGCCGAATAAATAGGCTGTTCTCTACTGAACCAGCTAAAGTGTACTCCCAGTGACAGGGTAATAACACATGAGCCAACCCACCAAGGCAAGAGACTGAGCAATACTGGAAAGGGATATGGGAGAAAGAAGCATGACATAAAAAACGATGCACAGTGGACACTAATAGATCTAAGAGCAGGCCACAATAATCTCTCTGAACAAAGTCCTGTGAACATCACGATGGCAGACATCCAACAAAGACTCTCAGGTATGAAGAACTGGACAGCACCAGGCCCAGAAGTCAGCTTCTTCGGCCTACTAGTTTGGGAGACAGGGGAAACTGGTAATGCAGATGGTAAAGTGGTGAATTGCAGCCAGACTGCATCATGGTTTCTCTCAGATGTTCAATATGCCTCCAGATCAAGATTTTAATCATAGATCGACTTGATCACAAGCATTCAGAACTGCGGTGTTATTCATTCTTGCGCTGGTGAGTCATAACTATGCATAAGGACCTTTCAGATTAATAAGAAAGGCCCATTGCCAACACATTGCCAATCTTAAATCAAAGTCAGCACATTTCATCGGTTTTCTGCCATCACATTCCTCTCTGCGATGATCACCAGGGTGACATGTGCCACAGATTAACACATAAACTTTGACAAGATGTGAGCTAATCCCACTGATTGCTGTAAACATTCATCCACCGCAGTGACACTCGTGAGTAATGCTGCACAGTGGATGTGGCACTTCTGGAAGACCTTGCAAAGGAGAATTAGGAGGGAACAGGTTTTCAGGGATCAAAGACATCCTGGCCCATGATGATGACTGGCCAACATGCTGAAATAGAGCATTGCATTCTGCTGTAACCTGCTGGGTCCTGCTGGGTCCTTACCCGTTCTCATTCTTGCTATGCCACTAAATCATCTCTATTTAGTTAAGACATGGCCTCTGAATCAACATCCTGGATGTCCTGACAGCTCGAAATACTAAAATCATAATATTTAGTTATTTTTAGGCAACACACTCCCATCCCAAACAATGAAATTATTAAACTTCTACAGCACCTAGGGGACACTCGTTTTTATTAAATCTAATTTTAAACTATTGATTTGCTGCAAATATGTTGCCATTTTAGCCATAAAGCAAAATGTGCTTTTTAGATCACCGCACCCCATGCCTTTGCTCTTTTTTAGATTTTTGACCTCTGAATGCTAAATGTATTTATTCTGATCAGGATTCTTAATGCTAACCTATTATGTGAAGCTGGCTCACTCACCTGTTCCTGTCCTGCTTCTTCTGTTACAGTGATACCAGAGCTGTCCCATTGCTTTGGTGCCTTGTCTCTCTGGGAGCAGTGTGCAGAGCATGGCACTGTATACTGTGTCTCCGTTGAGAATTTTCTCTCCGTACTGTCTACATCATACTCCAGAATGCTTCATGAGAGGGCAGATGCAGGTACAACAAATTGCATGTGGAGAGGGCATTACAGTGTCTCTGTATATATGCTGTGCTAAGACTTGTTCTTTTGTTTTCTTAGTATTCGTGTGCCTGGTTGAGCGGATTTTGGATCAGAAGTTACCACGGCGAGGCAACACAGACAGTCAAATTGTGACAGTGTTTCAGCTGTGGAGTTACTTGGAGTCTAACGGCATCAGTGACATGGAGATGCACATCTCTGACTTGGCAGAAGAGGGTACACACACACACACACACACACACACACACACAAAGAAACTCATTCTAGGAAATTACAACGCCATCAAGAATTTTTAACGCAGCTGTAGTCTAAGAGTCAAAATTAGAAGTCCTTGAAAATTTTCAGTTTTATGTCCAAAATTGAGAAATATGTCAAAGGAAATGTGAAAGAGAGAAAGAAGGCATAAGTCAGCTTAGAACGCAGTCGGAAGTAGGAAACAGTTCATTCGACAAGTAGTTCCGGTCATGGGAAAAACTTAGGACACCCTACAACAGGCAGTGTTTTTCTAACATACTGATATTTAACATCCTTGAAAACTCCCCATATTTCACCTCTCGCATTAATATAATCACCCGATCTGCATCTTATCGTCTACGGCGCATTAATTGTCTCTGTTCACCCCCCCAAAAAAATGTCTTTAGAAGCTCCAAATGGTCCAGAGCATAGCTGCTCATACCACCAGAACTTCTTCATTTCACCTCATCAGCCCAGTTCTACAGCAGCTCTATTGGCTCCTGGTCAGTTTCTGAACTGAATTCAAAACCCTTCTGTTTACATTAAAGATCATCCACAACCTTGATCCCTTACTTAACCTATCTCCTTCATGTCATCATCTCCTCGGATCCTCCTCCTTTATCCACCTCACTGTTCCCTCTGTTCACCTCAACACCATGGGGAGCAGAACTCTCTCCCGCTTTGACCCAACTCTGGAACTCTCTCCTACCAGAAGAATGTCTGCGACATTGATCCTCTTCCTCAATTCAAATCCAGACCTAAAACTCTTCTGTTCAAGCCTGCTTACTCCTTCCTGGTCATTGCACGGCTCCATATAACTTATATGATGTTTTTTATCAGGTTTTTTTCCCAGTTTTCATTTCAGAGGTAGCGTTAGTTTTATGGACGCTGCTTGTAAATAAAATGTATTATTATTATTAAATATTATTATTAATAATAATAATAATAATAATGATGATGATGATGATAACATCAGTGTTACCCATAGTGAGAAATTCAAGTAATATCAGCAATAAAAACTGTAAATCGTGATAAAAAATAAATTTTCTGGTGAGGAGTAATGTTAACCTGACAGAAGCCAGACGCATGTCGCTCCGCCTAGCTCACTCACATACATCTGGGACATCGCCCATTGAAAGTGATTTCTCCAACCAATTTTATGGTCTGGCCAATCAGGACGCAGGGCTGGCATTTCATAGATGTGACGTAGTGGAGACGCGACCATGACGTGAGACTGTTTTGATAGCAATGGCGGCTCGTCGAGGAAGCAAGCGTTAGCATTGATGCTGCTATTTCTTCCGTGTTGTCCAATCTACCTAATATTGTTTCATTAAAAGAACATCAGAGAGCGACTCTGAAGGCTTTTGTTGGTGGAAACGATGTTTTCGCCCTTCTCCCGACCGGATTTGGCAAGTTTTGTTTTCCGGGGCGACACGGACGCGCCCCGGAGCGGTTAGCGGTTAGCGCGAACCATATTAGGAGGCCTTTAGTCTTTAACGCGGTCGGCCCGGGATCGACTCCGACCCGCGGTGCTTTGCCGCCTGTCTTTCCCCCTCTTCCTGTCAGCTCACTGTCAATAAAACGCGTGCCACTAGAGCCGCAAACACATAAAACACATTTTTTTTCCTGCGTCGCTCTCATCAGCGTCACGGGTTAGCTTCGGTGTGAGTGGTTGAAATAGCACGTCGATAAAGATGACAGACCTTATCCAATCATATGCAAGAATTTTTGATAAGGCCCAGCCTTCAATAAAGGCAATTCCTATGGCGGTGTCCCAGATGTATGTGAGTGGAGCTAGGCGGAGCGACATGCGTCTGGCTTCTGTCAGGTTAGAGTAATGTAGGACACCCCCAGGTTTATTCTCAGGTAAGATTACACCCAGGTCTGTCTCTGTCTCTCTTCGAGGTTGGTCGTGTCTTTTCTCTCTCTGCAGCTTTCACCCCCCCCCCCCCCCCTCGCCTGCTTTGCTATGTGTTGTCTTGTCTTTCTGAGCACTTTCCTCATATCAATCGAACTCTGAAAAACATGGATCTGGAAGCTGGTCTCAATACTATTGATACATTTTTTTCAACGGGTAGGCAACGAAAGGGGGACCCGTCCGGTCCTGATTTGACTTATTTTGTGAGATACACCCTAAATTCCTGGAGGAAAACGGTGTGTCTTTCGACTTTGTCGTTTCGGACGTCTGAAACTTTCACTTTTGGATTAAGGATACTTGGATCTCTACTTATTGGTTTTTGTGGATTTTTGAAGTATCAGCAAATACAGCGGATGTCGGCAGCCATTTGGCCTTGATCAGGCTGCTGGCTGCAAACAATGCGCTCACTATGGCTGTTAACGGACAGTTCTGGAAGGTGAATGGAGCAGAGCCGAAAGCTGGCTGTGCTGGAACGCAGACTGGCTTTGGTGGTTGAACTCAAAGAGAGATGGGATAAAATCTGGAGGTGAAGCGCGAAAAAGACCAATCAATTTGGAAAATTGGATTTACCATTTGGAGCCAGCAAAAGTCTTTAAAGCTGACAGGAAAGGCAGTGCAGCTTGTCTCATAACAAATAACATATTTGGATTCCTCCCTATCTCTACTCCTGGATTGTTATGGCGGAGATTGCTCAGAAAACGCTCCCCCGGCTACCCCCCTTCCCTGCGGACACCTGTGGATGCGTCTCTGAACTGTGGGCCGGCTGATAACATCAAGGACAATGGCCTTTGGAGAGGGTTCACGGAAATATAAATACTTTTATCCAAACACACTCACATAACTGATACCCATAACTTGCGTACATGCAATCGGCCTCAGATGTTTACCTTTCTGCATATATGTGTGTTGTAATTATTTGTGCTTCTCGTGCAAATGAGGCTTTTTGGCGGATGCTTCACATTATATGTGGAAACATAAATTGTGAAGCATCTGTCTTTTTTATCTCCCTCCACTTCCCCCATGTAAAATCTTTCTTCAACAGATTTCAAGGGCAGCGCCTGTGGACTCCGTGTAAGGCGGGGTCTGAGGCAGTTTGGAGGAACGCACCTAAACGGCTGCGCTGAAATAGCAGCGGCCGACTGGCTGCGTTCCTTGGCAACGCAAGGCCTCAATCAATCGTTCCCCCAAAATGTTTGTTAAAGGTATACTATGCAACCGGGGTTGATTTTCCAGCAAGGCTCCCCCCAGAGGGCGAAAGTAAAAGTGCACTGTCGTAAAGATGCTCAGCTGTTGTACTGGTTTCTCTGTCAAGCCAGGCGCGGTTGTTTTGAGCTTAGCAGACAGGCGAACGCAACGAATACAAAAGTCGAAAAAACGGCAGTACAAACAATGACTAACACAGTGAAAGTATGAACATGCACAGAGAGAGAGAGAAACCATTCCAATGCAGTGTTTCCCCTAGGAATTTGCTTACCGGACGACCGGCGGAGCGGGGGGGAGAGACAAGCTTTACGCCGATGTCCGGCGGAGCGGAACGGGGGGGGGAGACAAGCTTTGCGCGACCGGCGGAGCGGGGGGAGACAACCTTTGCGCGCATATGGAGTTAGTTTTTTTTTTTTTTTTGGAATGTTGGCGAGGCGGTAGCGTGAGGGAAACCCTACAATGTTACTTACAATCGCATCAGCAGAAACGCGAGGTCCGCGTCAGCCTTGCAGCCTTCTCTTTCTTTTAGCTCTCGCCATTCGGAAAAAGCTTGCCCGATGTTCACCCGTGTACGACTCCTCTTTCTGTCTAGAGCCCTTTTCCTCTTTCTTGCCTGCTCCGACATGGGCTTTCGCTGTTTTGTCGCTGGTTCCGCCATGATAACTGCACAGATATCGCCACTGCGCTAGCAACGAGCATGCCTTTCACTGGGGGCGTGTAGTAGTTCTCGCCGTAAAGCAAGACCGACTCTCGCGATCTTGCACGAGATTCTGAGTCTGTGGGTGCGGGCCGAGGGCTCCTGCAATTGCAAGTACGGTATTTCCCCCACAGACCACCAGGGCGGCCAAGAAAACCTTTGTTCAACCTGAAATGACTCATTTAATCATCCAAAACGGTATGGAACACATTAATTAACTGAAAAATGTTGCATAGTATGCCTTTAAGTGTATATGATGGACGGTTGTACTGGAACTGAATTTTCGATTGCAATGCAAATTGTAGTTGACAATAAAATTGATTGATTGATTGATTGATTGATTGATTGATTGATTGAGGTGTTTAACAGCAGGCATACATGATGAGTAAAAGGCCCATAACTGGCTGTAAAATTCGAAATGGCAAGTCTTCCTCAGCCCGCTCTCAGAGATCGCTACACGGCTATGAGAAGTATCAGTCAAAGGTGGAAACACCAGGTAGTAGTCCCAACTTTTTTCCAGCTAAAAACACTTTTATTGGTTTTATCTTTTTCTTTTTTTTGATTTATGGCTAAAGCATAGTTAACCTTTGTTGTTCATTTTCTGTCTGATGATAAAAAAAAATTTGATTAGATATAGGGTGACCACCTGCTATTAAGCCCAAGGGGGGACAAGGGGTATGTTTCTGAGGGACAAAGTGGGACACTGCTTGGCGCGGCGGTGCCCCCACCTCACTGATAGTGATTTACACATTTCTAGCACATACCACCTTACATGGTATATTAATAATGCCCTATTCCCATAAACATGTGTAATTGCTGATGTATGCTCATGAATAGGCCAACCAATGTGTATTTCTTTGTAAATAAAGATTCATAATACTTTGAACATTCAATGAACAGATGCACTTCCAATTCCGATTTACTTTAGCTATTTAATTTTATTTATTTTTCATTACAATTTATTCACTTTAAATATATTATAATTTAAAATTAAAGGATTGACAGGAATTGTAGTTGCTCTACACCACAGGAACTGTAAAAAAGTCTTAACTCACGACTCCAGAGGTTCACAGAACGAGAAGGGGGAGGAAGGATGGTGAACTTGGATGTTGGTAAAGGCAGGCGCAGGAAAAAAAAAACTGTTCAGTGTTCTGGGGACACTTTTAGGACTTTGGGGTCACCTTTAGGACTCAAACCTTTTCAAGCCAAAACATGAAGTGGGCAGAATGTTTAGATGTCCACTTATAACATCAGTTTAATCCAAAACATTACAAAATTAACTGACCAGCAATCTAATCACAACGAGCCAACAGCCAGGATGTTTCTGAATCAGACCATTCATTAGCCTACCTTCCATAAGATCGCCGCTGCATGACTGAAGGCTTCCCCTGGAGCCGCAGCACCAGAACGCTCCGGTCGTCACAGTAGAGCCGGTTGATGCAGTCAGGATCCAGCAGCGTGAACGTCGGACTAGTTTTGACTTGAACGGCCATCAGCCTCCATGAATACCAGGTTATCCTTGTTGATATTTATTAACACCGATCCAACTCTTTCACTGCGGAGGTTCGCTTCGGTAAAGTCGCACAGCAGAGCCGTCCGCACCAAGTGACGACACAAAACAGGTTAAAATGTCCTCGTACGTTATGAGGCCACTTCTTCATGTCATCCTCTCAGTCATGAATAATTTGAAGCTGTGGCCATAGTTACTTCCGCGTTCGAAAATAAGGTGGATAGAGCGACCAACTTTTTTTTGAGAAAGCATTGATTATGCGTGACACGGTCTCAATTTGCGGGACGCATGAATTGGGCTTCAAACGCTGTGCGCGCACGCGCTACGCGGGACGGGTGGTCACCCTAATTAGATATTGTTATTTGAACATTTGTGTTGGAAGCACATGTGTAATGGGGGGTTTTAATGACTGTTTTTGGTAGTTTATTCAGTGATTAAGACGAAGTCGCAAGAAGTCTTTTCTGACAGCAGTAGTATGGAGAGCTAACAAATGGCCTCACACATGTCAAGCCGTGTCTGCCTGTAACCTGTTGCAGTGCCTGATGATCGCTTGTGACTAAAATATGAACCGAAAACATTTAATTCTGGCAGCATTGAGGTAGACATAACTGCTTCTGTGGTTCCGAGTAATTGTTATGGTGATGGGTACGCTTGCACTCCCACATTTCCAAATGACTGTGTAACCAAAGCACTTATGTTAGGGAGCTGTGTCATTGTTCTGTAAAACGCTCTGGCAACAAATGGAAGCAGCTCAAAGTTTCACTTTTTTTACACACAATCTGTGCATTACTTGTGCGTGTTTAACTAGACTACAGTAATGTGGCTGTCCAATCATTGTTTCATTATTCAAGTTGTAGTCTAAATGTGACTTTAAAATCCGGGTTTCAACCTTCCATAGCAGTCCAGAGAACAGGAAAGAGCAAAAGAAAGCTACACAAAAACGGCTTCTGATAAAGGTTTTGCTTCTTTGCGATTGTTCCTTCATAGATGTATAGTAAGAAGTAATTTGCCTTGACTTGAGACAAGTTAATTATTTTTACTGTAAGTTGAGATGACAGCTGCTTATCTCAGCATAGCTTTTGGGATAACCTAAAGCTGATAAAATGAGAAATTTGCCTGCTGTTTTCTGAGATTAGTGTTTGTTCTGTGTAAAGTTCAGAGGTCCCAGTAACTTTATTAAGCACTGTGAGTTCTGTGAGAATAAAACTTCAAAATGAAACTGATGATGAATTATACTTTCCACAGTGATCCTGGTGCAGAACCTCAGGTCCGCAGACATGGATGTGATCATGAACACTTTGCGACAGCCTCCTGCGCGGAGCCTGAGGAGAGAGGAACTTCATGCTGTTGCCAGATTATTGAAAGACCCCCGGGGCAAAGTGTCAACATCTGCCAGCTCTGTACTGAGAGGCCTGGCTGCTCAGCCTAAACAGAGAGAGCAGGTGATGGATGGATGGTATTTTCTGTGACATGTCAACACATTGTATCGTTTAAATCCAAAGCGAGGGGGAAACTTTAAGCCGCTACCACAAAGGCTAAAAGGATCAGCAAAGAGGATCTGTTTTGTCCTTTTCAGATTTCAAACATCTGTCTGCTGGGAAACATCCTGGCTTTATAAAAACTGGCACCCTTTTCTCAGAGTTAGTTCTCAGAGATTTGAGTTTGTCCTCGTCAGAGAATGTGTTTTAGCTAAGCTAGCTAAGCTAACCATGCTAATGATTGACCTATGATGCAAAATACATAAAAATGTGAAATCCACTAATTTTGTGTTTGTTTTTAAAATAATAGTCAATACTTATTGTCTAGTTTTTACATATTCTCATAATATACTGTGCCATGTAAAGAAAAAGCAGAATTGAGGAAAACTGTAATCGACAAGTCAAAATTTTACAGAAATTGGAAATCATCCGCAAAATTCTCATCAGTTCATCTCTGAAGTTGATACATTCTGCAGATGCCACCATCCACCTGGACTCAGTGTATCAAAGAGTAATCACTCTTGTGCTTTCTGTCCTCAGGCTTTGGTGCACTTTTTGGAGCTGCTGGAAGACAAAGACATAGACTCCAGAGTGTGTGGATGCAAAGCGCTGGCATGTCTCAAGGTACAAACATAGTGACCCTGCCGTGTAGAATTCGTTGTTCCTAACCATAAGACTATTTATTGAAGCCAGTGCCTCTGTACATGACTAACAGGAGGCAAATTTAAACTAAACAAAACAAAAAGGGGCTACATCACTAGTGCCTGTGTGCATATATTGTAGAATCTGGGCTCTCTGACATCTCAATAATTCAAACAAAACAGAACTCTGAGCTGTTTCTATTTTGTCTTGTTGATCATCCACTGAACCGTTTAGGTTTGCAGGGGAGTTAAAGTCACACTCTCACTTCAGGGTTCTATTATCCAGCCTATCTTCAGCCAAACCTAATATCAAAATATGCTCCAGCACTGTGAGGTTATAAAAGCATCCTTTGCATTTGATCTTTCACTTTTTCTAACGTATGTGTATTGGGATGGATGGTTTTGAATTCACAGATTTCCACAAGGTATCAATGACAGCTTGGCTTAGGCAGTGATCAGACTGTTTATGCTTCAGTATCAAATGCATAGGAAGGTGATGCTGGAATGTTGTCTAAGGTGGTAAATCAAGACATATATGCAATAGTGATATGGGGGTATTAGTATCTATCATGTTAACTTAGCTAGGTCAACTTGGATCTCAACTTGCTTGAAAAGGAGAATAAATACAAACTGAATATGGAAGGACTCTAGATGAGCTGTTCTGGCGCTGGGAGCTTGAATAAGGCAGGTACATATAGAGAGAGTGACGGGTGATCTGGGTGAGTCTGATTAGTGGCAGCAGCAAGTGGGACAAATTAAGGTGAGTGATGGCTGGAAGTGACTGAGATGGATGGAGTGGAAACATGAGTAGTCCAAAACATAAAAACAAAACACAAATCATGACACTTTCAGACATCTCCCATTCTGATGTGAAGTTAATCTATCAGGCATGATTTTCATCAAAAAACAGACCTCTGTTATTTTTATTAGAATAACCACATGAGAAGCTTCTGGGCCCTGAACATGGCTGACTCCCATGAGTCCAGTGATCTGTTCTGGCTCAGTGCGCTTCAGGGCAACCTGTCCAATCTCACACTGCACTGCACCAAGCCGTGTTTGTTTTTGCCTCAAGTCCCATGGCCAGTTAGTCTCATAGACCATCTCTCATGACTACATCCCATCTTCAACCCTTAAAGCTTATCCTGATTCTCGCCAAATGGATGTGGTTCCGGCGAGCTCCACACCACTCCACACATCCATCTGGACTCGCTGCCACTGGGAGGGATTTCAATACCACATACAATGTACACATACAATCAGGATCCCCAGGATTTTTGTAGATGGGATGTATCAGAGAAGCGATTGTTTGGATCCAGACAACAATGGCGGCTCACAGTGAGGAAGCAAGCAGTAACATGGATGCTGCTATTTCATCAGTGTGTCTAAGTCCTGGCTTCAAGTGTTTGTGAAAGAGGCTTTTCTCTTGTGCTCTAAACCTCAGTTTCCACTCATCCTCCTCATCCTGTTACCACCACGTGTCATTACAGCCATCTCTCTCTTTTCTCTTCCAGGCTAAAGAAAGCATTGAACACCTGGTGTACATTTGTCAGACCGACAAGGAAGATGTCCGAGATGCTGCCAAACAAGCACTGCTGGTCTTGGGTAATATTAGCCTTTCTATATCTTCGAACCGATTAGCAGAACACAGTCACATCTTTTTTACATGTACAGTTATTGACAAAAGTGGGTTTGTATATGTTACTGAAGGTGTTCCCCAAGATGCTTTTCAGAACTGTGGATGAACCAGAAGAAAACCAGAGCTGCTGACCACAAGGAGTCAGCTTATGTAAAAAAAAAAAGGCAGAACTGACCTGTTTTATGTTTCAGAACATTCAATAATTAGCTTCTAAAAAGTATTTAAATCTACTCTCAAGTTTACCAAAACAGATTCCCTTTTATTTAGCAAACAAACAAGACAAAATGAAAAAGATGTGTGCAAAACCGTGGTTTACCCATAACTTAATAGCTGTGGTTTTCTTCGTTTTCGTCATTTTGTTACGTTGCTGAAAGGTTATGTTGACCCACTGTTCTTTCCAACAACTCTTCAGGTCATTGAAGTCGGCAGGTTTTGTTTTTGCACATTTCACTCTTGAATACTTGAGTATACAGAGTAGTTCATGGTCACCTCAAGGACTGCAAGGTGCCCACACCCTGTGGCTGCATAACAAACCCAAAACATCACTCCTCCAGCGCCATGCTGGAAAGTTGCCATGAGTTGTTTATGTTGTTATGTTGGTTTTTAAATAAAGAAACAGAGGCCTGTTTTATTAATATACACATGTTTCACTGTCAGTTTTTGGCGATGCACTGCTGAGTGCCAAACTTCACTTTTAGAGATGGGCACATATATAGTCATATTCAATAATTGAAAACATTATCAAAAAGTCCATTTGTTTTGGTAACTCAAACAACTAAGCTAAACATTATATAGATTAATTACTCAGACTGATGTTTTAAAGCCCTTATGTTTCTTAATTATGATGATTTTTTTTGCTTACATGCAATGACAATATGACATTTAAGATCAGAATATTACATCAATCCTATAAAAAATAAGTTTTTTAATACAGAAATGTGGCCCTGATGAAAATTATGTTTAATACTTGCTTAAAGGTTGCCATTTTCAACGAGTACTTTTAATCTGATAAATGAGCCTCGTTGGAACCCATATTCTAATTTGCTGAATATGACCGTATGTATATACTGGTTCCATTAAAACTATCACACATCAGCCACCAGGCTTTACGAGTATTTGAGCTGGGCCTGGGTGTTTTCTTGTTTGTTAGTTCGGGGAAAAGTGCTTTGATCTTCAACTGTTCTTCAAGGCCAGACACACAAAGAATACACTAGATTGCACATTGAACCAGAATGTGCTGAAACTTCCTCCCGCTCATTCAAGGAGGCTGTTGGCCTCTTGGAAGCATCTTTAACTAGATTCCATCTTAGCCCAAAGTCGGATCTTCACACTTATTCAATCAGGTTATTTCTGCCTTAGCTTTTTTATATTTTTCCCCTTTAGCAGACTCGTTTTTTTTATTGTAAACGATACACCTTATGTCTCTTTAAAGGAGGAAACAATTTTTTAAATGATTTGTTTTATCAACACAAAAACCTGTCAGTTTAACAGGCTTCGTCCACATTTCCACATCTTTCGGCACAGCTACGCAGTGTATGTTTTCTGTATTCTGTCTTTTAAGTTTATCAAACAGAAAACCCTGTTAAACGTTACCACATTCATTAATTCATATATTATTTGCTTTGTTGTTCATTATTGCATTTTATCTATTGTTTAAAACAGGCGAGGAAGGAAAGATGGCCTACAGACATGTGGAGATATCGCAGGACAGCTTGCCAAGACTCTTTGCTCCAGGAAGCATGGCCAGCACTGCCTTCTGACAGCACATGCAGACTCAGACCTCGGCCACTAAGAGTCAGCGGCACATTCAAACTATTCATGGTGTTTGATTCAACTATACATACTGTGTCCTTCTTCTAAAGGGAAAGACCAGCCAAAACCATCTGCACTGTTAGGAAGATGTCTGCAATGCTTTACATTCATTTGTCACAAACACTGAACTTTATCAAATATGAGCTACATGGACTAAGATATTAATTAATAATAACTGTTAAATGGAGAGTCTTTACAGTGTGTTATCCAAACAGGCAGGTGCATCGCAACAGACAGTTCCAGCATTTGCTAAAGAGCAAACATTCCCAAAATACTCTATTACTTGTTTTTAAATTTAATGAATTTTCATTTAGGTTTTCATTTTGTTTTTAACAGGTTACTTGATAAAACTGTCTGTGCGGATGTACGGTAGTTAAGGCTCCATTCAGCGTATTGTTACTGCTCCTGTGGTAGACATCTGAGTGAAAACAGTCGTCGCCACAGGAGGCTCCAGATTTCTTTGAACATTGATTCTCTGGAAGGTGACTGAAGCCTCAAGACAGAACTTGACTGTGACCAGGACTGACTCTGCCGCTACGGTCCCGCCTTCTCCACAGGCCCTGCCTCAACTGCAACTGAATTGAATATTTGCTGCAGAAAAAAATGGCCAGCAGGGCTTTGCTCCACCTTTGATGGTGTTATACCCAAGTTGCAGCAATTCCCAAGGGAGGTTTGAACATAGACTGACCATCGGGTATTAAACCACTTCTTGTGAAATGTGTTTCATACTGTTGCCTGTTGGGTTGCCTTAATTTTTGTAAGACCTAATCTCAGGAAAAGATGATTGATACAACTAGTAAAACATTCTAATACATTTTTCTAAAATTATACCAAGTTGAGGTCTGTCTACATATACTCTGGTTTTGCATCACAAAGTTATTATGCATTATAAACCTCCAGTTACAGCATCACAGTTAGTGTCTCAGTGGAAGAATCAGAGACAGCTGTCAGATATGAGACAATGTGTATTAAGGAACAAATAAAGACAGGCCAGAGATGGGTTCCACCCGAATACCCTTAGTTATACCTCCTAGCTCCTGCTCCTTGACCTTTCATGGGGTCAACAGGAAGAACTCCATCATGGGGAGAAAAGGAGCTTTGGACTACTGTGCTTAAAATGCACAAATCCAAACAGATCAAATGTAATCCTGCCTTTTATTGCACTCATAGAACATTCCAATAATAAGAAGTCAGTAGGAGCCAAAGACAGAACGTTTACAATGAAGTGGATTAATAAAGAAAGTCCAGGTTTTTACCACAAGTCTCATAACATTGTTATTATATTATAATAACATGCCAAGCCTCACCCATGCAGCAACGGTTTTTCTTACCACCGGCACCCCATCTTCTCAGCCTTTATTCCCCTTTTCATCTAACTTGTCCTTCTTTGAATGAAGCCCCCCCCCCCCATCCCTCTTTAGGATTACTTCTTTCTACTGATTTAGCTCCATTGAGCTCAAATTCAGTGTACCAATAACCATTTAATTTCTTCTAACTTTATTTTCCTTAAGGTGTCATTTCAGAGATCCCAACATGGCCATTAGATTAACCTTTAATTAAACTGGTAAACTGGTGGCTGTTAGGTGCTCCTTGCCTGTGAAAGGCTTTTTAGGGGAAGTGGGTTGACATCATCCAACATTCTGTTTGAACAGCAAAGACACTTAATGCATAAAATGTTGGGTTTTTTTCTCTCATAAACGTTGAGGCATGTGGTGTGTTGCTTAAAGTGATGTGAATTATCCTCCTTTTCACGATGATTCAAAAAATAGCAGATTCTGGCCAGGGGGCCTTTATGTGAAATGTTACTATATTTGAAACAGATTAAAGGAAAGAACGCAATAGTCCCTGCTGTTGTAAACAAGTGCCATATCGCTTTTATTTCTGCTTTTTAAATGAGATGGCAACAGAACATTATGTTGGTGAAGTTTATTGTTCTGTGAATGTATGTTTGTGTTCTGAGCTGAGCTCTTTTGGACCACCGGTGGATGTCCTGTACAGAGGTCTGCTGAACATATGGCTCCATATCTTCCTGTTATTTAACTGTTTTAGGAATAATTATCCTAGAGGTCACCTAACAAAGAGACCCAAGCTGTTCAACTGTGGTCCACACCAGTGTTTTGCAAACATTTTTTAACAGTTTGTGTGAAAATCAAAGGAAACAAAATATATCTACCTTCAGTTTGAATCTGTTATAAAGCTACTGAAATGTTTCTAATGTGGGTTTATGAGATTAAGCATATAAACGTAAGCTTTATTTTATTACTGACTGTTTGACATTTAATATAAGAACTGCAGCTATGACGGAGGGTTTTTTTTCTTCCAAGGTGTTTCCATCTAAGTTACAAATAATGATGTCATATTTTGTAAATGTTTTTCTCCTTCTCAGGAATGAATAAGGGATCATTTCTACTTCCTTTTATTTTGCTAACTGGGCTTTCTTTCCATTCTGCACGTTGACATGTGGCTGTGATTTACAAAGACAAGCTTGTTTTCTTTTGAGGTAGTCGCTGGCTTTTATTTGAATTATTAAAAAGTATCACACCTACTTGTTATAAAACACAACAGACGTGTAGATTGCCAAACACAAATATGTATTCCAGAGAAGTTGCTGTTTATACTGCGCTGCATACGGTATCTGTACCACACTATAAAACTGGCTGTCTTTGATGAATGGATAGGACCACACAAAGGATTGAATCTTGATGAACTATTAACTTTGTACCAGCCAACTGCAAATGCCAAAATGTGGAACTAATCAACTCAGTTGTTTATCCTAAGTGCAATTTGTTTTGTTAATCTGTTAGTAGCATTACTCTGCCTTTCCTCTGCAATATCACTGCACTGTAAAATACATTATTGATATTTTTGATAAATTATATAAAAAAAGACTTCTCTCACTTTGCCACTTTGTCTGCTGAGATGGTTTGGGTAGTCAGGTGAAGCCATTTATGGAATGAAAAGTGGGAATTCACTATTTTTGGAGCGCTCTGAACATGTCCGCTCATTAGAATTGATTCCATGAAGGCATCAATAAATATCAAATTATTTGAAAACATGACACATGCAGTTCTTGTGTGGTTTTCAGGGGTGCAGTTGCACTACTAAAGTTTTTTTTTTTGAAGGAGGCAGTTTCACTTTGTTCCCTGCCGTGGGGCTGACAGTAACACAGTCCTAGGCCTACAATCGACTGACAAGAGAGATTGCAAAACAGTTATAAGCACTTTTGTTCTGTTTTTATTCTTGTTGCAATAAAATCCACAAAATATTGTCACACGTTTCAAGTGCAAATGGTAATTGGTCTGTACTTGTAAGGAACTTTTATCAAGTCCAAGGACCCCAAAGCTCTTCATACTGCATTCAGTTATTCACACATTCAGACGCTGATGGTGGTGAGCTACATTACAGCCACAGCTGCCCTGGGGCAGACTGACTGAAGCAAGGCTGACCACTGGGCCCTCTGACCACCACCAGCAGGTTATGCAGGCTAAGTGTTTTGCCAAAGGACACAACGACAGATGGTCAGAGCTCCGGTCGAACCGGCAATCCATCGGTTACAGGACAAACCTCTAACTCTTAGCATTTGCTCATTTAACACTGCTCATCCTTGTTTACCATTGTACTTTTGGAAATGTTAGCAACATTTTCAAATTTGAGTAGTCCTGTGCCTCATGTTGCTTTTTTGTGCTTTCCGTAAAGTTAGAATGTCTCCGTCAGAAAAATCCACTGGAACAATCCCTAAAGTTCTGGTGAGTAAATCTGAAGGGTTCTCACAAAACCCAAAACTCCATATGGCTGCCGTCCACATAAAACAGTGAAGGTTGCAATTAAGACCTTGTTTATTTGCACTTGGGGTTTTTGTTTCAATAAACCAGTATTGCATTCCATTTGAGTCCATAAATCCCAGAGAAAATCAAATCTTATCGGCTCACATTAGTATTTAGTCTGGTCACTGGTCAAAAACTAGCAAATCCCACTGGCAACTGGACCGCTGTTAGCCTTCAGGATCACACAAGGTCTGGGAATTTGATTGTCTCATCAGAACCAGTAATCTAACACACAAAACAAAACAAAAAACGTGTGCAAGTCAATTTTCTTTTTAGTGTTAAAAAATTTATAAGCAGGAGATTAAATCTGGTTAATTAATTTTCCATTTCATATTTACAACAATATAAACCCAGTGACATATCCCTCATAGTATGAGTTGACTATAGGTTTAGGCAAAGGTCACCTCTACCATATATGGGCAGTGATGTCACAGGATGCAGCTAATACTTTGCTAGCATACAATGAGTTGTGGAGGGTGTCAGAAAATGAGATGGCACTTTTTATTTTCTCTTTGCCAGTGATTTTAGGTGTTTTATCAATTTAAGTATGAAAACAAAATCAGACTAAAATAGATGTCTTTAGCTTCTCGGTTTCCAAAATGTCTTGTGTTTCAATTTAAAACATTTCTTCTTTTTTTTTACAATATAAAATCAATAACCACTGGTTTTTCATTTCTAGTTTCTGATCAGAAAATCTCATTACCAAAACATGTGATCTAAGGTGCTGAGGTCCGAGTGTGAGGTTTCCTCAGTCAGTGATGATCTGCTGGGGCTGCTCCAGTTCAGTTTTATCAGGACCCAAAGTCAGTGCAGCATCCACCAGAACATTTTAGAGCACTTCATGCTTCCTATTGCTGACAAACTTTATGGAAATTATGATTTCATTCATTCCAACAGGACTTGGCGCCTTGCCTCTCAAGTAGAGAATCCATGTTGTCAAGAGGAAGATGAGGGACACCAGAACCAAAAAGCCTGATGACCTGAAGGCAACTATGAAAGGAACCTGGGCTTCACAGATACCTCGGCAGAACCACAGGCTGATCTCCTTCTTACCATGCTGCAATGATGCAGTAATTGATGCAACAGGAGCTACAGTCAAGTACTGAGTGCATTTACAGTACACTGAAGTACTTTTCAGTAGAGACAGATTTGTGTATTAAATACCCTTATTGTTCTTATGCAATGTTCTAAGCTGAAGTTTTTATTAACTATAAGTCAGAATCATCCATTCATACACTGTGTACACCCGCTTGTCTGTGCAGGGTCGTGTGTGTGTGTGTGTGTGTGTGTGTGTGTGTGTGTGTGTGTGTGGGTGGGAGGGGGGGGGGAGTCCAGTGCTGATTGGTTGAAAAGTGAGGCACACCCTGGACTGGTCTCCAGTCCTTCACAGACACAGAAGGCAGACAAACATGCACACACTCATTAACCTGACAGTCATGTTTTCAGACCAGAGGTGAGGAAGCCAGAGTACCGTACATGTACAAGGGACAACATGATACCTTCATGCAGGAAGACCCCAGGCCAGAATTAGAACCCAGACCTTCCTGTCCTGCAATAAAAATGAACCTCTGTGTGGAATAAATCTACACGAGTTATACTTCTTAAATTGAGTCTCTAAATCACAGTTATGTTTTGATGATACTGTGACTTTTGGAGACACTTTGATGTGGAGGATTTGAGTATTAAAAACCTGGAAGTCACACTAAGGTGAGCGTACTGATCTAAACTCAGATGTTTGGGTGCAAATGAATTCCAGGCAATACAGTGATATTTGTTGCATTCTGCTCTTAAAATGAGTCTTAAATGTTTTCTTTTTAGATTACTTATGCTTCTGTTGGTATAGGTTAAAAACACATTTTCTCTCAGAGAAGACATGTAAAGCTTTCGGACTCTTCACATTGGTAAATGAGCCTCTATGTGTTTTAACGTTGCGCCCCTCCTGGCCAATCAGGGTGCTGCATCAGTTCCGACACCACCCCCCAGCGGCCGCACAGGCGCACTGAGCTCTCAACTGCCATTTTGTGGCAGAAGCCACTCTGCCAAAGCGGGTGAGGAATTAAAACAAACTGCGAAGAAGCGCGTAGTTTTTCTCTCGAGCTACCCAAACTTTGTAGCACAGCCTCTCTGCTTCCAGGCGGGATCACAGCGAGGAGAAACACTCTCAAACAGGTAAAGTGCCACTACTTTTCTGACAAGGGGGGAGTTTGCAGGATCTTTAACCGGCCTCTAGGTGTCACGATGGGGCTCTGGGTCCTGGCAACTCGTGGAAGGGTGTTTGTCTCCCTCTATCGTTTTTAAAAAATCTGCCGAAATATAGTAAAACGCCCGCGGATGGAATAACTGTGCGCACAATAAAAACTATACTACACGTAGTTGGAATTTTATTAGCACGGAAAAGCGGACATGTGTCGAGTTCATTGGAGAGTTCAGGCCAAGGCGTCCATTTTCTAGCCTCTTTGTCTCTTTGTCAGCTAGACAGACTTCGGCAGCATTGAAGTTAGTGTCCCATTTGTAGCAAGATTCGCCACTGCTCCTAAAGGCTATGTAATTATATATATATATATATATATATATATATATATATATATATATAATTCACGGGCTCTAATGCTTGTGGATTAGCAAACAAGCACTGGTTTGGTTTCCATTTTACATTAAACGCTCAGGTGTGTGACGTCCTTGTTCTGTTTTTGTTCAGACAAAGATGATTTGAATGTTTAGGACTAATCAGAATACATCTGACAAGGGTAAGCATCGCAAAGGTGGTCGGATTGTATGTCTTGTTCGTTGTGGACTGATTCGGTTCAGGACCCATGATAATAAGACCCATAATAGCGCCCTTTGTGTTTCTCGCAAACAGACAAAAACTGCGAAGACGTCGAAAACGGTGTCATAACGAATCGTGTCGTCTGTGCCGAGGAAATCCGTTCGGGTTTACCCGCTGCTGGGGTATTTGAGGCTTCGGAACCAGTCCGTGAAGGCAGAGAA
Organism: Fundulus diaphanus; assembly: GCA_037039145.1. Taxonomy (NCBI): domain Eukaryota; kingdom Metazoa; phylum Chordata; class Actinopteri; order Cyprinodontiformes; family Fundulidae; genus Fundulus; species Fundulus diaphanus. The sequence goes on from CM073134.1 coordinate 49,821,970, forward strand.
ATGGCTGAATCAGACGCTAACTTCGCCGCGGTTAGCCGCTGGAAGCGCGCTAGCTGAGGGTGACGGAGGCCTTCAACGCCCTGCCGCGTCTCAAAATGCGCCGAAACTCCCGGGAAACCAAAAAAAAACACGTCGACGTTTACCGAATATGCCATTTTAAACTGGACCACCGTGGAAGTTACGCTGAGTTTAGAAAGCCTCCCCGGCGGCAGCGTCCGCCCGCGGAGACGGGAGAGCTTAGCTCGGACTGACGGGCTGACGACGGGCTCCCCGCAGAACAATCCTCCCACTGTTAGTCCGCTCGGTTACACAACTTCTCACTTCCTAAAGTCTCCCGTCTTCCCGCAGCGAGCCTTGCTCCCCGGGTCGTAGCTGGCCCGTGTGTGCCGAGCCCTGCCCGTCCCGTCCCGTCCCGTCCTGCCCTGCCTGCTGGTGCTGCAGCGTCTCTTATTCTGAGCCCACCCAGAGCCTGATGGCCACAGACGGATCACAGCAGAGAGCTCCCTCTACGACCAGCCTCGGAGAGCTACAAAAATACCGCTGCAGAAAAGCAGGACTCGGAGGCAACAGCTGTTCCATCCTGGAGTCCTTCTAGGCTCCGTTTCTAGCTGGTGTCCGAGCACCTGGGAAGGAAGGCCCTGCACCAGAACCAGCACCAGAACCTGGCCAGCCTGCAGCTGTCCTGCTACATCCCCCCAGATGGCCATGGGAGGTCGCCTGTGGTTTTTAAGACGAACTCCTGACATGTTTGCAGTTTTTGATACTGCCTGGCTGCTCTGGACCAGACTGGTGGTTGTCCTAATCAGACACATGTGGCTCATGCTGAGGATGGTCACTGTATGGTTGTTCTTGTGTAGTGTGTGCTGTTTTTCCTCACACATTGTGTCAGTTTTCTACGAGGTCTGACCTGACTCTCATGGCGTTCTTTGTGTTTGTTTAGTGCCAGCAAGTTTCTACTGGCATCAGCCTGGTTATAGGAGATAAAAAAAAAAGGCAGAGCTGCAGATGTTCAGTGTTGAATAAACACAACAGGTTCCACAGAAAGAAAACCAGAGAAACACACACACACACCTGAAAAGCAGACAGAAACATCCATCATTTTCTTTTTTTAAACTCCAGGAGTCTTCAGTACTTCTAGTGACTGCTGCTATCAACAGAAACGCGCGAACACCAACATTCCCAGGATTCTCGTCTGCGTCCGCTGTCCCCAGCCCAGATAACGATGTTCTCGCTGATGGTTTTTGCTGCTTGTGATGCAACAATTTAAGTTTTTCATTTTTCACATTGTGTTTTAGCTCTAGCCAGCCATGGATGGTGGGTCAACAGGACCTGTAGGGGAGGTGGATGCCCCCCCTAAAGACTTCCCATCCATTCAGGCCGTCCACAGCCAGGACGCCATGGTGGTGGATCTCCTTCAGCAGGCTGCGGAGGCCGGGGGTGTGGTGCAAGGACAGACTGCAGTGGTGCTGGAGCAAGGTTCGGCCTGGAGTTGTTTTGCTTTCCCGCTGTCATGAGAATAGTTTGCGTTCCTGCAGCGGGTGAGAACGGATGTTGTTTTTCAGGTCATGTAGAAGGAATGGTAGCAGCGGCCCAATCCCAGCAGGCACTGCTGGAAGCTGGGGTGGGGGTTGGTGTCCAGCGTGGAGAGGTTGAAATGATGGTCATGGACTCTCTGGATCCCACCCTGATGCAGATGAAAACTGAGGTAAGTAGAATGCAAGGAGCTTTGTCTTTCAACAGAATACATTTTGTGTGTTTTTGGTTGTTTGTTTATGCTAAAGCTGTCAGAGAGCCTTCTATAAAACAGCCCAATCAAAGTGTGTCTCATCTTCAGGTGATGGATGCTGCGGTTGGGGGGTCATCCACCACAGTGGGAGTGGTCGCAGGTCACCAGGCTTCTGTGACAACGGTGGACCAGACTCAGATCATCACCCTACAGGTGGCTTGATTCAGTCTCCGTAGGTACCATTCATGTTCCCTAGGGAAGGGTTGACCTCTGACCTCTCTCCGGCTCCAGGTGGTGAACATGGAAGAGCAAGCAGCCCTGGGTCTGGGGGAGCTGCAGCTGGTGCAGGTGCCTGTGTCTGCCGCCACAGTGGATGTCCTGCAGCAAGGCACGTTTGTGGACAGCACTACGATGCCGAAGGCCGGAGACCCAGTCATCTGTCACACGCTTCCTCTGCCTGAAGGCTTTCAGGTACACGGACACAGAGCAAAGACCCTGATGTGGAACTGTAATTTTTATGAATAATCTGCATCTTTCAACAATGCTTCACCTATATAGAACAGCTGGAATAGCAGCTGTAGTCCACAGACACTTTCTGACTAGATAAGCCCTGACCAGGCTTTTCCTGTCCTCACCAAATCTTCTCATATTAAGGATTCAATCCCTAAAAACGGGAAAAGGCTGCTGCAGGTTCTTTGGTAGAAATGACTTTTTAATTAACAAAAGCATAAAGGAATTACAACATTAGTTCCATTTATGCATCAAAGCATATGTCCGTAACCTTTATCTGAAGTTCTTTAGATTTTAATGTCTTCAATAAAAAGGAAAACAGTGCGAGTACTTTAGGGTTATTCCAGCCGATCAGAGCCGGCCCACAGAACATTGGCTGATTCTGATCTCTGGCAGATTGATTGGTGCATGTGTCTAAAGCCTGACTGGGGTCTGTTATTTTACTGTAGAAAAAGATCCCCAAGCCAACCTCAGGTTGGGGTCTCGTGGTCGTGTCCTAAACAGTCACAGTTCTTTAAGAGTCTAAGGGACAAGGTTTTCTGTTTAAGGATGTATTCACTGTCCGGTGTTACCCACGCAAATGCTCACCATTTTACTTGATACGGTGTTGTTTTAGGTAGTCAAGGTTGGTGCTAATGGGGAGGTGGAGACAGTGGAGCAGGAAGAGGGGGTAGAAGCCCACCATGAGCAGGACGAGGAGGATGAGGAGGTCGGACAGCAGCTGTTGGAGGAACAGGATGAGCCAGTTCAGGCACCACATGAAGACCAAACCTGGGCTAAAGACCCAGACTATCAACCTCCGTCTGGAGTGGTCAAAAAGTCCAAAAAGGTAACCGTGTGCTCACTGCTCAGGATCAACAACGTCTCTGTGGAACTGAACTTGCTGCTTGTGTAGGGAAAAAAGAGCCGTCTGCGGTACGCTGAAGGAGACAAGGACATGGACGTCAGCGTCTATGACTTCGAAGAGGAGCAGCAGGAGGGCCTTCTGTCTGAGGTTAACGCAGAGAAAGTAGTCGGCAACATGAAGCCCCCAAAGCCCACAAAGATCAAGAAGAAAGGTATAATAACTACAGTAACCATTCAGTATAAAGAACTAAGTGCTAAAACTTTGACTTTGTTTTACCGAGGCCAAAAGAATGGTCTTTAGAGGGCCCTAATATTTGGTGTGCGTTAGAAGAGTGGTGAACATTTTAATGCTTTATCGGTTCCAAGAATGGAGGCGGTGAACTAGCTTTCACCAAAGGTTTTTCCAGCTTCCTGCTGCCTCAGCGTAACGTGTGAACCGAGGCGATTGTCAAGCAATGCAGTCAGACTCGATTCGGAACGCGGCTAATTCTGATGTCGGTGTCGCTCTATGAGAATCAGAGGTGATATCCTCCACTCCTAACACATGGAAGGGGTTGATATTATTTCTGAACACTTCCTCATAGTTTCCTCCTGCTCTCTGAATCTGTTGGGGAGTCAGACGAGGAGAGTTAGTGTGTTTGATCAGCCAGTCAAGAAGCAGGGTCACCTACACTAAAGAGCCTCACAGACTGTAAAAAGAGGACATGTAAATATTTTGTTTAATTGCATGGTTCACACAAGCACAGGGATTTATTTAATTATAGTTTAGCAGTTAAGTATCTTGATTAAAGATAGAAATAAAACAGTAGCCTTACCTTTGGCCACAGATGAGCCCTTTGAAAGGTATCAGCGTGGCGCAGGGAGTTGGCATCATGGGCACTGCCTGGCATTTTGCAACTGATGCTCCAGAAACTTATGAGCGGAAAGGGAATTGCTATTTATGAACCAAAGACACGATGATAACTCGTCTGTGGATAAATGATTCTCCATCAAAGTGTACAGCTTGGTGAAAGACAGACGTGTCATGCGTAAATTTTGCTTCCACTCCTGCTGAGTGAACTCTATGAGGACCACCCGCTCCCACCAGTCTTTACTTCTCACTTTCATCCACTGGTTTCTGATCCTTGGTGGACAGAAGGCCAGCAGCGCTACAGTTTGAGGCAGGGCAGAACTTTGAAGGATGCTTATTTCATTCCACTCTCTTATTGTGTAATGCAGAATGACCAATAGCTTGTGTTGCTTGGCTTGATGCCTAATGGGGTACCGCGCACGTGACGTCACCGCCTCACGAGCAACGCCCCTTTTGCCGCTTAGGTAGGACAAACAGATAGAGAACGCCCGTAGCAACCAGTAACAGAACCAGCGATATGACCGACTTTGCAGCCATTAAACTTTCCCAAGACGATGTCCCAGGCGCACGGTTTACTGGTCGCACAGTCGAAGAACACACCAACCTTCAGCTCAAACGATGGCTTGAGTGTCGAGGGCTTAAAAAGACCGTAAAACGGGCCGAGTCGATCGAACGGTAAGCTTTGTGTTTTTTTTTTTTCCTGCGCGGCGGTCATGCCGTCGTCGGCCGTTTTTTTTGTTTGTAATCACCGTCCAGGGATCGGTATATGTTTAATGTTTGTCTCATTTGAAATGTTTTTGAGTAGGCTATCTTGGTAGCAGGGTATCATGTTAGCGCCTGCTACCATGATAGCCTATATGCTATCATGGTAGCAGGCGCTTCATTATTAACATGTCGGCCACCAAAATAATCTTACCTGTTCACTACTTGATGTCGCTGGAATTGTGTCAGGATGTTCTTCGGTTGTGCCCTTTCCTCCGACAAAATGCTTGCTAAATATGTAGGCCGACCGCACCGATGGACCAAGCACACATATTTCTCCTTGGCACTCTTGAATTTCGGGAAAGTAATGAAGAAAACATCCTTCATATGCGGCGGATCAGCGTACCTCGAGTCGCTGTTGCACGTTCCATAGCAACAATGTTTATAAACCATGGTCTTAGATTTTGGAAAAAGCAGTCTTTTAAACAGTACAACCTAGGCTAACGCACGTCTCTTCCACAGCAAAACAGCGGCGGGTTTGGGAGTTTGCCCTACTGCGTACCACGTGATGTGACGTCATCGTGACGTTACGTTTCTAAAAATAGCTCGCTCGCGGTACCCCATTAGGCAGTTCAGTAACGTCTCAACCGTAATTAGTAGCTGTTGGGCGTCCATCCTGGGCACTCAGAAGACAAACTCGTACACTTGCTTTGTTTGCTACTTAGTTCTACTTATTATATGTTTTTTTTGACGGAGCTTTGATAACTGAGCGTCAGAGTGGTTCTATTCTGAATAAAGCCAGGTGCATAAATGCACATTACGGTCGGATTACGAGATTGCGTGCCCATATAAACGGTAAATCCGATTTATGTTTTTGTTTTAATCCGAATACATTTCCATCCGATCGCAAACTTCGCTGTGTTTGTGGGGTGGACAGCAGAACAGTCCTGGGTGAGGAGGATGAAGAGAGCAGAGCTGAGGACACAACCCTACGCCGTGCCCGTGTTAAGGATCAGTGGGATGGTTGTAAGTTTTTCTATCCTCACCACCTAGGGTCTGTTGGTGAGGAACTGATCCAGGAGCAGAGAGGCGTGGATTGTCACATGTTGTGGAGCTTCAGAGCCAGCATGTCTGGCAGCATGGTGTTGAATGCTGAGCTGAAGAGCATCCTAACATAGGTGTTGGGCTGCTGCACATGAGTCAGAGCTGAGTGAAGTGCTAACGAGACAGTGTCCTCTGTGGAGCGATTCACCCTGTAGGCAAACTGCAGGCTGTCCAGACCCGCAGGGAGGGCGTCCTTCATGTACTTTAGGAGGATCCTCTGGAAGCACTTCACGGTGACGGCGGTCAGAGCATCAGGACGGTAGTCACTGAGGCAGTTAGCTTCTGGGGACAGGCATGTTGACGGAGATTTCAGGTAGGCAGGGACCATGGAGAGCTGCAGGGAGAGGTTGAAGATGCTAGCTGGTCAGCACATGATTCGAGCATCCGACCTGACACCAGGTCTGGCACTGCAGCCTTGTTGTCGATCTTTAAGGAGGAGGTCCCTTGGTGCAGCTGAGGACGAGCTGCATCTCTGGCTGAGGAAGATGTTCAGGCTCCCTGCTTCTTTGAGAATCAAAGCGTGCAAAGAAGCTGTTTAAGGTGTCAGGGAGAGCCGGGTAATTGCTGGGCTGCTGGTTGCTTGGCCTGTTGTCTGTGATGGTCCTGATACCTCTCCACATGTTGCGTGGGTTGTTGTTGGTGAAGTGGTCCTCGATGTGCTGTGTTTTGCCTTTTGGATGCCTTTTTTAAGTTCACTACCCCTGCTGTAGGCCAGTTTGTCTCCAGACCTGAACTCCTGGTTTCTGCTCAGGAAACACTCTGATTGTCTTCGTGGGTAGGACAGCATCGGTGCAGAAGTGAATATAAGACAGGACAGATGATGTGTAACTTCTTAAGTCAGCGTCCTATTTAAACTTTCCAGTCTGTGTGCAGTCCTCTAAAGCTGAGCAGGTCTCTTCAGTCTAAACCTGAATGGTTTTGATCCCAGGTCTGGTTCTTCAGATCAGTGGTTTGTGGGCAGGGATCAGGTCCATAGAGATGTGGTCTGATGATCTAAAGTGAGGAGCAGCAGCTTTATATGCTCCTGGGATGTTGCAGTAAACTTGATCTAATGTATTATTGTCTCTGGTTGTGAACTTAATGAATTTATGGAACTATGGGAGCTCAGGCTTTAAATGAACATGTTTAAAGTCCCCAGCAACAATCACAGCGGCCTCTGGGTTATTCATTTGATAAAGCTGTATAGCTCCTCTAGGGCTAGCTTAGCATTAGCTTTCGGCTTGATATATGCAATGATGATAACAGCGCTGAACTCTTTAACCAGTTTAAATGGTCTGCCTTTTTCAAACACTGTAATTATAAGAAATGTGTTGTAAGACTTCTTTTTAGCTTTCAGTTGGCTTAGCAGGTTAGATTTTTATTTTCTGTGTAATAGCTCTTAACACTAAAGACTTGCGTTTTAAATTTACAATAATAGCCTGTTATTTCAACCTCTTATGTTTTATATTGTGATTTGAAGCTATTAAATTGCTGTAGTATTTATTTGAGTTGTTTTTGCTTTCAGATAATGAGTTCTGGTTCAGAGATATGCTGCAGATGCGGTGTTGAATAGCTCTGGGAAAAAATTGTTGCTGAAAGCACGTGTGGATGTGATTGTTGTTTGTCAGGAGTGAAGAAGACGTTCCAGTGCGAGCTGTGCAGCTACACGTGTCCTCGTCGCTCCAACCTGGACCGGCACATGAAGAGCCACACCGACGAGAGACCTCACAAATGTCATTTGTGTGGAAGAGCTTTTAGGACGGTGACTCTGCTGCGAAATCACCTGAACACACATACGGGTAAGCTCTGTGCTATTCAGACTTCAGATTTCACTTTTGGTTAATTTACTGGGCAAAAAAAACCTGTGTTCTCTGTGTGTCAACCGAGCTTGGAAGGAACATCCTTTCCTCTATCCCACTTTGATTTTCCAACATTTAGTGGATGAAATTGTCCAGTGACCGCTCCACCACAACAGTCAGAAGCCTTTAATCATCACCGCCACATCCTCCTCAAAAAGAACTCTGGGAGTCAGAGTTCTTCTGTCTCCCACTACCTCCACTGGGTTAAAGGGGACATATGTCTAGGAGTGCAGAAAAGTTATTTTCCAGCCCTTCAGTTTTCTCTATTTTTTTAACAGTTACATCACAATATCTGCTAAAGAATTTCATGGACTGTCGGCTAACCAATTTCATGAATCCTCCATATTTATTTCTGTGACTTCTTTTTTTTCTTTTTCCCCCCAACTCCAAGCTGAGTTTACACCGTCTCCCAGCATACTAAAAAATGGCCAAACGGGGTGGAGTGGAACGTTCTGCAACCTGGAAGGGGGGGGTGTGAAGCGCCTCCTTTAGATTTAAAGAGACGGTACCAAAATAAGTTGCTCTCAGGCTCCTCTGAAAAGGAGGAATATGGGTGTAAATTAATGAGGAATTCAGACTAAAGCCTTGCAGTCCCCCTTTATATAGACCACCACTGAATGATTCAAATGTGAAAAGAAAGAAATGAAAAGCATGATTCGTCCGGATGACGTATAAACTTCTGTGCTCTCATAGCTTCTCTCTGATGGGTAACTGTCCAGAGTTGCACCATCTGTCGTTCACAAATACAACCACACTCATCTTCTCTTCTCATCTGCTTGGTTCTGTCGGTCCAGGGTAAATGAAAGTTGTCCATGGTTATGTGTGTGTCCAAAGATAGCATAGTTAGCCCTTTTGCAGCGAGCATAACCAAGCTGCTCCCCCGGTAGCATCTCTGTAGCCGGGTCAGGGCTGACAATTTATCCACGATTTGGGAAGGGATGTCACATTTCCCTTGGTGTTGGACGGGGTGACGGGTCTGTACCTTGTCCTAGGGTCAGGACGTCCAATGCTGCCGCAGCTGCCGAGTCTCTTCCTCCTCAGCCTGCGGGGAACATCGGGTTGCTCAGTGGGAGATAGTAGAGCAGGGCCAACGAGCTAAGAGCTGATCTGTGCCGCAAACAGTGGAAGTGTCGCCTTTCACGCGGTCTCCAAACACAAATGTGTAAAAAAAGTAAAGTAAAAACAAAGTTTTCCACAAAACAGTCAGCTCCATAACGTGCACAAGCAAGGCAGAAAAATGGAAACGCACAACACATCTAAAAATTAGATGACGAAAGAAAAAGTGGGCTGGTGAAAACAGGCCGAGGGAGCCTGGTCTGGTCTGGAGGTGACGTCTGATTAACTGATTAAGTAGATTTAGAAAGCTGCGTCAGGCAAAATGTCTCATAATTACTAATATTAGGTAATGACATTGTCAGAGCAGAGGTCCGAGAACAGTTGTTTTGAAGCGTCATGGATGTTTTCCACGTTCATTTTGTCCGTGCAGGGACTCGGCCACACAAGTGCACAGACTGCGACATGGCTTTTGTGACCAGTGGAGAACTCGTGCGTCATCGTCGCTACAAACACACGCACGAGAAACCGTTCAAGTGCTCCATGTGCGACTACGCCAGTGTGGAGGTGAGCTGAGCTCCTGTCTGCTGGACGCGCGTTGTCGAGGAAAGGAAACCGACTGTGTGTGCGTGTCTGTTTGTATAGGTGAGCAAACTGAAGCGGCACATTCGCTCCCACACCGGCGAGCGGCCCTTCCAGTGCAGCCTGTGCAGCTACGCCAGCAGAGACACGTACAAGCTGAAGAGACACATGAGGACCCACTCAGGTCAGTCTGACTCACTGATGGACCAACATCTGTCTTCCTGATTCCTGTTTTAGTTATCGCTGTGGTAAAACATCGCTTTAGTTTCTTCATGTGGCGTTAAGGAATATTTGAATCTAAATGAGGAATATTATGTATTATGTTGATTTTTAACCACAAGCAATACTTAGTGTGCCACGGTACGTTAGGTGATAGCACTGAGTGGTAATCTGTATACCTGCTCGTTGTTGTTGTCAGGAGAGAAACCTTATGAGTGCTACATCTGCCATGCCCGATTCACCCAGAGCGGGACCATGAAGATGCACATTCTGCAGAAACACACAGAAAATGTGGCCAAGTTCCACTGTCCACACTGCGACACGGTCATCGCACGCAAGAGTGACTTGGGTGAGGAAAGGCAGCCAACGCCTGAGCTGGAACGGAGTGGGTTTTGTCCTCCCTGTGGTCACGCGCCTTTGTGTCTGTGCAGGGGTCCATCTGCGGAAGCAGCACTCGTTCATTGAGACGGGAAAGAAGTGTCGATACTGCGATGCAGTTTTCCACGAGCGCTACGCTCTGATTCAGCATCAGAAGTCCCACAAGAACGAGAAGAGGTTCAAGTGTGACTTGTGTGACTACTGCTGCCGCCAGGTTGGTGTGCACACATCCATTTGTATGTAGAGTTTCTGTCTATTAAATCCTCGGTTAAATGAAACAGAAAATGGGAGAAATGTAAAATCTTTAAGCTGCTGGGTTCTCCAGGATATCCTTGGTTGTGTTTTTTTTTTTTCAAACCGTTTAAACCTAGAAGTAGCAGTTCCTTCACTTTTGGGCTGATGATGAAGATGGAGCAACATAAAGTCAATACAGTGGCTTTAAATTTTAATAGCACATTTCAGTTGAGTGGTTTTAGTCATATTTTGTCATCTGTGCTTGGATAGCTCTTACTACATTTTAGGTGACTACATTTAGTGGAAATTTACTTACAATTCACTCAAAGGCTTTCGTCCGAGGCTTAAAATATACCAGGTCACAGAGGAATGCTTTTGTATAAAAGACTTCAATTTCCCATACATAAAAATATACCTATTATAGAATTGAATGGAGTCAAAGTTACATTTGCAAAATAAATACACAGATTTAACTTTTAGTTTTTCAATCAACTTTAGTTGGCTTAGATTTTTCCAATTATGAAAAACATATCTCAAATAAGATCCTTGATAAATTCAATAGAAAATGAGAAAGATCAGACATTTGTTTTAAGTGAGAGCAGCCTGGAGACACGCTGTCAGTGTCTGCATTCTGGTGCCCAGGATTATCCAAAGACTTCCGTCGCTGCTGAGACAGACCTGGGCAACATGGAGCCATTGGTACTACTGGAGGGACATGGCGTGACTACGACACGACACACAGGCTATGCATTGTGTCTGAAGTACACACAACCGGTTCTTTTTAAAGGTCTATACAGTTATATGAGTGGAGTCACAAGTTGCTTTCAGGTAGAATTGACATGAAACAAGTTAAACATTCTAGAACTTTAGCATTAAATTAACATAAAATACTAAAATGGAAGATTTTACCTGGTTAAATAAAATAAACAATTCAATGATTTCAATATTAATATACAGTGATTTATTTGTGGAGTTTATGACGTGTACACAGAGCCTGAACTCCTTGACATTTTAGCTAGTTTAAGCTGGTTAAACTAGTGTCCACTACGCTAGTGTCTGTCTTAGCTGCTCCGTTATGACCAACTCTTCATTTCCAGCAGGCCGGTGCTGTCTCCGTTTTCATCCTGTCCGCGCTGCCTCAGCAACAGAAAGGATGGGGGGGGGGAGGGGTGTCTACAGTCTGAGAGCCTCAGCAAGGCAGAAACCTTTTTTTTTTTCCTAAAAACCAGCCTTCTGTTTTTTTGTCCAGAAATTCAAGCTTTCTAAATCATTCTAAATATGACAACAGCACCCTCTGCTGTTTGGTCTGTACCTTCAGTCAGTACAAAACTTAAAGTAACTAAAGCTTTAATATTAATCGCTTGATATTATTTTGCCATATGAGGTTCATAGCTAGTTAAAAAAAGCCTTTTATGTTGTTGTCGTTAATATTGTATAGTTAAAAAAGTGCAGCAATGTTGAAACATTCTAGTTGTTAGAAACCATTGTTATGTTTGAAATTCACCCATGCATATGTTACACATTTTAAAAGGGATTGTGGGTAATCTTCAGCCATTTTGTTGGGATGGGAGGGGGGCTGAAAAATGTTCCTTCTCCAAAGGTGAGCACAACAAAAAACATTTGAGAAGTGCTGCACTATGGTAAGAACGAATATTCAGAACAATTCTCTCAGCATTAACTTGAGCCATATTTGATAAAAGTGGCATAAGAAATAAGGGTGCTACGACCGTTATGGTGACAGATGTTCATTCAGCGTCAGAGCAGCATGGTTTTGTTGACATGACTCGATGTATAGCAATAGCGCCTGTATGTGCACATTGTTATTTATAGAGGCAGGTAGGTGATGTCCAATCCAGGATATCAATGCAAGGGGCCACTAACTACCCTCCTGACTGCTGAAGTACATGATGCCGAAAGGATTTGTGGAAAAAGGGCAAGATTTATTTGGACTAGTTACCAAAGAATGGCCCAGTTTTGTCCTGGAACCAAAAGTTTGGATGAGTTTCAGAGATTTCAATGTTTAGGACCCATAAGATGACAGTATCATGGTTAGGGTGAAGACAAAGACTGGGCTGTGATCCCTTATTGCATAATGTGCCACATTATCATTTTAGTGTTTTGTGATAACCACTACAACATGTAATAATGTTATAGCGCAGCAGAAACTACTACAAAATGCCTTCATAGATAACATTTTGCAGTGATTATTACAAAATCCGATTTTAGTGATGTGTTATTACCTTTTGAAATCCCAGTTTATTTTGTTAGGTAATGCGGAATTACAGCGTTAAATGAACATCTCTGAAGAAAACCCGCATTCACTGCAGCTTTGTCCAGCCACAATCTGATCTCAGGACTCGCAGAGAATTTTCTTTATGCATAAAAAGGTCCCTCATATTTACAACAGGAATTGTTCCTCTGCATGTAGGTTCTGCTCAAAACGCTTTTAGACCATCAGTCGTTGCCTCGCATGTCACACTCAGGATCCGGTCACTAACAGTTAGAGCCATGTTGAAGGTCTTGCCATTCAAGCCTTCCTGTATGAAATGGCCTTATTCAGAAAGGCGGTGTAACATCTATAGTAAGAATTCTCTGGATCAGGAACAGTAAAATCTGATGCTGACCTACGCTGTCCTTAATGTAATGGGTTTTCTCTGTTTGCTCCTCTGCACATAAAGTAGTAGCAGTCAGAACATAGTCACTGTCTCAGACCTGCCCTGTTTAAATAATGAGAGGAAGGTTCAAACCCATCTTTTACCATCAAAATAGTCGCAGCATTTATGCTCTGGTTATCTGGAATAACCTAACAAAAGCGACACCTTCCTTGTTATACACCTGTGATTGCTGAGTGCTTCTCGTTTCTAGGAGCGCCACATGGTGATGCATCGTCGGACCCACACAGGAGAGAAGCCATTTGCATGCAGCCAGTGTGAAAAGACCTTCAGACAGAAGCAGCTGCTGGACATGCACTTCAAACGCTACCACGACCCCAACTTTGTTCCCACAGCTTTTGTTTGCCCCAAGTGTAGCAAGACGTTCACACGCAGGGTGAGGATACTCCTGATCATGCTGCAGAGAAACTCTGTCATCCACAAGATGATTGATAAGCTGCAAGTTCTAAAATAATCTAATGTGTATTTTCCTCCTTTTAGAACACCATGGCTCGTCATTCTGAGAACTGTAGTGGAGAGGTGGAGGAGTTTGAGAATGGAGCTTCCACCCCAAAGAAAGGGAGGAGAGGAAGAAAGAGGAAGATGAGGAGCCGTAGGGATGAGGACGATAGTGGTGAGTGTTTTTTCAAGTTGGATGCCAGTAGCGGCATGATGCCATGTTTACTTCTCTAATTTTTATTTTTCATCTTTGTCATTCAGAGGATGAACTCCCTGAACAAGACGAGTGCGACGATGAGGGCGAGGATGAAGCAGCATTGCTTCAGGAGGAGGAAGAGGACCTAGAAAGCATGGAACTAGAACAGGCCCCTGCTGTTATCCCGGTTGTTGCTCCCGATGAGCCTCCGGTGAAGAGGAAACGGGGCCGACCCCCAAAACACCCCAAACCTCAGACTCCCAGCAAATCTGGGACAGCTGCTTCTGGTAAGCAACACCAGCAGATATTATTAGAAGGCAAGAACTGCTAATAACATTGGCAACATGGAAACTTTCTAAACTTTAATCTAGTACAGGGCAATATAACAATCTTGGATCATGAAGGATTAGAATATGCCGATGATCTGCCTGGGAGGTTGAATAGGGTAAATTAGCACAACAAGCAACCAACTCCAACCCGGAACATTCTCGTCAGAGCTTTCCGTCTAATTACGCCTAAATTAGACTGTGAGCGTAACAATGCTACACGCTAAGTTAACAGTACGACACGGATGTTTCAGAGCAACATAAAGCTGACGTGCATCAGCGAAGTTATAACCCGCCCGGACAACAGATCTGTAAGCTTGCGCTACCTGTTATTAGCTCCATGGACAGGGTTCTGTCGCAGTCCGTTTTCTTCGAGCTGCACCGCGCAATGCTTCGCTGCGTGAATGCATACCGAAACAACATACATGTGTTCAATCTTTGTTGTTTATAAGTTAATGTTTTAATTAATTTTAAGTGGTGCAAGAGTAGCATATAGTTTCCACTGGCCTAGACCGCCCTCTTGGTGGTCTAGGCCAGTGGAGACGTCATCCAAAGCAGGCTATTAGACTATAATGTTTACTACTTGGTTCATGTTGGTCAGGATGATTTACCGTTTAAAATTGATATATAAGTCGCACCTGAGTATAAGTTGCAGGATCGGCCAAACTATGAAAAGAAGTGTGCCTTATATTCCAAAAAATATGGTGTCATGCACTGGACCGGATAGTGGACCACTATCCGGCGTCTCGGGAGGGGAAGCAGTGCAGTACCAACACTGTTTATAGTGGGGGTGGTGTGCTGCTGACCTCGACTCGGGACGTCGTGTGTCGGTGGGCGGAATACTTCGAAGACCTCCTTAATCCCACCAACACGTCATCCATTGAGGAAGCAGAGCCTGGGAACTTCGGGTCGGGTTCTCCCATCTCTAGTGCTGAGGTCACCGAGGTTGTTAAAAAGCCCCTCGGTGGCAAGGCCCCGGGGGTGGATGAGATTTGCCCTGAGTACCTTAAGGCTCTGGATGCTGTGGGGCTGTGTTGGTTAACGCGGCTCTGAAACATTGCGTGGACATCGGGGGCAGTTCCCCTGGATTGGCAGACTGGGGTGGTGGTCCCCCTATTTAAAAAGGGGGACTGGAGGGTGTGTTCCAACTACAGAGGAATCACACTCTTAAGCCTCCCTGGAAGGGGTTCTGGAAAGTTGGGGCCGTTGGATAGTTGAATCTCAGATTCAGGAAGAGCAGTGTGGTTTTCGTCCTGGCCGTGGAACACTGGATCAGCTCTACACCCTCAGCAGGATCCAATGAGCCTATAGGCCTAATTAAAATACAATAAATAAATAGATTGAGATTCACTACTTTTTTGTCATATACACTTGAGTGCACACAACCAAGGGTCTAATGGAGACGTCATCCAAAGCAGCCAACTTGTATTGTGCAACTCTGATCTTTCATGCTCGTAAATTTTTCAGTGGCTTTACGCCAATTTGAAAAGCTGGCATTTGAAGCTGGATGTTGGCTGGAAGGGCGTGTCTAATCCAATCACGCTGGGTTGGGTTTCGGGTGCAGGGGCTGGGCTTGCCGGTGCAACCATAGAGATAATATAAAGAGTAGACCCCTCATCGACCATTTTCGCCTATGGGCGCTGACGAGATTTGGGGGCGCCAACAGCTCTGCTCAGTGTAATAGAGGAGGCGCAGAATCAATTTGAATCAACTATAACTCGCTGAATATTAAACAAATTTTCACTTTTTTTTGCTGAAAACTTTAAAACTATAGCTATTATAACAAAGGGTTCAGTGCATGTAAATATTCTTAGTGGGGTTAAAGGTAAAAGAATATTCTGATAAATGTATGTATGTTGCAAAACACAGCCACTCATACATTTTTTATTACTATATACACAAACACATTTATACACAAATATATTGTGGGGAGTGGTGGCCCAGAGGTTCTGAGTTCAACTCCCACCGACTGCCACTCTAGGTCCCTGAGCAAGACCCTTATCCCCCGATTGCTCCCCAGGCGCATATATCATCATCCACCCCAGCACCTCAGGGTTCGTGGGGTGGGGTCTGGTTGGGTGGGCCGTTCGGTTCATGTTGGCCCCATCTCCGGGTGGAAGGGCCCATGGGTCGTCCGGCGCTAACCCCCCCTCCCCAACCCAGCCCAGAGTATGAACCGTCCTGGGGCCCTCCTCTGCTCTTCCCTGGGATGGGGGAGGCAGCTATCCCTGTGTTGGTCCCTCTTAGGCTCCCTTGCTCTGGGGATCCTTTTGGGTGTCAGGGGTTCTGGTTCCCCTGGCGTCTGCCCCGGCGCTCTGGGGGGCGGGTCTTTGGCTCCTCACAACCACTACTGAGCATTTTTCTTATGGATAAACCTTACATACACGTGCACTCTCACAAATAATTACATTTTGTATTAAATAATAATGTATATACTTCAGTGACGGTATCAAGGCGTTGGTTGTTTGTTCTTGTAATACTTTATTGGTTGGTTTTGCTGTTCTTTCTCTTTGTAGGAGTGGAAGAAGACTCAGGGGATATTATATTGTTCTCTCCTTTTCCTCTTAAAGTATCTTATTAAATCTCTGATTCTCTTTTTTTCCACCTTTTCTCCCTTTTAGCATTTTTGTCTAATCTTGTTTTTTCCCTCTACCTTCCCGTTTCTGTGTCCATTGAACATGAAATAGTCCCAAAATAAATCTAATAAAGCTTCTTGCACATATAAATTAAGCCGAGCACTATGGTGAAAGCAGTAAGGCTCCACTTGTGAAAGTAAATTCTGTTGGGCTCTCTTTGGCATTAAGACAACAATTCTTATTGCTACACTGCCAGACAGGACACTTGGAGACAAAAAGAAAAAGAAATGAAAACTAAGGTTATCCCTGCTTCTTCTATTCTGTTTAGAGCTCAATAAGCCATTTGGGTGAGAGGGGAAACGGCCTAAAGAAACAAGAGATCTTCTCAGCACTTAGTATTTTTTGTTAAGAAACCATACCTGCTGTGGTTGTGTCAGCTGTCCCATAACATGATGATTTCACACCAGTGACTTCACCTTGGAAAGCCTTAAAAAGCTGGGATGTTTATAGAGATTTTATACAATGAAACATTGGCTTTTGATCAGATGCAGTTTGCTTCCAGGCCCATGAAGGGAGTGGAAGATACAACTGTGACATCACTGAATACCTGGAGGAGGCCATGCGTGGCTCTTATTTGTCCATGTTCTTCCAACTTCATTAAAGGGCCTTTAGCACAGTTTAACCTAAGTTCTGACCTTAGCGGACAGATTTTAGGATGCTGAGAATCTGCTGATGGGCTTTCATCTGACAAAGATTAGCTGGCTCACCACAAGGCTGTGTGCTCACAACCCTGTTCTTCTTTTTAGCTGCGTTTCCTCAACAGGAACTTTTTCAGGAACCACGGTAGTTTTTTGGAGGTAGTTTTGTTCCCCTTGTGGTTTCACTGCAGGAACCTAGGCCTAATCATACAAGAGCAAGTGGAAATCTACCCTCAAAACGATCCATTAGGAAGGTAGCGCATTTAAGATAGACTCTGAACTTAAAGTGGTCAATATTTAAACCCAGCCCCCCAGGATCAAACTCCCTTTGTTAAACAGTTTGCATTTAAACACAATCGCAGAGGAAACGGAGGAAGCACAGACTTCTGCTTTCATTGTCTCCACTGATGCAGAGAGAAAGGCTATCATCAATGGCGTATTAAAAGATTTTACCTGGTAAAGTTAGAATATTTTATGCCGTTTCTGTCCTGAGAGACTAAAGCAATCAGTGCGGCTCAGGACTGTTAATCATTCACTGATTTAGAGTTTGAATGAAGCGGACACTGTTGCAACTAAATGCGTTTGTGTGGTTACAGTTCTTAAAGACACATCTCTCCAGCTTTAATTACTAAAGATCTGAGAAATATTACAAACTTCTTCAGTGTTACCAGTGATTTTAATTCCATTTCAGGATTTAAAACACGCTTTGAAATTGTCATAAATTTATTGTAATCCCGACTGTACTCCCACAAAAGTATTCACCCCCCTTGGCTTTGACCTGTTTTGATACATTCTAGCCTGTAATTTAAATGTTTTTAAACATTAAAGAAAAATTAAAAAAAAACAAATTAAAACCTTATTTTATGTGACAGGTCTGCACAGAATAGTCAAAGTTGGCAAAGTGAAATGAGAAAAATATGAAAACAGAACAAACACAAAAACAGAAAATTGGCATGTCCATATGTATCCAGTCTGCTTACGATGAAGCCCCTTCTAAGTTCTGGTGCAACCAGTTAGATCCAAAAGTCCCATAATTGGTGGAGTAAACTCCACCTGTGTGCAGCATAAGTGTCACATGACCTGTCTATAAACACACCTTTCCTCAAAGACCCCGAGGCTGCAGTCCTATGAAGACCAAGGAGGTTAAAATAACATATGGTCAAACAACAAAATGTTGTCTTGCAATCACAAAGTAGTGGGTTCGATTCCATCCTCCTCCCCTGCCACTTACCAGTGTGCCTGTGTGCAGGGCACATAACCCCAAGTTTCCACCTAGTCTGTGTGTGACTGAGTGAATGTGGCTCTAGTGTGAAGGCCTCTTATGCTCCTTTTCCACGCCGTCTCTCTTTTCACCTGATGCTGTCCTTTTCTGAGCACCTGCCATCTTCCGTCCCCCTCCCTGGCCTGTATGACTGGAACAGCCCAGTATGCGGCTGTTTTTTAAGCTGAATGTGTGCTAACGTACGCATTTGTGTGTTTTTCAGTTGCTGCCACGATTCAGGTGGAGGATGAACTAACAGGCGCAGTGGACAACATCATAGTGAAGAAGGAGGAGGTGGATGCAACGAGTCCTCTGAAGCAGGGAGGGAGCCTGACAGTGGAAGAACGGGTGGGAGGTGATGACGGGGTGGAGACGGTGGAGCTGACTGTGAACGAGGAACCAACGGCAGCTGCTGCTAATGGAGATCTCACACCAGAGATGATCCTCAGCATGATGGACCGGTGAACACAGACAGACTCCTTCTTTACAGAACAGCCTAAGATGGAAACTTCATTTAAATTCCTGACCCTACACCATGCATCTACTTAAACTCCTGTACTGATCCAAGCTAAGACTGCTCTGTGATCTTTAAGGCTTTTCTCCAGTTGAATGTGTTCTGAATGAATCTGCTCGTTTTTTGCTACTTCGTCCTACTCAAAGCCACATCCTGTGTCTGTCTGTACCCACACATCTTTCAGTTTATGTGCATGCACAACCCCTCTGTGTCCTCACTGCCATCAGAAAACATCATGTGACAGAACTTCACATTTCTCTAATTCTTTTTACACATGCACTCACCGGCCACTTTATTAGCTACACCTGTCCAACTGCTCGATAACACAAATTTCTAATCAGCCAATCACATGGCAGCAACTCAATGCATTTAGGCATGCAGACACTGTCAAGACGATCTGCTGCAGATCAAACCGAGCATCAGAACAGGGAAGAAAGGTGATTTAAGTGACTTTGAACATGGCATGGTTGTTGGTGCCAGACAGGCTGGTCTGAGTATTTCAGAAATTGTTGATCTACTGGGATTTTCACAACCATCTCTACGGTTTACAGAGAATGGTCTGAAAAAAAAGAGACTATCCAGTGAGCAGCAGTTCTGTGGGCACAAATGCCTTATTGATGCCAGAGGTCAGAGGAGCATGGCCAGACTGGTTCAAGTTGATAGAAAGGCAACAGTAACGCAAATAACCACTCGTTACAACCAAGGTATACACAAGAGCATCTCTGAACGGACAACACGTCAGACATTGAGGCAGATGGGCTACAGCAGCAGAAGACCACACCGGGTGCCACTCCTGTCAGTTAAGAACAGGAAACTGCAATTCGCAGAGGCTCACCAAAAGTGGACAATAGAAGATTGGAAAAACGTTGCCTAGTCTGATGAGTCTCGATTTCTGCTGCAACATTCAGATAGTAGGGTCAGAATTTGGCGTCTACAACATGAACGCATGGATCCATCCTGCCTTGTATCAATGGCTCAGGCTGGTGGTGGTGGTGTAGTGGTGTGGGGGATATTTTCTTGGCACACTTTGGGCCCCTTAGTACCAATTGAGCATCGTGTCAACGCCCCAGCCTACCTGGATATTGTTGCTGACCATGTCTATCCCTTTATGACCACAGTGTACCCATCTTCTGAGGGCTGCTTCCAGCAGGATAACACGCCATGTCATAAAGCATGAATCATCTCAGACTGGTTTATTGAACATGACAATGAGTTCACTGTACTCAGATGGCCTCCACAGTCACCAGATCTCAATCCAATAAAGCACTTTTGGGATGTGGTGGAATGGGAGATTTGCATCATGGATGTGCAGCCGACAAATCTGCAGAATCTGCATGATGCTGTCATGTCAATATGGATTCTCTGAGGAATGTTTCCAGTACCTTGTTGAATCTATGCCACAAAGGATTAAGGCAGTTCTGAAGGCAAAAGGGGGTCCAACCCGGTACTGGCAAGGTGTACCTAATAAAGTGGCCGGTGAGTGTACCTGTACAACAAGAGCAGTATGTAGTTCTGTAGTTGATCTTTCAAATCAGGCTGAGGGCAATCACCTTGTATTCTGACCCAAACGAAGAGAATTTTTCACCACAGGAACTAGCGGAAAGAAGAACCTACATTTGGATAAAGCATGTCTGCTTTTTAGAAGCAGGGCAGCACCGGTCCACTGAGACTCGTGATCAAACAACGCAGAATCTCCCACCTTAGAAAGTTTATTACAACTACGATCCTCTTCCTTCAGGCCACAGACTGAAGGAGCTGCTGCTTCCTGCTCTGACTTCCCTCCTGGACCTTAAGAGATGTTTGTGAGCTGTGAGAACACAACAGTGTCGGTATCGGGGGGTTTTCTAACATATCAACACGTTTCCAGTTTTAACCGTTTTTGTACTGATCATCTTCACTGTTGCACACAAAACTTGTCCCGGTAGTTGTCCTACATTGTTCCTTCGTTAGGTTTAGTTTTTACTTTGCCCATCCACCCATGCCTGGTTACCGTTGCTCTGTTGTTGGTATGTAGAGCAATATATCTTCTTTATTAGAGAGGAATAGCGCCGTGTAACCTGGAATTATCATATAAAATAATGTTGGCTTTGGTTCTTTGCTAGCGGGCTTTATTCTCCCATGTTTAGGTCTCTTCGTATGTCCGTGTCCACCAATGCAAGTTGTTTGGACCACGTTGACATACGCATTGGTTTTCAGGGCTTTTTTTGGTTTTTTTGGACCAATTGGACCGTGGTGTTTCATTCAGACATATACAGTTTTCACTGAGGCCTCACAGGGATGACAGGGCGTTGGTTTGTTGGGCACATTAGAGGGACCATTATAAAGATGATCTCCCCACATTCGCATAGTTCTTTCTTCTTTGGCTCATGATCTTACTCATAGTTTGACTGTTGCCTTTGACGTGCCCAGTCATTGCGATCAGACATTTAGAGTCCCACTGGGCAGGGACAGATGATGGCATTTACACCCAGCTTGGTGGTGTAGCGAATGGTAAAGTGTGAGGATGGAATCTGCCATGAGGAGGAGCTGATCACAAGGTCTTTTCTTCATATTGGATGAACAGATGTGAACTCCAATCAGTCAAAGTCAGGGACAGTGTTTTAGGGACGTCTTATTCTGAACTACGTTATGAATACACAGTAGTTGAAGTTGATCTGTTTCTGGACTTACCAATCACATCATGTTGGGAAAGTTCTTCCTGGCCATGCTCTGCAGTGTAAAGCAGCCGGCTGGGCTTGGGCTAACAGTACATATAACTGCATGATGATGTTTGGGAATAGTCCAGATGTTTCAAACGATGATGAATTCCAGCGTTTGATCAGTGCAGCTCTACTTCAGTCACAGTTCCTGCGTTGTTGCCAGCCGTGATCAAACAGCCCTCTGGTTCCTGTCACTACACAGCTACGATCAGCTGACCAGGATTAATGTAGCTGACGCTTTCCATGTAAATAAATGTTTGAAACCTTTCCTGTAAAAAGAGAATCCAAGCTGATTTTAAAAATGCCTTTAAAACAACCTTTGCATAGGGTGGGTAGATGTATTTCTGATGCTTTGACTGTATCCTGGTGATCACTCCTGATTTGTTGCTAAAGATGAACCCAGACTATACCCGTTTGCCATTTTCTGTCTGTGTTCTGGTCTTTATTGACATGTACTGTCTACTTTTGATGTTTTATACATTTATTTTTCCTAGTTGCCACTTTACTGTTTCTTATTTTATTTGTTGTTCTTCCATGTGTAAAAGGTGTGTCTGAACTGCAGGACCTGTCTTGGTGGATCCTCTTGTGAGAAGCCTTTTTTGATGAGTTTTAATTTTTTTTGAAAGGTTCTGTTTGCCATGAGCTGTTGCTGACCCATGTCAGATTGGATATGTTTGTATGTCACCCTCACAGAAAATCAATATCTGGGTGAAGAATTCCTGCTAATACTCCAAGCAGAAGGCTGTTCCACTTCCTTAAGCTTATGTGTCAGCAAATGCTCTGTTTCCAGGAATGTTAGTTCTTTAAATCCCAAATAATGGCCTGCAGCTATTTAGTACAGTAAAGTCTGTTACCTGTTTCCTCTGATCTTTCAGTATTCTGCTGTAATCTGAGATCTGCTTCTGTAAAATGAAAGATGTTCTGTTGTTACTGTTGGACATGTGGAAACAGCTTTGTTTATCATGTTCTTGGCAGAGAAACTGAATGCATGCCTGACCAACAGAACGAAGAAACATTTGATCATGTCATTTCTTAAGCTACCACTCTGTACAGATAATAATTCTGAAAAATAAAATCACTGTAATGGACACGTGACTGCCGTGCACTTCATCCCCATCATGCATTTGTTGACTTGTCTTTGCTCAAATGAAGATTAATAGAAGAAAACTTGACCTTAGGAGGAGCCATGTCATTTGTGTTTCCATGTAAATAAATGTTTGAAACCTTTCCTGTAAAAAGAGAATCCAAGCTGATTTTAAAAATGCCTTTAAAACAACCTTTGCATAGGGTGGGTAGATGTATTTCTGATGCTTTGACTGTATCCTGGTGATCACTCCTGATTTGTTGCTAAAGATGAACCCAGACTATACCCGTTTGCCATTTTCTGTCTGTGTTCTGGTCTTTATTGACATGTACTGTCTACTTTTGATGTTTTATACATTTATTTTTCCTAGTTGCCACTTTACTGTTTCTTATTTTATTTGTTGTTCTTCCATGTGTAAAAGGTGTGTCTGAACTGCAGGACCTGTCTTGGTGGATCCTCTTGTGAGAAGCCTTTTTTGATGAGTTTTAATTTTTTTTGAAAGGTTCTGTTTGCCATGAGCTGTTGCTGACCCATGTCAGATTGGATATGTTTGTATGTCACCCTCACAGAAAATCAATATCTGGGTGAAGAATTCCTGCTAATACTCCAAGCAGAAGGCTGTTCCACTTCCTTAAGCTTATGTGTCAGCAAATGCTCTGTTTCCAGGAATGTTAGTTCTTTAAATCCCAAATAATGGCCTGCAGCTATTTAGTACAGTAAAGTCTGTTACCTGTTTCCTCTGATCTTTCAGTATTCTGCTGTAATCTGAGATCTGCTTCTGTAAAATGAAAGATGTTCTGTTGTTACTGTTGGACATGTGGAAACAGCTTTGTTTATCATGTTCTTGGCAGAGAAACTGAATGCATGCCTGACCAACAGAACGAAGAAACATTTGATCATGTCATTTCTTAAGCTACCACTCTGTACAGATAATAATTCTGAAAAATAAAATCACTGTAATGGACACGTGACTGCCGTGCACTTCATCCCCATCATGCATTTGTTGACTTGTCTTTGCTCAAATGAAGATTAATAGAAGAAAACTTGACCTTAGGAGGAGCCATGTCATTTGTGTTTATGTACAAAAAAAAACTTGCGCCAAAGTTCTACACAGCCATGACTAAACAAATCCAGAAGCAAAACGAATAGTGGTGCGAAGTGTTTCTTCTGTTTTTGCTTTGGTCAGGCTAATATAACCAGAGTAAATACAAATCTTTTTTCAAATGATGATTTCATTTATTGTGTTAAGCGAAAATATTATTGAGCTCTGTCAGGGTTTAGTTTTAGTCTGTTTTGTTCCTGTTAGTTTTCAGTTCTTCCTCCTCCTCTTACTCTGCTTACCTTTCACTCCCTCGGCAGTCAGTCACACCTGTTGGTCATTAATTAGTCAGACTCACTCCACCTGCCAGCCTCCCTACTTAAGCTTCCCTCAGTTCTCACTTCCCTGCCGGTCCGTCTTCAGACTCCACTCACTCCTCGCCTGTCTACCTGATTTGCCCCTACTTAACTGTTGGAATCCTGCCACCGCTGAATCTCAGTTAAGTCTTTGCCTGCTGCTGGATGTTTCCTGTCTCACCTCTGAACTTCTAGTGAAGCTTCTGCCTGCTGCTGCTCTGGCCTGCAATTCTTCACTCTGCCGGCTGCTGGATTACCCTGTCTCCTCTGTGCCTCCCGTCAGCCAGTTCCTGCACTCCGCATTCATCTGCTCCTGTCCGGTAAAGACTCTGGTCCTCATCCTCAACAAACCATCCTCCTTCAATAAAACTCACAAAACCAAGCTCTGTGTGTGTGGTGTGTTCGGGTCATCAGGACATATCATGACAAGCCCTTATTAAATCATGAATTAACCACATTCTTTTGCTCGGTTTCACTAGTCACATCCAGTGGTGACATGTAAAATACAGATATCAACAGATCCTGGCTCAATCCGAATACCCTTATAGAGCAAGGACTCATTAGCCAAAGCGGAAGTGTCAGCGGTCGCTGTAAGTTGAATAGTGCAGTCAGTAAGGAAGGATGTAGGAAAAGTAGCCTGGAGAGTGAGGAGAGCATGTAAGGACCTGCGGTTCCTTTATTGTGCAATTTGATTGGTCAGACTACAAACTGTGCGTTACTCGGGCCACTGACCAGGAACTAGCTAACTAGAAGGAACCTGTGGCATCTCTACATTTGGGGCCAGTGAGGCCTGGCCCCACCAGATGTCGCTTTGCAGCTCTATGTTCACAATAATCACCGCACCGGTGTTTGTCTTTTCTGTTTGCTTTTGTCATTTCTGATTTATTGTTATCTTCTAATATGTGTGCCTTAAGATTGTAAGACCTCATTTCTTTATATTTGTACATGCCATGTGATATTGTACATTTTTTCAAATCCTTAATAAAAAAATAAATAAAAACTATTCTCCCCACAGAAAAAAAGGTATGATGATCGCTAGAAAATGTTGACAATGAGAAAACATGGGGTTCGCACAAGTTGTGTGAAGTTGTAAAGTAATGCAATTTTAGGGAAACTTTTTCAAGTAACGGGAAAGTTATGAAAATTTAATTTTTGTTGCAGTTTTTGAAAAATAATGGAAAAAAAGTATAAAGTTAAAAAAAATAGTGGACATTGACACACATACAATAGTTATTGTGTAGTGTGTATTGTCTGGTCTAAACCTGTTGGTGCCACATGTGTTTTATTGTTAAAACTAAGAGTGGTCTCCTTTATGAAAACATACTAGGCTTAAAACTATTGCATCCTGGTGTCCTCTGAAGTGCTAATGCATCTTTCTACCTCTGTGGTTCTCTTTTCAAGTTTGGTAATTTCTCCTTTGAGTTCTTGTATGGAGGATTCAAGTTTAGTCAGCGACTGCCTGGTCTGCTTGTGTCCGTCCCGATTTTCTTCCGTTAATTTCCCCAATTCAGCTAGTATTTTAGACTTGTGGTTGCTAGGGCTATCATTTGCTGCGCCACTCGAGGTCTGCCTTAAAGTTAGTTGCCTCAAGTTTTCGTTTTTGTCGCCCGTGAGATCCTGTTTTGAGCCTTTGCCTCTCAAAGAACTTGCCATATTGAGTTTGTATAAATTTGCCGAGTTTTTAAGTAGTTTTGTTAGGAAATTAGCAATTAGCCGGCGGAGCCTTGTTTTATGCTACTGTCTGCAGCATGACGTCACTGGAAGTCCCTTCCCTGAAATTTTAAGGATAACAAATATGAAGTGCTACCCAAACATTTCTATGATTCTTCACCTTCTGTCAGTTATACCTGTTACGAGTGCTTCTGTGGAACGTGCTAACTCGGGCCTTAAAGCAGTGAAAACTTTGCTAAGGTCGACTATGGGACAGGAAAGGTTTGTGGCTTTGCTACTTATGTATGTCCACAAGGACATTCATTTAGACATCAACAAAGTCATTGACATGTTTGCACAGAAGCATTCCAGAAGGTTGACATCTGTAAACCCATTATCATCGTCATCATAAAGTTGAAGGTGTTGAAGGTGTTGACTTGACAACATTTTTTGTCAAGTCTTACAGTTCTATTATAGGCTTATGGCTTAACTTCACCATACATGTTCATTGGTTTAACTCACTTTAAAGTTGTTTTTTCTCTCAACATAGTTTATCTTGTTAAAATATATTCAAAAATCCTTTATCACTTGAACCATACCAAACTGTTCTTAAGTCCTTGGGTCTTTTTATCTCATTTTCTGTATAATTATCATTTCTGGAAATAAAGAAAATCTTTGTTTGATTAATTGTTGATATGGATCATTTTTCCCCTAAAACTACTTTTTAACCTTGTGCATGCTGTAAAAAACAAGAGATTTTGGCTTAAAAGTCCTTTTTCAATTACAATAATGTAATATTGCTAATTCCACTTATTTTCATCCATTAAAGTGATTATTAATTTTAAAAACCCTTAGTAGTGTGGAAGAGTAAAGATGGCATTCTTTGGTCATTTAGCCTCACATGGTCTTGACATGACCCTTACGTGCGCACCCCCTTTTGAAAAATCCTGGATCCGCCCCTGCTGACAAGCTCATTAGGCTAAATCCTCTTGAGGTGCCTTGATATTGGGGCTGACCCACCAACATTTGTTTAAATAATGAACATCTAAAATCGCAGTGTGCATGCCCAACATGCTCTCAGTAGACAGTGTGGGGCACAAATACTACGGCCCCAAGCTCAGATTGGGGATAAAAGGTAATTTAGATAACCATATTTATTTTCAGTCCGGCAATCAGTCCAGAATGATGCTATATTTTCCACTCAGGTAAATAGGTTTCCTGTGGTTTGTTTCAACTTAGTCCATAACAATTGATGTTCTATTCACACCTCTGGCAGAACTTCTCTCATCTCTTTGAGGGAGGTTAGAGACAAGGAATAAGAATGGACCACGTTCAGGCAGTGGTGGAGTTAGACTTTTTTTAGGGGGGCCAGAGGGGGTCAAGGCCATCTCAGGGCAATTTTAGCACCTTACCACTACTCTTTAAGGGTGTGCACCAGAATAGAGGAGTGCCTTGGTTTGATAACTGACAGAGGTTTTCGAATCAGATCTAATTAAGAAAACCTAACCATCCAACTTAGAACATCACATTAAAACAAGTACCCCTTTAAAATGAAAAAGTTCAACTAGCCATTACTGCACAATAAAGAGAAAAAGATAACTCAACCCTCTTCAATAAATGGGTCACTGCTTAAACTGCGGTAAGCCAACATGCACACAGTTCCACTCAGTCAAGTTTACTGCGCACACCACCTACAAAAGGGGGAAATAAGTTGTCTAGAAATGTATTTTTTCCATCTTTAGTCTAAACTTCAACTGTTATATTTTCCAAGTCAATACCTATTTGTAATAATCTGCATTGCATTCCTTCCTTAAAGCTAGGGTCGTTTTCCCAAGACCGACTTACCCCCTCTTCCATACTTCAGGGGGATCGTGTCTTAAAAAGCTCCCAAATCCACTCTGGTCTTATTACTTTCTACTGATGCCTTCCCCTTCCTCTCATAAACATGAATGCGGTTTGCTTCATGCAACTCTCAGCCATGTTCAAAGTCTATCATGAGAGCAGTGGAGCTACAATGAACGGCTAACTGCTAAGCTAGTGTTAGATTTGGTTCACCGGCCTGCTCCTACATATCTATTGAAGGCCCATCTTACCCCGGTTCCAGATTTGGCAGTAAATAAGGAAAACGTTGATCAAGAGGTAAACAGTGTAATATGCATATTTAATTTATTAGGAATTAAATATGGAGACAAAAATCTACATTACCAGTGCATCTAATGTCCATTCCCTGGCCCATGCAGCTCTTTGTCTGATCTAAGTTTTGCCAAGACATCCTTTCCATCAACTTAATGCTCCTCCCGCTCAGGTCAGGGGGAGGGTGGTTGAGCCCCTCCGTTCGGAACAAAGAACCCCCCCCCCCCCCCCCCCCCCCCGGGGGCAATAAAACGCCATGTTATTCTACCCAGCAACAGAGAGGAGACCCACCTTCTGTCTGACTAAGATATTTTTTTAGCACTAGCCAATAAAGAAGTGCGCATGAGCAGCCAGCAAGCAGAAAGTATGAAGTAACGAGCATGACACTGACATTACGTGAGCACTTCGGAATGATTGGCATGTGGGACAACCATACCTGGAAAATGCATACCCTTCGGACCGAGAGGCATGGATAACCTAAGATAACCTTTAATAATGTGGGAGAGGGTTTAACCTTAAAAACAGACAGACAGACGAGACCAGACACCACAACTTCTCTTCAATGACCAGCAGGGGGATTCGTTTATTCTGGACTTACAATCATCTTCATTTCACGGCAGTCCCAACAATCCCAACGATATGGGGTAACTTTCAGCCTTTATAGGGATACAGTATGACGTAAATAGGAACATGATATCTTACTGTGTACAGGCGCTGCTCTGGACCAAAAGCCCTCCCTCCCTAGTTGGAGGGGTGTGTGTGTGCTCTTCCATTTCTAGGAAGTCTTATAAACAGAACTTTGGAAAAAACAGAAACAGAGTAAGAGCCAAGAGTAGTTTAACTAAAGTTGCTTTGGCCTTACTTTACCTTGTTGTGATTCAGTGAAACATTCTAGAACTAATCATTCTTTGGGCAGTGATTTCAGTTATTAAGACAAACAGGGTTCAATCTTGGCAATAATAAAAGATGAATCCGTCCACACATCCCCCCTTGGCTCACTTACGTGAGCCATATCAAGGGAAAAATCACACCGGGAACTATAAGAAAAATGGAATAATGTAAATGTGGAGTAATAGAGGAATATAAAAGGGTAAAATAATATTAGCTTTCTATGTCCTACCGGAATGATCACAAGCATCCATGTGACATTAAATAATATGTTTACGCGAACAACTATTGCACTAACCTTTTGACAACGCTTGCCAGAGAAATCTATCTAAGTCATTTGAAAATTTGATTGCTTAAATCAGAGGTTGACATCAACCTTACATGTCATCAACCTTTATAATTTATCATACCGTCTCTCCATGCTCAATTTACAGCTGTTCTTCTCGTCTTTTTGATGTATCTTCCATCAGAAAAGGGTGGCCAGAACCGGACAGAATCTCAATTTCTGAAAAACAGGACTGAAGACAGAACAGTTAGTGCTCTCAATCAGGACTGAGTTGTTAATGCCAAGCATGCAATCAAAACCTGGTCCTGTCATTACTCTATTAAATCCGGTCATTTACTCTTTTTTATTTTGGCTGAGTCTGTTTACCCGGTGAGAAACTCAATTTTCAAATGAAGCATTTACAAATACACCATGTATCTTTTTACATTAGGATTTTTATAGTTATACCAAAAAACGGGTTGCTGTCACAGATTGATTCACTTTTACCCAAGGTTTTAATTACCGAAATAAAATACTCACTGAACTGTGCAGAGGCCTGTGATCTGCTGATACTAGCAGAAAGGTTTCAAATCCACTTCAAGAATATGAATATAATGGCAAAGAGAAGTTAGTAAAAAAATAATAACATGTCCTTCTTGTCTAATGTTTAAAGGAAATAAATAAAAAAATACTTATTTTAGGGTTCAAACTATTTCTGAAATTTCTTCAAACCAAATTATTTTAATTTATGACTTTAATCTTTTTCCTAGTGTTTACGTAGCTAAGCCATGCTTGCAGAATAAATCTCTTTTCATACGTTATTGCTTTCCCAATCAACTCGTGTCATTTAATCATAACGTGACACTAGTGTTGAATACTTAATTCTTTCTGTAATGCTCAAAACCTGCTATCCTCTTCTTAAAAGTGCCTATTTCCTAATTAACAGTACATGAGGTAATTAATTACTCTGTCATAGGAGAACCCATCGTCTTATTATCCAACACTCTTAAAGGAATAAAATAAAATGTTAACTTTACTGAGGAAGGGGAATTTTCTGTTAATAATTACACTGGACAATTTAATTTTAACCACTTATGTAATTTTGTTACTTTATAGTAACTAATTGCTATTCTCCTTATTTGTTTTACTTTACTTTCAGAATTAATTGAATTGATTGCATTGTGCTAATTCTTGTGGTGGACCTTCAGTCGCTGGGTTTTCACAAATATCAGTGTGTTGTCAGCTCTCTTCCATGACCATATGTCAACGGATGTGGAGACTGCTTCCTTTGCTCAGCCGTGTTTCCTGACGGCCTGAGCGTCCTTCGCTGCTCCATGTCTGAGCAGGCATTGAGCCAGTGCTCTGGAATCCATGCAGGATTCCCGCTGAGGAAGATTTTGTTCTGGTTCTCCGTGTTGACAAAGCTCAGGTTGTACCATCACCAGTCAGCTGCTTCATTAGGCATTCCTCCTTCAGTGCCATTTCAGTTTGTGCAACCCTTTTCTTCAGATCCACCATTTAGAGATTAATGAGTTGATTCCATAAGTTTTCTTATGTTCTATTTTGTTCATTACTTCCCCTGTACCGAAATTAACCAATTTTCTGAAGTCATTTTATAATTTTGGATGTTATCACATGAATTCACAGAGGTTTCCCAATGGCAAAATAATTAAATCACCATCTTACTTCTCACTCTAAGTTATTTTATTTTATTATTTTTAGTAAGGATGACAATTATCACAACCTATTCTTTGACACTCTAATTCTATTCAAATTAGACCTTATTAATCACTGTTAATGCTGCAACTTCAGCTGTTGCTTACATTAAACTTGTATTTTAATAATCAGTCCCAATGGTGAACCAACCAAAAGAGAACTAATTTTAGAAGTACCTTTTGATCACAAGCCTCCTTTTCAGTTTTCCGTTTAAGTTATTGTTAATTATCCAGATTTCCCATATTCTTTAAATTTTATGGTTTATTGATTCATAGTGATTCGACAGACGTCAAATATGTTGGGGCCCTGTTTTTTCTATGGTCGCCCATGTGCAATTGGGAGTCTCAGCCCCCCCTTCTGCTGCTCTCTCCTCCTCTCTGCTGTCGGCTCTCAGAGCTCTGCAGCTCCTGGCATTTTGTCAATTATGGAATTTAGGAGTGGAGAGGCACAACCACTTCCAAAGTTTTTGCATAACCGCAAAGTTCAGTAATATTTACACTTTAATTATCTAAACCATTAACTCAAGTATATGTTACCGTAAATATACCAATAGTCTAATTATCCTAGTTCTTAAGACATCATTATCACATAATACACAGACATCATTCATGGTTTTTCTCTCTAATACTCCTGATACTGACGAAGGCTTATGGATGATGATTTCTTTTAATCAACCTCACAATTGAGTTCCAGCCTGACTGACACCCCAGTATTCCTAAGAATTTAGTGCAATCCAATGCATAATCTCAAGGCAATTCGCCAACATTCACTTCAGTCCGGACTTTTGTGAATACTGAGACATCAGGCATTGTGGACAGCTAAAACTTTTGACCCTTGTTTACAATAATAAATTCTCGTTGATCCACTATTTCATTACGTTAATAATGCTTGTCAACATCATTATTAAAACATACTGCGATAGCACAGACAAACGTCAGACAACTGTCAGTAACCCACCTTCACAACATAGATTAAACATTTACACAAAATACCCCTAAACAACACTAAGACAGACGTAACAGACAGACGTACACAAACTTTTGTATATTATAGATAATCTTGCCGGCATTTATTCTATTGATTAGTAAGGTTAAACAGTTTTGTGTTTTTTAAAAGTTGCTTATCAGCGATTATCTAAAAGCATGCATGTGTGTGTGTGTCTGCTGTCACACAGCGAGTTCGCTCTGCATTACGATTGAAGCAGCTGTTAATGCTTAAAGCCAAACATGCAATGTTAATACCTTATCACATGCATTTCATACATTCAAATAACCCCATACATCACATCACACGTCCAATTAAACATCCATTCTAAGTAGCCTTCCACTCAAACTCAAAATCAATGATTAATCCAGTGAACCCAAATGACACAGCAGCTCACAAATAGACGTCTCATGCACACCCATCTCAAACACTCTCACTCCTGATCGCTCATTTCTGAATCATTTCTCTCATCTCACTTCTTTGGGAAACTAGTGGCTTTCCTGATGGTCCAGATGTCCAATTCTCTTATTTTATATATGTGCGCACAGTGAATTTTGGCTTTTAATTTTAAAAGACCCATAATACCAGAAGAAAAACAAGAGTAAAAAAAGTTCATACTGCACGTGCTTCAGAACAGGCCTGCTATGTCAAATTTTAGGAGGTTTTCACCTCGTTACCTAAACCAGAGTACTCAAAACCAGACTGCAGTTAAGGCCACACAGATTATCCGAGAGAAACCTCATTTCTCTTTCAAAAATCTGCATGCATTTCTACATCAAATTTGATAGGAGGTTTTCACCTCGTTACCTAAACCAGACTGCAGTTAACTTCTTTAAGGCCACACGGATAATCCAAGAGAAACCTCATTTCTCTTTTTCCGAGCGCTTACAACTTCTGGGCCCCGCCCAGCAAAATCTGCATGCATTTCAAAACAGGCCTACTATTTAAAATTTAATCGGAGGTTTTCTTCTCACCTCAAAGCCTAAACCGGAGATCTCAGCTTCACAAAACAACTTCAGTTCGGCCCGATCTTTCAAATACTCGCACGTACAAACGGGTACGAGCTAGAGAGAACGGCTTACTCAGAGGCTTCACCTCTTAAGACTCCGACCAGCCCATGTTTCTAAAATCACCCTCACGATGATTTTTTGATTCTAAAAAGTTATATATATTAGAAAACTTCAGCTTAAACCGTCATGGTCCGATCCATTTTCTATTCGTCGTCATACTAGCGTTTTCTAACGAGACGTACGATTAAAGCGGCTGGGAGTAACAAGTCACTTCATTAAGATTGTCGAGTTTGTCAATTGTGTTGGAATCCACGTTCCTCATCTTTTCGTATTTTATGACAATCCATTTTCCGCGGAAAATTACAGCTGGTGGTCACAAAAAGAAGCAGCAATGCCTCACTTGTCTCGCCTTTAAAATCAATACATTCTTTCCAAAGCAGAACCTCTGTGTGGCAAATCTTATGTTAAAAAAAAAAATAAATAAAGAGAGAGGTATGCTTAACTTACCTTCTCTTTTCTGTTTCTCAATGGGCCCCGTTTTTGCCACTGGAGGTAGATGCTGTGGAAAGCCTTTCTTTCCTCTCCCTTGTTCCGCCCCACGTTGGGCGCCAATTATGTGGGAGAGGGTTTAACCTTAAAAACAGACAGACAGACGAGACCAGACACCACAACTTCTCTTCAATGACCAGCAGGGGGATTCGTTTATTCTGGACTTACAATCATCTTCATTTCACGGCAGTCCCAACAATCCCAACGATATGGGGTAACTTTCAGCCTTTATAGGGATACAGTATGACGTAAATAGGAACATGATATCTTACTGTGTACAGGCGCTGCTCTGGACCAAAAGCCCTCCCTCCCTAGTTGGAGGGGTGTGTGTGTGCTCTTCCATTTCTAGGAAGTCTTATAAACAGAACTTTGGAAAAAACAGAAACAGAGTAAGAGCCAAGAGTAGTTTAACTAAAGTTGCTTTGGCCTTATTTTACCTTGTTGTGATTCAGTGAAACATTCTAGAACTAATCATTCTTTGGGCAGTGATTTCAGTTATTAAGACAAACAGGGTTCAATCTTGGCAATAATAAAAGATGAATCCGTCCACAATAACAAAATTCAGTGTGGGTGTAGTGTAGGCCAAGTTTCCTGAACACAAATAACGTCTGGTTTCTCTTTAAGATTTTTAATAGCTTTTAAACTACTATCCTTTTGCTATAAGACTTCTTGCATTCCACTGTAAAATAATCAGTTCGTCCTGTCACTTAGTTCACCTGGCTTTCCATCTGCCTTTTTTAGTAACAAATTATTAATTCCCAATCATACTCTCTAGCTCTCCAGTAAGACTACCGTATTTTTTGGCCTATAAGGCGCACTTAAAATCCTTAAAATTTCCATAAAGTTGATGCTGCGACTTTGATAAGCAACGAAACCGATCCACTCAGTGGACATTTGGAACATTACGGTTCACTGTGTCACTGCCTGATCGGACCCCTGAGCTGTCTACAAGACTGCCTGACTGTAATGTCAAAACTAGAAATGCATTAATGTAAGGCAGGGAGCTGCCACTAGGGGGTGCGCGAGCTGAAAACTGTAATGGCGGTTTGACAGTGTTGTACAGTGATGGGAATAACGGCGTTGAAATAAACGGCGTTACTAACGCCGTTACATTTTTCAGTAACGAGTAAACTAACTAATTACTTTGACTGTCACGTTATCATTGCCGACACCCCGTTACTGCACGTTACTCAAGTCGCACAATGAACTTTTTTTTTCACTTCATGATAGGACTCGTGCGCATGTTGTCATGAGAGAAGGGAGGATGAGATAACCTCTCAGCAATTATTGGCTGATGTATAGTAAGATTACGTCTTCAGCCAATCAGAGAAATTGGGTAGGTGGGTGTTTCCGCATTCACAGTGGCGGGTGTTTAGTGCACTGAGCTATATTATACACTGGAGTGCTGATTTTGCCGAAAAACTGAAGTCACTGGCCGCCATCTTGCTACTCCCTACTCTCACAGAACCCCATAGGATTTGGTTGCAACAACAAGCAGTTTTCTGGCTGTGTGAAAACTTTTCATAGGTAATTCTACAGTCAGTGGATGTACTAACACTATCAACTACTAGGAAATTAGGTGCTGAAATATTTTACATGTTATTCATATTAAATATATATATATATATATATATATATATGTATATATAAGTATGTGTATATGTATATACGTATATATATGTATACATATATGTAAATATATGTTTTTGTATATTGTTATTTATATATTTATAAATGTTATATAAATATATTTAAATAAATAAAATGCAAAATATTTCAGCACATGACTGAAGTATATGGCATTTGACATTTTAAAAGTTTTAAGCCCCCCCTGAACATGAGAAAATCCTCGTTATTCGATGCTGTAGTGCACATGTTCCCTAGTTACTGGGGGAAAACAGGGAGTACCAATATGGTGGCTGGTGGCTTCAAAGCGACTCGTTCTAACAGCGGGCTATTAGCACTCCAGTGTATAATATAGCTCAGTGGTTTAGTGCTTGTCACTACCCGATCCGTACGTACCGTTCCATCAGCTCATTTGCGCATTCCGGTAGGCAATATTTCGTTTTTCTTACATTTTGTATTTTGCGGCTGCTATAATGACGAGGTCTTCTCTAGTTTATGATGTGTCTCAATCGATAATTTTACTTTCTAATAAAACAAATGTTCAGTGCAAGATTATATGTATAACAAAATTCACCGTATAATTAAGGATGAAAACATTTTTTTCCAGTCCTGTTTGAACAAATAATAAAACTAATAGAGTGCATTCATCAGCAAACCTCTGTGCAGGAACTTGCAGGTACAAGCTCTGAGAAGGTGGGGGGGGGGGGGTATGGGGGAGAGAAACGAAAAAGTAATGCAATAGTTACTTTTACTGGTAACTAGTTACTTTTATAGTGGAGTAACTCAGTTAGTAATTCAGTTACTTTTTGGGAGAAGTAACTAGTAACTATAACTAATTACTTTTTCAAAGTAACGTGCCCAACACTGGTGTTGTAGACGCAAATCTTGACTATGCTCACGCACAGAGCTGTAATACTTTTCATTGTGATTCAGATAGGCGCAGTTCATTTTAAAGATGCGGTTTTAGCGCATATTCAGACAGAAACAGGAAAATCAGAGATGGGGCGGGCTGCGGAGAGCGAGGGGTGTTGGTATGGGCGTGTTTACCTGCTGGATGTAACCGCTGTGAAACAATCAGAAAATAACTTCTTATTTCTATGATTAATAACATCTTTATGCAGCACTCTGTTATTGTTACTCTGTGCTGCTCTATCAAAGTGTGGCTCGCTCGCTCGCTCGTCATCGGACACAAATCAAATTAAACTTCTTCATGTTTGTATTTTGCGGCGTAAATTGTGAGTCAGACTCAGATTAACAAGCTGGTACATGAAATAAATAAAGTGAGAAGACACACAGGTAAATCATCAGAGTTTAGTCTGAGAATCCACCTGGTCCCTGCTTCAGAGACGTTTCAGGTTGTGGAGGATTGACCGATCTTTCTCTAGCTTCTGCTGTGGATGTTGTGTGTAACTTTATTGCAATTTAATTCAAATTATGTTCAAATTTTATTTATATAACCTTTGTTATGACGTTTGAGCTGTAGCTGAAACTGCTATATATATATATATATATATATATATATATATATATATATATATATATATATATATATATACACACACTCACATATACACACACACATTTTATTTATTTATTTTTTGATGATTGGGGATGGTCAGCCTGGGTGGGATACGGAAGGGGGTGCGCGGCTGAAAAAGTTTGGGAACCTGATGTAAGGCAACCCATGCCCGGGTTACACACTAGCAACAATAAACCAAGTAAGTTAATTCAATATAAAAGGTACATTTATTATGGCCTTATGTTAGAAACAGGGGAGTGTAGTCCAAAAATGTTGGGACAGCGGCAGGACTGGGTAAATACCTCTTATTGTGCTAAACTTTTTTACAGGCCAGGGATAGGTCATCCAAAATGGGTCTGTCCCTGGAAATTGGGGGGATCTGTTCACCCTAATAGAGGGAGTGATATTACACACTTGGGAAGAATATGTAATGCACCTTATAATCCGGTGCGTTCTATATGTGGACAAGACACACATAGATAAATTCACGGTGCGCCTTACAGTACGAAAAATACGGTACATAAAATGGTACATTTATGCAGCTAAATCATATCATAACATAATATCCCCTTAATGTAATGCCAAAGCAGTTCTCTCAGTAACAAATGAAACACTACAATAACAAACATTAACCGTTAGATATATATTTGACTGAAATATATGGGTGTCCACTCTGTGATGAAATCCAGCAGCAGTTTGAAAATGATGAGCTGGGAGTCAGGTGTTCTCTACAGGCCTGTGTCTCAAACACCCGGCCAGCTGGCAGGGGAAACCGAGTGACTTTTAGTGCAGCGGGGTGGGGGGGTACTGGCAAGTACTGGCAAGAATGTAAAATTCCGTCCACTGAGCCTGCAGCCACCAGTGAGCGGAGCTGTACGGCTCTGAAAACATCGGAGCACATTTAAAAGTAGCTCATTGTTGATTAACTGACTGAATAGATGAAGTTTTGAGATCTATCTTCTTGCCTTAACCATCTTAAAACTACATTTTGAGACAAATTAATTGAGGTATGGAAACGATAAATTTCTGCGCTCACCTTTTCCATTTACCGCTGCTGTAGGTGCAATGCATTGTGGGATTCCTTGGTGGCTCAAGTCTGCATATGCGGTATGCTGTTTGGTCAATATTTCTTGTGTTCCACGCATGATGGCTGGGAGCCCATGATGTAATTCTGACAAAGCAAATAATCCATAAACCTGAATCTACGATTCATATTCATATTGTTGAAATATTGTACAATTTCAATTTGTACTGTCACCGATCAAATGTAGATTGCCCCTTTATGTGATTTGACTGTAAGGATAACATACAACTCTTAAATTTATGCACTTCTACTGACTCACATTTATCAAATTACTTTTATGGACACATTAGTTTTGCAGTAACATTACTGCATACTTTATGGTAAAACTGACAGTCAGGGTCTTTGATACGGGGTGACCGTATCAAAGAAAGCGTGTCCTTTCAGGGTCAGGGTTTTATTCTGTGCTGCCTTTTTTTATACTGGAGAACTCTATTGATCCAATCATAACATAAAATAGTTGAGCAATTTTGGGCTCATTGGAGGAGATAAAGGTGCTATCAGCTCTCTTTTACAAGATGAGTAAATAAATAAATAAATAAATAAATAAAAATAAATATGGAAATAATAATGGAAAAAGGATGAGTAACTTAAATCTACCAACATTCTAGAGCAGGGGTTTCCAAAGTGCAGTTTGGGGGTAATTTGTGGCCCTTGGAAGAATTTGTGTGACCCTTGACTACAAGTCAAGTATTGTGCAAGTTTCGCCCTCCAGTAAAATAGAGCTGATGCAAATGGACACTGTAATTTTGATGTAATGAAAATTTCAATAACAAATTTTCATTTAATTTACTATAGTGAGGAAAAAAAACATACCACCACTATTTACTAAAGAACAGACTCTGGCTCTGCAAAGATTTTCTAAGAAAGTTTTCGATTCAGGTAATAGACTGAAACATTACTAAAATATATTATTTTCTTTGTTTCCTCTAAATTTTACATATTTAATTTATGGTTGAGCAGGTAATAAAAATGTGTCCTGGAGGTGTTTGGACCCACATGGAGAGTCAACACAGGAGAGAGGTTTAAAACAGGGGTCTTACAACCCTGCTTCTCAGGGTCACCTCCTTTAGAGGGGTCTCTGCTCCAACCCACCTGAAGCAAATGATTGCATGACCTCAGCAGCCATCAAGGTTTAATCACCCATTTATTTAAGTCAGGCGTGTGGAGGCAGGGAAAACTCTAAAACATGCAGGACAGTGAGTCCCGAGGACCAGGGTTGAAGACCCCTGCTTTAAAAGGTTTATTCAGACGGTCAGATAAGGTAATGGCAATAATGACAATTACTCACAAAGCTGAGGTAAACCTGAGGTCCAGTGAGAGTGTGAGAGCTCAATGATGATTAACAGAGGAGTCAGAAAGACCGGGGAGCCAGGATAGGTGGAGAAGCTGCTTGTTGATGACCTGGTTTTCTTGGAAATGGTTCCACTTGATGAGGAAACCAGCAAAAGGTCTTCAGCCTAGAAGGTGCAGAAATCACAGGAACATTTAGCTCAAGGAAGGTGTGGAAAACCCTGAACTTCAAAAACAGAATCCAGTAAATTAAGCAGAGAGTCACAGTAGTTCCACTCAGAACAGTTGACCATAGGTTCAAGAGTTGTTGTCACACAGCTCCTTAAAGGAGAAGTCCGGTCAAAATCAGAATTCAAACTGCTGAAAGTACTTTAAATATAAAACTACTACATACTGTGCAAAAAATTATACGTTTTTTTAATTAAGAATAATTCTCATTTAATCATGTTTATGTGGAGGAATCCAACTTGGTCAAGAATAGTACTGTCACCTCCCATTTTTTGACGTCACTCGGCGGACCCGCTGTTGAGCAAGTTTCAACGCTCTGTTTGTCACGGCGCACTATTTTCCAAGATGGCGACAACTGGTGCTCTGTACGAAGCAGAGAGTGATGAAGTATTTAGTGACAGTGATGAGAGTTCCGTGGAGTCATCATCATCTGATAGCGATATGGATGTTTTAGAAGAGTTTCTTGACAGAAACCGGACTTTTGACGGAATCCAGCGTACCTATTTCCATTGCAAACTCAGTCGGGTCCTACAGTATATATATATACACGCGTGTGTGTGTGTGTGTGCGCGCTCCGCGCAGCACGGCTTTGCCGGCGCTGCAGCAGAGCGCGCGCACACACACACACAGCGGAGGAGAGATCGCGCTGAAGTGACTTAAGTTATATATTTGCCCCCTAGTAAATAGGGCAGGTGGTCATTATTGTATAAATAATAAAATATAAAAGCATTCCAGCCCATGCTGGGCGGAGCACGGTTTTGCAGGCGCTGCAGCGGAGCGCACACACACACACACACAGCGGAGGAGAGATCGCACTGAAGTGACTTAAGTTATATATTTGCCCCCTAGTAAATAGGGCAGGTGGTCATTATTGTATAAATAATAAAATATAAAAGCATTCCAGCACATGCTGGGCGGAGCACGGCTTTGCCGGCGCTGCAGCGGAGCGCACACACACACACACACACACACACACACACACACACACACACACACACACACACACACACACACACACACACACACACACACAGCGGAGGAGAGATCGCGCTGAAGTGACTTAAGTTATATATTTGCCCCCTAGCAAATAGGGCAGGTGGTCATTATTGTATAAGTATTAAAATATAAAAGCATTCCAGCACATGCTGGGGCGGAGGGATACCATGTGGTATCCCTCCGCCCCTCTGGTCGGTAACCATCCCCGTAACTTCTAAATTAAAAATTGAAAATTTAAAAATAACTTACTGAAAATCCTCGCCCTCATGTCATGTTCCAAACATTCTTCTTCGAGATGGTCACTGCATATGACGTGTTTTCTCTCTGGCCAGAAGTTAGATGGCAAATCCGCTCTTCAAGTTGGCAATCCAGCGCCGAGCCCGGTGGCTCATGAATCGGGAAGTTGTAATAAGCTATGTTTTTTCCACTTTTACCAGTTGTGTTGGAACATCCGATGGCCATGCACGTGGGCATTGTTGCTTCAGCAATAGCTCTTGGGAATGTCAGTGGTGAAGTCCTCTGGAAATCCGAAAT
The DNA here is from genome assembly GCA_037039145.1 of Fundulus diaphanus. Taxonomy (NCBI): domain Eukaryota; kingdom Metazoa; phylum Chordata; class Actinopteri; order Cyprinodontiformes; family Fundulidae; genus Fundulus; species Fundulus diaphanus. The sequence continues at coordinate 49,862,343 of CM073134.1, forward strand.
AATTATTGATGATCGCAGCTGTGTAGAACGGCTCCTATTGACTTTGCATGGAAAGCGGAGAGAAATGCTGTCGCCGCTTCCGCTTTTCCACGTCACAGGATGTGATGTCAAACGCCCCTTACTGCCCAAATATGGGCAGTAATGTCAGCCCCCATACACAGTGATTCAGACGACAATTTATGTTTTTATTTTCTTATTGATTAAAGATAAGTTCATTAAATAACCACGAACGTATTAGTTTTAGTTATAGCTAATGATACCCTGATTTTTCCTTGTTGACCGGACTTCCCCTTTAAATCCCAAGCAAGTAGCAAGGAAATTGTCAGCAGGTGGACTGCCAGCAATTGAGAACCACGCCCCCCAGCAGAGATCCTTTGTGCAGGAAAAAAATAACTCTCACACTCACTGAAAACAAACTCACACACCAGGATTGTGACAAAGACAATATAAAATTAAATTACAGTTTTGGTGCAACAGTTGGGAACTTTAGACCAGTTGGGACACCACTGGTCTGGAGTTAAAAAGACTGGGAGCTACACTATCAGACATTTCCAACTTTGTCGCATGATTTGTGGGGACATACACCACCAGTCAAAAGTTTGGACTCACCTTTGTCATTCAATGGCTTTTCCTTATTTTCATGACTTTCTACATTGCAGATACATAGGGAAGACATCAAAACTATGACTGAAAAGTATGTGGAATTATGTTTTAAACACAAAATTCTAAATTGTGAAAGAACCAAAACATCTTGTCTATACTATTGTATATACTACCTCTGTCTTCCCAAAGGTAGTAATAAAAATAAAGACAAACCAGTGAAGTGAGAAGGCGAGTCCAAACATTTGACTGGTAGTCTATAATACTGGGTATGACATAGATCTAACATTTAAAATCTGCCTAAGGCCATTGTAGGCCTCCTGCTCAACATTGTAAACATGGATGATGCTCATGGAGTCAGTAGCATTCCCTGCAGATAACCACTGAGTTATCTCAAGCTTCAGTTTAGTTTACAAACTAAAATTACATCTTTCCTACAAAATGAAAAACTCTGTACTTTAAAAAATGTTTGGGTCTTATTTCCTTTACAATGTAATCCAGAGAAGCTTGAAACTTCCTTAATCTTTTTATTGTTTTCTATACCTGTCTTTGTCAAAGAGCACACTTCCTGGTTGTGGTTTACTGCTCGCAAAATGGAACAGGATGTAGTTCATGATCGAAAAGTGTCTGCTTGGTGAGCAGAATGTGAAGTGTGTTTATCTTGATGCATGGTGAGAAACAGAAAGCAGCTCCTCTTTAGATGGCTGTCTCAAGCCGAAAGCAGATGTGCTGTCTTCCAGTCTACTACCGGTCCTGGACTGTTCCTGCACTCTGATCTTATTCACGCATTATGTGGACGCACATGCTGATAATCTCAGTTTAGCGCCCGTGCTTTCTGTGTTTTGGATTACCTATGTGGATCAAGAGAGAAGCTTGGACATTTCTGCTTGAGCTCATTGTATCTCAGATGTTGACAGCATGGACTCCATCTCTCAGACCTTGCGAGGTAAAACCTATTGCCATATTTATTACTCGTTTACATCATTATGAAGCAGTACAGAGACTGATTGGAAATGTTTTTCTCTGTGTACCATCAAGCGTGCTATTACTCCTCAGGATTTACATCAGCGTGGACAGAGCAAATGTGGATGATCTGTGTAGAGGTTGAAGAAATGTTTATGTATTCCTGTTTAAGATTTTTTTCAGCAACAAGTACAGAAATGCTTCAAGTGAACAAAAGAAAGTTCGTGAAGGTTCTGCCTATCTGGAAAATATGCATAAATGACGTACTGTTCATCACATGTATAAGTGATGGCCACAAACCCAAGCGTCAGTTGAACTTCAGGGATGAGTCAGGGTTTGCTGTTTTATTGAAGGTTTGCTGCTGCAGTATGTGCCTACAGCTAAAAGCTGTGGTTCCACCTCAACGATGACAGCAACTGTCTAAAGAAACTGAGCTCGGTGTGTGGTTGCTGAAAAATGTCAGGACTCCTGAGACCTGAACGACTGTGGCTCTGTGGGAAGAGTAGTGGTCTTGCGATCCGAAAGATGTAGGTTGAATTTCAGCATCCTCTTGTAACATGCCAATATGCCCCTGGGCAAGGCAATTGATCCCAAGTTGGCTACTGATCTGCGCATCGGTGTTTGAATGTGTGCACCACAATAGTGAGAGTGTTTATAGTGTGTTTTGATTTGTCAGTATAACTTGGAAAGCTCTATATAAATTCAGTCCATTCACCACAGAGATCAAAGAATTGTTTTGGTTGAAATGATTATTCTGTTAAGACTCTTATCCATCAGGGGCCTTTCCTAAATATATAACAGAGAGAGATGGATGCAAACTGTGAATGAAGGGAGCTTTCTTATGAGTTTTTTTGGTTTCCATATGTGAGGTTCCAAATATCAGTCAGTTTTGACTGAAGATATAAAGTGACAAGAAATAGGACTGCCGTAAAATCTATCAATCAAACAACATTAATATCGAATATGAATAATTCCTAAAGTATTTATGACCCTGTGTCCACTGACAATGTTTAACCAATACAACAGTTGTCCTTGGATGACAAAAGGATTGCCAAACACCTGTATAACAGATGTTGTCAGGCTAGACAGGATATACAGTCCTCTCAGCATGTCCTGGGTCTTCCCCAGGGTCATCTCTTAGAAACCCTCCCCTGGATAACAGAGCTTCCTACCCTATCTCTAAGGCTGTGCGTATCCACCCTCTGGAGGAAGCTCATCTCAGATGCTAGGCTCCCGGATCTTGTTCCTTTGGTCATGTTCCATACCTCATGACCACTCCTACATTACTGCAGATAAAGCCCCAATCCATCTGTCCATCTGCTTAAAACAGAGACTGACACCCAAATCCGGAGAGGATAATCCATCTTTTTCTGGTAGCATTAGATGAAAATAAATATAACATGAAACAAAATGACCTCTCCCCCAGGAATTGATTGAATGAGTGAATTAACACAGAAATATGAGGTAGCAGTCATACTGTGAAACAATAGATCAACATTTCTTCAGATAACTAAGAAAAGCAGTACATAAACATTTTCTATCCCAAATAATATTATTAGAATCAGCACAAATGAATTAGACCAGCCCAACCTTTTATTATTGAAAATCACATGAATGAAATAACTGACAGGTTTAATACATCTTTTGTAAATCTTTGATCAGATTTAATCCTTGACTTGTTCAGCACTGTACAGGGGTTAGACAAATTACTAATTAGAATCTACACTCATTGATTCTCAGTGTCGTTACAGAAAAGAAATAATCTACAGTGTAAAAAAATGCAAGAGCAGAAGATCCATTGAATTAAGTGTTTTAAAAGAGCTGTGGACAGCTCTTTTAAAACTGAGACTTTCCTCAGAAATCTCTGCCGGAGTAACCCTAGGCTATCAGAAGTGTTAGCTTGTGCTAAATGACAGCTCATGGTCAACCATGCAAAACACACAAGACAAATCATGAAGTACTAACATTTCAACAAACAGTAAGGGACAGAACTTTTCTTCAGTTGAAGTTTTTGGTATTCCCTGCTTTGTAGTACTGTTGGTAGTTTTCAAAACAGCCCTTCATTAGCATTGTCAAGGAAGGTTGTCCCTGGCTGGGAGATTGCCATCCATCCATCCAGTGGCGGCATATCAATAATCTTTCATTTAAAATTAAAACAGCCAAAGTAATCTCAATATACAAAAATTGAGATTAACATACATTTTCAAACTGCATATCTACTGTATATATCTGCTCAAAGGTATTAGGGAAACAGTTTTATAATAGATTGGAAATTGTTTTTAGAAAAATATAAATCCATCCATCCATCCATCCATCCATTTTCTGACCCGATTATTCCCTCATGGGGTCACGGGGAGGGGGGGGGGGGGGGGGGGGGGGGCTGGTGCCTATCTCCAGCGTTCACTGGCCGAGAGGCAGGTTACACCCTGGACAGGTCGCCAGTCTGTCGCCGGGCAAAAATATAAATCAGTCAGTGAAAATCAATATGGTTTCATATCAAAACAATCAACATTAGCAATACATGAAGCTGAAGAAACAGCTACTGTTGTTGACCAGAAAAAATTGCTGTTGGGGAGTTTGTTGATATGAAACAAGATTTGAAACTACAGTTGCAGTGTAAGGCTAGCCTAGCTTTAGCCCTACAATGGCTTCCTCCCATATCCTTCCTCTCCGTCTGTGTCTAAGTCTCCCCCATCTCCTGCTCTCTGTGTCTGATGTTTAGTTATTCCTCTGCCTCCTTTAGTGATAATGGTACATGTGCTAAATGTAGTGTTTTTGTAGCTTTGAAGGCGAGGGTATCAGAATTGGAGGCCCAGCTCCACGCTGTTAGCCGGCAGTAGTCATCAGCTAGCGGAGCCACAGAGATTAGCTTCACGTAGCGGCCCCCCCGCAGTACCCGAGCAGCTGGGTAACTAGGCTGGCTGGGTGACAATTTGCAGGAAGCATAGCTCTTGATTCCAGCCCTAAGGTCACCACCAACCCGTCTGCTTTTCTAACAGATTTTCCCCATTGAGCGACACACCTGCTGAGAAGCCAACTCTGGTAATTGGCAGCTCCATAGTCGTGGCATTGGAGACACCAGGGACCACAGTCAAATGCCTGCCAGGGGCCAGAATGGGCGCGTCAAATCCTACCTGAAACTGCTGGCTAAGGATAAGCGTGAATACAGTAAGATTGTTATTCACGCTGGCGGTAATGACACCCAGTTACATCAATCGGAAGGCACCAAAGTTAGTGTTGCTTCGGTGTGTACGTTTGCTAAAACAATATCGGACTCAGTAATTTTCTCTGGTCCCGTCTGATCTGACAAGTGATGACATGTTTAGCTGCATGTCATCATTCAACCACTGGTAGTCTAGGTGGTGACCTGAAAATGTTGTGGGCTAAATTGATAACTGGCAAACCTTCTAGGGAAAACCTGGTCTGATCCAGAGAGACGGCATCCATCCCACTTTGGATGGTGCAGCTCTTCTTTTCTAGGCATCTGGCTAGATTTATTAGTTCTCCAAAATGCTGACAAACCAGGGTCCAGACCAGGAAGCAGAGCCATAGTTTAACACACCTCACTGCAGCTTCTGTACTGTTACCCACCCATTACCCCATTGAAACAGTGTCTATTCCATGACCAAAAATAAACAGATTAAAAACGGATCAAAAAGGAGCAAATCATAAAAATCTCATAATTCAATATGACTCAACTTTAACCAAAAAATAAAACAATTAAATGTGGTTTATTAAATATAAGGTATCTCCTTCCAAAGACTTGGTTAGTTTATGAATTGATTTCTGATAATCAGATTCATTTATTTTGTCTCAAAGAAACATGGCTGCAAGAGGAGTTTGTTAAAATGGTAAATGGACTGAACTTATATAGCGCTTTTCCAGTGTTACTGACCACTCAAAGCGCTGTACACTAGAACCACATTCACCCAATCGCACTTACTAACGCGCACACATTCATACACTGATATGCAGCTCGGTAGGCAACTAGGGGTTAAGTGCCTTGCCCAGGGGCACATTACACTTGTGACAAGGGGAAGATGGAATTCCGATTGCAAGACAACTACTCAACCCATCAAACCACAGTCGCCACATGTTAGTATAAATGAGTCAACTCCCTCCACTTATTTAAATTTCTACATTCCCAGATACGGGAAGAGGAGGAGGAGTAGCAACCATCTTTCAGTCTGATTTATTTATTAGTGCAAGGCCAATTAATAACTATAATTCTTTTGAACATTTAACCCTTAGTTTCCCTCATCCAAGCTGAAAAGCAATAAAGCTTGTTCTGTTTGTTGTTTTGTATCATCCACCAGGCCCTTACTCTCAGTTTTTAGATCTGTTCTCAGACTTCTTATCTGATTTAGCGTTAAACACTGACAAGGTTATTATAGTGTGGGATTTTAATATTCATGTTGACACTGAATGTGATAACTTTAATATAGCCTTTAAAACTATCATAGATTCAATTGGTTTTGCTCAAAATCTGCATAACCCAACGCACTCTTGCCTTCATACTTTGGGCCTTGTGCTGACATATGGCATTGCTTGTGAAGAATTAAAAGTATTTCTTCACAACCCTGTCCTATCTGACCATTTTCAATAACCTTTGAGTTCAATTTCACTGAGTTTTCCACCCCCAAAAGAAGGTTTCATTATAATAGATCTTTATCAGGTAATGGTGTATCAAACTTTAAGGGCCTGGTGGAGGATCCAAGATCATATTTCTCCTATTTTAGCTTCCCTTCATTGGCTTCCTGTTAAATCAAGAATATAATTTATAATTCTCCTTCTCACATATAAAGCCCTTAATAATCAAGCTCCATCATATATCAGAGATCTGATTAACCTGTATGTTCCTAACAGAGCACTTCACTCTCAGACTGCAGGTCTACTGGTGGTTCCTAGAGTCTATAAAAGTATAATGGGAGGCAGATCCTTTAGTTATCGGGCTCCTCTCCTGTGGAACCAACCATTTTTGGTCCGTGAGGCAGAACTCTGTTTACTTTTATGACTGGGCTTAAAACTTTCCTTTTTGACAAAGCTTATAGTTGGAGTAGCTTAGGTTACCCTGATTTATCTCTATAGTTATGCTGCTATAGGCTTAGGCTGCTGGAGGACATCAGGGTCTGTTTTTCTCACTCTGCTGGGTTCTCCTACTGTTCTCCAATTTGCAATGTTTGTTGTTATTTCAACTTTTAATTTTGCACACAGAAAAGAACAAAAAGACAAATTAGAATAATTGAAAACCATTGCCATGGTTAAGTGACAAATCTTTAAGTTAGAAAACCAAGATTCATCTTAAATAATTTGGAATGAGGTTATATTAGCTTAACTAATTCAGAACAGCATTTTGTATGCTTTGTATGTATTTTGTATCCATTCACAATGCATCTCCAAGTCAGATAAAACATTATTTAAGGAAATAACATTTTAAAAATTATTAACTAAATAAAAAATCAATAACCTTGATTCTTAATTAATGTAATTATTTCTCCAGAAATAATTAAAAGGGTGGAGGAGCGTTTTAAGGGGACAATGACCGGAAGTTATGCTAGGAGAACATCCGGGTCACATCATGTCTCATCATGATTCATGTGACCAAGTACTACACTCACACCAAGCAATAGCTCTAATGACCCAGGAGAGTGGCGGGTGGGTCATTGATTTGCATCTGACTGAGATTGTGGAGGAGGATGGGCCTCCATGTCCTTAAAGCAGTGCACCAACTACATGTTGTTCAAGTTCGAGCCACCAGAATTGACAAAGACTCCTGGATAGGTGTCGAAACGTTTTCAGAAAGAACTGAACGGAAGTCCGGTTGCCTCCGATTTAAGCCTGTTTGCTGTTGGACAATGATGTGCAAAATGGAAGATTTTATTCCCCTCCAAAGAGGGGAACCACTTTGGAGGCAGAAACATTTTCCTCTACAGACAGCTCAACAGTGGCATCATAAAATGGACACAGCAAAGAATGGAACCCTCCAACAATGTTCTTCTGATGTTAATGAAGGGATGTCAGTTTGTAAGCAGCTAATGCACCTAAATAAAGAAACAGTGGAAAAATTCACTTCTTGATCAGCAAATCTAATGAATCTTAAGTAAGTTAGATTTACCTTACCCGTTGGGAGAAATCAATTAAAAATGTTCCCACATAGGTGAAATCCTCCTCTTCCTAGCTGGCTCCATCCCCTATCCTCTCCTCACTCTCCACAATCTCCAAGCTATCTTTCTGTCTCACCTAAAATCTCAAGCTATCAAAGTTCTTCTATCCAAAACCTGAACCAATGGCAACTCTCCAATAAACACCCAGATTTTGACTGAATACTGAGGCTCTTAAATGCCTGTCAAAACTCGCAGGCAATCTGAACCACTTCCCAAGGCAGTCACATGGCGCGGCTGGGTAGTGAGGCTCCGGCCATCATCATTTTCGGTTCCTCCCCTAAATGAAGCAAGCCTCGACACATGCTTTGCAGAAACACTCTCTCCATTACTCGACACACGCTTTGAAGGCTCGTCTCATAACATCACTACTCGTAGCACTATCGGACGATTGTGGAGCGAAACGAAAACAAGCTTTATGTTTAAAGAAACCATAGTTATATTTAACTAATCTAGTAGCAAGCCTTTTAGCTGCTAATGTTAGTGGACATTAGAAGTTGCTTTTGGTCATATTTGTGTAATAAGTCGACCGGAAAACACAAACATTATTGTCCCACCAGTGTTTTAAAACCCTGATGGAAATAAATTTTGTGATAAAACACATTAACATTTGTTTCAGAAGATTGCTAGCAAGTTGGTTAGCCCGTTAGTTTTAGTGAAAACACATTAGAAGTGTTCTTTTTTTTTTTACCAAAACTCAGTTTATTGTGCCCCATTCTGGTGAATGGGTACATCTGATTGCAATGAGTTGTTGCAGGGACCAAGGTTCCAGCGGTGAGCCAGCGGCTGCTCTCGCTCCCCCTTGTGCCAGCTCCAGGGAACTTTTCCACAGCTTCTCTGGCGAGGCTGCGCTTGGCACTGTCCTCCTACCGGGCCTATCAAGGCTGCAACGAGCCGGATCAGCAGTGCTCACTAGGCAGTTGTGGGGGATCTCTGCACAGCTTGTAGAGGTTCAGTTCACAGCTCCCTCCAGCTACAGGAAACCGCTTCACTCAGTCCTGGATCTGGCTTTCCCGCAAAAGCTGTGAAAAATCACAAACAGCCTGTTTCCGTTATGGCTGGCTGCTTATGTTTTGATGTCTGATTTTACAGAAAGCAGACTGTAGCTTTGGTTCCAGTCTGAGGAAATGTCAGCTCTCCAATGCTATCTGCTGTTGCGAACAGCAGGAAAAAGTTGTGAATTTCTGATTTTCAGGGCAATTCTGACATTTCTTCAGTCTGCTACTCAGCTCTTGTATTTTTGTGCTAAAAAAGCATTAAAACAGTTATAAAAACATTTAGATCACCAAATTCAATATTTGGAGCCTTTTAAAGTACAAGTTGGGCTATTTCTAATTTTGGATTTGGGTGGCAGTAATAGATTTCATGCTGGACCAGATTATTGGGAGCCATTTTTTCTCCAAATCATCTTTACGAGTACACTGTTCTTGGTAGATCACTGGTCTCAGCTTGTTTGTGGCTGTGTGGAGTTCTGATTTGCCAACTTGTTTAATACCTGTTTTGTTTCTTAATAAAAGATCCTAAGTGCTTAAAGGTGACCATTGATGCTTCCTTTAAACATTTAAGATGGGCTATACTAAACATGTTCATAATTTTTATTGCACAGAATTCCTCTCAGACAATGAGTTTTGTCTATTTTGAGCTCCTTCATGCAAATAATTTGTAGCTGGCTGCACCCCTCACCTCAAAGTTTACAATCATACTTTATACACGTGAAAATGGATGCCAGCAAATGCACAACGACACAGCTGTACATTTTTGATCCTGAGTCAGAACCAGGAGCGGGGCTTCCTGCGCAACCAGCAAGGATCAGCCCAATGAAAACAAAATAAATTAATTCACAGATACCATAATATCAGAGTTCCCCGTTGGTGGTGACAAGCTTGCATTGTGCTGTTTTTTAAATACGACAATAACGCAGCCCTCCTTCAACAGGACCACAACCCGCTGCCATAACAGCTGTTGTTATGTGTAATATGCTAACTCGCTCTGTCTACCTGGCTACCGTAATAACACTACACATAAAATTTTTCAATCATTCATCAATCGCTAAAAATCTTGGTGGGGCTGGCCAATAGATTTCCCTGCCTAACCCAGTACATGCATTCAAATTAAAAGTCGGAAAATTACTACGATTCCACAATAAGCATTTAATTAATAAAAAAACATTGTTCACAAAGGATTATTTTGGTGTTTTTGTCTTAATCCTTTTCACAGACTCATGCCAGAGGGTTTGCATACATTGTACATGTACGTATATTATTACGAAACTAACATTTACGTCTTGACTTAAATATATATCCTAATTTTTTATTCATATAATTCTTAAGTAGAACAATGACTAGTGCAAAATTAAGTTGTATTTTCCGGAGATGAAGTGTAGACTGCAAATTCTGTCGTGGTATGATGGCTCCCACAGTCGATTGGGATTGTCTGCCTGCATCCTTTTCATTGAAATTATCCATTTCTTTCTTCTTTCTTTGTCCTTCGGTAAATGAAAGAAACGTACATCCGACGATCTGGAATGCCTCTGTGTGCAACCGGGAGCACAACAAGTCGTAGGCATTGTTTAGATTCCAAAAATAAACTAACTAAAAGTACGCTCTAAATCACCCGTTTTGTCACGGTGGTAGGCAAAAACAGTACTGTTTTTGCCTACCACCGTTACGCGGATGTAGCGCGGATGTAGCTCGTGACGTCATGCATGAACTGGTCTATACACCTATCACTGTGTAGCAGGGGCAAAGACTCCAAGAGCCCCAAAGCCATTCATTTTGGCGATGCTGATTGGCCAAATATTTATAAATTTTCCCTAGGAACAGTATACGATTGGTTATTTCGCTACACTTGTGGGGCGCCTTGAGTGATAGCCCCACAAGAGAAATGATACGTTCTGTTGGTGGAAATGCACTGTTAAATGAGAGTCAATTGGTAGAGTCAATTAGTAGAAGTGTTTTAATAATTCTTATTACATGTAGCCACGTACTATTAAGTAAAAACTGACATTAATAATACTTTTAAAATCTATATATATTTTGACTTTTCCCCTTCACATCTAGGGAGGGCAGTGCCTGAGCGCCCCCTATGGGCCAGCCGCCACTACATCCATCCATCCATCCATCCATTGTCTTCCGCTTATCCAGGGTCGGGTCGCGGGGGTAGCAGCTTCATTAGGGAGGCCCATCAAGAATAAAATGAAGCCATGGATCTCTGTTCTCCGTGAATGGGGGAATGTGCACAGGCGCATGTTGTTTATTGCAGCCAACAACTAAACATTTGTCAGACGGCAAGCTCAACAGACCACACACGAACAAATTTCACTCAGGATCATTCGGATGTCAGACAGGAAATCTCGTGAATCCTCTCAAGATCAAACGTGAGTTCAGAGTAAATATACATGGACAACCAGGAAGAATAATAGCGATAGTTTGTGGACTAATATTAACAGAGAAAAAAACACAACAAAAAGAAAAGGCATTTGTTAAGGAAGCGGAGACAACGCTTGCCGCACTATGAAATGGAGACGAGTTGGGTTTTTTCTCTCTCTCTCAGGGAATCCCTCACCTCGCTTTCTGATTAGCTGGACATCACATTCAACAGGTTACATGCTCATTAGTCCTCAGGGGACACCACACATGCTAGGATATTGGGGCATGACAATCCAACATGTTGAATATTCCCGATGTGACAGGCCCGATCACTCTTAACACACCACACATGGCAGGGACATCTCTAAAGGTTATCTTAAGAGACACATTGATAATCAGCGCCTCCTGGAAGGGGAAGATTGGTGCGAAAATCAGGCTAAAAATCATGCCGTGTGAATCAGCCTTTATTTTTCAAAAGATTTGTCATATTTCAGGTTTCATCTTCTCTACCACTAAACCTGGCCCAGTTTTGAAGAACATCATCTGATAAGTTTAAAAGTTTTTGAACAACTTCTTATGTGAAGTTGCTTCACCAGAACTTTCACAGCTGATTTTTTAAAAGAAAACCTTGAAGCAAACAGTTTTCTATATAATTTGAGGAATTTTGTAGAAATCTTGATGAATTGTTATTTAAAGCTGTTTGTTCATCATTCCCCAATTCACATATAGAAGAGTTGCAACAGTTGTAGAAAGAGAAGGATGTGGGCAGGCATAGTGGGCAGAGTGCAATTTGTGTCAACTGAAAAAATGTCTTCTCGCCTTTTCTCTGACTGGGACTAATCAAATGACTACAGGATACAGCCAACTTTTACCCTATTGGTGCATTAAAATATACCCATCGGGGTATCTGATATAGCATGTTGTACGTGTCTGTGACTCTCCATGCAGATCAGGTCTCCGAGCTGCTGAAGCCTCATAGAATCTGCCTGGTGACACCAGTTCTTCTGCACCAGTCCAACCAGTCATGTGGGAGATCGGGCAGCAAGTTTGTAGTAAGTGACATATAAATTCAATTTGGAGTTCTACATGGCTTATATTTATTTTATGAGGTTCACAGTAAATATAAAGACATCCGCTGAGATTTCTATGACAATATTGGAATATTTGTGACTTCTAATGAGACTAAAGGGTGAGAGTAGGGTGAATCTTTCAGTGTTCCCGGAGGTGACAGCACAGATGTCTTTCAGAGGGGATTTGTATCAGCTTTGAAAGTGAGGTTGGCTTATGTTGAGGTGGATGTTGTGACCATAGAAGGTGATGTTGGCTATGGATAAAGACCAATCATGACTGCTTCAGTTTTAGAGCTATGTAGAGGCTAGCTCCATCCATGTTTTTGTCTCCTTCAGACAGAAGATGACAAGAGATGCGAGTTCTAACGGTTATGAGGGTTGAGTGCGCTGTGGTTTTGACTTATAGTTGTGTGTGTCATTAGAACAGCAGTAAATTGAAACTCCTTGGCAGCTGATGACTCGATCAGGAGGAAGATAGACAATTTAAGCCAAGGGCTAAAACTCAGGCAGCACAAGGATGGATCTATATGGTTTGAATCTTTAGCATATACAAGAGATTACTAGGAGACGCCTGGTTGCTCAGTGGTATGTGGAGCCAATTGAGAAGTATACTATGACTGACTATATCAAATCGAGCAAATGCATTAACAAGGAGAAGGAAAGACATCAGGAATGTCACAAAAGGGGTGGCAGCTGTGGAGGACCAGATGCAGACAAAAGAGAGGCAGCGGTGGAGCAAAAAATAAAGATGTTTAGTCAGTGATACAAAAGAACTTAACTAGCCAAATATGATAAGCACATGAGAAGGAGGTTGTTTGTGATTCTCACCAGAGCTGTCTCTGTAATGTGGGCAAAGCAGAGACCCAGTGTTTGAGGTGGTCCTGAAAGAAATTGGCTTCTAAATTTCCCAGTATTTGTATGGATGGGAAATTGGATATTAGCTCTATCTGATAAGATATCTGGGTCATGATTTTTTTTTGTGGTCTAATTACTGCACTTTTTATCCTGGGAGGAACATAGCCAGCATGTAGAGGGTGGCTGATAACAGAGGTCATCAGGGGCCTTAATGTTTGTGTGTTTTTTGTTGCAAGTAGTTGGAAATGAATCCAAAACAGGTTGAGGGTTTGCTCCACCTGATGGTGTCCTCTGTCTCCGCATGGGAGCATCAGAAAGGCAACTGAGGGGAAGACTAATGGCAGGCAGGAGGCAGCTCATGCGGCTCTAACTGCGGCAGTAAATAAACTGACGTGCAGAAATCTCTAGGTATTTAAAGTCAAGTTTTAAAGTCAGTTTTATGCCCCACATAAAAATACTTTGGTCACCTATGCTTTTAATTCCTATTTTAGTGTACTGAGTGTAACTAAATAGGCAATTATATCTCCAAAGGATTTGTGTTTGTTGAAAATTGAGATACTACTTTTATCCGGAAATGCAAATGTAAAAAGTATTTACATTACCAGTCATACAATGTTATTGAGTCTATAAAAAAACATACAGTTCTTGGCAGTCCCAAATGTTTTCTACAACAAACTCCAATAGACATTCTTCAGCTTGTGGCTCATATGGTCATCTGGATTTCAGATTAATAAATCCAAGATGTTTGTTTCCTATCTTCCATGTCACTTGGAAGTTTTTAACTTGGAAAAAAAAAACATTCTTACAATGTGGCCCCTGTCCCCAACACTGATGTCGCATGCTCAAAGCAGGATCGAACCTAACATGATCTGACTCATATATAGCTTGAAGGAGGATGTGAAGATTAGCAGAGTGTTCTCACTTGGAAAAAATGATTCAAAGTCAGCATTTGCTTTATGCAGGGTGCATCAGTGAATGTTCCATGTTCAAAAATATGCAACAAAACAGTCCAGTTCTTGCTTTGCTGGTTTTTTTGCATGGTTCAGGAGATTGAGCTGTGGTCCAACAGTCAGATGTATGATCCCTAGTCAAGTTGGGTTCAATGGTTCTGTCATTCTGAAACACTGAAATCCACCCAGGTTAAATTCATTGTCTGAGTCTAGATCATTTCTGTGTGTTTCATCTAGAATTTCCAAACATCATTAAATCTGTCTTTCATGTTTCTGTCTCAGGTGCTGAGTCTGTGGAGAGGCTACGTGGTCACAAACAAGCAGCCACTTAGGGTGAAGAACAGCTCACAAAAAACTCTGTTTGAACAATGTAGATTAAAAAACAAAACCCGAGTGTTTACTATTCCCTGACCTTTTGGATCTGATTAACTGTAACTTGCATCTTATTGAGTATGTACATTAAAATTCAGTTAAAATTTGAGATGCTTTCAAATGCTCCAAAGATTTTTTTTATGTATATAATTTTTTACTAGTGTAAAAGCTTAATGGAAGCCAAGCTTATTGCATCAAGATGAAGACAAAAAAATCTGTGATATGTCAAAAAGTGGACAAAAACATCCCGGTCCAGCTGCAAAGGTTGACTGTAGTCGGCATCTCTCTTCTGATGGGCTTTGTCCCTCTTCATTCTCGCTTTGAATGGTTCATCTAATCTCTTACTTCCTCACAATGGACCATCAAATCCACGTCCAGGCTCAATTCGGAGGTTAGCCAATCAAGGCTGAGCCCTACGAGAAAAACGGTGAAGTCGCAAGTTCAGTCTTGCCAGTCAACATGTTATGCTTTAATGGAAAAATTCCCACAGTGAAACTTTTAAAGTGTTAATGAAAATAACTTGTCAGTCACTACAAAAACATTTTTGAAAGCATGCAAGGCAGAGCCCATTGGAGGAGAGATGCCAACTAACGCTACACTCATCCTTAGCAAGCTGGGGCCGCAGGAAGAGTAATTGTCTTACAATCTGAAAGTTGTGGGTTCAAATTCAGCTTCAGCTTCCTCCAGCCACATGTTGAGGTGCCCCTGGACAAAGCACTTAACTCAAGTTGCCTACTGATTGGTATATGATTGTGTTAGTAAAGACAATTAGGTGAATATGGCTATAGGGAAAGCACTTTAAGTGGTATCATTATTAAAGCAGCATATAAACTTATATATAACTTTATAAATGTAATTTTATCTATATTTATTAACTCAAGTGAACCTTTTCTATATTTTTTGAAATACTGCAAACACTGACCAAATTTTCCTCTAAAAACACTTTACAAACAGGTTCATGAGCAGGTCTGTTGAATGCAATGTGGTCCAAATTCTGTTCAAATCATTTCAGTACAGTCCAAGCATATTAATAGATTCAGACCCAGTGTAATGAAGGGCAATTTCATTGTAATCCAGTTGATCATGCCAATTGATAAAAGAGTAATTAAGCGAAAACTCAGTTGATCGCATTGAGTCATTGACCTTGCAGCGGTCCCTTCTTAAAAACGTGATAAATTATGATTTATTTCAACATTTTGACAACATTTTTAAACAATGCTCGCCTAAACATTTTATAATGTGTTACGTGTGAATTATATGTCTCTCAGTCGTCTCACCTTATTTTGCATGGCTATGTCTATGATTTAACTATCCTTGTGTGCAGGTTGAGAGCACATTCAGCTACCTGGAGATTTCTTCCATCAACATTTACAGCCTCACACAGGTACACCAGCCTTTACAATTTTAACTATGTTATATCATAATTTCAGTTTCCTTAACTTTGTGTCCTAAATTTAAAATGTTTTATTTTTGTATTAATTGGAAAGACTATATGAAATGCACAGCAGCTTTACTTAAAATACACTTTTCAACCAAATTAAATTAACTCTGAAAGGACATCAGGAAACAAAAAAACCTACTGGATATCCACAGTGATACAGACTTGGTAGGAACATTGGGATGCTACATCATTTAGATGGAAACAAAAATGATCAACCCACAGAGGAGTGAATTTAAAGACACTTGAAATAAATTATGTAGTTGACCGATCTACTTTGCCTAAAGATCATTGCAGCGATCAAACCCAGTAGCTTGTAGGGCACCTACATGTTTGTTCCATGCTTGACAAAGTTAGGGAGCACTCCTGATGGAACGATGAATAGTGTCCTCGAGTGTCTCCTCCCAGATCTGGACCAGGGCATCACCACCAAGCTTGAGGACAGTCTGAGGTGTGACCCTGATAGTGTCAAACAGACCAAAGCATACAGGTATTGATCTAGAGGTTTTTCATTGGAGTTAGATAAAGGGAGCGTGGGCGGCACCTTAAAGGTATTAGTTACGTCATCCTCCAGGAACTGCTTACATACTCTTGCTACATGGCGGAGCACTGATGTGCACCAGAGTTTACCCAGACCCAATTGGATCATCATGGGATCTGACAGTGGATCCAGGGATTTCATCTAATAGTACTCAGGGTGCTGTGAGCTAGCCTGGGTGTGTTGGATTGGTTGTCGGTAGGATTTGGACTTGGAGCGGCGCGGGAAAAACAAAACATAGAAATATATCGGATTTGGAAAAGGCGGATTTTGGCATAAACTGGTATGTGAATGGTTCGGGTGGAAATGGAGGTAGAAAATGAGGAAGGTATGGATTTTGAAGGGTGGACGCTAGTGGGGAGAGGAAGAGGGAGAGGACGTGGAAGAAATAAAACAGATGAAGGAAAGGGAATTCAAGGTAGTAAACGAGAACTGGAAGGAAGTAGTTCAGACGAAGAAAGGATAGTTAGGAGGAAAGTTGTGAGGGAGGAATTTAAAATAATATTAAAGGGGAAGTCCGGTCAACAAGGAAAAATCAGGGTATCATTAGCTATAACTAAAACTAATACATTTGTGGTTATTTAATGAACTTATCTTTAATCAATAAGAAAATAAAAACATAAATTGTCGTCTGAATCACTGTGTATGGGGGCTGACATGACTGCCCAAATATGGGCAGTAAGGGGCGTTTGACATCACATCCTGTGACGTGGAAGAGCGGAAGCGGCGACAGCATTTCTCTCCGCTTTCCATGCAAAGTCAATAGGAGCCGTTCTACACAGCTGCGATCATCAATAATTATTTCGGATTTCCAGAGGACTTCACCGCTGACATTCCCAAGAGCTATTGCTGAAGCAACAATGCCCACGTGCATGGCCATCGGATGTTCCAACACAACTGGTAAAAGAGGAAAAAACATTGCTTATTCAATTATTTCAACACAGTCACTTCAGCGATCTCTCCTCCGCTCTGTGTGTGTGTGTGTGTGTGTGTGTGTGTGTGCGCGCTCAGCTGCAGCGCCGGTGCAAAGCCGTGATCAGCCCAGCATGTGCTGGAATGCTCTTATATTTTAATACTTATACTATAATAATCAGCTAACTTAAGTCACTTCAGCGATCTCTCCTCCGCTGTGTGTCTGTGTGTGTGTGCGCGCGCTCTGCTGCAAACTGAAACTGAAACCTCGTCTGTTAGATGCAAAGCCGTGCTGCGCGGAGCGCGCACACACACACACACACACACACACACACACACACACACACACACACACACACACACACGCGTGTATAGATATATACTGTAGGACCCGACTGAGTTTGATCTTGGAAAATAGTGCGGCGTGACAAACAGAGCGTTGAAACTTGCTCAACAGCGGGTCCGCCGAGTGACGTCAAAAAATGGGAGGTGACAGTACTATTCTTGACCAAGATGGATTCCTCCACATAAACATGATTAAATGAGAATTATTATTAATTAAAAAAACTTATAATTTTTTGCACAGTATGTAGTAGTTTTATATTTAAAGTACTTTCAGCAGTTTTAATTCTGATTTTGACCGGACTTCTCCTTTAAAACTTAAGAATGAGCAAGAACAGGATAACATCAGCCCCATTGTGGTGTCAAGAGAAATCAATTCAATCAATTCAATTTTATTTATATAGCGCCAAATCATAAAACATGTCATCTCAAGGCACTTTACAAAATCAAGTTCAATCATATTATACAGATTGGGTCAGATTATACAGATTGGTCAAAATGTCCTATATAAGGAAACCAGTTGATTGCATCAAAGTCCCGACAAGCAGCATTCACTCCTGGGGGACCGTAGAGCCACAGGGAGAGTCGTCTGCATTGTCCATGGCTTTGCTGCAATCCCTCATACTGAGCAAGCATGAAGCGACAGTGGGAAGAAAAACCTCCCATTAACGGGAAAAAAAAACCTCCGGCAGAACCGGGCTCAGTATGAACGGTCATCTGCCTCGACCGACTGGGGTTACAGAAGACAGAGCAGAGACACAACAAGAGAGACAAAAAAGCACAGAAGCACACATTGATCTAGTAATCTGTTCTACATTAGATGGTAATAGTCGGTGATCTGTCCTCCCTGGATGATTTCACAGCTAACAGAACGTCAGACCAGGTGTACCTACTATGAAGAAAAAAGAGAGAGAACAAAAAGTTAAAAGCTGAAATGACAACAGTCATTTCAATGTAATGCAATGCAAATCTGGAGAACAGTAGACTGGAGAACAGTAAAAATCAGTAGAGTGAGAAAAGTAGGCCCTGATGTCCTCCAGTAGGAGGACATCAGGGCCTACTGGCCTACTGGCCAGTAGGCCAGTTTTTTTTTTCAAATAAAAAAGAAAATTGGAGATGTTGAAATGGTAAAGATTTTGAGAGATGGAAACCTATTGGTAGTTTGTAAAAATGAAGAACAAATGAATAAGGCTTTAAATGTGGATAATATCTGTAAAAAAAAACTGTGTTGGAGAAAAAAATCATGGGAGAAAAAAAAAGATAAGAGGAGTTATTTATGGGATCCCTATAGATGAAGATCTTGATAAACTTAAGAGAAGTATTGTGGGTGCAAAAGTGAATAACTTGAAGAGATTGTCAAAAACAATAAATGGAGAAAGAGTAGGAAGTTTATCAATCCTCATTAAATTTGAAGAAAAAGAATTGCCACAAAACATCACAATAGGTTATCTCAGTTTTCAGGTCAGACCTTATATCCCTCCACCACTTCGTTGTTTCAAATGTCAAAGGTATGGACACATAGCAGCAGTTTGTAAAGGGAAGCAGAGATGTCCAAAATGTGGGGAAGATCACAAGTTTGAAGAATGTAAAGAAGAAGTACAAGAAAAATGTTGTAACTGTGGAGGGCAACATAGTTACATATGGAGGATGTGAAGTAAGAAAGAAGGCAAAAGAAATCATACAGATTAAAATGACTAAAAACATAAGCTATGCAGAAGCAGTTAAAAATGTGAAGGAACAGAAAACAAGAAAGAGTGAACAAACACCGAGTCAAATTCCACAGCAAGGCAAAGTACAGTCAGAAGAAAATATCACAATACCAGTAGAAAAACTAATTATTTGTAGCATATGTTATCAACTGTACTGACCAAGCCAAGCATAAAACTGAGAAGATTAAAATAATAGTGAGAGGAGCTGAAAAGTTTTTGGAGTTTAAAGAGGGATCGTGGGAGAACATAAACAAAAAGTTGGAGGTAGATGGGAGACCAGGACCATCAGGTGAAAGTAGTACATGTTAATATTACAATAGAATGCAAGAAGTTTAATTGCTAACGGACAGGAACTTAAAGGTTATTGATAGTCTTGAAGAACAACCAGAAATTATTTGTGTTCAGGAAACATGGTTAAAAACAACATTAGATTTTGTGATTAAAGGGTATAATAGTATAAGAAGAGATCGACAGGAGGGAGGTGGAGAAGGATGTGGAATATTTATTAAGCAATGGATACAATATCAGGTATTAAGGAAAGGGAAAGAACTTGAATATATAGTAATTGAGATATGGGAACAAGAAGGTAAATTTAAAATAATACATTTTTATAATCCATGTAAAACATTATCAATTGAAATAATGGAGGAGTTAACTGAATATTTGGAAGGGAAAGTAATTTGGTGTGGGGATTTTAATGCAAATAGTACATTGTGGGGTAAGTGTAATGATAAAAATGGACAAGTTATAGAAGAATTAATGGAAATGTAAAATCTTGTATGTATTAATGATGGGAGGGGAACAAGAATCAATGTAAGAACAGGGATGGAATCAAGTTTTGGATTTAACAATTGTCTCAAATGTTTTAGCTGGTATATGTGAGTGGTTCATTGATAGTAGGTAGTGATCATTAACCCATAACAATAAGAGTAGGATTATATTTAAATAATAAGAATATAAAGGTCAATAAAAAACTGAATTTTAATAAGGCAGACTGGGTTAAATTTAGATACTTGAGTCAAATAAACTTGGGAAAAGTAGATATGAGAATGGATATAAATGATGTAAATTTCAAAATTTGTAAGATAATCATGGAAGCAGCAGATAATTCTATAAAGAAAGCAGGGTGTAAAAATAAGACAATGGTACCATGGTGGACAAATGAATGTAAAGAAGCAATAAGGTTAAGAAATAAAGCATTTAAGGTACTAAAAGGTAATCCAATTTCTAAGAATTTAACTGATTATAAAAGAAAGCAAGCAATGGTAAGGAGAACTATTAAGAATGCAAAAAGAGAATATTGGAGAAATGTTTGTAGCACAATAGGGAAAGACACAAAAATAGAAAAAAAATTGGAAAATAATTAAAAGAATGAATGGCATAAAGAGAGAGTTTGAATATCCTATATTAAAAATAGATAATATAAATATAATAAAAGATGTAGATAAAGTTGAAATATTGGCAAGAACATTTAGTAAAACTCACAGTTCAAATAATATTAGTGAAGAGGGAAGAAAAGGAAGAGAAAATACAAAATGTAAATATAAAGATTTATTAGAGTGTTGAAGAAACAAATAATTTATTGAATGTTGAGTATACAAAAGCTGAACTGAATGATGCACTTAGAAAGACAAAAAATACAGCACCAGGTAAAGATCAAATTTGGTATAGAATGATAAGTCAACTTAGTGAAAAATCGAAAGATATAATATTGCAATTATATAATAAAAATTGGGAGGAGGGAAAATTACCGATGAACTGGAAGGAATCAATTATAGTACCAATAGCTAAACCAGGGAAAGATAATTCAAACCCACAAAATTACAGACCAATAGCTTTAACATCAAATCTATGTAAAATAATGGAAAAAATGATTAATAATAGACTAGTATATTAGTTAAATAATAAAGGATATACAGGTAAAAGCCAGTAAATTAGAATATTTTGAAAAACTTGATTTATTTCAGTAATTGCATTCAAAAGGTGTAACTTGTACATTATATTTATTCATTGCACACAGACTGATGCATTCAAATGTTTATTTCATTTAATTTTGATGATTTGAAGTGGCAACAAATGAAAATCCAAAATTCCGTGTGTCACAAAATTAGAATATTGTGTAAGGGTTAAATTTTGAAGACACCTGGTACCACAAACTAATCAGCTGATTAACTCAAAACACCTGCAAAGGGCTTTAAATGGTCTCTCAGTCCAGTTCTGAAGCCTACACAAACATGGGGAAGACTTCAGATTTGACAGCTGTCCAAAAGGCGACCATCGACACATTGCACAAGGAGGGAAAGACACAAAAGGTTATTGCTGAAGAGGCTGGCTGTTCTCAGAGCTCTGTGTCCAAACACATTAATAGAGAGGCAAAGGGAAGGAAAAACTGTGGTCAGAAAAAGTGTACAAGCGATAGGGATCACCGCGCCCTAGTCAAGATTGGGAAAAAAAACCCATTCAAAAATGTGGGGGAGATTCACAAGGAGTGGACAGCTGCTGGAGTCAGTGCTTGAAGATCCACCACCAAGAGACGCTTGAAAGACATGGGTTTCAACTGCCGCATACCTCGTGTCAAGCCACTGTTGACCAAGAAACAGCGCGAAAAGCGTCTCACCTGGGCTAAGGAAAAAAAGAGCTGGACTGCTGCTGAGTGGTCCAAAGTCATGCTTTCTGACGAAAGCAAATTTAGCATTTCCTTTGGAAATCGAGGTCCCAGAGTCTGGAGGAAGACAGGAGAGGCACAGGATCCACGTTGCCTGAAGTCTAGTGTAAAGTTTCCACCATCAGTGATGGTTTGGGGTGCCATGTCATCTGCTGGTGTCGGTCCACTCTGTTTCCTGAGATCCAGGGTCAACGCAGCCGTCTACCAGGAAGTTTTAGAGCACTTCATGCTTCCTGCTGCTGACCTGCTCTATGGAGATGGAGATTTCAGGTTCCAACAGGACTTGGCGCCTGCACACAGCGCAAAATCTACCAGTGCCTGGTTTACGGACCATGGTATTTCTGTTCTAAATTGGCCAGCCAACTCCCCTGACCTTAGCCCCATAGAAAATCTGTGGGGTATTGTGAAAAGGAAGATGCAGAATGCCAGACCCAACAACGCAGAAGAGTTGAAGGCCACTATCAGAGCAACCTGGGCTTTCATAACACCTGAGCAGTGCCAGAAACTCATCGACTCCATGCCACGCCGCATTAATGCAGTAATTGAGGCAAAAGGAGCTCCAACCAAGTATTGAGTATTGTACATGCTCATATTTTTCATTTTCATACTTTTCAGTTGGCCAACATTTCTAAAAAATCCCTTTTTTGTATTAGCCTTAAGTAATATTCTAATTTTGTGACACACAGAATTTTGGGTTTTCATTTGTTTTCCACTTCAAATCATCAAAATTAAATGAAATAAACATTTGAATGCATCAGTCTGTGTGCAATGAATAAATATAATGTACAAGTTACACCTTTTGAATGCAATTACTGAAATAAATCAAGTTTTTCTAAATATTATAATTTACTGGCTTTTACCTGTATGTCAAAATATCAAAGTTGTTTTCGAAAAGGGAGGAGTACTAATGATCCAATGCTATGTCTAAAGCGTGAAATTAGAAGAGCACAAGTAAATAAAGAAAGTGTAGTGGCAGTATTTTTTGATATAGAAAAAGCATATGATATGATGTGGGTTGAGGGATTATTAATTAAATTATACATGTTGGGTATTAAAGGGAAAATATTTTAATGCATTAAAGACTTTTTAACAAATAGGAAAATACAAGTTAGAATTGGTGAAGTGATCTCAGGAAAATATATAGTAGAAAATGGAACTCCACAGGGGAGTATTATAAGTCCATTATTGTTCTCAATTATGATAAATTATGTTTTCAAAGATATTGGAAAAGGAATGGGATGTTCACTTTTTGCAGATGATGGAGCTGTTTGGAAAAGAGGGAAAAATGTAGATTTCATTGTAAAGAAATTACAAGAGGTTATTATTGAAATAGAGAAATGGGCGTTGCAATGGGGATTTAAGTTTTCAGTGGAAAAAACAAAAGTAATGATATTTAATCAGAAAAAAATAAACAAGGAAATAAAATTAAAATTATATAACCAAGAATTAGAGTTGTTGATAAATGTAAGAAAATCTTAAATATTTTGAGATGCTTGGCTGGCAGTGACTGGGGAGCAGATAGGCAATCGCTAAAACAGATTTATACAGGTATGGTAAGATTTAACATAGACTTTGGTTGTATAGTTTACGGTTCAGCAGCTAAAACACATCTGGCTAAATTAGACATTATCCAACACCAGGCATTAAGATTATGTACTGGAGATCATCCTACTTGGGAAATTTTAAATCCATGTTGGGTAAAAGAAAATAAATAAATGAGGAGTTTTGGATGGGCAATTGAAAAGAAAATAAAAGAATTTAAAATGAATGATTTAGAAATTACTCAAACAGCACCAATATCAATTATACCACTATGGATTTTACCAGAAGCGACAGTAGATATGGCAATAATGGTAAAGAAACATGATAAATCTTACATTGTAGATAGTTATTCAGTACAGTTACATTTAAACAATTATTATCAATATATTCAAATTTATATTGATATTGTGGGAGTGGTGGCCTAGTGGTTAGAGCACAGAGCTTCGGTCCCAGTGGTTCTGAGTTCAACTCCCACAAGCTGCCATTCTGGGTCCCTGAGCAAGACCCTTAAGCCCCAATTGCTCCCCTGGCACCGCACAGTGGCAGCCCAATGCTCCCCAAGGGGATGGGTTAAGATGCAGAAGTGAATTTCTCCATTGTGAGATCAATAAAGTTCAATTATTATTATACAGATGCATCAAAAATAAATGGAAAAATAGGAATAGCATTTGTAGTACCAGAATTCAATATAAGACTGGGAAAACAAATTACAGACGGATTATCAGTATACACAGGAGAAATGTTGGCAATATTATTAGCTTTACAATGGGTAGAAGACATAAAACCATTAAAAACAGTAATTTGTTCAGATTCAAGCTCTGCATTTTTAAGTTTAAAATTTAATCAATGAGATAGTAGGATAGACATTTTATTAGAAATATTTCATACATTATTCAGAATACAAAATGATAGGTATATTTGTGTGGGTTCCAGCACATATTGGGGTAGAAGGAAACAAGACGGCAGATAAAATGGCAAAGAGGGCGATTCAAAATCCTATTAATTTTACAGTTAAAACAAGTAAGTCTGAGGGGAAGAGTATTATTAAAGAAAAACTGATGGAAAAATGGCAAAAAATGTGGGATGAAGTAAGCACCAGAAGATGGTTTTATAAAACTCAGAAGACAGTAAGAGAAAGAAGAAATGGAAGACGAAATAGAAAGGAGGAGAGGGTAAAGATGTTAAGATTAGGGCATACAGGACTTAATTATACACTTTTTAAAATTCAAGAGCATAATACCGGCAAATGTGATTATTGTGGAAATTATGAAACAATAGAACATGTTATATTAGAATGTCATAAATATGAAAGAGAGAGAAGATATATGAGGAAAGAGTTTAAATGTATTAAGGAAAAGGTTATTTCGATTAACAAATCCTCTCTACTAGGCTAGTGAAACTTAACTAAACTACTACGCGAAATGAAGATAAAAAGAAACTAAGCTAAGGAACTATTTACATGCAAAAACTGAACAAAAGACAAAACAAAGTGGTTGATCATAATCAGAATAATTCAGTGAATCCTGTTCACTGCAGATCTGATAAAAAAAACATGGAATGGAGTTAAATTAGCTTAACTAATTTAGAACAACATTTGGCATGTTTTCAATCCATTCACAATGCGAATCCTGGTTTAACAAAACGTTATTTGATTAAATAAAATTTTGTTTAAGTTAAAGAACGAAGGCTAATCTTAAAGAATATGGAATGAGCTTAAATTAGCTTTACTAATTCAAAACATAAAAAAAACATTTGGTATGTGTTTCAACCCATTCACAATGCAAATCCTGAGTTACACAAAGCATTATTTGAGGAAATAGCATTTTGAAGTATGATTTGCTCCGTAAAATCATTCCCTTTAGGAGCGCTTGCTTTTATTTATGCGATTCTACCTTCGGGGGCTAGGGGTCGCTGCGGCGATCGGTCGCTAAAATCGGTTACTCCTAAAGTTAAACAAAACGCCTTTAAATCGACATTAATATTCTATATTAATGCGGTAATAAGGCTCATAGCACTATCGAACGGTGGAGTGAAACAAACAAGCCTTATGTTTTAAAACAAGCTCCTTTTGAAAGTCCTTAACCGGATGTAACCAGAAGCTAAATAGCATTTTTGGCTAGCGGATTTTCGGCACTGACTTTAAAAGCTTCTGCTTTTATTTTAGTCATAATGAGTGGCCGGATAACATAAACATTAATATCCCATCAATGTATGAAACCCCTGTGGAGATAACGTTTGTAATAACCATAAAAACACACTTGAATCATATTAGCAATGCCATGGAACAGGATGCTAGCATGGGCTAATTCCGTTAGCCCCTTTGTTTAAAGACACCATGTGAGCGCCTTGCACAAACATTTTCCAATGACCATGTAACCTTTCCCTTTGGGTCTTTCTGTCCAACCTGTCGGTGCCTCGTGTGAGTTCGGTCCACTTTGGCCATCCAAGGAAGGAGCACTGAAAAGCAGGGAAAATCGTTGGTCTGTTCAGCAGCAGACTGCGGCCATGCAGCTATGGGCTAGCCGGCAGCATGGTCGGGCAGCTTGGAGACCCTGCAGCGTCTCTGATCTCTCAGCTTGTCTGGTGAGGGGAGGCGACTGATCCGCGTCGTCTCGGCTCCGCTTTCCTGCAATAGCTGACAAAAATAAATAAAGCTGTTTCGGCATTCTGTACTTCGTGGCTGGTTGCGCAGAAGTCAGAGTGCAACTTAGCTTCGATCTGGGTGATGAATCTCCAGAGTCAGTTAGGTCCTCCGCTCCGCAGAGGACGAGAATTTCCTCCCCCCTTTTGTCACTCCATTGAAGCAGGCAGATGAGTTTCACAGAACGCCTGTTCTATGCAGTTGGTGGGCTTTTGGGGCCTTGAGGCCCGCATAGTGCTAGCTGTTCTCAAGCCAACCTCTCTCCTCCTTTGACCCAGGCAGAAGAAGGTGAAGAAGTAGCTTTGTCCTGGAGTGTTCCAGGAAGAAGTGGTCTGAGAGAAGTGAGGGTCTGGTAAGAAGTGCTCTGACCTCCTGTCTGTGGGAGTGGTTTGTAGCATGGACCCTGCTGTGAGGAGAGGTCTGGGTTTACAGCAGGCACCCTGCGGAGAGACAGTCTTTGCAGCAGGGTGGTGGAATTCATTCTGGTCCCTCCCACATGGTTAGAATTCAATCTGACATCAATCATTTCATCATGGCTTTAATATGGCACAACAAGGTCAAGAACAAGACAAGGCAGGCAAAAACATTGGACATCTTCTTACCAATGGCTTTCAAATAATCTGGCAACAAGAAGCTGTGGGGGCCTGATATACAAAGGCTGGTCAATAGATGAATGAAACAAGCTTAATTGTGCTGCTACAGGTGAGTGGATGACAAGTTCAGCAGATCACACTGATTGCAAGGTGAATAGGGAGAAGAGTGAGGCAGCAGACAGACATCTGAGCCAGAAACATAAAACATACATAAAGCACTGAGTCTTAACATTCTCCAGACATCAGCCATCTCAAGCCTGAGGGACACTTAACACACGGAGATGTCTCCTCTGACCATCACAGACCAATCAAAAACTGGTCAGGGTTAACTATGTTACAGGCAGCGGAACAATCTTCTTTCATTTGAGAAAAGTAGAGAGCACCAGTGGCAGACCTGTCAATTCTGGTGTCATATGTTAAATTTCAACCAGACTCTACTGTGTCAAGCAATGAGGACAGGGACATTAGAGAACATGAGGCTCTCAGACCACCCCAATGAATGTCTGTTTTGGTTAGAGGTATTCACACCAGTGGCTAGCTGGAGGCCACTTTGTAGTTAGGGCTTTTACTCTTTTCTCTAACAAGCATACCAGTCTTGGTGATGGGTTGAGGAAGTTCTACAACTCTGTCCAGCTCTCAAAGAATAACTGCCTGGCTCTTAAAATCTTCTACACAAACAAAGACAAAGCAGATCTCCAGCCAATGGCACATATGAATGTACCATCCTTGAGATGTTGGACAACCTCTGTAGGGTCCAGGTCTCACTTCATGCAACCAATTGTAACTCTGACCCTAGCCAAATGTAAAACTAGTAAAAAGACAAACAGAAAGCAGGACGAGAGGAAAATGGCAGTTTAAACCATTCTTGTTTTAGTAGGTTGGCTCAACCAGCACACCTGTTAATTTCGTAACGCAAAAGCAGCTGAAGTGATTAACAACCGCTATATCACCTAACTGACCAGAGCAATATCCTACGTGTTTAAATGGCTTGATGTTACTCTTTGATTAAAGTGTTCATTTGATTTTTTGTTTAGCAAGAGTGTTAAAAGAAATAAGATCATGCCGCCAATGAATCTTAAACTTGGAGTATGCTTGTGTGGACAGTCACTCATGACATACATGAATTACAGATTGAGTTGGAGACAGACAGGGAAAGTCTGTCATTCAGTGTCCTTCATGATGAAGATCTTGTGGCCATGATCAGCCACATGACTGCGTCACTAAAGAGGATCTTTCCTGATTCTTCTCCAGGGTGAGTTCTCTTCTCCAATGTGCTTCTTGTCTTAAAATAGTGCAGATAAATGTAATATCAGTGCAACTATCACTACTTTTATTAAGCATGGCAGCCATTTTTTTCATTTTAGTGTGGCTTTAGATCACAACATAATACTGAGTCTAACTTATTAAAAGTGCGTAATGACTGTTGATGCAAAGTGACCTGTTGTTCTGGTTTGTTATATCTCACTGCCTTGCCTTTGATAACATTGATCACTCTGTTCTTCTGCCTCATTTAGACCACTGTGTTGGTATCCATGACTCAGCTCTGTAGTGGCTTACCTCCTACTTCACAGACAGAACTTTCTGTGTAATTTTCAATAATTTCTCCTCCTCCACTACACCTCTCTCGTGGGATGCCACAAAGCTACATTCTTGGTCCTCCTCATTTTTCCTCTTTATATGCTGCCTCTTGGATCAGTTATAATTCAGTACCAGCTTTTCTTTCATTGTTATTCTGATGATTTACAGATTTACCTATCCTGAATATATTCTATTTGGTGACAATGGTACTGTTGATGATGGTTCTCTGACTTTTAAACTAAACAGTTCTGTTAAGAACTTGGGAGTAATAACTGACAAAGATTTCAAATACAATAGGCAAATTCCATCCATCCATCCATTGTCTTCTGCTTATCTGGGGTCGGGTCGCGGGGGTAGCAGCTTCAGTAGGGAGGCCCAGACGTCCCTCTCCCCAGCCACTTGAGCCAGCTCCTCTGGGGGAATCCCAAGGCGTTCCCAGGCCAGCCGAGAAACATAGTCCCTCCAGCGTGTCCTGGGTCTTCCCCTGGGCCTCCTCCCGGTGGGACGTGCCCGGAACATCTCACCAGGGAGGCGTCCAGGAGGCATCCTAACCAGATGCCCGAGCCACCTCAACTGGCTCCTCTCAATGTGGAG
The DNA here is from genome assembly GCA_037039145.1 of Fundulus diaphanus. NCBI lineage: Eukaryota > Metazoa > Chordata > Actinopteri > Cyprinodontiformes > Fundulidae > Fundulus > Fundulus diaphanus. The sequence goes on from CM073134.1 coordinate 49,891,234, forward strand.
GAGCAGCGGCTCTACTCTGAGTCCTCCTCGGATGACTGAGCTACCCTTTTCCGGCTCAAGACAATAGTCTCAGATTTGGAGGCACTGATTCTCATCCCGGCGGCTTCGCACTCGGCTGCGAACCGCTCTAGTGAGAGCTGTAGATCACGCCCTGATGAAGCCAATAGGACCACGTCATCCGCAAATAGCAGAGACGCAATCCTAAGGCCACCAAAACGGATCCCCTCAACACCTTGTCTGCGCTTTGAAATTCTGTGCATAAAAGTTATGAACAGAATCGGTGACAAAGGGCAACCTTGACGGAGTCCAACTCTCACCGGAAACGAGTCCGACTTACTGCTTGCTATGCGGACCAGACTCTGACACCGGTCATACAGAGATCTAACAGCCCTTATTAAAGGGCCCGGTACTCCATACTCCCGGAGTACCCCCCACATGACCCCCCGAGGGACACGGTCAAATGCCTTCTCCAGATCCACAAAGCACATGTAGACTGGTTGGGCAAACTCCCATGCACCCTCCAGGATCCTGCTGAGGGTGTAGAGCTGATCCAGTGTTCCACAGCCAGGATTCGACTATCCGACGGACCCTCCTTTCCAGAACCCCAGAATAGACCTTACCAGGGAGGCTTAAGAGTGTGATTCCTCTGTAGTTGGAACACACCCTCCGGTCCCCCTTTTTAAATAGGGAGACCACCACCCCAGTTTGCCAATCCAGGGGAACTGCCCCCAATGTCCACGCAATGCTGCAGAGCCGCGTTAACCAACACAGCCCCACAACATCCAGAGCCTTAAGGTACTCAGGGCGAATCTCATCCACCCCTGGGGCCTTGCCACCAAGGAGCTTTTTAACAACCTCGGCAACCTCAGCACCAGAGATGGGAGAACCTGACCCAGAGTCCTCAGGCTCTGCTTCCACAATGGAAGACGTATTGGTGGGATTAAGGAGGTCTTCGAAGTATTCTGCCCACCGACGCACGACGTCCCGAGTCGAGGTCAGCAGCACACCGCCCCCACTATAAACAGTGTTGGTACTGCACTGCTTCCCCCTCCTGAGACGCCGGATAGTGGACCAGAATCGCTTCGAAGCCGTACGGAAGTCTTTCTCCATGGCCTCTCCAAACTCTTTCCATGCCCGAGTTTTTGCTTCGGCGACCAGCCGAGCCGCCTGCCGCTTTGACTGCCGGTACATATCAGCTGCTTCTGGAGTCGCACAGGCCAATAAAGCCCGATAGGACTCCTTCTTCAGTTTGACGGCTTCCCTCACTGCTGGTGTCCACCAGCGTGTTCGAGGGTTGCCGCTGCGACATGCACCGACACCCTTGTGGCCACAGCTCCAACTAGCCGCCTCAACAATAGAAGCGCGGAACATGGTCCACTCAGACTCAATGTCCCCGCCTCCCTCGGGATGTGTTCAAAGCTCTCCCGGAGGTGGGAGTTAAAGCTCCGTCTCACGGGGGACTCTGCCAGATGTTCCCAGCAAACCCTCACAGTACGTTTGGGCCTGCCAGGTCTGACCGGCTTCCTCCCCCACCATCGGAGCCAGCTCACCACCAGGTAGTGGTTGGTGGAGACCTCCGCCCCTCTCTTCACCCGAGTGTCCAAGACATGCGGCCGCAGGTCAGATGAAACAACAACAAAGTCGATCATTGAATTACGGCCTAGGGTGTCCTGGTGCCAAGAGCACATATGGACACCTTATGCTTGAACATGGTGTTCATGATGGACAATCCATGATGAGCACAGAAGTCCAACAACAGAACACCACTCGAGTTCAGATCAGGTGGGCCATTCCTCCCAACCACGCCTCTCCAGGTCTCACTGTCATTGCCCACGTGAGCGTTGAAGTCCCCCAGAAGAACGAGGGAGTCCCCAGGGGGGCATCTCCAGTAGCCCTTCTAAGGACTCCAAAAAGGGTGGGTAATCCGAACTGCTGTTTGGCGTATATGCACAAACAACAGTCAGAACCCGTCCTCCCACAAGTATGCGGAGGGAGGCCACCCTCTCGTTCACTGGGGTGAACCCCAACGTACAGGCACTGAGATGAGGGGCAACAAGTATGCCCACTCCAGCTCGATGCCTCTCACCAGGGGCAACTCCAGAGTTGAAAAATGTCCAACCTTTGGCCCCTCCGACAGGTGGTGAGCCCATTGGAAGGGGGACCCATGTTTTCTCTTCGGGCTAAGTCCGGCCACCAGGTGCTCGCCAACGTGCCCCACCTCCAGGCCTGGCTCCAGAGTGGGGCCCTGGTGACCCGCGTCTGGGCGAGGGAACACGACGTCCATTAATTGTACTCATCATAAGGGGGTTTTGGGCTGCTCTTTGTCTGGTCCCTTACCTAGGGCCTGTCTGCCTTGGGTGACCCTACTAGGGGTATAAAGCCCCTGACAGCATAGCTCCTAGGGTCATTGGGACACTCAAACCCCTCCACCACGGTAAGGTGGCAGCCCAGGGAGGGGTCATAAGGGGGTTTTGGGCTGCTCTTTGTCTGGTCCTTTACCTAGGACCTGTCTGCCTTGGGTGACCCTACTAGGGGCATAAAGCCCCTGACAGCATAGCTCCTAGGGTCATTGGGATACTCAAACCCCTCCACCACGGTAAGGTGGCTGCCCAGGGACAATAAGCAAATTGACTCCTTAATAAAGTCATGCTTTTATCATTTACGTTTTCTGGCCAAAATTACACTTCTCTTAAACCATCCTGACCTGGAACCAGCTCCAAAATTATTGCAATGCCCTAAATTTCAGTTATCTCTCAATCACGTTCCGCTTGTCCAAAATGCAGCTGCTGATCTTCCAACAGGCACATCCAAGTGTGATCAATCCCCCCTGCTCTATCTTATTTACATTTACATCTTATTTACTTTCTCGATGGCACCACCCAGACCCAGAAACCAGTGTCCTCTGGGTCCACGCTTCACCACTAATCCATGTCTTTTAAAATCAAATTTCAAAACTCAATTATTCAGGTGTCATGATCATGCACTATTTAGTTCCACCCTTTCCTGTGGTGTATTTAGTTAATAGATTCTGTTTGTGTCTTCTTGTGTCGTCTTCCTTTTAGATTTCTGTATCCTCTCTGTGTGCCGTGTCATTGTTCTCCCACACCCTCAGCTCTACCTTCATTGCTCTCACCTGTGTATCATTATCAATTATTAACTCCACCCTGGTCCTTCTCTCTCCCTCTTCTCCCAGTATTTAAGCAATGTGGTTTCATGTTCATGTCGCTGGTTTTTCCTGTTTACTACCTCTGTTTTTTTCTCTGCCTGTGCTCCATGTCATCCCTTTCCTGTGTTCAGTTGCTGTAAGTTTTGAGCTTCATTAAATATCACTTTTTGGTTTCTACTATGCTCTGCATTTGGCACAGCTCTCAATTGAGCTGTGGCAAATTCTATTCAATATCTATATGCTCCCACTAGCTGAGGGTATAACAAGAAACAAGATAAGTTACCATAGCTATGCAGATGATACACAGCTCTACATTACAACGTAGTGATGGACTCAGACCTGAACCTTCAAGGACACATAAAGACAGTCACAAAGTCAGCCTTCTATCACCTAAAGAACATTCCCAGGAATAAAGGACAGATGTCCCAACAAGATCTAGAGAAACTCATCCATGTGTTTAACTTTAGTCGCATTGATTACTGCAACAGTGTCTTCACAGGTCTGCCAAACAACAAAATCAATAAGACAACTGCAGCTGATCCACAATGCTGCTGCTCTTGTTCTCACTAAAATCAGGAAGCTGGAGCGCACCCCCCCCCCCCCCCCACTCTAAAGTTCTTACACTGGCTCCATGTAGCTCAGAGAATAGACTTCAAAATAATTCTGTTAGTTTATAAATCACTGAATGGCTTAGCACCAAAATACATCAAAGATCTGTTATTGCTGTGTCACCCTTCCAGACCACTCAGAGCTTCTGGTTCTGGTCTACTCTGCATACCCAGAACCCGAACCAAACATGGAGAAGCAGCATTTAGCTCCTATGCTCCACTTATCTGGAACTAACTTCCAGGAAACTGTAAATCAGCCAAAAGAGAGCTCCTTTAAATCAAGACTGAAAACCCACCTGTTTTAGCCTTGCTGTCGGCCCATGATAACAGGAAAATTGACCAACATATTTGATGTGTATTGATGTTTTCACCTGATACAATTTAATGCTTGTTACTGGTGACCGTTTCGATGTGTTTGATGTTTGCTGCTGAAATGTGCTATACAAATAAACTTGACTCGGCTTAAATGATTGATTGATATTGGATTCAGTTCAGAGTTGGTTAGGAACATCCAGCTTTCTAAGCTACAATTCAACCTTTACTGAGTCTCTCTGGTTTTATTATCCACTTTAAATTTATGTAAATAGTCAATGTTTATAATATCAACACTTTTACACTGAGTCCATGCTGGACATCAACTTCTGGAATAAGTCCTGATTAAAATTGTTTTATTCTTCTCCTGTTGGTTTGAAATATGGGAACTGATCCTAGTTTGTTTGCTTCTGTGTATTAACTCACTTTTTTGGGAAGTGAAAAAACGATTTTATGTGGGGTTAAGATCTGGAAATTTCCATTTTCTGATCTTTGAGACACGTTAATGCCTTTACTTCATGAAATGGTTTTTCCCATGAAAAGCCAGATAAAGGCAGATAGTTTACCTTGTGGAGACTGAGACAGTCGCCAGATATGCAAACAGCAGACCGTCCTCTTATTAAAGAAAGCTGCTGTATGCTGGAGTTTTGAAGCTCTATGACGTCACAGGGATTCAAACTGCTTTGGCATTATATTTTCACTTCAGATAGACCACAACTGAATGATTTCATTGTGAAAAGGACGTATTGAAAAGCTCCCTATGGTCTCCCTGTGGTATAAAAATAAGATTTCTATATTTATGTGTGACCTTGACGTTTTCCTTGAAGTGCCCTTCTTTTCACAGGGCCATTGTCAGAAAGCACTTGTTGGACTCTCTTGGACGCCCTGAAGCCTTTCTAAAGCCACTGCAGCTGAACTACTTACCTACTGATCTACATGATCCTGGGAACCTGCTATTCTAGCTGTAGTAACCCTATGATTGGACATTTGAGGCAACAATAACCAGTCTGCTCAAAGAACATTATATTAGTCTGTCCAGAGGGTCAGGACTGAGTTTGGGAAGAAGGCTTTTAGGTTTGCGACTCCCTCTAGCTAGAATGACCTACAGAAAAACGTGACTCTTCATGAGACAGATGCATCTGTATGCACATGTTTTGTCTGACGTATGATCACTTGAATCATGGAAGTAGTTATGTATACTGTTGTTTTGAGTTGTGATATGTTATTCTGTGTCTGCTGTAACTATGTAGCAGTGCTGCTGCCTATCTTGGACATTCTTGGGACATAAATGTTGAATCTCAATGAGTTTCTTCCTGGTTAAAGGTTAATAACAATAAACTACATAAATACATGAATAAACTGATATGGGGATTTGAGCTGGACTCTTTGATGGCTTCAAATGGTCTAATAATAATAGTTGATAGTTTTAATTTTTTTAATACCAGGCCAAAAACAATGGGAGTTTGTGTTCAGGTAAACATCTCAAACAAATAAAGCTAATAAATATGCATTTGATCACTTAGCTCAACAGTCTTAATCCAGTTCAGGTTGTTTATATATGCAAAGGCTTCACTTGCTTAATGAGGCAATGGTGGCATTTAGTTTATGCTTGGTGCAACCTCATAGAGCCACCAGAATGAGAGTCTAAAGCTCACTTGTATTCACTACATCCCCCTCATGTTCTCCATCTCTGGCTCTTTTATCTTAAGAAAGCTGTTAAAGACAGTACCCCAGGATCTTCAGGAAAGGCTCCTCACTCTTACTGGTGTCATAGAGGAGCAGCTGAACAGCCAACCAGGCCCCTGTGGTAAGGCTTTCATTATTTCATGTAAACGGGGAAAACAACATTGTTATACTCTGAGAAAGCTGAGGATTGTTGGATTCTTTCTTTCTGATAATCATTTCCCAATATTCTGTAATGTGGACATTTGATTTTTAAAGGTAATTGTAATGTTGTCATTTCTAAAGAGCAAATTATATACAGTGCATGATCATGTGTTGGATGTAGTCTGTATGTTATGCATCCATCCACCAGTTACAAAGAGTGTGTTGGTGTTTTTCAGGGGGGTTCTCTGATACCTATGCTGCTCTTTGTGATTTGAATGAAATACCATTTAGAGAAGAGATTCAGTGGGTAAGTCACCACAAACCTGGCAAAACAAGTCAAACTACAGTGAGCTGATTTAAACCCAACAGAGCGTAACATCTAAGTAAAGCATTGCTATTTGTGTAGGATGTCGACAACATCTTCTACATACATAACTGTAGAAAGTTCAACCTGCAGGACTTTAGCCATTTAGAAAGCAGGTAAGGTAGCAAACATGTTTTTCAAGGTCAGCTGTACTGGATCTTTGTTACGCTTTATTGTTTTCTCTTTTCCACAGAGACTTGGCCTTGGCAGTAGCAGCTTTGTCTTTCAACCAGTGGTTCACTAACATCTACTGCAAAGGATTTAAAGTGGTAAATCTTTCTTTTTTATTTCCACATTAAAAAAATAAACAAGATATTCTCAATGAGAACATAAAAAGAACATGGTATGCACAAGAAATCTAGTGGAGTACTGTTACCCTTGATCCCAATGTTATATCATTGGCAACCTAATCAGTTAAACGCAGTGATGGGAATAACGGCGTTGAAATAAACACCGTTACTAACGCCGTTACATTTTTCAGTAACGAGTAAACTAACTAATTACTTTGACTGTCACTATAACGCCGTTATCATTGCCGACACCCCGTTACTGCACGTTACTCAAGTCGCACAATGAACTTTTTTTTCACTTCATGATAGGACTCGTGCGCATGTTGTCATGAGAGAAGGGAGGATGAGATAACCTCTCAGCAATTATTGGCTGATGTATAGTAAGATTACGTCTTCAGATAATCAGAGAAATTGGGTAGGTGGGTGTTTCCGCATTCACAGTGGTGGGTGTTTAGTGCACTGAGCTATATTATACACTGGAGTGCTGATTTTGCCGAAAAACTGAAGTCACTGGTCGCCATCTTGCTACTCCCTACTCTCACAGAACCCCATAGGATTTGGTTGCAACAACAAGCAGTTTTCTGGCTTTGTGAAAACGTTTCATAGGTAATTCTACAGTCAGTGGATGTACTAACACTATCAACTACTAGGAAATTAGGTGATGAAATATTTTACATGTTATTCATATTAAATATATATATATGTATATATAAGTATGTGTATATGTATATATGTATATATATGTATACATATATGTAAATATATGTTTTTGTATATTGTTATTTATATATTTATAAATGTTATATATATATATATATATATATATATATATATATATATATATATATATATATATATATATATATATATTAAATAAATAAAATGCAAAATATTTCAGCACATGACTGAAGTATATGGCATTTGACATTTTAAAAGTTTTAAGCCCCCCCTGAACATGAGAAAATCCTCGTTATTCGATGCTGTAGCGCACATATTCCCTAGTTACTGGGGGAAAACAGGGAGTACCAATATGGTGGCTGGTGGCTTCAAAGCGACTCGTTCTAACAGCGGGCTATTAGCACTCCAGTGTATAATATAGCTCAGTGGTTTAGTGCTTGTCACTACTGATCCGTACGTATCGGTAGCACGATCCGTTCCATCAGCTCATTTGCGCATTCCGGTAGGCAATATTTCGTTTTTCTTACTTTTTTATTCTTTTGTATTTTGCGGCTGCTATAATGACGAGGTCTTCTCTAGTTTATGATGTGTCTCAATCGATAATTTTACTTTCTAATAAAACAAATGTTTAGTGCAAGATTATATGTATAACAAAATTCACCGTATAATTAAGGATGAAAATATTTTTTTCCAGTCCTGTTTGAACAAATAATAAAACTAATAGAGTGCATTCATCAGCAAACCTCTGTGCAGGAACTTGCAAGTACAAGCTCTGAGAAGGTGGTGGCCGGGGGGGGGGAGAGAAACGAAAAAGTAATGCAATAGTTACTTTTACTGGTAACTAGTTACTTTTATAGTGGAGTAACTCAGTTAGTAATTCAGTTACTTTTTGGGAGAAGTAACTAGTAACTATAACTAATTACTTTTTCAAAGTAACGTGCCCAACACTGGTTAAACGTTATCATCCCTGAAGGACAATTCGCTGCACTACCGACAAAACATGAAGAACCTAATCAGCTAATTTGTGTTGAATTTAGAAGCTCACTCATGAGTTTTCTGATTAAACTGCATAGGACTGAGCAAATATCCCTGAGGAACATTTGTATTTGGGAGAAAGAGCACTCATCAACAGATTTATTTTTGCAGATGTGTCAGTGTCGAGGTGGAAATACAACTGAAAAGGATTCAAATAAATCCATCCATCCATCCATCCATCCATCTTCTTCCGCTTATCCGGGGTCGGGTCGCAGGGGTAGCAGCTTCCCTCTCCCCAGCCACTTGGGCCAGCTCCTCCAGGGGAGTCCCAATGCGTTCCCAGGCCAGCAGAGAGACATAGTCCCTCCAGCGTGTCCTGGGTCTCCCTCTGGGTCTCCTCCCGGTGGGACGTGCCCGGAACCCCTCCCCAGGGAGGCGTCCAGGAGGCATCCTAATCAGATGCCCGAGCCACCTCAACTGGCTCCTCTCGACGTGGAGGAGCAGCGGCTCTACTCTGAGTCCTCCCCGGATGACTGAGCTCCTCACCCTATCTCTAAGGGAGAGCCCAGACACACTACGGAGAAAACTCATTTCGGCCGCTTGTATCCAGAATCTCGTTCTTTCGGTCATGACCCAAAGCTCATGACCATAGATGAGGGTAGGAACGTAGATCGACCGGTTAACCGAGAGCTTTGCCTTTTGGCTCAGCTCTCTCTTCACCACAACGGACCGGTACAGCAGATTCAAATAAATGTTGAAATTTAGGGGCTAAAGATTCAATTTAGTTGTCCCTAACCTCACATTTAGGGTCTCAGATCCGGGGGTTCTGGGTCCACACTGACAAATTCGGGATATTAAGGTCAAGCCTTGCGGTTCTTAGTTTTGATCATTGTTTAAACATTGTTCTTAAAAAATATATAGATGATGCCAAGTTCTGTGAAAACAACCAAAGTTTTTAGATTTGGTTAAAGGTTAAGAAAAAAAAAACATTGTAGATATGTGAGGAGCCAAAGTCTTCTTAAATGTGATTTGTTAACAATGGTTGGAATTTAAAACCACTCACAATAGAAATCAGAAAACCTTCTGGACTAAAATTTTGTTACTTCCGATTTCCAAAATTCTTTGTTGGAACTTGACAATTTCTGCTTCCGCTCTCCCAGTCAGTTGACATCCAGCAGCAGATGACTTTTCTGTTGTCCAAATCTTCAAGTCTGGAAGAAATCTCCCTGGAGGACTGTGGATTGAAAGTGTGAGTTTGTTTTTGTACCCTAAAGCAAGCATGGGTGTGTCATCTCTCTGCATCACTAACAAAATTACTAGAAATTACTATTTAACATAATATCTATCAGGTATGAAGCAGTTACACTGACAGTTAAACTGTTTACTGCTACTTCACGAACAGAAAACCTTCAAAAATGTATTGGCTTTGTCTAAGAGCCAACTCATCGTTTCACATCCATGAAAAGAAAGCCATTGCAGAGAGGCCAACACAGGTGTGATGTGATCCTAGGGGTTTTTGTTCCTGAAGGCTTGCAGCAGCATTTTGTGCAGCCTACAGCTGCTGAAGAGACAATTTATCAAGACCAGCATACAGAGTGTTACCGCGATCCAAACTCCATGTTAGAACAGCAGGAATTCCTTTTTTTCAAAATCCATTAATGGAATGTAGGACTGGAAAAGCTCTTCTTTACCACTCAGCTGATCTGTCCGTCAAATTTAGAGCTGCTGTCGAAGGTCAAACCAAGGTTTCTTGCAAATGATTGAAGAACCAAAAGCACTATTGTGTGATGGATATCTTAAGGTTCCGGAATTTGTTCCCGGCTCTTCTCTTAGTTTTTACTGTATAAATAATTAACTTGTTTCAATATGGCATCTGCATTTGTTCTTCTAAGTCTGTGTCTTGAAAAAGACAAGATACTTTTTTTTAACCGTTTCTACACAAAGATTTAGAGGTGAAAAGTACTGCTGCTAATATTGACTGAGCTCAGGAAGTACCTTATTTTATTCTGCTGCAGGGACTTTGCTGTGAAAATGGCAGCGGCCCTCCAAGAGCATACATCTTCTCCTCTGCGAGCCATCAATCTGTCAGGCAACTCAGTTGAAGATAAAGGTAGCGTTTTATCATCTCATTTATTCACATAAGCATTAAAACTGAATTGTTGGTGTAACTTCAATGGCCAAAATGGAATACTTTATAAATTAGATAATGATATACTTTTTATTTACAGTCAATGTGTGTATTTGCATCTGCTCTGTATTTGGTAACTTTTTGAATTGGACATTTTCTATATAGGTATAATCGCCCTCAGTCAGGAGATCCAGCATCTAAATGAGGGACTCGGGTTCCTCTCCCTGAGTCGTGTATCAATGAGCGCCAAAGGTAAAAATGTTCACAATATATTACACTCAGTGTACAGAAAGAAGCAGATCAGAACCAACCATGTACTTTAAGAGACACCCACCTCGAAGATAGAAAACATTGTCTCTTGAAGTCATTGAAGGTCAAAGTCAAATGTATCAGCAGTCACATTCATAGAGCGTTTATTATTGCTCTATGACCAGAAATTATTATTATTGTATAAATTATGTTGTATTTAAATAACAAGCTTGCTGAAACTGCACTCCTTTTCCGTACTTTATTTATGTGTAGGTCTTGGCTGTCTGGGTCAGGCGTTGTCCTCCTGTCAGCAGTTCTCCACATCTCTGACTCATCTCGATCTGTCTTGTAACCCGGGAAGCCTGGTCACTGAAGACGCCACGGTACACTCTGCTGTCTGTCTGCCATGCCAAATAATTTTAATTAAGTGTGGATGGTTTCACCAGGGAAAAATATGCATGCTTAGCAAGTAAACAGAGCTTTAAAAAGATTTTTGTGCTCTCATAGAATTCTTCTGTTTTTACTTTTTTGCCCTTTTAGCCCACTCTACATGGCAAGATTGTTTTAATTTGCCTCAATTTGGCACGTTTTGAAGCATGGATATCTTGTTTAAAGTCATGTTGAAGCATCTAAATCAGATTCAAGTGCATACTTAGGGCAACTCGATGGTGTGCACAACCATGTTTGACTGTCAGTATGTTCCTTTTCTGAAATACTGTTGTTTGGATAACTTTTCTTTTCCTACTAAATCAGATTATCATTTTGTGTTACTTAGGTTTTTCTGATATTAAAAATAGTTTGATGAGATAAAACATAGTGGTGTGACAAAAAAGCAAGAACAAAAGAAATCTGTAAGGGGGAAAATACATACCTTTTCTTGAAGGCAGTCTGGAATTAACATATTAAAAAAAATCAAAAACCAAAATGGAGCATGTGAAATAAAACTAGTCCTTCATTGATTCCAAAGGAATTAAGCATGAGTGTATAAACAAAGGCTTCATCCAAAATCTTCTTTTGGATAAAGACTCTTTAGCCAAAGCAGAAATTTAGGAATCCCACAATCCTTTGGCTGACATGACGTATAAGCACAGCCAAACTCATGGAAATTAATGAAAATGTCTGGAGAGAAGACAGCGCACACTTTGTGGTGTGCGCCTTTTTCAGAAGGCTGTAGGTCCAGATTTGATTAGAATCATCCATTTGAGTTTCCATCAAATAATGACGCCGGAGTTAGAGGCTGTCCAAAATCAACACAGCAGCCTGAAGCTCCTTTCCTACCCTTGATAGAGTTCTTACTGGTGACCTCATGAGCTAGGAGCTATGATTAGAACATTTCGGATGCAGTCAAAGTGATGCTGTACATGTATACTTGGTGAACTCATCATCAGGAAGTGGGACCGCTCCTTAAATAGAACAGTTCTATAATTTGTAGCTCTGAAATGAATGAATTTAGAGATGCAATTCTTCCTGAAATGAAAAATATCTGACACCTGTACATCCTGGCAGTTGTGGTGTATACAGTGGTCCATCACACTAGTCTCATGTTAGACCCAGAGGATAAATTTAGTATGCACACAAGCCACGTCATCATGCACAGTGGTGAGAAAAAGTAGGGGTTGTGTTTCAAACTGTTCTCTTAGCTTCACTCACTGTTTTGATAGACAATCAGATACTTTGGCAGCTGCCTTCAACACCATGAATCCACTCATAATGTCGACACGAGTCCATCGCAGGTCCACATGTGGATCAAACTGTGTCCAAATTTGAACCTTCTTTTCTTCCAGGAGCTTATCTTTGTTATTAGTAGTTTTTACCAGATAGCAGTTTTACAGTTGAAAACCAGATATTTTCATACACTGTATAAAAGGATGAACTTTTTTTTCTCACTTTCACATATTAGACAATATTCCACATATTAGACAAAATCGACAAAAATTCTTCCTGTTTTAACTCAGCTAGGAGGACCTAGCTAATGGCTAATACTGCCATTTGCTAATTGCCACAGTAATAAGATTGTTTTCTTTTATGAGAGATGTTATCACCACATTTTACATGCTTAAGATTACTTTTCTTTTCTATAATGTAGTAAAGACCAGATGATGATGTGAAGACTTTTCTAATTTGTTGGAGGCTCACCTGTAGATATATTGTAGGGCAAACCTCAAACACACTGCTTCCTTGTATGACATCACAGGAAACCCTAAAAAAAAATCTAAAGAAATCAAGCTTGTATATTTAAGAATAGCAACAAAACTGTGAAGTATGATAAAGGCTGGGGGCACTGGTGCACTTCACAATATAGATAACATCATGAGCAAAGTCTCACAAGATTAGCTGGGAAGTTAAAGCTTGGGTGCAAATAGTAAGTCCTCCAAATGGGCAATCACCTTAAGCATATTACAAAGTGGGTTAAGAACAACAAGTTCACTGTTTTGGAGTGGCTGATCTAATGCTTATAGAAAATCTTTTGGGCGAGCAAGGCAGCCTACAAAGCTGACCCAGTGACATCAGTTATCTCTGGAGGAAGTGGCCGAATCTCAAGCAAAAATCCCTAATTGCTTGTCATAAGTCATACAGTTTAAACACGCAGTAACGAAATGTATTAGAACTTCTGACTGTAAAGACATTTATAAAAAACAGCTCCCAAAGAAAATTCTCATCCTTCTTGCATTAGCCTGAAATTTTATGGTTCTTGTTACACCATGTATGTAAAACTCTTGCAACTCAAAATCAATTAGTAAATGCATGCCTAATAGTGTCAATGTGTGTCTTGTAGTCTCTCTTCAAGTTCTTGTCTTGTACGAACTCATTGACTTACCTGGACCTCAGTGATACTGACTGCCCTCTGGACACGGTTAGTGAAAAACTTTTTCTCTTCAAATATATAGACATATAGTTTTGGACTACCAGCTTGAATGTCCTGAATAGAAACAGTCCCACAAAGTATTTTTGGCTGTATGCTATATATATATATATATATATATATATATATATATATATATATATATATATATATATATATATATATATATATATATATATATATATATATATATATATATATATATATGCTGCAGTCTTTCAGCATATATATATATATATATATATATAGGCTTGTGTACTGATGTAGTCATGGGCATCAGTACACAATATCCAATCAGACAGCAGATTCTGCCAGTGTTTGCTCTTAAAATGTGCTCACAGGCCATTACAAAACCATTTTTAAGACATAAATGTAAGATGACATTTAGCACTTAGATTTTGTGTTTGTCCTGATATCATTTTGCATCCTCTTCTTTGAGTAATGGCTGCTCATTCTAATGTCTCTTGCAGTTGTTTGTATCCCTGTCTGCTGGATGTTGCTACAAATTGATTCACCTGAACCTGGCCAGAAACCCCTTCAGCCACAGGTCTGCTTCATAGTTCCACCCCAGTAACAACAGGGATCCTCCAATCTCTGGCTTTTTCCAGATGAAAACCTCTGAATAGGACCTTATCTGAGCATTACTGAAACACATCATTGCTACACTATTATACTCAAGATGTCCACAGATAGTGCAGGCATTCAGATAGGCATAAGGGGCTGCAGTTAAGTTCAAGGTGCCGTTTGCAACATTTTCAAACAATAGATACACTACCAGTCAAAAGTTAAGACTCACCTTTGTCTTGAAAGTAGGTAGAATTAAGTATCAAATGCTACCCTATTAATGCTTCAGCATTACAGCTCACACAGTCTTTAACACAGTAAACCTGACTGGCTTTAGGTATCTCGGGATCAACATTACCAGAACGTTAAATTCTCTTTTTTTCACTAATTTCTCACCTTCAATGTCTAAAATTAAAATAGACCTACAAAGATGGAGAGGTTTACCATTCTCGTTAATAGGAAGAATTAACGCAGTTAAAATTAACATTTTGCCCAAATTTCTGTTTTTGTTTCATTGTCTCCCACTTTTCCTGCCAAAGCAGTTTTTTAAAACAATAGGGGGTTTTCACTGACGTCACTGGCCAACTTCCGGTCCGCCATATTGGGTGGTACACTTCCTTATCTCTAGTTGTCGTACACGTATTATCGTATCGCGAATGGATAAGTACGCCAGCACGCTAGAGCGACCAGATAAGGACGTATATCTGAGGAAATGTTCCATGATCGACCATATGGACCCCTATGCCCTCCACGGTGCCTTGTTTAGCCGTAATCCAGATGATTGGCCAAATGTAGAGCACGGCGACATAGTGCATTACCTGGTGTTCGGTGAAAACTCTCTGCACACTCTTGAGGAAATGAGAGCTTACAAGGGTCTAGAGGCTCACAACCAGTTCACATCTGGTTGGGTACGAGATGTCGAAGTTATGTACATCAAGGAAATCGCCATCATACGTGGACGGGTGAGTTTTAATAAGGATGGTAAAAATGTAAACAATCCGACGCAAATGTAATGTACTTTTAACTAGCTGCTATGTGTTTCAAAGGTTTAGAACACACTCTCATTGACATCGGGATACTGTGGAAAGTTATGTTCGGTCGTCTTACAGCCGCGATCCAAGCGAGCCGACGACTCTTCGTTATCTCTGACACTTGTTCTCCGTGGTTGCGCCTCCAGGCAGGAAAGCGGTGGAAAATGAACCCATTTCTATGTTTTTCCCATGGCGATCATGTGTTGCGCTGTTACAGCCCACAATACAGCAACGGTTTACCATGGTTGAAATCAAGTTAAGGTGAAATTAATCAAATTAAAACACGGCTGAGAGAGGGAGTACAGTACGCGGTAGTCATAGGCAATAGAGGCGGCGGAGGCAGTCAACATGGCAGCCGCGGAAAGTAATACGTCATGACGCCCAAGCCCTATTATTAATATATTCTTACATGTTTTAAATACTTAACAGTTAATTACCTGTGACAAAGTGAGCACCGCAGACTCTGGCGTATTCCAGCTTAACACCGTCCAAATCGGACCTGGATATCCGTGTCAGCCATAGATGACGTTGTTGTTCAGAGAGCTGTTTTGTTTTTTCACACTGATTCACTATTACGGCTGGTAGGCGATAGAAAGAGCGTTGTTCTCCACCTCCACGGGCCGTGCAACCAACCATTAAACACGTTTTCCCCATTGTTCACTTCCAATACTGCCTAAGGCGTCATACAATGCAGGTCAACGGTGCGAAACGACTGACACCCAATATGGCAGACGCGCTGAGTAGTCACGTGAGCGTGACGTCACCTGAAAACCCCCTATTGATCAAACTATCTCTGACTTCTTATGGTGTGGAAAGGCTCCCAGGATCCGCAAATCCACACTTCAGAGATGTAAATTCAATGGTGGACTGGCAGTTCCAAATTTCCAATTCCACACTCAACAAAAATATAAACACAACACTTTTGGTTTTGCTCCCATTTTTTATGAGATGAACTCAAATATCTAAAACCTATTCCACATTCACAATATCACCATTTCCCTCAAATATTGTTCACATACCAGTCTAAATCTGTGATAGTGAGAACTTCTCCTTTGCTGAGATAATCCATCCCACCTCACAGGTGTGCCATATCAAGATGCTGATTAGACACCATGATTAGTGCACAGGTGTGCCTTAGACTGCCCACAATAAAATGCCACTCTGAAAGGTGCAGTTTTGTTTTATTGGGGGGGTCTGGGGACTCAGAAAACCAGTCAGTATCTGGTGTGACCACCATTTGCCTCACGCAGTGCAACACATCTCCTTGGCATAGAGAAGGAGAGAAATGTTTTAAAGACTTTTACAAGGACGGTATTTTTCGCAGCTTTACAGATCTCTCAGGAGAATTTCGTCTCCCACCCTCTCATCTTTTCCGATACTTTCAAGTTAGACACTGCGCTAAAATTTTGTTTCCTCTTTTCCCCTCCTTACCGCCAACTCAACAGTGGGAGGAGCTGTTAAACCATGACCCACTTCAATAATCACTTATCTCTAAAGTTTATAATGAACTTCTGTCTTTTGACTGCTTGCCGATTACTAAAGTTAGGGATGCCTGGGACGAGGAACTGGACTTAAACTTGGAGGATGACTGGTGGGACGCTGCTCTTAAGACAATTTATACAAGCTCATTCTGTGCCCGTCTGACACTTTTTCTGACACTTACAGTTTAAAGTACTGTTTAGACTCCATTTTTGTAAAGCTCGACTGTCAAAAATTTATCCCAGTATCGCAGACAAATGCGACCCTGCAATTTACCCCATATGTTCTATTCTTGTCCACTACTTTCTTGCTTCTGGTTGAATTACTTTGAAACCATGTCAAAAATACTTTCTGTGGTCATAAAAGTCTCCCTCCACATTGCCATATTTGGGCTCCCAGAGCACCATAAGTGGTTTACCTCTAACCAATTAGATACTTCATTACTGGCAAGACGCCGCCTTCTTTTGCACTGGAAGTCGACTAAAGCTCCTTCTAGCACCCAGTGGCTCAATAACACCATGTCTTTTCTGAAGATGGAAAAGATTAGATATTCAGTGAAAGGTAATTCTGCTAAATTTTATAACAAATGGCTTCCCTTTCTTCTATTCCTCGAATTCTCTTCCGTCCCTTCCTCCTGATTGACCCCCCCTCGTGCGCTTTATTTATACTTAATTATTGCTTAATATGATTTTCAGTTCTTTAGTTGTTACTTTTACTATTATTTTGATTTATTATTTTTTTTGAGTTGTGTACAGTACGTGCCACCAAATTAAGAAAAACACTCTAGGAGGTTGACTGTATGCCTTGTTCTTAACTCTTCGAGATGCACAATATCTCTATGGTGTCAATATGTACATGTTAATTATTATACAGAGATCAATGTGAAATGGATATACATTTCTATTTTAATTTGCTTTACTTCCTAATAAAAATATGTATAAAAAAAGAATTATGTATCAAACACAAAATTGTGAAATAACATCTTGTATATTTTAGCTTTTTCTAAAATCCCCCCCCCCCCCCCCCCCCCCAATTTTTCTGGGATTAATATATAAATCATCTTGTTTACAGGGTTCAAATATTATTTCAAATATGAGCTCAACAGTACAAAGTTGTGTATTATAGATGTAACAAAAACCTCAGGGTCCTGGTCCTCAGGTCACATCTGACTTAAATGGCTGGGTGATTCACAGTCTTCTGTAGCAGTGGAAGGCTGAGGAGGTAATGCAACCATTTGAACCAGGTGTGCTGTAGTAGAGACGCATCTAAAACACGAAGGACAGTGTCCCTGTGGACTGGGATTGGGAACTAATGCCGCCTGAGATACAAACAAAATACACAGAACCTTGCCATTTAAAGGCTACAATTGTGTTTATCTATGAGACCAATTAAGGTTTCATTCATACAGAAGACACAAACTGTGCAAATATGTAATACTCCAAGAAAACCAACAGAGGGCACTCTCAAATAGCCGTCAAAATTATTTTAAGCGCGTTGTTCTTTAAGCGTGTTGAGTGAGATTGTAGCCCGTTTTTTAGTCACCTATTATAGGAACATGAGTTAGTGCTTAACTGAACTCTAAAGAGGGAAAGAGCAAAATAACCACAAGCATAGATTTAAACAAGGGTAATGTTTGGATGTTATTATTGTGCCTTAGTCCATCGGCTGGATGTGTGTCAGCATAAGAGAACTGCATTCTGGGATGAATATCAGAATACAACCAGACTCATGTTATCTATGACAGGAAAATATCTGAACAAACTGCTTTTTTAGAGTTCTGATAGCATTTAGATTCACAATATTTTAAGAAGAAACAATGTGTTAGACATATTGTATCTTACCAAGTGTGATTTTGTGTGCCTATGCGTGTGTGTGTTTGTAGAAAAGTGCGGGAGGTGACCATGAGTGTCCAAGAGTTCTTCAGTCAGAGCTGTGAGCTGAAATATGTGAACCTGTCTGCAACCAAACTACCTCCACAAGCGCTCAGGTGTGTTTACTTCCTGCAAAACCTACACTTTATATGTGACCGGGCACAGCAAAACCACAAACAAGTCTCCCCAGGGCCATTTTGATATTCACATAAGTTAAAAAGGTTTATTGTGAGGATGAATCGTGATGGCTGAGGCAGACGAACAGAACCACACTTGGCAGATGAATCTTGGTTGAAGTAGCAGGCAGGCAGGGATGAACAGGAGATCAGAGCAGGTGGTGTACATCAGGGAACCACCAGAACGGGCAAAGTAAACAGCAGAGACTCATGGACAAACCAGCAGAACTGCAGCACACAGACACAGTCAACTTAACCGAAGAGTTCCGCTGACTGAGCACACAGGATCTGGTAGAGCAGGGCATGTCGCACATGAGAAGCTAAGTGAGGTGACGTTATGGAAGGGATGATTGGCTGAGGTAGGTATACTAAGTGAGCAGCTGACCAGAGTTGAATGTAATTAGTGGCAACAGGTGGACTGTCAGATGCTCCAGAAACTGCCTGGAACACTATTGCTCCCCTCCTGTTGGCACCACTTATGCCGTGTGATGCCATTTCTACCCCAGTGCTTTATGTGTCCTGGTCTGCATGTGTGTCAAGTTCAGCCCAAATCAGGACAGTCCTTCATAGTATTCAACATATTACGATAGGGAGATTTTTTATTGTAGACTGTAACTGGTGTTTAGATAACATTATAGATAACATTCTCTTTTGCAACCAGATTATTGCTGCAGGGCCTTGCCACCAACACTCATCTCTTTGGTTTGAAGTTAGATCTCAGCAGCTGTGAGGTACACACCACACCAACATATGCAACACTCTTAGTTTTTAGGTTACAATCTTAAGCAGCAGGAATAAAAGTAAAATATGTTTTGTATTTGTACGTAGCTGTGTTCAGCTGGGGCCCAAGTGATACAAGAGCACATCTCTGAAGCTACAGCAATCAGAAGTCTGGATCTCTCTGACAACAGTATGTAAAACCCCACTAAGTTCCACACTCTGTGCACTACACAATCTACTTGAGATAAGGGTGGTGTGCAACCTAGGGGGAGCTACAGCGAACGCATTGAATAGTCCAAACAGGGGTGACATATAGAGACATGCTCCCACTTTCCTGCCATCACACAACAATCGCAAAATATTTTGAGAACAAAAGAATGTTTCCTTGTTCCAGGTTCAAATACGATAGTGAGGGATTGCTGAATTTATGGTGTAACAATTCCTAAACACAAATAAAAATATGCATCCTGGTAATGTAGCCACAGATGTCAGATATTCTATTTAATTTAATACCATTGACTTAATTTAAATAGATCTAATTCACAAAAAGGTATGGCTAAGGCATGTAACATGATAAACGGATCTTATTCAGATTCAGATTTATAGAATTCAGTACAACTCAAATAATTCCAATACAGTTCAATTAACATAGGTATAAATTCACAGACAATTACAAACATTTCAAATGCATTCAGTTATAAGACAAACCAGTGAGATTAAGTGGATCATCAAATGTCAATAACTATCACCAGCAGACTACATCAAGTGTTCACTACAACAATTCCTTTGTAACAGGAAGAAACTTCCAGCAGAACCAGGCTCACGATTGGTGGCCATTAGCCTTAAGCAGCTGCAAGCTGGGAGAACAGTACAGACATAACTATAGATGACATAATCAAAACTTGGACAGATGCGGATTATTTACGTCTCAATTCTGTTTGAAACAAGTCAGTAAGCTCATTAGACTCTCGCTGCCTTAGCATGTTGAGAAAAGAGGAGGGTTGACTGAAACGCCGTTGTACTCATTAATATTATGAAATGAAACGAGTTGTTGAAATATTTCATGAATGCTCACTTAGAGTGTCAGAACATAGTGCTTCTGGGTCCTTAATATAAATTGCCAGGTTTATAAACAGCTGCCTGCTCATCTCTCCTCCTTTAACAATTCTTGCCTGAGAGGGATGAAAGGCTCTTATCAGTAGTTTGTTCCCATACCTGTAATAGAAATCATCGTATTACTGTGAGCTGGTTTGAAAATAAAAATAACTAACAGTGATAGCCTATATCTTTCCAGACTGCAACAAACAATTGAGCTGAGCTATCCTCCATCCAGGACTTGTTTAGGTCTAGGGTCAGGAAAAAGGCTGCCAACACCTCTGCAAACCCCACACATACTGGACACAAACTGTTTAGACTTCTACCTGCCTGTTGGCACTGCAGAGCACCATTAGCTAAAACCAGCTGCCAGAGAGACAGCTTCTTCCTCCAGCACCTCATAGCCTGATTATTCAACTACATTGATGTGAAACAAAACAAGTCGTATGTATTTTCACGTCACAACCTCACCTTTTTCTTTTCTCTTTATATATAAATATATATATATATATATATATATATATATATATATATATATATATATATATATATATATATATATACACACAATCACTGCCAATCATAATCACAATCATAGCCAAATAGATCTGACTCTGATTCTACTAAAGGTGAGACAGCTATTAAAAACCTTTTTTACTGTATACAAAAAGAAATTCCTTCTCTGAGGGAGAATAAATGTATTTGAAACTGAGTCAGAACCACACTTCAATCTGAACTAAGCCTTTTGATGTCTTGGTGAATCATAAGTCATCAGCTTTGTGACAGTGTCTTCCATGTTTCACCCATTTTTGTCTAATTGCAGGTTTTGAGAATGATATGGTGACACTGGTTCTGTCTGTTGGGCGATGCCAGTCTCTTCATCACCTTGCTCTTGGGAGGAACTTTGCCATGAAGTCCAGGTGTGGTGAAGAAAACCCAAAATTTATTTTGCTCTACAAGTTGCTCATTTAGACTGAGCAAGATTTACAAATCATCTGGCTGATGCTTTATACATCGTCCCCATCGTGTCGAACAGGTCTGACTGAAAGTTGGAGTGTTAGTTGCTGTCGGATAAGGCCTCATAGTGTCGGCTTTGTTTCAGTTTGGCAGGGTTTGTTGTCCTATTTGCTCAGGTCAAGAAAAACAGGTGACTACATACATATTTGTGTGCACATATAAAGTCATGCTTTCAAATGGAAAAATAAACAATTGGAAAGGCCCCTGATGTTGAGATTGCAATTTGGAAAATCAAAGTTTCAAACATACATGCACACACTTACACATAATGGATATTTAGAGGGTCAATTCCTCCAACCTTGGACAGTGGTCAGAAACCAATGGAGAACCCATGCTTGCACAGGGCAGACGTAGCACACTCTACTAGCCCCCACTGTCATGCTTGCTGATAATATGAAGGACCCCAGTGCAGATATTCTAGCAAGCCTCTTTAATGAATAACATAAAAACTTGCTGGTGGTATGGCACACAGAGAACAGGATATGTAACACAGACAGAAAAGCAGACAGACTGATGGAGAAATAGAGCAACAGACAAAGGGTAGTCTAACTGAAGAAACCGGCAATGGGTAATGACAACCAGAGAGTTTATATGCAAAACAGGTGTGAGCCATTAGATGATGATATGGAACATCTGAGGCTGATAAGTGCAGAGGGAGCTGAGGGAAGGAGAGTAATGACCACAAGAGCTGAATGGAGATAAATGAAACCCCAGGAAAATCTACCAGAGGCCTGGGAGCTTGAGGATTCTTCTGAGGATCTTAGCTGTTCTCTTCTGGACTGAGATGTCTGATGTTTCTCCAGGTATCTGTTGGAGCCACTTCTCCAGAGTGGGGGTTACTGCCCAAAGTGCTCTGATGACCACGGGCACTACTGTTGTCTTCACCTTCCAGGCTCTTTCTAGTTCTTCCCAGAGCCCTTGGTATTTCTCCAGTTTCTCATGCTCTTTTTTCCTGATGTTTCCATCACTCGGGGTGGCCACATCGATCACAACGGCTGTCCTCTGCTGCTTATCAATGATCACAATGTCTGGTTGGTTGGCCATTACCATTGTGTATGTATCTGGAAGTCCCACAGGATCTTAGCTCAGTCATTCTCCATCACTTTGGGAGGTGACTCCCATTTTGACCTGGGGGTCTCCAGTTGGTATTCTGAACAGATGTTTCTGTACACTATACCAGTCACTTGGTTATGGCGTTCCATGTATTCATTCCCTGTTAGTATCTTACACCCTGCTGTGATATGCTGGATGGTCTACACCTGGGATCTTGCCTGGTATGGTAGATCTGGGCCTCTATTGCTCTGGTGCTCAAGGCCTGTTCCTGTGCTGTCATGATCAGTGCTTCAGTGCTTTCCTTAA
The DNA here is from genome assembly GCA_037039145.1 of Fundulus diaphanus. NCBI lineage: Eukaryota > Metazoa > Chordata > Actinopteri > Cyprinodontiformes > Fundulidae > Fundulus > Fundulus diaphanus. The sequence goes on from CM073134.1 coordinate 49,914,006, forward strand.
GTCCAGCCCTCTCTAGCCATTGGTAGGATTTGGTCATATCAGCCACATCAGCCAACTGTCGGTGGTACGTCCCATGCAGGGTTTTTTCCTCCCATGATGGTTCCTTCAGTTCCTTCTCTTCCAGCTTCCATTGTCAGACATTCACTCAACACTTCATCCCTTGAGGTCATCTTCTTGATATATTCTTGGAGCTTGGATGTCTCATCTTTAATAGTGGCTCTGATGCTCACTAGGCCTCTGCTTCCTTCTTTGCGCTTAGTGTATAGCCTGTGGATACTGGATTTGAGGTGGGATCCACCATGCATGGTGAGTAGCTTTCCTGTCTTAAGATCAGTGGTCTGGATTTCCTCCTTTGGCCAACTTATTATCCCAGCAGGGTAATAAGATCTCATGTTTCTGAATTTATGTCTGACTCAACACATATAGTTACAGTCTTTCCCTCATATCTTGTTTGGTCAGTTTTTATACTCAGCAATTTGGTTTAGAGCTAGGCTAAGGTTAGCGTATTTACTCTGCTTTAATAGAAATTGTTAAATTTCAATGTAGTTCCAATTAATTGTGTTCAGACTAGACTTACAGAAAAAACTAGCTTTTTTTTCCTGAAACTTAAAATTTAAAATATCATAATACCTAATAATATTATTTAACCTAGGCTCTGGGCAACTTTCTGGTCTGCCCCAAGAGAATCAAGTTTATATGTGACTTACTTTGCTAATCAAGTCACAACATACAGACAAAGCTATAATGCAGTTTAACAACCCGTGTTCAAAAAAAGAGGCTGTGATTATTAAAAACTGGCAGTGCAAAACACAGTTATACTTTTTGCTTGAGCTTACGTTATCAAAGACCTAAAACAAGCATCTTTGACTAATGTTATTGGGGCCCTGGGATTGGATTAAGACATCAGTTATTGTATGTTATAAACATAACAAAAATAATTACATTTGGTTCCAATTCCCTGTATAACTTTCCTCATCTTTTGCTCTATGTTTTATCCATGCTTTCATCTCAATTCGGAGTAGAGCTCTCACCGACCTTCTTCATCGTATAGCGCAGCTCATTCAGGATGAAGAGTGTGTGAGTGATATTATTTTCCACTAATTTTATTCACTGTTTTTTTACTTATTAACATTACTCTGTCTTTGCAGCTAAATCTAAGATGATAAAAAAGGATTACTATCCCTTTGGACTCATAATCCATATTTAGCATAATTTATATCATTTATTTAGACTATAGTCTAGTACCTCTGTGTTGTAGCAGGCTAAGTGGCTTTTTAAAATGGGAAACCTGTTTTCGAATCCTGGTCATGTCTAACCTGATGGATTTAGTTCCGCCGCAACACATGTGTGAAGCTCTGCGGAACAAAATCCATCTGGCGAGAGTCAGGTTAGGTCGCGTGTGGAAGGGAAGTCTTGTCAAGTCTGTGTGCAATTGGTAACGACTTGCTGTGGGGACTCCTGAATAAGGGAACTGCTGAAAGGACTTCCTTTCGGGACCATGGTACCCAAGGTAAAGCTGCTTTCACATAGGAAGCAGCATGCACTGTGCTAACTGCAGGGTGGGAGAGAGGTGCTGAACTGGGCACAAAATGTTGGCAGATACGTAAATGAGGATATCAGTTGTTGACAAAGATACTGGCAGTTACTGTCACATGGTACTAACTCACACCAGAGTAAACTGATTGTAAGAAAAGACAGTTGAATTAACTAACAGCTTTTGCTGTTCAAAAGTCTCTTTTTAAATGGTGAATGGCTTTAATTAAGACATTGACTAGCAATGTCTTTAACTAGTCCAACGACCCCAAACACTACAATCGGTCATTCACCCATTCACAACCTGATAATGGTGAGCTATGTTAGTAGCCACAGCTGCCTTGGGGCAGACTGACAGAGGCGAGGCACCACCGGGCCCTCTGACCACCACCAGCAGGTGGGTGAAGTGTCTTGCCCAAGGACATAATGACTGAGAAGGTCAGAGCCGGGGATTGAACTTGCAACCTGCCAACTGCAGGACATTTACAACTGAATTGTAAAGCCTTGTCCACTGTCACCCAAAATGAGTGCACCTTTTCGTGCCAAAATCGTTTTCTTTTCCCAACCAGTATTTAATATTATGTCCAAAGCTACATATACTGAGACATGGCTTGCTTCTCCTCCATCCTGGTGTTTGTGGACATGTATAGGGTTGTCTCTGATAAGAAGCACCTAGTCACAGACAGCAGCATCCAATAGAAAAATATAATGGGAGCTTGTTCGGTGCTGTGCTGAACTCTGCACATTGCTCATCTCTGCTCTGCCATCAAGCAACACAGACACAATCATGTGTTTTACAGAAGTTCCCAACGTCCAACGTTTCTATGTGAAAGTGTTCATAGAACCTTTTTGGAGTGTGATTTCTTTTATTCTTCTTTAAGTAAATGTACTTCCTAGATAAGGTCTTTCTAAGATACAATATGATTTTGGCACAGGCATCAAAGATTTGGTCCAGATAGCCAATATAGAGTTCTAGATCATTTTTAATTCTCAATTTTCTGTGTGTGAATGTCTGCAGCCCCTGCAGTCTCTCTCAGTCTGTGACTCTAAGCTGAAGACAGGGATGCACATTCTGCTGAGTGCTCTGGGGGGCCATGCTACTCTGGCTGAGCTGGACATCAGTGGAAACAACATTGGAGACATTGGAGCCAAAATGCTCGCTAAAGCCCTGATGACCAACACCAAACTCAGGTGCAGAAACAAACACAAACTCCTAAGCTGATGTCCCACTGTTTCCTGTCTTGCTGTGTATTTTAATGTGCTGAATAACGCCTGTTATATGGGTCTACATATGAGGAAATCAAGATAAGTTTGTACAACATCCACTCGTGTCATGTCTTTGAAGTATGTGTTTTTGTTTTGGTACTCTTCCACCTTCATTTTTCATGGAATAAATAGCACAGAATACAGCATGTGGTATGTGACATTTGACATGATGTCAATGCTTGAGGACAATATGACAATCAGAGGATGAAACTAAATGATCAATAAGTGCTCCCATGTGGTTAAATATTTATTTACTGAATTAATCAGAAAGTAGGGTGGACAGCTTTCAGTAGGCCCATGCTAAGCACTCATCATTCACTGCCTGCACAGCCTAACATGAGAACAAATAATGTCAGTATTGGTCCATTGCTGCAATACTAGGATAACATATGTGTCATTTTCATAGCCGTGGCACCATATAGGTAAATACGTATAACTAAAAGGTGTTTTTATGGCATCTCAAAATTATCTAGGTAATGCATCCAAATTTTCCAACATGTCCAAATAATTTGTTGCAGCGTGACTTAGCTGGAGATCAAATTTTGTATGAAAGCCTGAAATGTTCAGAGGGTGAAGTAGGTCAGGCAGACTCGTGAAGTGTGGCAGAAGAGCCCTCTAGCGCGTCTGTTCTGTGCTCTGAACATTTTGAGTTGGATCGTTTTGATTTTGTTCCCACCTTTGAGAGAGTCGCTTGGTCGTTCACCACAACACAAACACGTGCTGCTGCCTACAGCTGTACCCGGTCTGAGCCCGGACCGAGCAGTAATCAGTAGAGACACGGAGCCAGTGTGCAGACTGGGCCTGGCGGCTCTTCCACTTCAAGCTGCACATCCCAACCCACTCCTAGAGCTGCTGTGGTCAAGCTAAAGAAGATACAGGTAAGATCCAAGATCTTATTAACAGTTTAATCATGACAACCTTTATTGAATATTACAATCATGCCATGATTGGGATAGAAAAAAGTATGAGAGAAATTACATTTTTCTCCTTTGTTAAAAGTATCACTTTATTCTAAAGAACTGGAGTTAAATTAATCAGCTGTGTTTAGTAGTGTTACTACTAAACACTACTAAGTATTAGATATTAGCAGAATCTCAGTATTACGGTAATAGAAATATGTTTTTGTGTGTGAGCAATTATTGATTACAATGGGACCATAAACCTAATTTTTGCGTGTGCACTATCCAAATTTTGTCCCTTTAGTTTTTATCTTGCTATCAAGAATCTTTGTTGTCAATATGTAACTACAATGAAGTTATGGGAAGACACTTATTCACGCAGACACAAATCAAAGAAACCCATGGAAAATTGAAGAATAAATATTCCTAGAGAAGAAACTCAAAATGCAAAAACACACACACACAAATCCGCAAGTCAAGACTCGATGCAGTCTGCTGGGATACCTTAGAAAACTTTTAACCAATATCTGTTTGTATCTGTCTGTAGGATTTGACTGAATTGACTTTGTAAAGTGTCTTGAGATTATATGTGTTGTAGTGAATTGGTGATTTTCATTTGATGAGTTATTCCTTGAGTACCTCTGTGTATAGAATAAATTCAGCACTGTGGCTGCTGGGGTGTTTCTTGAGGCTCTCCTCTACTCTTCTTTGCCATTGGAGATACAGCTATCTCTGTGTTGGTCCTTCTGGGGCTTCCGCGCTCTGGGGGTCCTTCTGGATGTCTGGAGCTCTAGTCTCCCGCGTTGTCTTTGGCTCCTTACATCCACTATTGAGCGTTTTTCTTCTGGACAAACCTTACATATACAAGCACACTCAGTGGCTTTGACCCAGGTGCTTGCAGACATGCTTCTATAGAGATAAACCCTATAGGTGTCAGGGTTTTGTGGAGTTGAACCCGAATTCAGCCGCACACAGAGCCATGTTTAAAGTGTCTTTATTGAAGATGATGAACAATGGTAAGTGGACCAGAGACTGTACCAGACTGTAGCAGGTGTGAGAATATGGCTGGAGCTGGACGGCGGAGCTGAGGCTTGGCAGGTGCAGGGAGCAGGTAAGCTTGGCAGACGTAAGGCAGAGGCGAGGACGAGGAGCACAAGAAGGTGAAGACTGAGGGCATCGGATGACGGACCGGCGGTGAGGAACTGACTGAGGGAGGCTTTTACAGAGAGGCTGGCAGGTGGAAAGAGTCCGGGCTGATTACTGACAGGTGAAACTGATCAGGCATGGGGTGGAGAAACTGGGCTGCATGTGAGGTGGAAGGTGCTAGAACTGTCCAGGGTGAAGTGGGTGAAAGTGAACCCTGACATCACCCCCCCTCAAGGTCGGATTCCAGACGACCCCAAAAAACAAAAACGACCCAACCAGGGTGGGTGGAAGGAGGCTCAGGATGGGGGGTATGGGTCCAACAAAAATCTACCCCAACGGGGCGAACAAAGGGAAACTCAGAATGGGAGGCTAGAGTCCAAACTAAGGGGTATTCAGGTGGCCGACCAGGGGGTTGACGACCACGGAAAAGTTCTCAGACCCACTGGGGAACGTAAGAGGCCTCGGACGGTGACTGACGACTAGGCGGGCGTCGCGGAGGGTGACCCCGTCGTGGCTGGGTCAGAGGCGGGCGTCGCAGAGGGCGACCCCGTCGTGGCTTGGTCAGAGGCAGGCGTTGCGGAGGGTGACACTGTCGTGGCTGGATCAGCCGGCAGCGGAGCAGCAGGGTCTCAGGAGGCCGGCATCGAAGTTTCGCCTCGGTCCTCCTAGCGTGGAGCTCCACTGAAGGACCCTCAGAGGGCTCAGGAGCTGAGACTGGAGGAGGGTCCCCTTTGGCCACCTCACTGGACTTGGGAGCGACAGCTGGAGGCGGGTCACCCTGGACCACCTCGCTGGACTGGAGGACCTTGGCTGGAGGCGGGTCCCCCTGGACCTCCTCGCTGGACTGGAGGACCTTGAATGGAGGCGGGTCCCCCTGGACCCCCTCACTGGATTGGGGAGCATAGACGGCCTCGGGCAGAGGCGAAGCGGGACCCTCAGGCGCTGGTGGCGGCGCAGCAGGACCCTCAGGTGCTGGTGGCGGCGCAGCAGGACCCTCAGACGCTGGTGGCGGCGCAGCAGGACCCTCAGATGCTGCGGCCAGTGCACTGGCGTGCACCACACCCACGCTGACTTGGACCATGGCGTGTGATGCTCCATCACCAGCAGGGACAGACCAGCTGGGGAGCAGATCGTCCCTTTCCCCATAGAAGAATTCCCATAGCTGGTCCCCGCTGATCCGGGGCGCACTGGCCAGACTCACCCAAGCAGCAGCAGCAACTGTACCCGACCGACTCACCAGGGAGAGAGAGGTGACGTCGGTCGCAGTTGGTGCAGCTGCAGCAGCGGTGTCTGGCTGGGCCTCGGTAGAGGTCCTGTGCCGGCGAGCCCGACGTCTGTGCCGGGAGGAGCCGGGCAGCGGGGTAGAGGCTGCTGCTGGCGGTGAGGCGGCGGGAGCTGCAGCAGCGGCGGAGACAGCAGCGGGAGGAGCTGAGGCTGGATCTGTGGCGGGGACTGCAGCAGACTCAGCAGCAGCAGCGGCGGAGACAGCAGCGGCTGCAGCAGCGGACAAGCAGGTGAGCTGCGGTCTGGGTGGAGGTGGTTCGTTGAGGAGCTGGAAATGCGCAGCCTGATAGTTCCACTCTAGCTCCTCAAACAGCCCAGAGATCCCTAGACACATCAGAAGCTCAGCCTGGTTCTTGAAAATGTCCCTGGCATGGTTTACGGCGTTCAGCCACTTCCAAGGCGGGCTGGCTGCGGCTATTGGCATCCAGGCTTTCCCGGAGCTGGATCAGGAAGAGCTCCGCCGTGGAGCTCGGGAGGGAGGTGGGCTCCGGGCTCTGTGTGGGCGACGGGTTCATTTGGCCGGTTCGTTCTGTCAGGGTTTTGTGGAGTTGAACCCGGATTCAGCCGCACACAGAGCCACGTTTAAAGTGTCTTTATTGAAGATGATGAACAATGGTAAGTGGACCAGAGACTGTACCAGACTGTAGCAGGTGTGAGAAGATGGCTGGAGCTGGACGGCGGAGCTGAGGCTTGGCAGGTGCAGGGAGCAGGTAAGCTTGGCAGACGTAAGGCAGAGGCGAGGACGAGGAGCACACGAAGGTGAAGACTGAGGGCATCGGATGACGGACCGGCGGTGAGGAACTGACTGAGGGAGGCTTTTACAGAGAGGCTGGCAGGTGGATAGAGTCCGGGCTGATTACTGACAGGTGAAACTGATCAGGCATGGGGTGGAGAAACTGGGCTGCATGTGAGGTGGAAGGTGCTAGAACTGTCCAGGGTGAAGTGGGTGAAAGTGAACCCTGACAATAGGTAGTTTTGGATGTCATTAATTCAATGATGTTATCAGAGGGGTTGGTTGTATGTACCTGTGGTACTTTTTCTGTTTGTTTTCTGTTCTTTCTAGCTCTCTTTCTGCAGGCATAGAAGCAGACTCCATGGATGTTATCTTGTATTCTCTTCTTTCTTTGTTTTAATTTTGTCACCTTTTCTCCCTTTTAACGTTTTACCTTTCCTTTCTCTCTTCCTTACTTTCGCTTTTACCGTTTCGTTTCTGTGTCAATTGATTTTGAAATAGTCCCAAAATAATGTCCAAAAATAAATCTCTTCGGCTCTCTTTGGCATTAAGAAAGCAACTCTTAGTTCTACACTGCTGGAAAGGACATGTTAAAAAAAAAACCAGCAAAACAAGCTAATTGAATGCTAAGCTAATAAATTGCTAACCTGAAAATCGATAGGACCGCAAAAATCAGTATTCAAATTCCAATTCGCTACAGAGGCATATAAGACGAAGATGCTTTTATACACTATAGACCAATTCATTGTTATTGTTTTGATCCGGGTTTTTCGCGCATGTGTGCCGGACTGGTAGGCAAAAGGCGAACACACTGGCAGACGAAAACAAAGCACACGAGGATTTCTCAACGTATTTTTCTTCTTTAGATAACGTATCACAAGATCGTTATAAGAGTAAGTTGATGGTTGATGGTATCAGATTGCCAGATCCATAAAGCAAAAGCCTGTAGGGATGGAGCGGGTCTGTGAAATGCTGGCCAAGTGTTCCGTACGGCGACATATACAGCTACCTTATCAACACGCTAGGCCAATACACACGAGAGAGCATGAAAGCCATGAAATCACTTGACGGCTACAACTATTTCATATCGGGACATGTTCAGACATGTTTGTGTAACATACGAAAGCGGAGTCGGACACAGACAGCGCCTCAGCAAAGAGGAAGACCCGCCACCGGTAGGTTAAAAAAAACATTGTTCACAAAGGATTATTTTGGTGTTTTTGTCTTATTAATCCTTTTCACAGACTCATGCCAATGGGTTTGCACACATTGTACATGTACGTATAATATTACGAAACGAACGTTTACGTCTTGACTTAAGTATATATCCTAATTTTTATTTATATAATTATTTAAGTAGAACAATGACTAGTGCAAAATTAAGTTGTATTTACCGGAGATGAAGTGTAGACTGCAAATTCTGTCGTGGTATGATGGCTCCCACAGTCGATTGGGATTGTCTGCATGCATCCTTTTCATTGAAATGATCCATTTCTTTCTTCTTTCTTCGTCCTTCGGTAAACGAAAGAAACGTACATCCGACTATTTGGAATGCATCTGTGTGCAACCGGGAGCACAACAAGTCGTAGGCATGGTTTAGATTCCAAAAATAAATTAACTAAAAGTACGCTCTAATTCACCCGTTTTGTCACGGTGGGTGGCGAGAACAGTACCGTTTTTGCCTAGCAGTGTGACCCGGATGTAGCTCGTGACGTCACGCGTGAACTGGTCTATAGTGACAGAGCTACTGAGATCAGTTTCTCCTGGTGACATCATGAAAACCTTTGAACCAATAGGAATACTGATTCAAAATTCAATGCAAGACACCCTTTGAACCTTAGGAGGGCTCCACACTGACAATTTTAGACACAAAAGCAAGATTTCAAATCATTTGCAATTGTAAACCTTATTATTATAATAATAAGACAGCCATGTAACAATTTCTTGGCAAAGAAAAGTTGATTTGGGGTGAGTTACTCTTTAAGTTATCTCTAACATAGCGCCATTCAGCCATGCTACATGGCAGAGCTGCATCAACATCTCTACTAAAACTTACTGATGTGCTTGGAAGGTGAGGATGTAATGACTAAAGCAGAGGGCATTACTCAAACAAAATTGTAACATGATAGAAATGACATGATGCCAAAAGCATAGTTGATGGTGAGGGCTTTCATGATTATAATGTTTCACATATTTAATTGAAAGTATGATCATTTAATAGATATTAATATTACAACTTCAGTAAATTTAATTGATTTAATTTCACTCATTCTTTAAAGTGCCAAACAAAGATGGGAGTAGTTATCATGGAGGAAGAGGGCTGGTGAAGAGATTTACTGTATTTTCCTTAAAGCATCCAACTTACATATTGATATTACATTTTTGAGCATACATCTATTGTGAGAAAGGTATTATTGTATTGTCTATGTCTTCTTGAAGACCAAACGTTAAGCTAAATCGCCAAAACATTTAAATTTTCTATCTATAAAATGTAGAAAAACTGCACTGGAAATGGAGATTGTCTGCAAACCCCAGACTTTGTAAAGATACTGCTTGCCTATCTTCTTCATACTGTACCAAACTTCCAACATTTAAGGCTTCCCATAGTTTGCTAAACTAATTTGTGTCCAAGATGGCCTCTGTATTTTTATCTGCATCATATTCTATTAAGAGAGCTTAATAGAATATGATGCAAATAAAAATACAGATATTTCGCTGTCCTTCGGCTTTATTGAAAAATTGACCACAAGTGTATTATTTTTCCTTTCAGATAGTAGAGAGATGCTTGAATTAGTGTACACTGTTACCATCTACAAATGTTTGTTTTTTTCTTTTTTCAGAAATATCCTTAAGTCTCTGCGAAGATGAGTTCTTGGATGAAGCTAAGGAGCTTGAGAATGCTGAGCAAAGGTTACCACTGAGCTCAGCATGTGAAAGACTAGATAAACACCAGGCTGTGAAAGATCGTTTCATATGCTTCAGTTCCAACTGATTGTATATATTACCATTACATTGTACTTATTTCCTGTTAAATAAATGTAATGTTGTTGGTTATATGACATGTATGCTATACCTGTATTGATTGTTTTTTTCTCTTGTGACCTAGTTTTTTTTAAAGGAATGAGGAATATCACTTGTTGCTATGGCTTTATTATTATTATTATTATTATTATTATTATTATTATTATTATTATTATTATTATTATTATTATTATTATTATCAAACATCACGTGTTGGTTGTGATAGGACAAAATTCAGTTAATAAATGGTCAGATTAGCTAATATATTATCTTCACTCCCATTTATCACTCAATAATCTGTATGAACAGTTCCAGTCTGGATTCCGTCCACTCCACGCCACAGAAACTGCACTCGTAAGAATAACCAATGACCTCCTCATGGCAGCTTCTTCTGGTCTAGTGACTATCCTCATCCTCCTTGACCTGAGCGTGGCCTTTGACACCATTAGCCACCCCACCCTCCTCAATAGATTATTTTCCATTGGCATCACCCTCGCTCCACTTGACTGGTTCAGATGCTACCTCTCAGGCCGCACTCAGTTCATTTTACTTAAATCCTTCTCATCCCAGCCTTCTCCCGTCACTTCAGGTGTGCCCCAAGTCCCTGGTCTGGGGCCCTTCCTTTTCATCATTTACCTTCTTCCACTTGGCAATATCTTCCATAAGTACAATATCAGTTTCCACTGTTCTGCGGATGACACCCAGCTCTACCTCTCCAGTAAACCCACCTCCACTCTCCCATCCTCATCCCTTGCTGACTGTCTATCAGACATAAAATCTGGATTCTCTTCCAATTTTCTCAAACTAAATAGTGACAAAACTGTGGTTCTCCTCATTTGTTCTAAATCAACACTATCCAAAACGGACAGTTTCTCAATGACCATTGACAACTCCATTGTCTCCCCCTCCTCACAGGTTAAGAGTCTAGGTGTTATCCTCGACAGTATTCTATCTTTTCATTCCCATTTCAGTAACATTATACGGTTTACAACATCCCACCTGCCCGTCTCACCACCACTGGGAGCAGAGCATTCAGCTGCTTGGCAGCTTGCCTTTGGAACTGTCTTCCTCCAGAATGCAGAAGTACTACTTCACTACCACACTTCAAATCCAAACTGAAAACCTACCTGTTCAAAACTAAAGTTCCCCCATTATTTCATTTGCACTGTCTGAAAGTTTCTGCATCAATTTGTCCTGCTGCTAACAGCAAACACTTTCCTCTTCTATTGTGATCACACACAGACCACTTTATATCAGCAACTTATACTGTGACCTGATTACCAATATATGTACCCCATAGTATAACTCAACTAAAAAAAAAATGTCAATACAGACAGTTGTTGTGTGAGTATTTTTTTTCTAGATTGTCACAGGAGACCTGTCAAATATAATTGTTTTATTTCTCTTGAATAGTGTCAACACCCACCTCAGTTCTTTCTAAAGCTTTGCAACAAAATCTGTCTGAGAGGATCCTAAGAGGGTTGCTGCAGTAGTCAGGCTAATGGCTGTCATTGTTTGAACTGACCTCTGTCTGTCTGTCTTTCTAGGTCTCTAACATGGGACAGAAACAATGTAACTGCCAGGGGTCTCCAGGATGTGGCAGATGCTTTGGAAAGGTCTTGCTTTTACACAGACACACACACACACACACACACACACACACACACACACACACTATAAGAGACTTTAATTAGTACAGGAGATGGGGCGAAATCAAGAAGTGTGCTTGTTTAATAAATGGAATTTAATTAAATAATCTTTTCTACAGTTGATATCTCTCTTAGTAAGCTTTCCTTTGATAAAACAGAAATTAGCTTCGCAGAACTGACAGGGCAAGTTTGTGCAACCTATGTACGGAGGCCTTAGTCCTCAAAGCGGCCATTCCGGGTTCTATTGCCAGCCCGTGGACTTTTGCCGCATATCTTCCTCCTCTCTCTCTCGTACCTGTTTCCTGTCAGTCCACTTTCAACTAAAGGTCACAAGTGGCCAAAAAAATAAAATAAAATAAAATAAAGATAAAATAACGACTGTCATTGGTGCTGGTGCTGGTGATGGGCAGGGTACTGGTAGAAATTGGGCTACTGTTGGTCAGCAAAGAAGAAGAAGAAGACGAGGTGAAAGATGTGTCCATAGGAAGAGAGAGAAGAAGAAAGGTAAGAGTCTAGGACTGAGAGTAGGACAGGAAAAGCTAAAGAGTTGCCTGACATGATTCAAAGGAAAAGGATGGACATACTGTGTGTCCAGGAGAGCGGGTGGAAAAGTAGCAAGGCTAGAACTTTAGGAGCAGGATTTAAGCTGTTTTACCATGGACGGAAAATCTTGTAAGAAAATAAATACCTTTATTGTCCCCCAATGAGATAATTTGGGCAGGACAGTGGTTAGAAAATACATAGACAGAGTTACACGCTTGATCAGTAATGAATAACAAGCTGATTTAGAGTTAATTTCTAAAGCAAAAGAAAGTGAATTTATCCGAATGGCCAAAAAGAAAATATTGCTCAATTACTGATAATACGGCATATTCAGATAAAAGATAGGAGTTATCTTGAAGGAGGAGTTTGTAAAGAATGTTACGACAGTTAAAGGAGAGTCACATAGGGTGATGAGTCTGACACTAGAATATAAAGGTCTGATTGTTGTTAGTGGTTATGCTGTACAGGCAGGATTTGAGTTAGAGAAGGAGAAATTCTGGAGCGAGTTAGATTAGGTGATGCAGAAAATCCCCAGAGATAAAAGAGTGGTGATTGGTGCATATGTTAAACGACACATGGGAGCTCGGAACAGAGGTGGCGAGGAAGTGATGAGCAGGTTTGGTATCCAGAGCAGGAATGCAGGACAGAAGGCGTCAGACTTTACAAAGAGAATGCAAATGGCTGTAGTGAATACTTTCTTGCAGAAGAGGGAACACAGAGTGATTTACAAGAGTGGAAATAAGAGCACATACTGTAGGTGGATTACATGTTGTGTAGACAATGTAACCTGAAGGAAGTCACTGACTGCAAGGTGTTGGTAAGTGAGTGTTGCCAGACAGCGCAGGATGTAGGCATTTAGAATGACTCTGATGGTGAGGAAGATGAAGAGGACAAAGTGGTGGAAGCTAAGAGAGAAAGAAAGTTGTGTTACTCTCAGGGAGGAGATGAGACAGGGGGTGCTTCCATATGATTTGACAACCACAGCTAATGCTATCTGGAAAACATGTAGGAGAGTACATGGTATATCTTCTGGAAGGAAAATTGATAAGGAGACTTGATGATGGAATGAGGAAGTAATGGAGTGGATTGGGAGAAACCTTTGTTGGCTGCATCCCTCGTAGGCTACAGGGCGTGTCACAGTACTACTGTCCTCCAGTCAATAACTTCTGGACAGGTAGACTTTGAATGCCCTTCTAGGAGCACAGGCCATTGGCTGACACCACAGTAAGGACAACAACCTGAAGCCAATTGCTGCTGCTTTCTTCAGGAGTTAACCATGTATGTCCCAGTTAGCCTGGGTTCTTTAGAAGGATATTGAAAATGGGATTTAGGGCTACTAACTTCTAACCTCATGACAGGTGACTAATGGTTCTGATTACTTTCCTGGTATTGGTGGCTATTTCTTTCCCTTGCCGTCTCTGTAGGATGATTATCAATACGAAAAGACTGATTAATTAGATCTGCCAATGTTTGACTGCCAAATTATCTTTCAATTTTATGTTTAAAGATTTAAGGAATGCTGTGGAACTCTATGGCCTCTCAGCCACTGCCCTACAGTTTTTAGCTGTTTCCTCATCATTAACTCTGTAGGCAAATCTATGCTTAAATTGTTCTAAAAATTAATCTGATGAAAATAGGTGGTTTATAGTTTCATGAATTATGGCCTTTGCCCATCTTAATGCCAATCAACCTGCACATGATATTTTCTTGTGAGTATGACATTATATAGTCTCTTCTTTTATTGCATGTCAACATAACGTAAAACTTTCTTACACTAAGGACAATGATGGTCACCTGTTGATTTTGTTCATTATCTAATAAGATGCACACCTTTTGGATCCTGAAATGCATGGTATTAAAGCTGAACTAATCAAGAAACCTCTAACATTCAGACTAAATAGGGCTAAACAGGGTCTCAGAATGAACCAGGATTTTTGAACTTGCAGCTTTTTGTGTCCGGTTCAAAAATGTATTTTTGATAAAGGTTTTCTGTGTTTTGCAGAAATTTTACCCTACAGAGGATGTCTCTCCCCTTGGCTGATATCACACAGAGTTACCGCAGCAACCCGGTCCGAACAAAAGATGCCCTGCTCAAGGTTGTTTAATAATTTAAGTGCGTGTGCATGTGTGTGTATAAAAATCTAATTAAAAAACAAGGGACATAGGAACTTAATTGACTCTGATTTTCACCGTTGTACAGTGTTGCGGATATCAATGACAATGGCATGCTTTTCGCATGGATAACATTAGGTTTGAATTTGCATATTCAGATTCAGCAGTGTCTAGACAGAAACAACATGAGACAGCCTGGCAGTGTGGAACTTCAGAAAGTGCTTAAGAGTCAACAGTCTGAAAAGGTATGAAAAACAAAATTATGGCTTTGGTTACAGCTAATTTTACTTATAAAACTGTATTAAGTCTGAAAGTTTTTAGAACTAATACTTTTTTCCTCAACAACAATAATTAATATGCACTGAATGTCTGGGATTCCAATCAAAAATGCTGTAATGCTTGCACTGCATCAAGAGGTAGCAAAAAGTAAAGGGTAAAAGCGTTCTCCTACATATTGTTTTTACCACAACATAAATATTAATGAACGGAAATAAAAGACATGGCCATACAAAAACCTACTTACACTAAGTAAGCAGGCATTCGAAGGTCTGAGGCATTCTTATTTGACAAACAAGTCGGCTCAAGATCATTTAGTCCTTTATACACCAGTTGCAGAATTTTAAAATGCTTTGTCTGTATGGTCATACAGAGATATAAACTTGTGTGTTGTCAGCCTACATATTATTGGTCAGTCTAACTAGTGAGGGGGTTGAGTACTACAGATGCTGTAGTACTCTACAATCTGAGCTAGGGGATCATATAGATGTTGAATAAAAGTAGCTGGAGAACGGACCCTGAAATGAACCCCACAACAGATCATTGTAGAACCCAGATTTATGACATTATCAAATGGCAGAAATAGTCCTTTTCTATCAAATAAGTTCTGAACCAGTTTAGCACTGTACCAGACAATCCCACTTATTTCTCTAGGCTATTGAACTGCATGTTATGATCAACTGTGAAAAAGGCAGTACTGAGAACAATTAATACCAAGGCAGAAGTTGTAGACCCATCATTATTAAGGATGTATATCATTCAACACTTTTACCAAAGCCATCTCAGTGATGTTCTTTGGTCTTAAGCCAGTCTGGAAGGCAAGGAAGAGGTTCTTTCTACATCATAAAGATATATAATTGTTCATAAATGCTGTTTTTGGATAAAGTATAAATTCTTGTTCTTTTTTTATAAACAGAACACACTTTAATTTGTCAGCATATAAGAAAACATTGAAAAAAGGTGTATAGTACTTGAATACAACCTTTAAATACGTCACTGTACAAAAGAATAGTAGCTAAGCAGCGGTAGACTAAAGATGCTCAAACAACATTTGTAGCTTCTGTGTTCTTTGACAATGTTTGCCGTTGTCTCTCAGTGACGTCTTCAGCTTAAAGTCATTTAAAATGACTCAACTTTTGATGTGGTTCTTTCAGCTCATTTCAACTCAGACTCACCAGTTTTCATCTGTGCCTGAATGTTTTTCCTCCATTTGTGCCTATTGTCCTCGATTTTAGCTGATCCAGGGTATGTGTCGACAGCTGGAAGACAGCCTTCAGCGTATAAGCCACTGTAATATTCAGATTGCCCAGAATGACATCATGAATGCACATGAGGTGCTTCAAAATGCCAGAGAGTCTCTGAAGGTAAACATTTCAGTTTTTTTTAGAGAAATAAGAATTCATGATGTTGTGAGCTAAAGTCATTTCATACAATCTTTGTGTAAACTGACACTTTATCGTATCTCACCCCAAATCAGGTTGATGCAACAATTCTAAAACATGCTTTATAGGGGATAATAAAGTTTTAACTGTCACTGGTGGAAAGTTCTGTGCCTATGATTGGTTTTGCTTGCCTTTTTTGTGCTTTACATGTGCAGCTGCTTCCATCTCTATGTGACGAGAGCAGAATGTGTCCCTCTGAAGGAGACTGTGTGATAGATATTCTGTCTGATGCTACGTTGGCGCTGACTCAGGAAATCACAAAAAATTTGCAGGTATATTTATGCTACATTATCTGACAGTCACAGATCTGACATTTATTGACTATTTTTGCAAGTTTAGGGATTCTGTTCATTAAAGAGGTGGACTCAAACCGTATTAAGTCCCCACTTTAATGTGTTAGATCCTCAGTTTTGATTTGCACTGTACATAAGGCTAAGATACACACTTTTTAATATGATTGATTTATTATACTGATTTTATTGAGCTATGCTGCACACTTCTATGGTGGTGCATACGGACAGAGCTTTGTGTGAACATTCAGAAACAGTAATCAAATTTAGCATGATGGCTAATTGCTTGGCTAGTGAGGAGAAGCAACTGGTGGAGTTGCTGGTACTTGTGACTATTGTTTGTTGACAGTCGACACACGAAAACTGTGGATTTTGCCTAAAAATGTGAACAAGCACATCTTCCAGGTCCATCCCCCTTGCTGTCTGCTGCACTGCAAGCCTTCCTCCACAGCTCCAGAAATTGTCAGTTTTTCTGTAAGACAAGGCACATTTATTTGTATAGCACATTTCAGTACAAAGACAATGCGAAGTGCTTTACATGATTAAAATATAGGAAAATAAAACAGAATATAAGCAAGTTGGAATAAAGTGTAGAAACAAAATAAAACATGGGAAAATAGAAATTAAAAGCAAATATTAAAAACAGTTGGACTACAACGTTGAACTAATGATGTTTCAGTAGAACAGTTTAACTAGAACAATCAAAGATAATCCTAAACAAATGTGTTTTTAATCTTGATTTAAAGGAACTCAGGCTTTCTGCACTTTTACAGTTTTCTGGAACTTTGTTCCAGATCAGTGGAGCATAGGAACTAAATGCTGCTAATCCATGTTTAGTTCTGGTTCTGGTTCTACAGAACAGGCTGGAGCCAGACAACCTTAGTGGTCTGGAGGGTTGATACGCTGATAACAAGTCTGTGATGTATTTAGGTGCTAAGCCATTTAGGGATTTATAGACTAACAGAAGTATTTTAAAGTCTATTCTCTGAGATACAGGGAGCCAGTGTAAGGACTTTAGAACTGGGGTGATGTGCTCTACTTTCTTAGTCTTAGTGAGGACATGGGCAACAGCGTTCTGGATCAGCTGCAGCTGTCTGGGAGGCCGACCCAGTTTTCCAGGCCCTCTAACAGGATGGAGTGATCGTCAGTATCAAATGCTGCACTAAGGTTCAATCATACCAGCACTGTGGTTCTTCCACAGTCTACATTTGTATGGATGTCATTAAACACCTTGACAAAGGTGGTCTCTGTACTGTGGTGAGCACGGAAACCTGACTGGAAAATGTCAAAGCGGCTGGTCATAGTTAAAAAGGTGTTTAATTGTTGAAACACTGATAAAGGGGAGGTTTGAGATGTAAAGCAGGTTCTCTCTCCATCATTTCTCCACACAACTGCAGCCCACCAGAAATGTTGAGCTTGAACAATTGTACATACTGTGTGAGAGAGGGGGTGTGAGCACTGTACACAAAAGTGATTGAAACTGCTAATAACCAATCAGAGCCAGACATTCCTCCTGGCTCTGATTGGTTGTTTCTGACCAGGAGCAGAGTATTTCTGCAAATGGTAGTAGGGCCGCTGGGAGGAGCCAGAGGAGCTTTATTTTTTTCGCAGATTTTTTGTCTTTGTCTGTATTTTATTGCTAGGACATAGTGACAGTTTTAACAAATATGTAAAAAATGCATATATACAAAAGTTCCCTACTGCATCAACAGCAATGTTAAAAAGTGTGTGTTAGCTAAACAGTCCAAACAGAGTTTGAAAACAAGAAAGCAAAAGGCATTTTATGTTGTTCTGTTTTTGAATATAAACATTTAACAAGCTCCTTAAGTGTCACCTAAATAATGGCCATTCAGCCGTGCTGCATAGCAGAGCAGCATCAAGTTCTAAGCCAAAACTCACTGTGCTCGAAAGGCTAGAGTGTGATGACAGAAAAGCGGAGGGCATTACGCAAAACAATGTTAACATGATCGAAAATGACATGATGTCACTATAAGCACAGTTGATGGTGAGGGCTTTCATGAGGATTATGTTTCACATATTTGATTCTATTAATCTTATTTTTTCTATTCAATAATTTTATAGGTTCCTGTTTTGTTATACTTTAGTTTAATAATGTTTGACAAAACCCAATTTTATGTTTATTCAGTCAATCAGTTTAATACAGGTGGCAAAATTATAAAACATATAATGATGTGCCTCTTTTATTAAATTTGGCAGATTGTAATAAAACTACTCCTTCCTGTTATGGTAAGACTCTCTTAATACAAGAAAACAGTCAGGTTTTTTAGAAATTGTCTGCTTATCAAAAAGGCCCTGGTCTCCCTAATCCTACTGTTGTGGTCAGCCATCATCAGAAACACGGAATCGCTCTTAGCCTGACCCCTCCACGAAGCAAATTTTCCCTGGGAGATCCTACCAGAAGCTAAAGCTCCGGGAAACATAGCCCTCAGGGTCATAGGGGTACACAAACCCTCCACCACACTAAGGTGGCAATTCAACGGAGAGTATTAGAAGTCATGTTAAATCTGTTTGTCTTTTTCTACCAATTCTACTTTGTCCCTCATGTCATCCAACAGTCAAAGAGTTATCAGTACACACAAATCTACACTAAACCTAAATGGACATTTTAACATAAAACTGGTATGAAACACAACAACGATATACATCCAAATACCAGCAAGAAAAATGTAACAAGATTGTCTTTTTCAAGTGTCTGTAACCAGAATTTACTTAAAGAAATGGAATTTATCTTGTAAGGAAAGCTTACAAGTTTTAGGGATGTTGGTATTATTGCTGGGTGTTGTCATTCATCGAGGGTCCCATGAGTAATCAAAAATACGGTACATTAAACTGAGGGTGGGGACTTGTCAGTTGAAGTTTGGTTATGAGAGAGGACTGGAGTCCAGAGCCTGACTTATGGTCGTGATTGTTTCAGGAGTTGGGTCAAGGCCTGGTGGGATATGCAGAAACTGAGTGCCCACGGGTGGTGCAGCGCTCCAGTGTCTGCAAGAGCCTGTCAGAGTGCATATCCAAAAGAAGTAAGCAGGCAGAAATATTCGTACGAAGCACACTGCTGGAAACTGCAGGTCAAATCATTTGCACCAGATTAAGGTAAAAACTTTTTTATGAGACAGGGGCAATTTATTTTTGAACTAAGCTCATTACACAGGATATTTAAGTTTCTTAATATAGTCATTTGTCAAGTTGTCTTTACTTTATACCTTTGCACATTAATTAACTTTTCTGTTTTGTATCTTTCCAGTGAACTGAGACAGACATTGGCTGTGACTCTGGCTGAAAGCATGGCAGAACAGGTCCTGCAGGATCTGACTGCAGCACAGGACAAAATGGTAACTGATGATTTTTTACTCTAAAATCTGTGTTCAAAACTAAGGAATTTGGAAAAGCTGGTATATTACAAACCTTGATAAACATTTACTGACAATAAAATGTGGTTAAATGGATCTTTCAGTTGCTTTACGAATAAGTTAGAAGAAACATGTCAGCTTCTTTTAGAAGAGTACAACTTGTCAAAAAAAGTTAAAATGAAACGATTACATAAAATGCAGAAATTATTGCCGTTTTTAAACTTTCAGATCTTATAAAACAATGATCACGTGGTAATCAGAAAGACATTAGTAACACATTGTATTCTGCAATTCTAAACCAAAGTCAGAATGTAAAGAGTGCTTGCAGACTTTAACACTGTTGGAGTAAACTGACTGATAGCAAACCTCTGTAAGAAAGCTGTCAACATAAATAATGGAAATAGTTATAAAACAAAATGGTGGTAGATTCTCTGCTATTTGAAACAATATGATAAAGACAAATATACATATGTGACTAAGAGCGGTGCTGTAGGCCATATGACCCATTCAGCAACAGACCCAAACCTATCAAGGTACATAGGTGAGTTTTTGAGAAGGGCAGCCCGCATGGAGCATCAATAAGTGCTGTATTTTGACATGAAAAATCATTTATCATATCTGAAATTAAGCGAATATTTCGGTAAAAACGTACATGGTGCTGCTTTAAGATTGGTTTAGTTAGACATTGCGTCTAACTTTCAGGCCAAATCAAATACACTATCCTGTCGCAGTATTCTTACACCAAGACCTTATGGGGAGAAAATTGCAATAATCGTAAAATGAAACATTTAACATTTATTTACCTGCTGGTTGGCCAATGCCACTGTTCATAAGATAATGAATAATTCAGCATTCTGTTGATCTGGACTGAAAATGACTTAATGTTTGCAAAAATTCTGCTTTATAAACTGGGATTTCTCTTACTTTACATTCAGGAGTGCCTGATAAGTGAAAATTCATCCAGTGCTCAGAGAATCAAAATCCCAGAGCTACGACTGACTGACAGTGATTTCCCAACTGATGATGTAAGAAACACACTCTAGTTCTCCCTTGCATTTGTTGTGTGATTCAGAAAACATGAGCAAATATTCATCAGCTGAATTTATTTTTTAAAATTTCATTCTTCTCTTCCTGCAGTACAGTCCAGCATTCTGGAGAAACGGTTTGCTTTCCAAGAGCCTGAGGCCTGCTGCTTCAATTAAAAGTAAGATGCAACAATTATTAACATTTGACGCTGGAGGGGTAAGAATCAACAGCTCACTGAGACCTAGACTTGTTTGGAGAGTTGTTGCGTTTCCAGTTATTAATTGGTCACCACAAAATGCCCCATGTTGCCCATTCGTTTGGGAATTACAACTCTGTAACACTGTAGTGGATGCAACATGCTTAGGAATCCCAAACAGTCAACCTGGCCATGTTTCTTTCTTCCATGTTAAAACTATATTATGACAATAATGGAACATATAATTTCAGTTGATTTGTTTTAATATAATTTGCAATTTTACAAACAGAAAATCTACTAAATAACTTGAGAAATCTGTCTGGGTGTGTTCGTTATGTTTTTCCGTTCTGGGACCAAGGTGCCAAATCCAGATCCAAATATAAATATACTTCATGTCACCTATAAGCTTTTTTTAATGATTTTTTTTTCATTTGAAGAGTAGAAATATGCCAATCTTTTTAAAATCTGTCAAACCATCATATGTTGCTGACTCCTGATACAGAAACACATGCAAGAGTTCAATATGTCATTTTGTTATAATTAGTCTTTGCAACCCTGTGATAGTGACTGGGCCACTATCGCACACCTCACCCCACACATGCTGGTCAAAGTGTGAACACTCGGCCTGATGCAAACACAAAAGCCTTCACTATCAAGTATTGCTTAAACGATGCCACATTTCTAAAGAAAATGCATCTGTGGGTTGAGCAACTGAGTTGAGTGTTGGGACTGGTCCCATGAGAAACTTCTCTGCCGGTGTAATATGTTTTACTTATTAATAGGATTTTAAGTCAACTAAACATTTCAAGCCATTTTGGTACCAAATCCGCCATGATTGGATCTGAATTCGGTTATGTTATTATGTCAGTTTATGGTCCTCTGTTGTTGTCTTCATGTGTTTTGCGCTGTGGTAATGGCTGACACCATTAGCATTGTCTGGCTAATTGGAGCATAGCTTGCTTACTTACTTTCACACCACTGACTTTGAGGAAGCGAGACAAAGGAGAGGCCAGAGAAAATGGAGGAGGGATTGATGAGAAGAAAATAAGGAAAAACAGGCAGATGTTGACACAACAGTTAACTCACACTTCTGTTTTGTGGAAGCCTCATTGCTGTGAAAGTTATTAAACTGCAAGTAATATATTGTCGTTAATAATAATATTCCTTGTTTGACAGATTTATTCAATTAACAGGATTAGGTAGTTATTTAATTAAATGTTCTCCAATGTAAATATTATGTTTTTGATGGTTCTTCAAATTGTTTAGACCAACAAGACACAGGGAAAGTAAAGGATTACTAGCATGGGAGCCTGCCATGATCTCTCTTGGCTCTATGTTAGAACTGTTTTGCTCTCTTCAGTACAGTATGACCACAGCATCCATCTGCTGCTCTGTTTCCTCCCTTTCTGTTCTCGGCTCCCCACACTCTTCCTCCCACCCCCTTCTATCTCCGTGCTAACCCCTCCTCCTCCTTTTTCTCTTTTTTTTCTTCCTGCACTGTTCTGCACAATACTTCTGTATACAGCTCTTTCACGTTTAAATGACAAGGCATTCTTACTGTCTTGGCTATAGGCTCATATTTAATTCCCTCTTCCCTACACCTATCCTGCTGTGTGCCTCTCCTCAGTGATATTGCTTCATTTTCAGGTCTCCTGGATGCAGATTGTGAGCAACACACCAGGGAAAGAAGAACAGAGAGAGAGAGGGGAGGAGCTGTAAGAGAGGATGATGGAGGAGGAAGGTGTGCGCTCCCACAGTTGCCATTCTCAACCTCAAGTCCCTCCCCTTCCCCTTCTACTTCCTTGTCCCCCTCCCCCAAACTACAGAGGGGGAGGAGGTGGATGGAGGGGGAGGTGGCATTAGTGGATGCTGCAGAAGCAGTGTCAAGAGATAGTGGAACATCGCTCAGCCCTCCTCCCAGCGTCGCCCCTATCTACTCCATCACTAATCGAGCTCCAAAACAGGAGGCAGCTGGTCGTGGAGGCCTGAACGGAAGACAGGCTCTCTTCCCTGGCTGCAGCCTCTGCCCAGGCCCCTGTCCTGGCTCTGGATTGTCTGTTTCTCCCATGGAGCCTCTACCAAGCCAGGGACAGACTCTAAGGCACTACACTGCCTCCCGACCACGGCCACGACGCACACACACGCAACCCCCATCCTCCAGGGCTCAGGTAAGATCACAAGCATACACACATACCAAAAGCATGCAAATCAAGATCGATCGATCGATCGATCGATCGATCGATCGATCGATCTATCTATCTATCTATCTATCTATCTATCTATCTATCTATCTATCTATCTATCTATCTATCTATCTATCTATCTATCTATCTATCTATCTATCTATCTATCTATCTATCATCCTTCTCTTGCTCCATGTACCCAGTGACTGAGTGTACTGTGTGTGTGTGTGTGTGTGTGTGTGTGTGTGTGTGTGTGTGTGTGTGTGTGTGTGTGTGTGTGTGTGTGTGTGTGTGTGTGTGTGTGTGTGTGTGTGTCTGTATTAAGAGTAGTCTTGTACGTTTTGGGAGAAGCATTCTCTGGGTTGTTCCCAAAGCAGGGAGGCCCAACCACTCTCCTCTCTTGAAAAAAACATCTTTCATTTAATTATTCATATTTTTACTTTACTGGAGGCCTGTGTCTCTGCACTGCCCAACAAGCCATTTCCGTGCACCCATTTAGATCATTTGTCTTTTTCAAGAGATCTAGCAAGTGAATAATCTTTTAAAATTTTGTGACGTATAAGGCAGCAGGAGGGTTTGGACATTCAAGGATCAAATAAACCAAGGGTGTCCAAAGTGTGGCCCAGGGGCCTTTTGCAGCCCTTGGTGAGATTCTGTGCAGCCTTCGAACCATAATTTAAGAACGGCATAATTTTTGTCTGACAACTTAGGCAGTTGATGTAGATACACA
Organism: Fundulus diaphanus; assembly: GCA_037039145.1. NCBI lineage: Eukaryota > Metazoa > Chordata > Actinopteri > Cyprinodontiformes > Fundulidae > Fundulus > Fundulus diaphanus. Next base: position 49,937,703 of record CM073134.1, read on the forward strand.
TGTAAAAGAAAATGTGAGAGTACAATTTTTACTGAAGGCCTATCATTTTTAGACAGGCCTGAGGACCAGAAACATCAAGTGACTTTCACTAAAATCCAGACTTTGGCACACCAATATACTAAATTTGGGTAAATAAAGTAAAAGTGAAACACATCCATACAAATAAAATACAGAAAAAGGTTGAGGATATTATATTCAGATTTATTTACTTATTTATTTTCACCCTGAGAGCCTTTTTATGTTTTACATCTGCAATGATTAACAAGTTCCTTTTCTATGGAAATTAGATTGATTTCCTTTTTTCAATAAAATATAATTTGTTTAATTTAATGTTGAGGTAAAAATGGAAAATATTTAATTAAAGCAGTTTTTCAATTTTAGTTCAAAAAAGTTAATAAAATTGTTTGGCCCCCAAGTTTTTTTAACTGGATATTTTTGGCCCCCATGGTAAAAGGTTGTTCTTTGCTCCCACAGATACAGCATGCGTATAAGTGCTTCCCAGCTAACCTCATGCTAAAGTGGGAGGGGTGTAGGGTTAGAATGCATGGTAAGGGCCAATTCATTCCACATGCAATTGTTTCAGTAGATTCACTACCAGCGAGTGGTGGCTGTACTTTTGTTCACTGAACAACAAAAAACTCTTACCGCTAGACTTTTTGTAAATCAACATTTCATGATGATCTATTTTTGGGGTATAATTTACAATTTAGTTTGTGGAAAGCCCATCCCCACTAACCCTAGAACAACCAAGTTGGCCCTTCATAAAACAACTGGGCACATATATAAACAACATGCCAGCTATAAGCAGGGGCTTCGTGCTGTTGGCCCACCTAGCAATGATGCTAACTAGCATAGGACAGCCAGGGAGTCAATTTCCATTCCAAGAATGGATTCTGGATCTTCTGGATTGCCATCTGAGGAGAACTGTTGAGAAAGAGCATCTAGTTTCATATTTCTGGATCCAGGACAGTATGTTATGGGGAGGTTGAATTGTGACAATAATAACCAATGTGACTGTCAAGGTTAAAAGCATTTAGCTAATGGCAGGTAGGATAGCTTTTTGTTTTATGTCTATAGTATTAGCAGTTGCTCTATTCCTTCCAAACCAGTCTCCACTCTTCCAGTGCCAGCTTAATGTCTAAAATCTTTCAGTCTTCAATATTGTAATCTCTTTCTGTAGCAGAGAATCATTTGGAGAAAAAGTGTGCATTGATGGAGCTTATGTCGGAAGATGATCTTTGGGACAGGACAGCTCCAACCCCAGAATCCAAATCATCGACTTCCAGGTTGAACTGGGAAGGCAGATCTGGATTGATCAGAATGAGTGTTTGATGATCTGTGGGTGTTAGGTGTTTATTTCATTGCTTTTCTTTTTGTCTGTTAATTATTCTTCCTCAGCCACAGCCATATGATCATTGAGCAGATCCTGTTCACCTGTGTCTCGTCATTTAGCCCTCTGCCTCTCAACTGTGTTACTGTTATTTATATAAGCTCCTGTTGCTCATGGTTTCTTTGCTGGTTCCTCCGTTATGCTACCTTTGGTTCGTCTCTTCGCTCCAGTTTCCTGTTCCATATTTTGTTCTATGCCTGCCTTCATTGTGTACCCTTGTATGTTGGTGAAACTGAATGTCCAATACGCAGTGTTGGGAGTAGAAAATAACTGTTAGTAACGGCATTATTTTTTCAGTAACGGAGTATTCTAATTACTTTTCTCGTTTTGGGAACGCCATTATGTTGCTTGATATGTAACGAGGCGTGTTACTAGAACTCGAGCAATTAAAGCAACTATCCCAAGCACTGCGGGAGAGTTTTTTCTAGTGCAGGGTGAAAGCGGACCCTGCAGAGAGTGAGGGAAAGGGGTTCAAACAGATGCATATATGACAGTGATTGGCCGAGGAAACTTAAAGTGGGCAGGTCTTCACCATGCATCGTGCACAGACAGAGTAGACCAACAGCAAGAGACAGACTGCGACCCAGGCTCTTTTAATGTTTAAATTTTAAAGGCTGCGTTCAGATGATGAAAGTTTAGCCATTATTTTATGTTTGCTCAAGTAAAAAAATGTGCTGCATGGATAGATAAATGAGTGAATAGACAGTTAGTAGTTATAATGGAGGGTTTGGGTTTTAATGAATGGTCAGATGTAGGGCCAAAGTTTATACTTTTTTGTTTTAAGTTATGTTTACAACTGGGTGCCTTAGTTTTGCACTTTACTCCTTTACTGGTATGCTCCTACAGGTTACTGTCATAATGTTACAGCATTATAACTTTACGAGTTACTTCTTCACTTAACATGTACCTCTGAAAGGTGATGCTGTTTTGCTGTGTATTTATCTTTTGCAAATAGACTCATACAAGCCGATGGGTGAGAAGGGGAAATGGGTGCCCAGTGCTAGAGCGAGGTAGAGAAAGACGCGGCTCGATACACTTTTACAATTATGAAGTTCTAAAATGTCTACTTTATTTTATTGTTCTTTTATTGTAAACATTGAACATAATAATAATCCATCCATCCATCCATACATTGTCTTCCGCTTATCCGGGGTCGGGTCGCGGGGGTAGCAGCTTCAGTAGGGAGGCCCAGACGTCCCTCTCCCCAGCCACTTGGGCCAGCTCCTCCGGGGGGATCCCAAGGCGTTCCCAGGCCAGCCGAGAGACATAGTCCCTCCAGCGTGTCCTGGGTCTCCCTCTGGATCTCCTCCCGGTGGGACGGGCCCGGAACACCTCACCAGGGAGGCGTCCAGGAGGCATCCTGACCAGATGCCCGAGCCACCTCAACTGGCTCCTCTCGATGTGGAGGAGCAGCGGCTCTACTCTGAGTCCTCCCCGGATGGCTGAGCTCCTCACCCTATCTCTAAGGGAGAGCCCAGACACACTACGGAGAAAACTCATTTCGGACGCTTGTATCCGGGATTTCGTTCTTTCAGTCACGACCCAAAGCTCGTGACCATAGATGAGGGTAGGAACGTAGATCGACCGGTAAATCGAGAGCTTCGCCTTTTGGCTCAGCTCTCTCTTCACCTCAACGGACCGGTACAGCGCCCGCTTCACAGCAGACACCGCACCAATCCGCGTGTCGATCTCCTGCTCCATCTTCCCCTCATTCGTGAACAAGATCCCAAGATACTTAAACTCCTCCACTAGGGGTAGCACATCCTCCCCAACCCGGAGAAGGCACTCTACCCTTTTCCGGCTCAAGACCATGGTTTCAGATTTGGAGGCACTGATTCTCATCCTGGCCGCTTCACACTCGGCTGCGAACCGCTCTAGTGAGAGCTGTAGATCACGCCCTGATGAAGCCAATAGGACCACGTGATCTGCGAATAGCAGAGACGCAATCCTAAGGCCGCCAAAACGGATCCCCTCAACACCTTGGCTGTGCCTTGAAATTCTGTCCATAAAAGTTATGAACAGAATCGGTGACAAAGGGCAACCTTGGCGGAGTCCAACTCTCACCGGAAACGAGTCCAACTTACTGCCGGCAATGCGGACCAGACTCTGACACCGGTCATACAGAGACCTGACAGGCCTTATTAAGGGGCCCGGTACTCCATACTCCCAGAGTACCCCCCACAGGATCCCTCGAGGGACACGGTCAAATGCCTTCTCCAGATCCACAAAGCACATGTAGACTGGTTGGGCAAACTCCCATGCCCCCTCCAGGATCCTGCTAAGGGTATAGAGCTGATCCAGTGTTCCACGGCCAGAACGAAAACCACACTGCTCTTCCTGAATCCGAGATTCGACTATCCGACGGACCCTCCTTTCCAGAACCCCGGAATAGACCTTACCAGGGAGGCTTAAGAGTGTGATTCCTCTGTAATTGGAACACACCCTCCGGTCCCCCTTTTTAAATAGGGGGACCGGAGGGTGTGTAATAATAATCATATCTACATAAAGATATTGCAATTGATGGGTTTCTTAACTCTTGACTCACGTTTCCCACCACACATCAATTAGTGTATAATGTTTGCATATAATTAGTTAATTAAATTAATTATGATGCATTTTATATTTGATAATAGAACTCAGTAGTATTTAAAGTTCCGATAATAGGGAAGTCATCCAAATTCATTGACATTTTAGATCATCAATGTAACTGCATTGTTACTTTGCCTAGAAACTTATTAAAATGATAGTGCAGCAACTGAGTTAGTTACTAAGTTACTTTTTGGAAGAAGTAACTAGTAACTATAGCTAGTTACTTTTTTAGGTAACTGACAATATGTGTCCTGAATGCAGTTTTCCTCTCCCTGATTTGGGCAAGCTGGTATGTGAGATCCAATTTAGAGAACACAGTAGCCCCTTGAAAATGACGAGAGGAAGACAAAACTTGTTTTTTTACTGTGACCAGATTAAATCCACTGTAGTGAATACAGGGTCTGTGAGTCTTTCCACAGTGAAAAATCCTGCTCCCACTAGGGAAGCCGACTGGTGAATATTAGCAGCGTTTGGGGAGCCCCACAAAACATGAGTTTCATAGCTAGCAACAGGCCTGTAAGCCACGCCGTGCTGTTCCTTGTTCTCCTCTCCAGGCCTTCTTCCATGGTACAAAGATCCACAGAAAGGCTTCAGTCTGCAAAGACATTTGTTTTCAAATGTCCCTGTTAGGCCCCGCCTAACGTAGCACTGTGACTCTTTAACACAATGCATGATGTCACAGGTAAACTTGATGCTATTGTTCCAAAATGTAGAGGTGTTTTTATTGCTTTTGCTCTTCCAATTATGAAAATATTAAAATACGTGGGTAACTACAAATTGTTTTGATGGTAAATTAATTTAATTTGAGACATATACTCACCACCACTTTATTAATTATGCCTTGGTTAGAATGGGTTGGATTCCATTTTGCCTTCAGAATTGTCTTATCTTTTTGTGCCATAGTTTTAATAAATTGCTAGAAATATTCCTCAGAGATTTTGGTCTGTGTTGACATAATGGCATCACACAATTGCAGCAGATTCGTTGCCTGCACATTAACACATAGACTAAAACAGACATTCAACTGCACATTTACATTTGAGGAAAATTTCATTGCAAGGCTCCGAGTAAAAAGAAAAACAAAAGAGAAACATTAAAAATATAAGTATTTGTCATTTGTCAGGAATGTTAACCAAAAAAAATACATTTTATACAGTATGTATAAAAAAGTTATAAGTAAGACATTTTTTTGAAGAATTCTTTATTTGTCATTGCAACTGTACATTCCAACGAAATTTGTCTTCTGCATTTAACCCATCCCTTAGGGAGCAGTGGGCAGCTATCATAGCACCCAGGGAGCAATCTGGGGTTTAGGGTCTTGCTCACGGACCCACAGTGGCAGTCTGCGGGGATTGAACAGGGTACTTGCAACCTTCTCGGAATGCTCTAACCACTAGGCCACCACAAAGAGATACAGGTTCCACCAAGATTTTAACTCGGATTGTTGGATTCAGAGTCCAAAGTGCTACCCATTACACCATGAAACCCTTCAATGCAAGTATATGTAGCAGCAGGATGTATTGCAACAATGAAGGGGCCATATGATAATCCTGATAGTACAGTTGGTGCAATAGAGTTCACAGTGTCCATGTAAAGTGACTAGTTTTGTATATATATGGGGGCGGGGGTCTGGTGGTTCTGCATTTGTAGCTGCTGAACCTCTTGCCATAGCACGACAGATTAGTATCAATCTCTGTCCATCGACATTCTAAAGTATCTCTAATGGGTTGAATTCTAGTGACCGTGGATGTCTTTGCAATACAGTGGATGCTGGAAATAGCCATTAGATGATGAGTACACTGCGTATATAAAGGGATGGACAACAGCGCTTAATTGATACTAAGGGGCCTAAAATGTCCCTCACAATATTACACCACCAGCTGCAGACAGAACTATAGATGCAAGCCAGGATAGATATCTGCTGCTATCATGGTGTTTATGCTAAATTCTGATGGTGTCTCATCAGAAAACGAGACCAATCAGACCAGACAACGCTTTTCCAATGTGGTATTGTCCAGTTTTGGGGAACCAGTGCAAACTCTAGTCTCAGTTTCCTGTTCTTGGCTGAAAGTAGTGTCGCCCTATGCTGCTGCTGAAGCACATCTTCAAGGCTGCATGTGTTGTGTCTTCAGGGATGGTATTCTGAGAATCAATTCTGACAATAAAAATCATCACATTAGCTGTAACTAATGTACCTAGATTTTTCATTCAAATTTCAACCCAGCTGTTGAAAGAGGGCCAGTCTGTACTGTAATCTTCATTTAACGTTTGCTCTCTATATTCATCACAAATATGTGCTAATGCTTTATTTTCAGATGTCTTACTGTTAAAAATTATGACAATTATCCCAGTTTCTAAAGAGGAAAGAAGAAGAATTTAGGTTTATGTGCACTTCAATGTTAATAAAGCACTGTCATATTTTCACTTTTGTATTCCATATTGATTTTCAATTGCTCAAAAATAATTCATGCACTGTTATACAATGTTCATATGGACAAAATATAAAATGTCTAAAATGTGATGACAGGTACTCTTAAATAATTGTGTATGTCTTATTACAAAATAAATCAATATCGAAACATTTAAATCAATATCAAATTAATATTGAATCGAATCGTGACCCAAAGAATCAAAATCTAATCGATTTGTCAAGTTCTTAACAATACACAGCCTAATTTATAGACTAGAGAGTGGAACGGCTGATTGTAAATTATTTTAAAAATGAATTGTTTACTGTCACTACAACAGCCTGGAGGATCAAAGTAATTATCTGAGGTTTGAACAGGCCAAACCTCCATCAGAATGCAGTCATGATGTTCTCATCATGTGCACTTGTTGAGATAACCCTGTCTTCAAGATTAAATTTGAATGAATGTTGGGGGCGTTCTAATTTATTCCTCAACACAAATGGCCTTTTCTTTATTTTTGTATTGTTTATTGATATTACTTGCATTTCTTAGTATAGTTTAAGCTTATATCAAATATACTTATGTTCACATATGGACATTTTATAGGATGTCAGATCTATTGATATGATTATGTATGTAAGAGAATGAAAAGGGAGGCAGTGGTGTGGCAAAGAAACATGTTGGCATGAGGCTCAGAGAGACAGCTGGCGGTTAGACAGGAGGCAAAAAGCAAAACAGAAAGACAGTCATGTCATTAGACACTAAAGAAAATGGAGAAGCTACAAAATCCTAGAATATTGCATATGTAGTCCTGAAAACATTAGTATATTAGCATGCTATAGCATTCAGACACTGGTATTCATTTTAGTCCCTCAGTGTACTTCAGCATTTACAGTGGGATGTAGTGGGGACACAACAGCACTCTCCATAACACCCACAGCTAATTGGCGGGGATTCTTCTTGGACGTTGACTAGTCAGTGAAAATGGCATATTTCAAATACCTTGATCCAGAACTCTTCCAACATTATATTTCCCTACTGAGCTGGGAATACCGTCAAACCCAAATAAATTGTGTTCTGGTTGCAAGCTGGAAAAGCAACGTTTTCCTCAATATTTCTCTGTATTTTATGCATTCAAACACTAAAGGAACATTTTTACAAATAAGTGTGACACAGTACTAAGTTTATCACTGATATATTGACATGTAAATACTCAGAAGTGCAAACAGGCTGTTTATTATTGCAACCTATACAACATGATACACATGTCAGCCATGACTGACATTGTGGTTGGGGCTGAATGTGCCGACGTTGATAGCTGGTTTAAACTTCAGCACAGTTCTTCTACATGCACTGATGACACAAGTTTTTCTCACTGTTTATGTGATTATTGTCTTTACAGCAGCCAGTGCCTGAGGACAAGAAGGAAGACAATGAGACAATGGGCAGAGTGGATGAAGGAGTAGAGGAGTTCTTCACCAAGAAAATCATCCCTGACTATGCATTGTGAGTTGTCAGTTTAATAGCAGACAAACACGCAAATATTTCAAAATATCAGTTTAAATAGAATAGTATAATACAAATCAGATACTGAAACCTTAAACAAGTAACTTAGTAACAAGAAACCATTACAGGAGCTCCCCAGATATAAACCAGGAGAAGATTATTCAAAAGAATAATCAGAACTTATCTTCAAGTCTAACGCACCTAAACTAAATTTTTCGCCCCATCATCAGAATTATTTTTTTCAAACCTTTCCATTTATTTGAAAAAGCAAGACACCCTATGAAAACTTTTTCTAACTGTTTGGATGTGGATATTTAGTCTGAATTTTAACAATAGAGAGAATTTCAAATAATATTAATAGACAATACATTTTTAATACTTTTCATAAAATACAATCAAAATGCTGTATCTGATAAGGAATAAATGAGGATACCACCATATTTACTCCCATTGAAAATGGCTAAAATAAAACATTAGTATACTTTATCAAGTGTATCACATCAGATCCACATAATGAGAACATTGTTATTCAGCATTTTAGAGAGCTTTGTCCTGTTAAGAAGTCAGACATTTATTGAAATGTGTGACATGATGATGAAACTTAGCAACATTAAATAACTGTCACACCTTATTTACATCCTCATCAACAGGGTTTGAGGGGCGTTGCGCGATTCAGCTCGAAGGAGGGGCGCAGCACATTAACCAGATGGAATAGTGTGTGTCAAGCTAATAACAGATAGTGTGTTAGCTTATGTTCACTGGGACCTATGGGGATGATAAAGTTCATCTTTATCTACGTATTAATAATTGTATGATTATTAAAGAGGTTTATGTGCTAATTTCCTCCGCTGTTTAGGTGGTGGATCAGCCAATCAGCTCTCTTTTACCCCGTTTACACTACCCCTTTTTTAACCGAGCCGAGACCAGTCCAAGCTCGGTAACCGAGATAACTATCGAGTGTAAATGGAACGCAAACTGAACTGAACCGAGCTAGACACAACCGGACCGCACTAAATGCAGACCAGTTCCAGAGGTGGGTTCGGCTCGGTTTTTACTTATCTCGGTTATCTGATAACGAAGAGCGCATGAGCAGACCACGTCATCTCCGTGCGGTCAGCTGACATTTCAGACATTCATAAAAATACTAGCTTCCCTACCGTGACACACGATTTCCAGTGATGATTCTGCTTAGCAGTGTGATGAACCTCAGCGTCTGTCCTTGTTTCCTGCGTCTGTAAATCCTTTAGACGTTCGTTTGTCTTATCCACTTCCCAAAAGCCAATTCTGTCAAGTAAATTCACCAAATTTGCTTGGTGCCGCCTTCAATCCCAGAGAGCAGTAGTACCGCAGATCGTCACTAGGAGGCGAGGAAACCAAGGAACCGAGATAGCATGCTGTGTAAACGGTCGTCAGAACCAAGCTCGGCTTGGTTAACTGATCGAAGCTCGGACCGAGCTCGGCCTGGATCGGTTTACCAAGGGTAGTGGAAATGGGGCTTTTGTTCCCACCGTCTTAAGATACTCTCTCTAAAAGTCCTCCTCACTCCTCCTGACATTTTTCACTTCAGGAGCTCTCTTAAGGCCTGGGGTGCTTTGTGAATAAATTTTATCTTACTGAGATAAGACAAGTCGAAGTTCTAAGATTTTTTTCAAAATTATTAAAGGGTAGGGTGTCCTCATATTAACTCAGTTTGGGGAAAAGACATACTTGTAGTTATCTTTTTTCTCAGTAAGTAAAACCAGATTTATTTTAATGTATACCTGTAACAAATATTTTTTTTAGATTAATAGTAAAAAGGATTAAACATTGATATAGGGAAATTTCTTTTGAAAGAACTGAATGCTTAATGGAGTCTACTGATTTTCTTTCACAACTGTGGGCTGCCTCCGATTTTTGATTCCACATTTTTGTCAGGTGTAGAGTTCCCATTTCTTATTACTTTGTTATGAGACTACTAATCCTGGTGGGTCACTGAGTTAAGAAAACTTAACTCATAGTTCTAAACAGAAGCTGTTGGGGCAGTGGGATAAATGTTTACTGTACAAGCTTTATCTCTCCCTGGTTACTCTGCTTTTCTTTTTGCACATCCACCAAACTTTTTGGAACTAATGAGCCTCATTTGTTTAAAATACATGAATAGTTTTAATAATCTTAAACTTTGCATGGCTGCCTAATTGTTTTACAAGCAAATATGTGTTATATTTGTTTGTAGAATTTCTATCTCCTACTGTGCCTGTCACTGCATCCTCACACAAACATATGTTGCCTTTCTAGGTTCAGATACTTCCCCTAACTCAGTTAGCTGTAATACTGCATTAAACACGGGACAGAGGAGGCATTATTGCAGTCCTGGAAGACAGTTTTTGCCGTGCCACAAATACTGTTTTGCAAACTTTGAGATCTGTTTTCATTTTTGTTTCACTGTAGATCATTATGCATAAACATCTTATGCATATTAATTTTTTGTAAATAGCTTTATTTGCCTCTTTTGTAGACATGTTGCCCAGACTCATACTCACTGGTGCCAGGACTGTATCCTCCTGTAGAGTGTGATATAGAACTGTGCAGCCAGTAGGGCAAAGCTTGCTGAACATGGGAAGCAGGTGGGTGTGAGTGCACGTAGAGCAAGGTAAAGACTTTTGACAAAGGGAAAGAGGGCAGCAAAGCATTCACCTCCATCCAAGAACAATATCAAGGTCTGAGTAAAACACTACAGGAAGTAGAAGATGGACACCAGAAGGGTGGTGCACAGTTATTTTCTCTGATTGTTTAGAACATGAGGAAACTCATGAGATACTATGATAGATGTGCTGTGTCAACAACGGTGTATCCTGATACAACTTATATGTCGGATTGATTTTCCTCTAAACAGTGGGTTTCTTCTGCCCTGAATCAAGAATAAGATCAAAACTTCTGCCGTTTCTTCCAACAATCCAGGTCCGCTTTGTTTATGTATGTCTGTATAGTTTTCAGAATTTTGAAACACGGCATAACTGATAGCAAAGTAGTTCAAAGATCAGAACACTGTTTCTAAACCTGTTGAGAAGTTAAAACCCGTTCTCAAAAAGAATATGGGGAAACTGAATCCCAGAAACTACAATCAACTCTATGCACCAAGACAAGAATGGGTTACCATCAGTTTGGTGCAGAAGTCAACATCCTGCAAGGCAGAGGATAAATACTGTAAATTCCGACCTGTGACGTTAATCAGTTTGTTAATAAAACCTCTAAAACTTATGTTTTTAGCAGAAAAAAGTCTATAGATGTTGCAGAAATCCTAAAATCCAACATTTACTGTATGTCAATGTCAAAAGCCTAACCAAGACGACAGATTTTAGGGGTCAGTAGCTTGTGGTTATTCCATGTAACAAGTATCAAACTTGTCTCTTGGTCTTAAGTGCAAATGCAATGATTTCCTTGGTGTCATTCCCAATTGCTGCTCCATCTGTCTTAGTTATAGCAACCAGTTAGCAAGAGAACTCCAAAATGATCTCATCAATGGATCAGCTAGCCCCTCAGTGGAATATTCAGAAATGTTTAAATGTAAATATTACTTTTAAAGATGTTTGTGGTGAAAGTATAACTGCTTGTTAAGTAGTCCTCCCTTTCTTCATCTGAATGCTCTCCATTGTCCTTTTGCCATCCTCTAACCCTAACCCTAACCCCTGGTCACTACCCTATAATCTCCACTCAGAGAACTATGTGATGGATTTCAACAATTGATCATGTTTGATGTTTGCAATTTGATGGTCCCTGTAGTAAAGAAATGTAGCTTTTTAAGACTACTAATTGTGGTGTCATAATGCCATGAAGTAAAGTGTAGCATGGCAGTGCTGTTCCAGCCGACATACATTAGTGATAAGAATATCAGTTTTTCAATGAGTATTGGAAATGTATATAATATTGCCGGTTTCCTTAAAAAGATAAGAGACCCCTCAATGGGAATTTTAGGCCTTGTACACACGTAGCCTTTATAAAAATGAATATCCTCCTCACATCTTTTAAAAAAATAATACACACAGGATAGTTTTTAGAAAAGTATCCATCCACACAAACCCGTATAAATTCACCACTGAGTGCTGTTTTAAACATGCCAGAAGAGGCACCAGCTTCCTTCCGGAGGGGGGGGGTGGGCTGTGCCGTGCACCCTCTTCGGCGCTTCCAGTTTTAAACACACTTGAGAACAACATGCAACAACACAACATCTGAGCGGGCATAGGGAGGATCGGGGTCTTTTGCACACCCCCGATCTCCGATCGCGGCACGGAGTCTGGAGCCTGGAGGAGGAGCGGGCCACCGGGTCCGGGATCTTGGCGGGGGGCTGCTGTGGGTAGCCAGCGGCTTGCCGGGTCTGGGGCTGACGCCTCTGCTCTCCCCAGAAAGGGGTGGGGGGCAGGGGTGGCTAAGGTAAGGTGGGGGAGGGAGGGGGTTTATTAGGCATTTAGGGGGTCAGGGGGGTTCTGGTTGGGTGGCCCGTATGGGGCCTGTTGGCCCCCCCTCTTTGGGGGGCCTGGTCCGGGGGCGTCTGGTCCGGGTGCGGGGCCGTGGGTCGGGCACAAAAATCCTTGCATATGATTGGTATAACCACTTGTACATCATCTTTACTGATGTGGTACTTCAACCACTCACATCGAAACCAACCCATGATGCTGACAAAAGTGACGCAGGGAAAACCAAAACAGAACAGCCGCCATCATAGATATAGTGCGATGTCGGTAAATGACTGATGCCGGTGTCCTTTTAAAGAATTACCCGTATTTTTTGGACCACAAGGCACATTAAATATTCTTCCCATATCACTCTGCGAACACACATATTGCCTGAGCAGGAGAGCTATCCATCTCTGTCGGGAAGAAGGTTTTTAAGTATAATATCGCAGACTTTTGATAACAGCAAAATTATTTTTATGTGGGCTAAAGGCAGGCTAAAAGCGCTGAGCAGTTGTCTCTTCCTCTTTCTCTGCCATGGAAAGTGAGCCTGCTCCGCGCACACACACACACAGAGAGAGAGAGAGAGAGAGAGAGAGAGAGAGAGAGAGAGAGAGAGAGAGAGAGAGAGAGAGAGAGAGAGAGAGAGAGAGAGAGAGAGAGAGAGAGAGAGAGAGAGAGAGAGAGAGAGAGAGAGAGAGAGAGAGAGAGAGAGAGAGAGAGAGAGAGAGAGAGATCCCCCACTAACTTAGTAAACCCTTTCGGGTGACTTTTGAGCCGCGGTAAATCACAGACTGTCTGTCCGAGTAATAACGCAGCCACAGTGGTCGTAACACTGCAGTCTCCCCTGTCAGCGGGTCTCTCCTGACAAGTCCAAGCAGAATAAAATTGCCTCATAATATTGACTGCACAGATGAAGTTTGGAGGTGTACATTCTTGCCTAAAATCATCCTAAAACAACTTTTTGTGATAAATTAAGGTTAGAAAACTGATAGTTTTGTAAACTCCTCATCTCCTTACTCCACCCATGAGGTAAACAGTTTTTCTTACTGCACGCAACCCGCCCCCTCAACAAGCCCCGACTGGGTCAGTTGGGGGACCAAGCCCTGGGAAAGTAAAGTGCAGGTAAATGAAATTAGTCAGGTAAATGTGTATGGAAACGCTACCCGGGATTTGCAAAGCCCCAGGCTTTTGAGTGGCAGTGGAAAAGAGGCTATTGTTGCTGCTTGCTTCCTCGCTGCGAGCCGCCACTGTCTGAATCCAAACAGTCGCTTTTCTGATACATCACATCTATGAAAATCCCGTCAAGCGATCCTGATTGGCCTGTCAGAATCCTTAAAACAATGATGATGTTGAACAGCGTTGTACATCTGTATTGGGAAGAAGAGTTGGTGTAAAACCGCTGACTTCCAAGCGCTCATTCTCCTTTGCACCTCAACGTTTTGGAGCAGCGGGGCTCGTAAAAACAAACAAGCAAAAAGCGTCAGAACCAGCTATAATGTTTATAACGTTCCATGTACGCTTTTACACCAAGGTGAAGACAGGCAATACTGTCAGTTAGAAATAAACGACCGGAGATGGCTTTGGCCAGAGTTTTCAGAATCATTTGTTTTTTGAGATGTAAAATGAAGTTTATGTTTAGATGAAAGGCCAACCGCAAAAAAATGTATTGGTGTTTCCCAGATATCCGGCTATGTGTGGACTAGGCCTTAGATAACAAACCAAGAGATGCACTGATTTTTTTTTCAATATCAAGTGAGTTTTTGTTGATTCTGATCTCTGAAGGAAATCTAGTCTAAAATGATGCATCAAGAGTTTTCAAATAGTTGTTTTCTAGCCTTCTGGTCATAAGCAGTTATGAAGTATTTATGTTAGGGGTAGGCAAGACGTCATGCCACGGGTACACGGGTTTTAATCTCTTTAAAGATAAAATTATTATAGACTTCAGCCTCTTAGATTTTTTAGCCCAGTTAAGGTTGCTAGCTTTCCTAAATAGATGTTTCTGTTTGTGATTCTTACACACATAGTAGAATACAGGTTCAAATGCCATTCTCTCAGGCTTAGTGTCCTGCAACTTTAAGATTGTGTCTCTGCTGTACACACACACACAAACGTAAATGAAAAAACTGAATAGGCTCCTCAGCCTGCAGTCAAGCCTTCCTGTTACTTACTGAAAGTCTTGCTCTCTCTAACTCCCTTGGAGCCTGATTTCACAGCAGACATGTTTTGATAAGAAAATACAGTTTTCTGTTCAATAGCTTCTTAAATCTGTGCTTGCTTTGAACACCTCCAGGATGCTGAAAATAGGTAATTTTGAGTCTTCATCCTTCAGTTAGCGCCTCCAAGCCAAACAGTGTTTTCATCTTGATGTGGTAGAGCTTTAATATTTTGTGTTCACTTATCGGAAAACAGTTGGATTTTTTTATTTTCCAACTGGCTGGTCACCAGTCAGTCGATCAAGGTGAAAATAATCTGATCCTACTTCCCACTTGACTTCTCGGTGCATTTCTAAACAAAAACTAGTCAGAATATCCTTACTCGTGATTATGTCATACACCACTTGGCTTTACTTTTAGGATTTGCTCCTTCCATTGGTGTACTTGCTGTGGTCATGTTAAGATGGTTTTATTTGAGACAGCAAGCAGATTTAAAGTCCTTACATGTAATGCCAACCAAACAGCCACCTGCTGGGTGTCCCACTGCAGGACCCACTGCATACCTTGCTGCTTCTGGAACACAAAATCCTAATCTCTGAGAGTTGATTTTGCTTTGTCTGCCATCTGCATGAATGTTACCTTTGTGAACCTGAGTAGAGCATGTGACTTGGTTCTTGAACCAGTAGTTGTAGTACTGAGTGTCTCTTTCTTCTGTTGCTCTTTCTGCTGTCTCCCCACTGCAGAAAAGGCCGATGGGAGGAGTCAAACCCTGCCCAAGCCCTTCCCTCAGACTCAAGCTCCACCCCCGTTTCCTCTCCATCTGACATTACTCTATCTACCACCACCACCATCACCTCTCCCTCTGCTGCATCTACTGACACTTCCTTTCCATCCCTTGATGTTCACTCCCTTTCCTCATCTACCACCTTCCCCTCCACAACTTGCTCCATCACCACCACAATTCCTACAAAAAATATAAAGAAAAGGTTTGGTGATTTCTTCGCCTTCAAGAGGGCTCGAGCAGGTCGACCTGCCAAGACAGGCAGTGGAGATGGAGGACAAGGAGCTGAAGGGGTCAAGGTCAAAAGAACCTCCATTGCAGATCTCATTCGACCCCTACGGGAGTCCAAAGACAGGGACAGAGATAGGGAAAGGGACAAGGACAGGGAAAAGGAAAGAGGGAAGGGGTCAGAGGAGGATGCTAACATTTGTAATGATGCCACTACTACAGAAGGAATTGTCGCCCCTGGCCGCCATCTTACCGACGTTGTGAGGGAAACAGTGCCCCACGCTGAGTCATTAAGCACAAGGCCATCCAGTGGGACGACTCCTTCCTACCCCACCATCGCCGCAAGCCCTGAACTCACCGCCTCTGTGCTTTCTGAACTGGAGGAAGCAGCAGTTCCTGTACCTCCACGTCTCAGCCCCACTCCAGCAGTCATTACAACACCAGCAGAGCCAGACATGCAGTCGGGAGGTCCGCCATGTGGGGAAAGGAGACTGAGGGTTACCAAGAGACTGAGAGAAAACAAGAGCCAGAGTCTCATACTGCTGACAGGATTAGAGTCGGAGGACAAGGATAATGCACCCAATAAGGTCAGTCTGACAACACACTAACCTCCTCAATGTTGTTAATATTTACAGGAGCACATTGTGATAAAGTGTCGTATGACTCCTCAACAGGTGAATAATTTTTATTAATTTATCTGTTTTGTTTTCCTAATTTTTTTACCAAAAGTTACAGCTGTTTTTTTAGAGTGCTGCGTGTGGAGAGTCTGGCTGCGGTCTGCAGTGGTGTGTGTGTGTGTGTGTGTGTGTGTGTGTGTGTGTGTGTGTGTGTGTGTGTGTGTGTGTGTGTGTGTGTGTGTGTGTGTGTGTGTGTGTGTGTGAATCAACAAACATGGCAGCTTAAGGGACTATTTGAGCTGGATTGTAAAAGGTTTTAAGCTCGTCAAAGATGAAAATTGTCTCAAGCAAGCCAGAAACACCAATGCTTCAAGGTCAATGTCCTGCAACATTTCCTCCAACAGTTCAGTCTCATCAAATTTGACATGCTTAGGCTTTATTTTTTTGTAAATACAAAAATTGATAAAGGCATCATTTATTTTTGTTGTTATAGACTTTGCAATTTAAAATTCATACTTTACAGTCTAAATCTCAGTTCACATTCAATAATGCAAAGGTTCCATTCCATCCATTTTCTGTCACGCTCATCCCTATTGGGGTCGCGAGGGGTGCTGGTGCCTATCTCCAGCATTCAATGGGCGCGAGGCGGGGTACACCCTGGACAGGTCAACAGTCTGTCGCAAGGCAACTGCGACAGACTGGTTAATTAGGAAAAATAAAATACGATAAAATGCTATTTTCGGAAGAATAAAATTCTCAGATCAGCGGGTTGATCAAAAAAAATTTGCAGATGAATTACAAAAAATTAGTGGCCGCCTGTCATAGTTGAGGTGTTTGATCCGAAACGCAAACAAGAGCTCGAGAGTCGCATGTTCTAGATGAAGGATGTTTATTAGAACACAAGCTTAAAGGTGAAGGGAACACAGCAGCGATGAACAGAGTAGCGTCACGGATGACAGCGGAGGACCTGACAAGGTGTCTGACAGAGAAAACTGAATTTAAAAGGGGAAGAGACGGAGGGAAACAATGGATGGATAATTAATCACAGGTGAACTGAGGGAAACAATCAGGCAGAGGGAAATGAGGGTAATGAGCTGGCAGGTGCGGGGAAAGGATCTAATTAACTCAAAAGAAGCAGATAACATAACTACAGAAATAATCTATCATAACCAATAGTATAAAGAACCAGAACAGAAACTAAGCTAGAGAAAGGCCAACATAAAAGGGGTGAAAGTGGCATAGAAGTTAAGGAGTTTGTCCTGCAATTGGCACGTTGCCAGTTCAATCCCACCCCCACCCCCCTGACTATCTAAATCGTTATGTGCTTGGGCAAGACACATCATCCGAATTGCCTACTGGCGGTTGTCAGAGGGCCTGGTGGTGTCAATGTACGGCAGCCTTGCCTCTGTCAGTCTGTGGCTACTAGCATAGCTCACCACTGTCAGGGTGTGAATGGGTGAATGACAGCGCTTTGGGGTCGGACTAGTTTTATTTACCATAAAATGACAATCTAACCAAACTACTAGTATCACAAAACCAAACAAAACTAACTGGACAGAACTAATCTAGCCATTACCCAAATGAATAATTAACATAAATGCTGAGCAGAAAACTATCAAATGATAACACGAGGATGTAAGGATGAACATAAAATAACAGAACCAGAATATATAATAAATACTAACACACAGCTGAACAGGTGACAAACGAGGCTCTGAGGGTGAATAAAACCAAGACTAACGTAAACACAAACTGTCCAGGGGTGTGACACCACCCTGGTAGAAAAAACATCTTGATTTGATGGATGTTTCATCTCTGCCTCCTTTTTTGCGCTTGGTGTATGGATGGATACTAGATTTGGAGTGGAAATCACCATGCATGGTGAATAGCTTTCATGTTTTAACCTCAGTGGCCTGAATTTCCTCCTTTGGCCAACTTATTATCCCAGCAGGATATCTGATCACTGGCGAGACATAGCTGTTGATTGCCCGGACCTTGTTCTTGCCATTGAGCTGACTTCTCAGAACTTGCCTTACTCGTTGCAGGTATTTGGCTGTTGCTGCTTTCCTTGTGGCCTCTTTGTGGTTGCCATTTGCTTATGGTATTCCAAGGTATTTATAGCTCTCTTCAACATCTGCTATTCTCCCATCTGGGACTGCAATCCCTTCTGTGTGGATTACCTTCCCTCTTTTTGTCACCATCCGGCCACATTTGTCCAGCCCGAATGACATTCTGATGTCCCTGCTGTAGATCCTGGCGGTGTGGATCAGCGATTCAATGTCTTGATCACTCTTAGCGTACAGCTTGATGTCATCCATGTACGGGAGGTGGCTGATAGTGGCCCCATTTCTGAGTCGGTATCCATAGCGAAATTTGCTGATTATGTGGCTGAGGTCTATGCAGAACAGCAGAGGGGACAGGGCATCTCCTTGGTATATTCCACATTTCATTGAGATTTATGCAATTGGCTTGAAGTTTGCCTCAAGGGTGGTTTTCCACAGCCTCATGAAGTATGCAGTGAAGGCTCTCAGAGGGCTGTGGACCATGTACAGCTTCAGGCATTCTAGGATCCATTTGTGTGGCATTGAATCATAGGCTTTCTTGTAGTCAATCCATGCAGTACACAGGTTTGTTTGTCTGCTTTTGCTGGGCGACTCTTCTGTCAACCATCACCTGGTGTCTGGCTCCTCTGAAGTTTTTGCATATGCCTTTCTGCGCCGCTGTCCTGTATTGATCCATGTGCACACTAATCTTAGCCGCTATGATGCCTGACAGGAGCTTCCATGTTGTGGAGAGACAAGTTATTGGCGGACAGTTTGTAGGGGCCATCCCCTTCTGGGGGTCTTTCATTATCAGGACTGTTCTATCCTCTGTCACCCATTCAGGGTGGGTCCCATTCTTCAGCAGTTGGTTCATTTGTGCTGCTAGCTTCTTCAGCCAGTAGGCGTGGATCATATCCGGGCCTGGTGCTGTCCAGTTCTTCATACCTGAGAGTCTTTATTGGATGTCTGACATTGTGATGTTCACAGGACTTTGTTCAGGGAGATTATTGTGGTATGCTCTAAGATCTATTAGCCACTGTGCCTCATTGTTATGTGATTCTTCTTTCTCCCATATCCCTTTCCAGTATTGCTCAGTCTCTTGCCTTGGTGGGTTGGCTCATGTATTATTACCCTGCCACTGGGAGTACACTTTAGCTGGTTCAGTGGAGAACAGCCTATTTATTCGGCTGGCTTCTATCTCCTTTGTGTACCTCTTCAGTCACAACCAAGGCTTGGAGTCTTTGTTTGGCAGTTGGGCCTCAGGTATGAGTATCTGTTTGTATCTCTGGGGTACTATCTTTCTGGATGCACCCTTCTGGAGTTCTGACAATTAGCTTACTTCTTTCCGTGTTGCCTTGAATTTGGCTTCCAATCTTCTCTTCCATTGTGGACATTGTCCATAGAGCTGGGCAATATATTGAGAGTTTAAAAATATTGAGATTTTAAAAAAAAGATATAATATTGAGATGGTCTGTATTTATAATTAGACTTTTATGTATTCCAGTATGTTATTTTTCAGCCATTTCGCATATCTATCTACAGCTGTTTTTTTTTTTAAATGTGCCTGTAGGATTGATTCAGAGATGCCTTTTTATAATGACTTTATTTTGGCTGTTCTTAACATTAGCATCCCAAGCAAGAAGGTCCTGGGTTCAAGTACACCCCTGGGTCTTTCTGCATGGAGTTTGCATGTTCTCCCTGTGCATGCGTGGGTTCTCTCCGGGTACTCCGGCTTCCTCCCACAGTCCAAAAACATGACTGTTAGGTTAATTGGCTTCTCCAAATTGTCCTTAGGTGTGAATGGTTGTTTGTCCTGTTTGTCTCTCTGTGTTGCCCTGCGACAGACTATATATATATATATATATATATATATATATATCTATATATATATATATATATATATATATATATATATATATATATATATATATATATATATATATATATATATATATAAAAAATACTGATGCTTGGGATGCTAATGTTAAGAACAGCCAAAATAAAGTCAGCAAAAAACAAAAAATCTCTCTCTCTCTCTATATATATAGAGAGAGAGATTTTTTGTGTGGTATTAATTCAGTATATCAGACAGTGCAATGATAGTGGCATCTTCACAATCCTGAAATTACGAGTCCACTGATAATAAATCTGTCATGATTCATCAGTAGGAAACATTTGGCATGTTAATAAAAAGCTGAACTGTTTTTACCCCCAGGACCACAACATCTTACTATCCAGTGGTGGTAGTATGTTTGATCCTGAGTAATTGGTGATTGTAATTAATCTGTGTTTTCATAATAAAACACTAACATTCTGCTTTCACTCTGGGACAGCTGCAGCTGATAGTTCCTAAAACTAGATATTCCCCTACTTGTGGAAAAATGTTTTCCTGTCCCCTGCTCTTGGATCATTCTATGTAACTCAGCAGAACCAGTCCGGTGCAAGTGGACTAAACCATTTTGCACCTTTCCAAAGGGGAGATAGAGATCTCTTTAACATCTATTATTATTGTTAATGCTAAATTCTGCCTCTCAACTACTTCATTCAGGAAGGCTGAATGTCATTATGACATTAATTCATTAAAAACAAATCTCCCTTCATCTGAAGCTTCTCCCTGCAAAGGGCCTAGGTAAACAGTACATTCCCATCCCCTCAGGTGCTTTCTCTGCTAGAAACTATAACAACATTGGATCCATTTTCATACAATCTTTGCAGATCTACCTGTCTTCATTCATACTCTATTTATATTCAACCTCAGATGGATGCTGCAAAAGTGATATGACTGAGAGGGAATGTTAAACTGTGTCAAACAACAACTAAAATAGTTTTGACTGAATCTTTTGAATCTTTAACATAGCACTGTTTTAGCCATTCTAAGGATTCGTTTTAATCTCCATGTTAATGTCTGCTCCTGACCGGGCTGCCTAGATTTCCCTGTTTTTGACTGGAATCCAGAAAGAATGCTGATGTTGATCTTTGTTGGTTAAAAAAAAAAAAACAAGGAAACCTGTCAGTTTATAAAATATGGAATTAGTTCATTTCTGCTACTTTGATAGGAAGAGCTGGGTAGCAGCCACATGCTGTTTTTTAAACACAGGAATTAACTTATCAGCGTAGTTGATAGCTTTGGTTTAAAATATCAACAGTTAAAATCAGAATGTTTAAATAATTTGGTTCCTGGTGGGTTTATTTAATAGCAGCAATAATAAATGGTTCGCTTTTTTCAGCTTCTCAAAACCCTTTCTCATCAAAACACATAAAGAGTGCCTGGTAGGAAAGAGACAAAATTACTTTCCCCAAGTTTGCTTAATTTTTTGGAAAGGATTGGGGATCAAGCCAGGGATCTTCCCTCTGGAGAAGGACTTTTCTAGAGAACCAAGAAAAATGCAGATCCTGTCATGTGAAGCTGCAGGACATCTTGCTGATGTGCAGCAGATGAGAAATGCAAGAATATTTAAACCCATGATGTTTTGGACAAATAATCTACTTCAGGAACACACAATTACAGATACTGTAAGATTTTAGGCATCTCTGCAGTGTGTTGTAGCTCTAATTAATATTCATATTAAACACCTCTATGCTCACTGTTTTTCAGAAACATGCGTCTGAGAGCACACCTGGCTTTGAACAGAGGCTTCAGGTGATGCTGCACAGAATGGGAGTGTCAAAAACTCCACCAGCTGATACCAAGATGTACCAGGTAGACAAGGTAGGAAAGTGCGTGTGTGTGTGTGTGTGTGTGTGTGTGTGTGTGTGTGTGTGTGTGTGTGTGTGTGTGTGTGTGTGTGTGTGTGTGTGTGTGTGTGTGTGTGTGTGTGTGTGTGTGGTATCCCCAGGCACAGGTTTTTTCTTCCTTCATCCACATCATTTAGAAGCTCAATGTAGATGGTTTATCACATTCACATTCATGCATAATGCTGATTAATCCAACTTTTTTGCATTGGTACGTGTCATTTTTTTAAATAGTTATTGTTTCATTAGTTGAGAAGAGCTTTATGTTCACCAAGTTGTAAAGAACCACACTCATTACACTGTTCCTATGTGATGAGTGATTAACTTTGACCCTTAAGGAGTACCCACTGATTGCCTGATTAAAATTTCTGGTTCACATGGCCTTGAAAAAATACTTAATGCTCTAAGCTAATTATGCGCAAGGGAAAAGCAGTATTCTTTCATCAGCTTCTGCATCTGTACAGTGGAAAAAGCCTAATTTAGTGTCTGACAGATTACAAGGTTCTGAAGAGTAGTCCCAGTGTTGAAATATTGTAGTTTAATGTTGTTTAATGTGTCTTTTACAGAATAAAGATGATGAGTTGAGAAAGGCTGCCTCTGAAGGTAAGTTTGCACTATCTCTATAACCCTTTAATACACACTCTGGCCTTTAAATTAGCCCCTGGTTTAAGAGCTGGCAAAAATGCCATGAATATGACAAAAAACAGTGAAAACTCAAGAAGGAATGGTCTCATTTGAACATATAATTGCATTCACATGTAGACTGATCGGTGTGTAAATCATTTGGTGAAAAGTCCCATTTGGTCTTTTGACATACACATTCATACACAGATGCATGTCTACACACACATCACAGTCTCAGTCTTGGAAAAAAAGGCCTTCCTCAAAGCAACTGATGATTTTTTATCCTGCAGATGATTATAATTAGAAAGTTATGCCATTTACAGATTCAAAGTTTATTCACTTTTATGACACAAAACTGTTTTGCTAGATGGATGGAAATGCATGTGAGTAAAAGTGATGATCTTTTACTGCTAGTTAAGCAACTCAGTATGGTTTAAAAAAAACATTCTTGTTTTTATTACATTATTGTATCTTGGTAACCTCGAATTAGAATTTTGCCTCTGTGTTGTCTAATGTTATATGACTGTTTCTTTCTATACTTAAAGGAGACATATCATTCTTCTAAATCCCTCCTTTTCACATTTAAGACATTCAGTTGTGGTTTATAGAGTGGAACTGCAATGCTGTGTTCTGAATTCCTCAATATTGTTGTCCCACAGCCCCTTCCTCGCCCTTGTTCTTAAAGGAGAAGTCCGGTCAACAAGGAAAAATCAGTGGATCATTAGCTATACCTAAAACTAATACGTTCGTGGTGATTTAATGAATTTAGCGTTAATCAATAAGAAAATAAAAGCATAAATTGTCGTCTCGATCACTGTGTCTGGGGGCGGCCATTATTGCCCATATTTGGGCAATAATGGCCATCACATCCCGTGACGTTATGTTGCGGCGAGGCACTGCGCTTCACAAGCTAATTCAATAGGAACTGTTGTACACAGCTGCGATCAACAACAATTATTTCGGATTTCCAGAGGACTTCACCATTGAAATTCGCGAGAGCTATTGTTAAAGCAACAATGCCGACGTGCATGGCAGTTGGATGTTCCAATACATCGGGTAAAAGTGAAAAAAACATTAGTTTTTTCACCTTTCCGATTCATGATCCACCACGGGTTCTTTTGTTGGATTGCCAACTTGAAGAGGGAGGATTTGCCATCGAACTTCTGGCCAGAGAAAAAACACGTCATCTGTAGCCAACATTTCGAAGAAGAATGTTTTCAAGATGACATGAGAGCAAGGATTTTCGGTAGGTTTTTCGTTTTTATAATGTATAATTTGCCGGGACATTTGTTTATCGACCAGAGCGGCAGAGTGATACGACACATTTGGAAAGAATGCTCACTGTTGCGAAGCCCACTTATTTTATGCGACTTTGGTCTTCTTTTTTCTAAAGTCGCTTGTAAATTTCATGAGTTGCGGGTTGCAGTTTTTTGGGCTTGTTTCTGAAAGTGAAGTCGATTGTTTGGCCTCTAAACTAAGTGTCGCTGAAATATCCCTCCGCCTCATAACACACTGGAGCTCATCCTGACAGGAGCAGAGTAAAGGTAGAAGGAGCCCGCATTTTCTGCAGTTTACGGCTGCAATAACTGATGATAACTGCTGAAAGTAAATTAGGCAGATCACCATTTTGAGCACAGATTGGTTCTAAAGATGAGTTTTTAGATGAGATGAGTTTTACTCCCCGATAACGTTGCAGAACCCAACCCACTTTACTGTGGGTTGGGTTCTGCAATGTTATGCTTATTTGTTGTCTTATTATGTCTCTAAAATGTAAAATTAGTATTACTATAAATTTAAATGCTTAATACCATGTCTATCTTTGTTTAAGAGGCAAAAAACAATATTTCGGCATGAAAATGGGTATTTATTTACAAGGGGACAGACAGGGCATTGGGACTTGCTCAACAGCCGATCCCGCAACCGATCCCGCAACCTGACGTCACAAACTGGGAGGTGGCATTCGCAAAATTGGTTAGCCAGAAGTCCATGACCTTATTTAGCAGTTCTGCAGCAAATATTATGATGTTATTGTTGAAATAACATAACTAGGAATAGAGAAAACTTACCGGACTGAAAACTATGACCCAAACAGAATATACTTTCCTACACAGCACTTGGAGAGACTAAATTCATCTTTTCTGCACTCCTAGAAAGTTGCTGTTTTTGTGCCATTACTTGTGTTTTTAAGTTATTTAATGTTTATTAAATAACTCTCGGTCTGATAGGTGTTGTCCAGTGAATATGAGCCCAAACAGCTGATGTTAGGACAATAGTTGAAAGGTTGAGTCGGGCACTGGCATTCTTTTAACAGCAAACTCTGCACACATGTAGAATAAAGGAGTGACAACATCTATCCAAGTTCAAGAATTTATTAAGAGAAATAAATGAATACCTAGAGCACACCACTATAGAATATTGTTTTTATGAATTAACACTATATTCCCATCAACAAATCCTCTCTGCTAGGCTAGTGAAACTTACCTAAACAAAGGGACAAATAAAAGTAGTTTAAAGGTATACTATGCAACCGGGGTTGATTTTCCAGCGAGGCTCCCCCCAGAGGGCGAAAGTAAAAGTGCACTGTCGTAAAGATGCTCAGCTGTTCTGGTTTCTCCGTCAAGACAGGCGCGGTTGTTTTGAGCTTAGCAGACAGGCGAACGCAACGAAAAGTGGAAAAAACGGCAGTACAAACAATGACTAACACAGTGAAGGTATGAACATCAAGCTTCCCGCAGCGCTATCTTGGCGAGGCGGCCAAGATAGCGCTGTTTTATTATTATTATTATTATTATTTTTTTTTTTTTTTTTTATGTTGGCGAGACGCTACCGCCGCCGCCTAGCCAAGCCGCAGCCGCCGCCTCGCCAAGCCGCAGCCGCGGCCGCCACCTCGCCGCCGCCGCCGCGGTAGCGTCTCGCCAACATAAAAAAAAAACAAATAATAATAATAATAATAATAAAACTCGATATGCTTGCATGTTTATTTGACGTTAACACGCGGTTCTTTGTTGTTGCTTTCGCGCGTGCATATAGTGAATGGCAGGGCAAAAACACATGGAGTTCTCGCCGTAAAGCGAGACTTCTGTGTGTGCGAGCCGAGGGCTCTTGCATTGCAAGTGCGGTATTTCCCCCACAGACCCCCAGGGCGGCCGAGAAAACCGTTGTTCGACCTGAAATGACTCATTTAATCATCCAAAACGGTATGGAACACATTAATTAACTGAAAAATGTTGCATAGTATGCCTTTAAAACCATCACAAGAATAATTCAGTGAACTACCAATCCAAGTTAGAGAACCAAAGTTCATCTTAAAGAATATGGAATGTGGTTAAATTAGCTTAACTAATTTGGAACATTTGATGTGTTCAACCCATTCACAATGGAACTCCGGGTTAGATAAAACCATTATTTGAGGAAATAACATTTTAAAGAATGATTTGCTAAATAAAAATCAATACCCTCTAGGACACTTGATTTTTATTAATGTAATTATTTCTCCTGTAAATAATTAAGACTCAAATTGGTAACTTAGGAAGCTAGAGGGCGCTGCAGTGGACGATCAACCGGAAATTATGTCGGGGCACATCCTGTGGCCATTGTTTACATTAGCTTGATGAATTACCTTAAGTTACACGAAACACAATTAAATCAACATTAATGTTCCCTATTAATGCTGTATTAATTCTTATAACACCATCGAACAATGGTGGAGCTAAATCAGAACCAGCATTGTTTAAACAACATAGTTACATTTACTAGTTAGTAGAGTCATCTGGGAAGCTAATAGCGACTAATGCTAGCGAACGGTCGGAGCTAACTTTAAAATACTATTTGGTCATAATTAGCGGACCGGACAACACAATCAATAATGTCCCATCGTGTATAAAACCCTTATGGCGATAAAGTTTGTCATAACTGTAAAACACACCCAAAACACATCAGCAAAGCTTTGTTTCAGAATTGCTAGCAGGATCTTAGCCTGTAAGCTCGGTCTTCTTACCTCGGTCAAACCTTTGATAAAAACCGTAAGAAAACATTAAAAGTAAACCATTTTAAACGTCTCTGCCTTTGTGTCTGTTCGGTTGAGTTTGGGCATCCAGTTAGAAGCAGTTGGACCAGGATGAAGCTGGTTCGGGCAGGCAGCAAGGGCAAGCAGCTGGCCTTAGTCCTTGTGAATCCTGGTCTGGATGAGCTTTACATAGGTCTCCTGTGGGCTGCGCTCGCCCTGGAGGTCATGTACGGCACAAGGATGACTGTGACATACCCAAGATGTCAGCCAACCCTCTGAAATGCTCCAATTGCAAGGAAACCCAGTGTTATGCCAGAAGCAGTTTGAATATGCTTATCATTATACTTAATTATAATTTGGTATTATAATTTTAATAATAAGTCATTCAACTCGAAATTTAGCTATAACAAATATAGTTCAAATGGTGGTGATGTTAGCTGGAAGCTTGTAATGATTTATACTACTAATGCATTAATTAACTAGCTGTTATGAACTCATTTATGCTGGGATAAATGATCAGGTCGGATTTTAACCGACGAGGTTTATCCGGCAGACTGTGAGAACCCCAATATAAAACTGCAATTAGAGTTTAAATCCTTATTCCTTATCACCATCCAATGATATGTCTCTGTATTAATATCAGATGTTAACTCCAAAGGAGGTTAGCTCTGAATTCTGAATAGCCATGCAACTGTGAATTAGATTGTACACAAAACAATTTCTATTCCGCAGTGTTGTTTTATTAAACCAAAAGCAATTCCCTGTTACAGTAATCCTTTGATTCAACGACTTTGGAAATCTTACTCACTACTAACTAAACATGCAAAATATATGTGGAAATAAAAGAACAAACAAAACAAACAAAAACAAAAGAAAACAAATGGATTAAAATGAGAGGTAGCAAATCTTAGTTCAGCTCACGGTTGTTTAAACCACACTCAGAACATCGGCATTTGACATAGCAGCATTGACAGACAGAACAGCTTTGAGAGTCCCACCGGACGTTTTGATGTCTTACAAAGCTATCAGCTAAGCTACCTACAGTCCAGTCATCCGACACCCTCCCAAGATGGCGACTATGATGACGTATGCTCTGCAAATTTGCGTGATGCGTGAGGGGAGGTCCTAATGATGTCACCGCGCTTACGCTAATGTGAGGTGGTACCTCGCTTCGAGAGGGCGTGGCTAACTGGGGAGTTTAAATGGAGACCGCGAACTGAGCTCGGACAAAAAGATTGCACCCGCTGATAAGCAAAGCAAAGATGGAACAAAGAGAGAGAAAAAGGATGAAAAAGTTGAATAATCGACTCACGGCGGAGTCTCCACGAACCACAAAATCAAACAACAGCCAAGTCACTTTCACAAATGCATGCACATACAAAGAAAATATTCAGCAAAATAAACAATTCCTTCTTGAAATAAAAAGCATTAACCTACACCTACAAGTTCCTACGTCTGCCCAGGCACTTCTAAACACCCTGTTGATGAGACAGAAATAAAAGGGGAGAACCCGTTACTTTGAGGTGCCTCGGGGCTGGTCCGGAGCGCTCCGAGTAAGGCGGTTTTCTGGAGGCGTCTTGACGAACGCAGTTGTCCGCAGGCTGCAGCGGGACGGGGGAGAAGCTCCTTCGTTTCTTCCTCCGGGTTCACAGTCGCTTTGCTCGGCCCAGCAAAAGCGTAGTCCTCTTTCGATCACTGGGAGATAAGGCGGCTTCCAGTATTTGATCAGAGGGAATTAAAAGTACCTTTTAGAGTCGACCTCCTGCTATCGTTAATGCAGGGATAAGTTTTGCTTCGAAAAATCTCGGTCCAGCGAGAAACTCGAGCACGTGGCGTGGGATTGCCCCAACAAAGTGAAACAGCTGTGTGTCTTCTCGGGTTGGCAGCGCACCAGTGAAGAAGGCAGAATTCGGTCCTTGGCCGCAATAAATACCTTTCCCCCTAGTAACGTTATCTCTCTGTCCGTCGTTAGGGGCGGCAGCCATTTTGGGCCGAGTTGCATGATGGGAGTTGGTGGCCATTTTGACCACCTTGCATCATGGGAAATGCAGTCCGTCATGTCCCGAACTAATGCAAGTTTGTCACGTCCTGACATGGCACAACACCAGCATAGTGACTATTTTTTAGTTTATATACTTGAACCAGCAGCGGCAACCAGTGCTGGGTACAGTCGCACTAATATGAAAACAGTTAATTGTGGAACTAACTTTTTATTCATTGCATTATCATTTACGCTAAATTTAGAAATTGCTTGTGGGCCGGTTAGCTTGCATTTTATTGGGTTTCGATAACTGTAATTACAATAACATTCACAACCGTTTACGTCACAGTTCTTGCTCTCAATACACATCCACAGGGAATCTCTAAGCAGCAGCAGTCATGGCTCCACAAAAAACATTGTTAATGTGCTGTTTTCTTCTTACCTTTCTTCTTCTTGTTATGATGCGGTCCGCTCTCATTGTCGGCTCCCATTGCTCAAAAAGAGACACACTGGTATCAGCATTTTTTTTCTGTAAACAGTGCACCGCTGTGTGACCCTAACCATTTAATTAGTAGTACAACCAAACTTTCTGGGTTTGTTAAAAGCACCGCAATAGGTGGAAGGAGACTGAAGCTGGGCTTTTAGGTCAGTGGGACTTTTTTTTAACACTTCTGTACAAAACACCGGGAGGCCTACTGCCTGACTGCCCCATGGCACTCATTGAGGGACACTTAACCAACATGTATAAAATAGGAAAAACTTGTTTCTACATGTCATGATTTAGTCTTGGATGAACCCGGACAGAGCAGCCACACACCAGAGACGCAGGACTGAACTGGAGCAAAGGTGTAGATGTGTGCAGGAGCTGTCAAGCAGGACCAGAGACACGGCAGAGAGGGTACTAGGAGACCAGAGTAAGCAGCAGGATCCACAGCACGGCAGAGAGGGAACCAGAGCTCAGTAGTAGGATCCACAGCACGGCAGCGAGGGAACCGGAGCTCAGTAGTAGGATCCACAGCACGGCAGCGAGGGAACCAGAACCCAGTAGCAGGATCCACAGCACGGCAGAGAGGGAACGAGAGCTCAGTAGTAGGATCCACAGCACGGCAGCGAGGGAACCAGAACCCAGTAGCAGGATCCACAGCACGGCTGGATGAATACTTGCTGGTCAGAGTTACAACAGGATATATAGCTTGGCTGGATGAATACTTGCTGGTCAGAGTCACAACAGGATATATAGCTTGGCTGGATGAATACTTGTAGGCCAGGATGACAGCAGGATAGCAGCTAGGCAGGATGAATACTTGTAGGCCAGAATGTCCACAGGATAGCAGCTAGGCGGGATGAATACTTGTAGGCCAGAGTCCCAACAGTATAGCAGCCAGGCAGGATGAATATTTGTAGGCCAGAATGACAGCAGGATAAAAGCTGGGCAGGATGAATACTGGTAGACCAGAACCACAGCAGGATTAGCAGCAAGGCAGGGTGAATACCTGCAGGTTAGAGTCACAACAGGATTAGAAGCTCCTCATGAAGTTCAGAGGGGAGACAGGATAGATTCAGCAGCAGGCAGAGACTAACATGGTAAAAACTGAGGCAGGAAACAAACAGCTAGCAGGAGCAAACCAGACAGACAGGCGAGGAGTGAGTGTAGTCTGATGACGGACCGGTAAAGAAGTGAAGGCAGAGGGAGGCTTAAGTAGGGAGGCTGGCAGGTGAAGTGACTCTGGCTAATTAGTGACTGACAGGTGTGACTAACTGCAGTGGGAGTGACAGGAAGGCTAAGTGAGAGGGGTAGGAGGAGACTGAAAACTGACCATAAATAAAGCCAGATCCTAACTAAACCCAGACAACGAGGAAGAACTGAAAAATAGTTAACAAAAGCCAGATCAAAACTAAACCCTGACACTACATAGCAATGATGAAACAGATTTTTATTTATGCTTTTCAATTAAAGATAGTGCACATTAAATATAACAATATTGATATTATTGGTTTTACAACAATAACTAACCCAAAAAGTCATGATTTCTTAAAGAATCTGTTAAATAATAATGACAGAGGGGGAAACGGACATTCAGAAACGCTCACATTGTGTTCCAGGGTTTCAGCAGTATTCCCTGGTCTGCTTATTATCAGCGTCTTTGGGCTTGATCATTTATACCCGTTTGTAAGGTAGAGGTAATAGAGCCGGTTGCTTGTTTCTCTCGCAATAACTGGCAGCACTGGAGAGGCATCCCAACTGCAGCTGCCGGGGCATGAGGTGGTAGAATGTTCTTTAGTGCTGTGTAAAAGTTAAAGTTTAAAAGTAATTTATCCTGACTAGGATAAACATGCAGCATTGTGCACATTCGACATGTGCCGTGTGTGTGTGTGCAGCACCTTTTGTCTGAAGATGTGTGACATAGCGGTTATCGTTAACTTCTTCAAATTTCCTAATTTATCTTCAATTTAACAGTAGTGCAGCTAATATTTGTTTGCAGGATATGAGTTTGCAAAGCTAACTTTTTGCCCACCACAGCTGGCAAGGCACAGCTCCTCCTAGGGTCTCTGTAACTTGGGTGCAAGGTCCATGCAGAGCTCCAAGATGCCCTTGGCAGCCTGAAGCAGCTAATAACCATATTAATTATCATTTGCCAGCAGGTCAGTTGGATCTTTAAATACATCTTCCCTCCAAATTCTTCCACAGGCAATGTCCTTCATCAGTGCCACAGCTGCCATCGTCCCACCTTAATGCAGCTAGTTATGGACATGTGTGATTGTCTACAGCTTCTCCACCTTAGGCATCATCACACCTGACTTGTTAGTATATGCTAGTAGTTCTCAAATTGTGGTGCGCCCCCTCCCCCTTCCCCTTGGGGGCGTGAAGGAATGACTGTTTTTGGATGAGCAGTCACCGTTTTGGATAATAATAATAATAATAATAACTTCAATTTATATAGCGCCTTTCAAATACCCAAGGTCGCTTTACAAGAGTGGGAGTAGGGGGGGTAGGGACAGGGTGGGGGTTTAGGGAGGGTAGGCAAGAGAGAAAAGGTGTGTTTTGAGGTGCTTTTGGAACTGTGTCAGGGAAGTGGCGGAACGGATAGGAGGGGGCAGGGTGTTCCAAAGAGTAGGGGCAATTACACAGAAAGCCCTGTCACCAAAGGTCTTGAGTCTGGTGCGGGGAATGGAGAGTAAGTCCTTGCTGGTGGAGCGCAGGGACCGTGACTGGGTGAGCGGGTGGAGGAGGTCAGTGATGTACTTGGGTGCCAGTGAGTGAAGTGATTTGTAAGTGAGGAGGAGGATTTTGTAGCTGATGCGTTGTTTGAAAACTAGTGCATGCATTTGTTACTTCAAGGCTGGACTATTGTAATTCTTTACTATCAGGAAGTCCACAAAATGCAGTTCGAAGTCTTCAGCTGATCCAAAATGCTGCGGCAAGAGTTCTGATGAAAATCAACAAGAGGGATCATATTTCTCCAATTTTAGCTTCCCTTCATTGGCTTCCTGTTAAATCAAGAATAGAATTTAAAATTCTTCTTCTAACGTATAAAGCCCTTAATAATCAAGCTCCATCATATATCAGAGCTCTGATTACTCCGTATGTTCCTAACAGAGCACTTCGCTCTCAGACTGCTGGTCTGCTGGTGGTTCCTAGAGTCTCTAAAAGTAGAATGGGAGGCAGATCCTTTAGCTATCAGGCTCCTCTCCTGTGGAACCAACTCCCAGTTTTGGTCCGTGAGGCAGACACCCTATCTATTTTTAAGACTAATCTTAAAACTTTCCTTTTTGACAAAGCTTATAGTTAGAGTGGCTCATGTTACCCTGAGCTACCTCTATAGTTATGCTGCTATAGGCTTAGGCTGCTGGAGGACATCAGGGCCTAATTTTCTCACTCTACTGATTTCTACTGTTCTTCATTCTACGGTTCTCCAGTTTTGCATTGTATTACATTGAAATGACTGTCGTCATTTCAGCTTTTAACTTTTTGCTCTCTCTCTTTTTCTTCATAGTAGGTACACCTGGTCTGGCGTTCTGTTAACTTTGACATCATCCAGAGAAGACGGCTCACCCGTTACTACCATCTAATGTAGAACAGATTACTAGATCAATGTGTGCTTCTGTGCTTTTTTGTCTCTCTTGTTGTGTCTCTGCTCTGTCTTCTGTAACCCCAGTCGGTCGAGGCAGATGACCGTTCATACTGAGCCCGGTTCTGCCGGAGGTTTTTTTTCCCCGTTAATGGGTGGTTTTTCTTCCCACTGTCGCTTCATGCTTGCTCAGTATGAGGGATTGCAGCAAAGCCATGTACAATGCAGACGACTCTCCCTGTGGCTCTACGGTTCCCCAGGAGTGAATGCTGCTTGTCGAGACTTTGATGCAATCAACTGGTTTCCTTATATAGGACATTTTGACCAATCTGTATAATCTGACCCAATCTGTATAATATGATTGAACTTGATTTTGTAAAGTGCCTTGAGATGACATGTTTCATGATTTGGCGCTATATAAATAAAATTGAATTGAATTGAAATTGAATTGATTGGCAGCCAGTGGTGTAAGAGCCATAAATTAAAAGATAATTTGATGTTCATTTGTCTGGGTTTAGAGTTGTTTTGTTTTTGTTTGGTTGTTTGTTGCAGAGGTATGGGTAAACAGGATGTGGGCGGAGATTGCTAATAGGGGGTTTTCACTGACGTCACTGGCCAACTTCCGGTCCGCCATATTGGGTGGTACACTTCCTTATCTCTAGTTGTCCTACACGTATTTTCGTATCGAGAATGGATAAGTACGCCAGCACACTAGAGCGACCAGATAAGGACGTCTATCTGAGAAAATGTTCTGTGATCGACCATATGGACCCCTATGCCCTCCACGGTGCCTTGTTTAGCCGTAATCCTGATGATTGGCCAAATGTAGAGCACGGCGACATCGTGCATTACCTGGTGTTCGGTGAAAACCCTCTGCACACTCTCGAGGAAATGAGAGCTTACAAGGGTCTAGAGGCTCACAACCAGTTCACAACTGGTTGGGTACGAGATGTCGAAGTTATGTACATCAAGGAAATCGCCATCATACGTGGACGGGTGAGTTTTAATAAGATGGTAAAAATGTAAACAATCCGACGCAAATGCGGCGCATGTTTCTGCGGTGGCTGACGGCCGGTGGTGCGCGAAGGCGCTTGGCTGCAGGGCCGCTCGCGGCTTTAATTATTTAAGCAAAACAATGACCAGTGCAAAATTAAGTTGTATTTACCGTATTTACGCCGGCAAAAGCCTACCGGCATAACCCGGAAGTAGCGCGGACGTCACTTTCCATATCGGACGTCTTCGGCTACCTTGTTTGTGGTGTGAGCGCCTATACTTCAGAACAGTTCTGAAGCTACAAGTCCTTGGAGTCTCATGTGCAGTTTACGAATGGATGGGTTCAGGAGCGGCAGATCATAAAGCCAGCAAACAGTGGGAACACAGCCACTCGTTCAAAGGTAAGCTGTGCTCAGACGGGCTCTGGCACATGCTAACTGTTAGTGCTAACAACCACTCACGCATGCAATGTACTTTTAACTAGCTGCTATGTGTTTCAAACGTTTAGAACACACTCTCATTGACATCGGGATACTGTGGAAAGTTATGTTCGGTCGTCTTACAGCCGCGATCCAAGCGAGCCGACGACTCTTTGTTATCTCTAACAGTTGTTCTCCGTGGTTGCGCCTCCAGGCAGGAAAGCGGTGGAAAATTAACCCGTTTCTATGTTTTTCCCATGGCGATCATGTGTTGCGCTGTTACAGCCCACAATACAGCAACGGTTTACATGTTTTAAATACTTAACAGTTAATTACCTGTGACAAAGTGAGCACCGCAGACTCTGGCGTATTCCAGCTTAACACCGTCCAAATCGGACCTGGATATCCGTGTCAGCCATAGGTGACGGCGTTGTTCAGAGAGCTGTTTTGTTTTTTCGCACTGATTCACTATCACGGCTGGTAGGCAAAAGAAAGAGCGTTGATCTCCACCTCCACGGGCCGTGCAACCAACCATTAAACACGTTTTCACCATTGTTCACTTCCAATACTGCCTAAGGCGTAATACAATGCGGGTCAACGGTGCGAAACGACTGCCACCCGATATGGCGGACGCGCAGAGTAGTCACGTGAGCGTGACGTCAGCTGAAAACCCCCTATTGGGTATATTACACACCTGTTGGTGTGTCACTAGAGAAGAGTGGGTGAGCGGGCTGCTGTATTTTTTGTTGAGCGCTATACAGATCGCTGTGACTAACCTTTGTCAAGATATTTTGGATACGTTATTCGTTTACTTTATTTTTGTCAATAAAGTTCACACATCAGCACTATTGGATCTCAGCGGATTCCTCTTTTTTGTCAACGAGCGCGTCAGACAAGGAACGGCCCGACCTCAGCCACTCAGCAACTTTTTTTTAGTTTCCTGAAGTTGCTGCAATAAGTGGAGTTTCTTGAGGATGGGGGTGATGTGCTGCCAGGGTTTGGTGTGGGTTAAAACCCTGGCGGCTGAGTTCTGGACATACTGCAATCTGTCTAAGGCTTTGTTGGGCAGCCCAGACAGGACACTATTGCAGTAGTCCAGACGGGAGGTGACAAATGCATGGATGAGAGTTTCGGTGACTGAGTCGGTAAGTGACGGCCGGAGTCTTGAAATGTTACGGAGGTGAAAGAAGGCAGATTTGGTGATGCTCTGGATGTCAAAACTGAATGAGAGTGTGGAGTCCAAAATGACGCCCAGGTTCCGCACTTTGGGCGATGGGGAGGTGGGACAGCCGTCGATGACCAGGGTGAGGTCTCCAACCTTCCTGAGCAGTGGTGCCGGGGCCACCACCATGACCTCTGTCTTGTTGGTGTTGAGTTTCAGAAGGTTGTTGGTCATCCAGGTTTTGATATCATGCAGACAGTTGTTGAGTAGTATTTGTGGGAGTTGTGAGGAGGGCTTGGTGCTGACATAAAGTTGGGTGTCGTCTGCGTAACAGTGGAAACTGAGTCCATGGTTGCGGATGATCTGACCGAGGGGGAGCAAGTAGATAGTAAAGAGGAGGGGACCAAGGACAGATCCCTGAGGAACGCCATGGTTAACTGTTGCAGTAGATGAGTAAGAGCCCTGCAGAGTGATGTATTGTTTACGGTCGGAGAGGTAAGACTGAAACCAAGAGAGAGTAGTATCGGTAAGGCAGATGAGATCAGAGAGACGGGAGAGGAGGATGGAGTGGGAAATGGTGTCGAAGGCAGCAGAGAGGTCGAGGAGGATGAGGATGGAAACAAGGCCGTTGTCTGCAGCAATCAGGAGGTCGTTTGTTATTTTGATGAGGGTGGTTTCGGTGCTGTGATGGGGTCTAAAGCCCGATTGGAAAGGTTCAAAGAGCTCATGGTGGGACATGTGATGTTGTAGCTGGGCAGCCACTGCTCTTTCCAAGATCTTGCTCAGGAACGGAAGGTTAGAGATCGGACGGTAGTTGTTGGGGTCATCTGGGTCCAGGCCTGGCTTTTTGAGTGTTGGAGTCACGGCCGCCAACTTAAAGCTGGAGGGTACCACACCAGAGCCAAGTGAGGCGTTGATGATGTCAGCCACCGGGGGGCAGATGGTGGGGAGACAGGCCTTCACAAGGGTCGTGGGTAGTGGATCCAGGCTGCAGGATGAGGTCCTGGCTTTGGTCAAGAGGGCGAGGACTTGATCAGCATCCAACAGGGAGAAGGTGGAGAGGCGGCGCTGTGGTGGGCAGGCAGAAGGATAGTACATGTCCTGCCGAGGTAGTGTGGCCGGCGGGGAGGGTGTAGATGCCTGGAGCTGCTGGTGGATGGTGGCCACTTTCTGGTGGAAAAAGTCCAGGAACCTGGAGCAGAGATCAGCGGCATCAGAGGGTTGCGGAGCGTCGGGAGGGTCAAGAAGGCGGTTGATGGTGGAGAAAAGCATTTTCAGATGCTTTTGTTGGCTGTTTATAAGCTTTTGCTGGGGCAGGATGACCTGCCCCAGCAAAAGCTGTCCCCGGAAATGTCCCCGATTTCAATGCATCATGATGGATTAAAAAAGTTTAGCACAAGAGATATTTAACTGCCGCTGTCCAGACATAATAGAAGAGCTGAGCCGAATGCCCTTTCCCGCCCCGTCTGTGTTGCCGATCAGGCAAAATAAACATGGTTATTCTGTACATTAGCACCTAATTAACAATATGCTAGTTGTGGTTATGGTGTGAAACTGATGTTATACATTTAAGAAATAAGCCATGTGTGGTTAAAATGTCCGATTTAAATCCAGTATAACTTTGGTTATGTGATCATATGATTTACAGTGAAGGTCTAAATTTATGCTTTGAATTTGTGTTTATTGAGGGTTATCAAATACTAAAGATTGGTGACGTGTGAAATCACTGGGTAATAAACAATCACTACAACCAGAACTGGTTTATATTATTCATAGTACAACAGCTTCACTGGATTGGTAACTTAGCTATGAAAATTTGTTGATGAATAATATTAATAAACTCCTGAAAGAGTATAAAACTTAATGTAACAGTAATTTTTTCTTTAATATTAAAGCCTTTATATTATTTTAGACTGTTGTTAATATCATATAGTTTATAAAATGTGGCAATGTTGAAGTTTTAGTTCTTTGAAATCGTTGCTATAGAATGTATTCATCTGTTATGATGAAATGTAAAAGTGATTATGGGTAATCTTCAGAGCAATGGTTTCAATGCATTAAAAAAACAATAGTTTTTCTCTCTTAAAATTAAGAGAGAAAAATGTTTCGACCTATGTTGTGGGCTGGGGTGGGGGGCTGACATTTTTTCATTCTTCAGAGGGAAGTACAACAGAAAATATTTGAGAACCACTGGTACATGCTGATTCTCCTTTTTTCAGTGAGAATGAAAGGCCCATTTAGATTATTTACGTGCATTCCATGCTCCTCATCACACAGGCTGATGCGCATTAAGATTTTTCATGACAAACACAGCCACCTTCTGCCACTCCATTTGTTTAATTTTATCATTGATACAAGTGGAATGAGTGCCCAATAAAGTTGTACGTCTTGCCTCCCCTTCCAACACTAACACTTCTACTTTACATTCAATGAATCTCCTGTGGACATGTAGTGGAAGCCTTCCAGGTATTTATAGTATAGCAGCAGCAATGAATTTCCCGCAAATTAGCATCTATGAAGGAAAGGTGTGCAGTAACATGTATACACAAGCTTGCCTCCGCCTGTCGTGTTGTTGCATGTTGTTCTTAAGTGCATTTAAAACTGGCGGGGCTGAAAGGGGGTGCCCTGCGCAGCCCCTCTGCTCAGAAGGCAGCCGACATCAGTGCACACCCACACACACAACCCACCCAGATCCCTCAGTGTCTATATGCAGATATACAGTTTTACGTTGAGGGCAGTGGAGGGCAGGGGTGAATTCCCCCCAAGAGGATGTGTGATACATAAGCATAAGAAAGTAGCCATCAACTGCTATATTTAATGGTCTATTGTTTATACATTATTTTTCCTTCTGTAAATCCATTTGGCACATTCAGAATAGGCCCCCAGTGGCGGTACGTGTTACTGTAAGTTTAATAGAGGTTGTAT
Source organism: Fundulus diaphanus (assembly GCA_037039145.1). NCBI lineage: Eukaryota > Metazoa > Chordata > Actinopteri > Cyprinodontiformes > Fundulidae > Fundulus > Fundulus diaphanus. The sequence goes on from CM073134.1 coordinate 49,975,759, forward strand.
TTGGAGTTTGAATGAATGGAGGTATCCATAACACCCACCATGTGAGGTAAACAGAAAAGGTCGTTTCCAGAGGGTGGAACATCCTAACCCTAACATTTTGCTCTACTTATCTTGTTGCGACTGCTTATGCCCCCGATGTGTCTGAGTGCCCTCATGTACCCATTATTTTCAACATTGGATCAACATTGATATCTGCACATCCTACATACCCAGCCCTTTCAAGATAAAACCATTCACCCAGCCTTAAAATCCAATCTCTCAAGTGCTGGTAATGCTGTCTAATGGGTGTACAAGGCTTTTAATGTTGTCTGCTCTGATCTAAACTCGCTGCTTTGACTAAAAGCCATATGCCTCATCTAGCTGTGACATCTATTTATGATACCTCTTCTCTATGGTGTCAACTCCTAACAAGGAAACAAAATTTTTCCAGTGCCATGCCAACATATTCCTGCTCTTTCAAACCTGTTTTTGTCACATTATAACTGCAAACTTCCTTTCTGCTGTTATGAATGAAAATCCAAAAAGATGTGGTGTGCATCCTGTTAAGCTAAAATCAGATTCAGTTTCTGATGTGAACTGAGCCACATCTTAAAAAAGATAATAACAAAATGTAGAAGAAGTATCACTTTTACTAAAAGAATAATTCATGCACTTGTATTAACTTTTTATGAACAAAAATGACAATCATCAATTGCAGCAAGAAGTCTTTTGGTGTCTTTGTTATAAGCTTTGTAAATTCAAAGACTGAATCTGTGTGTCAATGCGTCATGGCAAAGCTCTGTCGTTTTTGATGGAGAGAATCGTGAACAGCAATTTTCCATTCTTACCTCAGATTCCCAATTGGACTTAGACTGGGCTGTTCTGTCACCTAATTCTGCTTCGATCTAAACCTTTGGCTCTTTATTATGGTTTTCAGGGCCAATTGTCATTCATGTTCTAGACCCTGCTCCAGCACAGCTAATTTAAATAATTGCATTTCCTCGTCAGCCATCAAGAGCTAAACCATTCCGTTGTAGCTCTGGTTGTAGGTTTAAGGTTGTTTTCTGTACTTTCTGTTGGCCTATGACATAATATATCAATAGTGTGATATTTACATATAGATTATGATAAACTATAAATATATCATGACTTCCTTTTCTGGGGCTACATTGCAAGAATAAAACTGGACATGTATCAACAAACTAAGCACTTGCCAATTAACTAAAAGATGCAAGTGTTATGCAATGAAACTAACCATTTAAATCAGTGGTGTCCAAACCATTGGCACAAAGGTATTTTTGTGACAACAATAAATTAAGCATAATTCAAAGAAACAAATGAGGTAGTCATTTTGGTGGAAAGGGGATCTGTAAATCAATTATAGATCCAAAATATTAAAAGGCTTTTGTAGGATTGATTTATTGTTTTTATTTTTTTCAAAACAAATTTTTATTTTCTTGGCCTAGAAAATTGTCTATCCTCAGCAACAAGAACAGAATTTGGGACTCTCCTTTTTTTTTTAAAAGTTTGCTATATTTAGCCAACTGTAATAAATCACTTTAATGCAGATTTGAGTGCCGTCAGGTCTGGGAAAAATACAACTACTGTTCTTGAATTGCAATCTGAGGCAGCACAAAATGTGTCCAGGGGCTGCAAATGGCTACCAGGCCGCACTTTGAACTCCTCTGATTTAAATTAAAGTTAAGGCAGGAAAGTTGCGTTTCTATGTTTGAAGTTCAATATTATTCCACTTACTTTGAGTGGGGATGAAACTGGACAAACTAATTTTTTTGTTCTAATTTGTCCACCCTATACTATTGCTGCCTCACTGTGAATATGAGCATTTTGTTTATAAGACACAGTGTTTCTAAGTGCTCCTGGGCCAACAAACTCTTCAAAAGATTTCTCATGTTTCCTTTTTGGGGCTGTTGTCTTTCTCAGTAAAGTTTTTTTTTTTGAAGGAGCCATATCATTCAAAATAATTTTTTTAACCATTAAGTACAGACGGAATAAAGAGCGTAAAGGGAGACATTTTTACGCTATTCAAAAGACAGTAGGAAAGATGAAGGAAACATCAAGAAGGAGGAGGGAAGAGGATATTAGATTTGGTCATACTTATTTGAATTGGAGTTTGAGCAAAATAGGAAAGCATCCTACAGGACTATGTGTGTGTGGTGAGTCACAAGAGACAGTTGAACATGTGCTTATTGATTGTATAAGATATCATAGAGAAAGATATATTCTTCATTGTAAGTTCAGTGAGCAAGCTGTACAGTTTAACTTGATTGAGTTACTTCAGTTAAATTCCGAGCATATTTTATGTATGGCGTTGTTTCAGTACGTCCGGCCGTCCGTCGTCTTCTGCTTATCCGGGTTCGGGTCGCGGGGTTAGCAGCTTCAGTAGGGAGGCCCAGACGTCCCTCTCCCCAGCCACTTGGGCCAGCTCCTCCGGGAGAATCCCAAGGTGTTCCCAGGCCAGCCGAGAAACATAGTCCCTCCAGCGTGTCCTGGGTCTTCCCCTGGGCCTCCTCCCAGTGGCACGTGCCCGGAACACCTAACCAGGGAGGCGTCCAGGAGGCATCCTAACCAGATGCCCGAGCCACCTCAACTGGCTCCTCTTGACGTGGAGGAGCAGCGGCTCTACTAGCTCCTCACCCTATCTCTAAGGGAGAGCCCAGACACACTACGGAGAAAACTCATTTCGGCAGCTTGTATCCGGGATCTCGTTCTTTCGGTCACGACCCAAAGCTCGTGACCATAGATGAGGGTAGGAACGTAGATCGACCGGTAAATCGAGAGCGTCGCCTTTTGGCTCAGCTCTCTCTTCACCACAACGGATCGGTACAGAACCGTTGATTCAGTTTCTTTTAAAAACAGAACTGTTTATTCGGATACAGGGTTTCCATTCTTGTTCACACTCCAATTGAGAGGGTGGTGGTAATGCACACTCAAAAGTTGTTTGCCAAGAAGTGGGGGCTGTGCAGCGAGTAGAAGCGCTAATCTTCGGCAGCTAGAAACGCAGTTGATACCAGGCAGCTCGCTGTGTAACTTTCTTCTCTGTTAAATTTAAAGTGTCCCTACACCTTTAAAACTTTAGGCCTCTTTCTCTGTGCTGCTTTTGGCTCGTTGCTCTCTGTCTCCATAGCGGATATCCACACTTGGCATCCATGTATTAGCAGGCTAGGCTATCATTAGTGTTAGCCGCCTGGCCGGGATCACAATGCGCTGAATAAATAGTAGCAAAGCTTCTAGGCAGATAATTTTGCCTCGATAAATTTTATGAATAGAGGTCCTCGAATTAATTGATGAATCATGACAGACTTATTCTCTATTATGTTTTTTGAACAATTACATCATAATATTTGCTACTGAGCTGCTAAACAAGGTTATGGACTTTTGGCTAACCACCAGTTTTGTGAATCCTCCATTTTTTTTCTCAGACTGATATTGTAGTCCAAGCTGGAGGATGCCGAACCTACAAGTGGATAAGTCACTGCAGGGGCGCAACTACCCAGTATAAGAGGGGTATGCAGCATCAGTTTTGGCGCCCCCCCCCCCCCCGGATTAAAATAAATAAATAAGTGCCAGACATCATCATGTATGGTCTTTAAATAATAAAGGTTTATTTTAAAGTATATCAGCCACTGTAGGCCTACCATAATAATAATTAGATGGTATATTATTAACAATGTTAACACATAATAAACAGTTGCAAATTGACAAACATTAACATTATCATTATAACCAATGCAACTTAATGCAGCCTTTCTAAATCAGCCTAGTGATGGCATCAGATAAGACAACTATTATGCAGTAAGGTTTTGCTGCTGTTGAAATTACATTCACATTTTGGATTTTAAAAAGTAGAAATATGGATAGCCTTAGCACAGACCTTTAGAGAGAGAGATGTGACCCTGTAATTACAGCTTCCATGTCACCCAACAAATGTAAAGCAGCCTACATGTCTGACAGCACAGCTAACATGAACAGCTAATGGTAAAACAACATCTTTATTGCATATTATTTATGCATGAGTTACTGCATAAGTTATGTTTTCTGGATTCTGGTCATTTATTGTACATGCTACCTTATATTTTCCACTATGTCAGCGCAGCAACATTGGTTTTGCATTAAGCTAGAAGCTAGCTGTAAACCCCCGTTTGGCTGCTACATTCCCACTGTTAGCAAACACAAGCTAGTCTGTTCATATATATTCATATTGTATGAATATACAAGCCTAAGTAACGGGAGCAAATCTATGCATGATTCCATGGTAAACCAAAGTCATTGCATTAGTTATATACATCAACAGCTAATGGTAAAACAAAATATATTAATGATTCCATGATAAACCAGTTTATGTATCTGTTTTCCAGATTCTTGTCCTGTATTGTACCTGCTACCTTACAGGGTTTCCCGCAGCGCTATACTCACCCTACCGCCCCCCCCCCCCCCCCCCCCCCCCCCCCCCCAGTCGATCCGCGCAAAACTTGTCGCCCCGCCAATTCACCGCCTCGCTTAAGCAAATTCCTGCCTTATATTTTCCAGTTTTCAACTCAGCAACCTCGGTTTTGCACATTCTAAGCAAGCTGTGAACCCCCATTTGGCTGCTACGTTAGTAATCGCTAGCTAGTCTCTTAACGTGAATAACGTTATTTGCAAGCCTCCAAGCACAGCCGTCAAACTTTAATTCCTACCTGTTGCCTTTCACCATCCACTTGTTTAACTGCTGTTGCATCCCTTGACATGCCATCTCCCTTTCCCTCTTCCTTTTTTTATTTTTCGCCCCCCACAGCTTTCTTGATTTATCCATTTTCCATAGACAACTAAACTCACTACTCGTAGGCTATTCTATCTGCTCGCTCAGCGCTCACGGCGCCCCCGCTCCCAAGTAGCCTACATCCCGCTGCAGCCTTCCCGCAGGCTGCAGCGGGATGCTTCTCCCCGCTCCCTCTTGTGTCAAAATTATACGGTGGAATCTTATGACATAGGGCGTCTACTCTAACATGTTTTTGTTCTAAAATGTTATTTAAAACATTGAGGAAATTCAAATTTAAAAAGCACAATAGCAGCTACATATAGAAAATACCAAAACTTTTTTTTTTTTACCATCACTTTGGCGCCCCCATGGTGCTGCGCCCCTATGCACTGCATATAGTGCATACCCACTTTTTGCGCCACTGAGTCACTGGTTGTTCATTACACCGTCCCCCAGCATACTACAAAAATGGCCGAACAGGGTAGAGTGGAACACTTGTGACCTGGAGGCAGGCAGGGTATGAAGTGCTTCCTTTAGATTTAAAGAGACCGCACTAAAATGAGTTGCTTTCAGATGCACATCGGTACAGGGCTAAAAAGGGGGAATGTGGCCGTAAATTTACGAGGAATTCAGACCAAAGCATTGCTGTTCCACGTTATATAGACCACAACTGAATGATTGTGTCAAAAGGATGAACTGAGAAGCATGATATGTTCCCTTTAACATTCTTCTAAGCTCTTGTTCTATTTGTCATTCACTAAAATTTAAGTAAAATTCTGTGACAAGAGATTTGAGATTGTGTGAGAAAAACATATTGATATTACAGTCTGTAGGGATTTCCTGACTCTTCATCCATGTGGGGTGTAAGCTACTCTAGACTGGTGGGGGGATGAAATGCTTCAGGTGGTAACATCTATTCAGTCTCTTGTAATATGGACAGTGTGCAGTGATGAATGTGGAAAGTAAAAATGTTTACATGATGTGCAGACTGAGTGACAAAAGGAAAACCGGATCAGCATATTTCTTTTTCAGATGTTTCCAACACAGAGTTATAGAGAGATGTAGGAACTACAGATTTAGGTTAAAGGTATTATTTCTCAATATCATAGTTAAAGTTGAATTGTCCGGTGGTGTGTTGTCTTCTGTTTCTTTCCCTAAGGTGCTATCCTAAACAAGCCTGAACTACCTCCCAAAGACATCAAGTCCAGGGCGATGTCCACTTCATCAGGTACAAAGGATTTCTTCCCCTGTGACTAGGGTCTCTTGTCTGTGCAGACACGAACCAGCAAATCTAATACCAATCCTCTATAATAAAAACAGGTTGAGACACTGGAGCAAAGAAAAAAGTAGGGGAGCAGCTTGTTCAACTGCTCCAAAAGAAAAGGATGTTTCCTCCAGTCAAGGATAGCTGAGGGATATTGTAGTAATGATACAAGAATACTAAAAGACCAAATAAGTCAGACAAGATATATAGCCTGCCATACATTTTTGTACATACTATTTGAAGTATTTGTATATTTAAAATCTTAACACCTGCATTGTTGCACTGCAGAGCAGAGTATACATCGTGAGTAGGTTTACTGATGAGTAGCAGTTGTCCATGCTGTAATTCTGTGGTTAATTTCCTGCTCCTCTCACCTTATGTTCAAAGCTGAGCCCAGGCATCCTCTGAGAGTGCAGGACCCCAACCGACCAGTTCTGCTTTACCCAAAGCCTGCGCTTCCTGAACGCATTGTGGGCCCCGTGCCACCCAAACCTTCTATGGCAGTCAAACACCCCCCACCCATCCCTTCTGCTCGTCCCTCCTCTGCTCCTGCATTCACTGGCTCATCAGAACAAGTCCAGCTCGCAGCTCACACACAAGATGGCAGGCCAATGGAAACAACAGAGCAGGTAGAACAGCCTTTGGACTGAAACAGTTCATTTCACTTCTCCTACAAACATACAACAAATGGAAACCTATGTTCAGTCACAGTTTGGGTTCTTGACATATAAAGTTACTGTATGTGTTGTAATAGACTGAAAAAGCAAACAGTGAAAGATCATACTTCATGTCTAATGATTGCATGGAGAATGGTCAATGTTTTTTACACAGTGTGTGAGTGGGTGCTCTGGCAGTCAAATAATAATATATTAGCTGAATTATTCAGAAAATAGGTTGTACAGAGGTAAGGATATCTTCATTATTGAAGACAGAGAGTGGACATAACATCACTAGAGATTAAGTAATGTTATTGGCTCTTTGCTACAACATTCGAGTAGCACTTGTGTTAGCCAGGCTAAACTGGAGATCAAAATGCATCCGGCAGTGTCATACGGGTAGAAGCATGATTTTGCAAATGTATCTACTAGGGCTGAACGATTTTGGAAAATAATCTAATTGCAGTTTTATATCTTAATATTGCGATTTTATGCAATTATTTTTAAGTTTAATTTATCATGTCTGTTTAAACATATACAAACAAATCAATCTGTTTCATCGCTGTGCAGATCAGGTGCTAAAAGAGCCGCTGCGTCTCAACTTGGAGCAGAAACGATTGCGTTCTGCCTACGATATATTTCAACTAAAACTGCGATTTGATTTAGACTTTTCTCTGCATCAACCACAAGCAACAAAAATGGCTTCTAGATAAAGATGTTTGTAAACAAGGACTATTTAAAACAAGAACTTTTAATTTTTTTTATTAATCAGAATATTATTCAATAGAACAGCTTTTAATTGAGTTGGACATCAATCCTTGTTGAACATAAAGTGCAACCAACAAACCAGTCTATGTATTAAACTTATTGACCAGAACTTAATGCTATGGTGAGATTCCTGAAAGTTTCTGGTAAAACAGTTTGATTATACAAACTCTAAAACAAGTAATACAATTAGATTATCTCACTGCTGCAGCTCTCTACCCTTCCATGTGGAGCAAACCCACTTTAAACATAATTACTGACACCTAAAGGACTGATTCACTAATTGTTACATAGCCAAAAATTGCAGACCTCTACAATTTGGAAACTGCGTTTTTTTAAATTGTGATAATATTGAAAATGCGATTAATTGTGCAGCCCTAGTATCTACCAACAGTAGAGCATCTTCCTGTGTCACTAAAATTCAAGGCAGAGGAGGAGGAGTGACTTTATCTAATCGTTTTGCAAGAGCTTTACAGATTATTTTAATATCAACATTAATTAGGGATATGGGATGATAGCTGGTAGGAAATACATGATCTTTGCCTGGCGTAAGCAGGAGACTAATGGTAGCAGAATTCATATTTGCTGGGAATTTGTCATTTTCCTGAGTTTCCTGCAACATTCTGTGGAATATTGGTTCCATAATATTCCAAAATTCTTTATAAAACTCTGCTGGAAATCCATCTGGACCCGGAGCCTTTTTGCCTTTTTGTTGTCAACAGCTGAATCCAGGGTCATTGTTTGACTGATATTTTAGGAACTGTTATTTTATTCAGAAATAGATCAATGTCATTATCCGATGGGTTTATCTGCGATGTGTATGAGGATTTGTGAAATCTCAGAAGGTGTTGTTTATGCTCATATAATGTATTCCCAGTTGAGTTTGAAGTTGCAAATATAGTTGTTTTTTATTTATTTATTTTTTAGCTTATTAGTGAAGAAGCTTCCTGAATGATTGCCATGTTCAAAGTTTTCTATTCAAAGTCTTTGTATTAAAAATTTATTTTGATTTTCAATATATTCATTTAATTCTAATTTAGCTTTACGGATTTTACCCCGCTTTCCCTCTTCTTTGGAGGCTTCTAGTAAGTTGATGGTTCCTTCTCATTCTTGAATCTTTTTGTTTCCTATCTTCTTTTTATGAGATGAGAATGAAATTATTTTACCTCTCATCACTGCTTTCCCTGCGTCCCAGAGAGTAGATCAGATGTCCCTGGTAGATCATTGTACTCCAAGTATGAAGCCCACTCTTCTTTAAAATATTTGATAAATTCTTCATCCTTAAGCAATGATGTATTAAGTCTCCAGAGTTTGTTTTGTGGGGTAACGTTTTTATTTATTAATGTTAAAGAAACAGGAGCATGATCACTGACAGCAATAGGATCTATCACAGCTTCTGAAATGTCAGACAGTAGCGAGCTGCTGATTAAGAAATAGTCCAGACGAGAGTAGGAATGATGGAAATTTGAAAAGAAAGTATATTCCTTACTTTTAGGATGAAGAGATTGCCATGCATCGCAAAGACCATAATCACTCATGTATTTTTTGACTACATTTACAACAGCGCTGAGTCCCTGTTGTATTCAACCTGTCTATTTTCTCATTTAGACCAAAGTGGAGGTCGCCCCCAATAAATAGAGAGCAATCCAGGTGTTTTGAAAGTGCATGGAAAGTTTTAGGGGTCACAACATTTGGGCCATATATACTGACAATACATAACTTTTGTTTATTAATAGATATTTTTATTATTATGAATCTATCTTCAGGATCTATAATTTAGTCTAATATTGTAAAACTAATGTTTTTGGGGATTAAAATTGCTACTCCTCTTTGCCTAGAGTTATAGCAGGTGTAAAACATTAATAATAACTAATAAGATTTATTTGCAAAAAAAGCTGATTTCCATAAAGAATTGCAGGAGTTTATAGATTGATGATGACACTTCGTCAGCAAACATAAATATTGTTGTGCAACTAATTAGAAGTGCAAACAAGACAACTACCAGAAAATACTGGAAATCAAGTTCACTCTACTGGTTGCAATCTCTTCTCCATGTTTACGCAATGGTGACTCCCCTGCATTTTATCACCATGTATTGTGTACGTGTACGTCTCATTGAATTTCAAAGTCTACCTTTGTCATTGTTATTGTCATTTTCTGTGTATTAATAAACTATTGAAATTATTTTATCGCCCAGCACCACTTGAACCAATTGTCTTAATGCATCACATTCCACTGATTCTGATCCTCATCTCCAGATTGGCAGCAAGGACAGTGTGCAGGGTGAAATGCCCCCTCCATCTCCCAGGAGAGAACTCGATTCTTCAGTCCCAAAGTCTTGGAGAGGTGATGGTGCACCGGATCGCAGCAAGAAAGTACAATCAGTCACTGAGGGTATGCTGTTATTCACATACACAGAGGGTAAAATAAGTTGTAAAAGTGTTAATTTTTTCCCCCTTAAAAAAACATTATACATGATAATCTAAAAATATTTTAAATAGAATGTTTTCACATTATATTTAAATAAAAAGATTTGTTTAATGAAAATAAGGCACAGAGTTCCAATGCAGGCTGTAGTATAAGTATTTTTGTTTTAGATTCTGGATACTGTTTTAACTAAGTTTTTAGAAATGCCTCATTATAAATGTCTTAAAAGGAAAACAGGTATGAAATTATCTTATTAATTGTATATACAGAAACCTACATTTTCAGTTGAGGGAAGAAATTTTTACATAGAAAATAGATGTAATCTACATATTGATTTGTCAGTGACACCTTATTGACTTCATTCTACCCTCTAAAGCAGTTGTTTATAGATAAATAGCTGCATCTCCATTATCCCTCAAAAACATTAAATATAAATAAAATGGCGCACCATTGCATCTCACCTTCACACATCTCTTAAAACCAGTTATTCTAACAAGAATTTAGTAATACGATAGACTGTTGACAAAAGCCCATCTAGGAACAAGTGCTCTAAGCTAGCTCATGCTATAAGCACCATCATACAGGCATGGGACTGCTGTATGTTATTGTGTGTCTGTCCCTATCAAATAAATCTAACAAAAAAAAAATACTAGTGAGTGTCAGCTGTTGTTAAGTGTGCTAAAAGGAAGATGCCCATTTAAATACCTACAGTCTTTAGCTACCAGCTACCTGATGATTTGACAGGAGCAAACTACTGTCTGAATGATTGTGGCCGGATAAAAATAGCTTCTCCTCACCTGTCTTCTCCTCCCGCTCAGTACGTCTCAAGAGCGTGGGGCTCTTCTCTCCTCCAGCGTGTGTGCTGTGTTTAGCCCCTCTTTGCTAGTCTTTGCTTCCAGACTAAAGCAGAAATGGCACAGTCTGCTGTGCTGTAGATTTATGTACTTAAAAGTACATATATCTCATCATGCCTCTCACTTACCGGTTTTATAACCAAAAAACTTTTTGGGAATCTGGAACACAGAGCCCACATAGCGACACAGTTAGCAGCTGCCTTTTTTCCCGTCTCACTGTGCAAAAAGCAATTACCAGGTATGTCACAGAGGTAAAAGGTCAAAGGTAAAGAGGTGACTGGGGGCAATGCATACCATTACTTTTGTGAGAAACAAAACATTATTAATGCTTTAATATTAACATTATTAATAATTTTATATTAATAACACTTTTATATCAGAGGAGGGAAATATATAAATTTCTTTTTTATTAATTTAATTACATTTAATTTACCAAAAGGGAAACTGCAGGCTAACAGCTAAGCTAAAGGCTTAGCAGTTAGCCCGCCTCGGCAGTCGCGCTTCCGCCGCTGGTCGCACCGCCTACGCTTGCTTCTCCTCCGGCGTGTGCTGCTCAGCGAGTCCGCTGCATCGTGGTCCAAAAACACCAGGTGACCGTAACTCCAGCAGGCGCTGGCGGTCAAGAACTGGTCTACCGGGTCGATGGATAGTTTGTAGCGAGTTAGGTGGCATATTTTTGTAGAAAATGCCGCAAGTTTAGAAGTATTCTCATATTCATAACAATTTTGGAAGGTATTGAGGGGATCTGTTTTGGTGACCTTAGGATCGTGTCTGCTTTTTTTCACAGCCTGTTGGCTTCATCAGGCTGTGATCTATAACTGTCGTTGGAACGGTTTGCAGCCAAGTGTGAAGTGGTTGGGATGAGGATCAGTGCCTTCAAATCCGAGACCATGGTCTTAAGCAAAAAAGTGGTAGCGTGCCTTATCGAGGTCGGGGAAGATGTCCTGCCCCAAGTGGAGGAGTTTAAGTATCTCAGGGTCTTATTCACAAATGAGGGAAAAATAGAGCGAGCGAGCAGTAGCTTGCGGATATAGGCAGCCAAAATGAGTTTTCTCCACAGGGTGTCTGTGCTCTCCGTTAGAGATAGGGTGAGAAACTCTGTCATCTGGGAGGGGACTCAGAGTAGTGCTGCTGCTTCTCCACGTGGAGAGAGCCAGTTGAGGTGGCTTGGGCATCTGGTTAGGATGCCTGGACGCCTCCTTGGTGAGGTGTTCGGGGCACGTCCCACCGGGAGGAGACTCAAAGGAAGACCCAGGACATGCTGGAAGGACTATGTTTCTCAGCTGGCCTGGGAACGCCTTGGGATCCCCCTGGAGGAGCTGGCCCAAGTAGCTGGGGAAATGGAAGTCTGGGCCTCCCTGCTTAGGCAGCTACCCCCACCACCCAATCATGGATAAGCAGAAGAAAAACAAGAAGAAGAAAGATGATTACTACTCCTCATTCTGTAGTTCTGGAAATTTGGAAATTTAAATAATTAGAAGGTGTTGACTCATTTATACTAACGTAGTCCTCCGTCTGCCAGTTTTCTGTGAGACAAAATAGATCCATCTAATTATCAGAAGGGAGACACCTTATATTTAATAAACCACATGTAATTGTTTTATTTTTGTTCAATTTGAGTCGTATTAATTTATATGAGGTTTTTATGATTTGCTCCTTTTAGATCCATTTTTAACCTGTTTAGTTTTGGCCGTGTGAAAGACACTGTCTCAATGGGATAATGGATGGGTAACAGTACAGAAGCTGCAGAGAGTGAATGATGACTAAACATGTCATCACTGGTCAGACAGCGGACCAGAGAAAATTACGGAGTCCAACATTGTTTTAGCAAACTTACACACCGAAGCAGCACTAACTTTAGTGACCTCCCAGTGGCGTAACTGGGTGACATTACTGCCGGTGTGAATAACAATCTGACTTGTATTTAGACTTGTCCTTAGCCAGCAGTTTCAGGTAGGATTTGATGTAGCCCATTCTGGCCCCTGGCAGGCATTTGACTATGGTCCCTGGTGTCTCTAATCCCACGTTTCTGACTATGGAGCTGCCAATTACCAGAGTTGGCTACTCAGAGGGTGTGTTGCTGAGATGGGAAATTCTGTTAGAAACACCCCTCCTTGACCCAGGGGCTGGCATCTAGAACTGTGTTTCCTGCATACCATCACCCAGCCAGCCTGAGGACCCGGCTCCATGGGCTCTGCTGGAGGGAGGATAGGTGAAGCTAATCTCCGTGGCTCTGCACTAGCTAAGTGCCTCGGCTATCTGCGCCAAGCTGGGTCTCCAAATCTGACACCCTCACCTCCAAAGCTACAAAAACAGTAGATTTATTATATGTACCGTTGTCACTAAAGAAGGCAGAGGAATAACTAAACATCAGACACAGAGAGCATGAGAGAGGGGGAGACTTAGACAGAGACGGAGAAGCTAACAGGGAAAGGTGAGGAAGCCATAGTAGGGCTAAAGCTAGGCTAGGCTACCGACCTCTTACCATGGCAAGAAACAGTAAACCATGTGAAACATGAGAAGTTCCCAAACGTGTGGTGCAGCAACAGAGAATGTATTTTAAACATGGTTATTAGTTTGAAACAGAGAGATGTCACAGAAAAGAGAATTAAGATAAAATGAGATTCTGGAACACCAAACCACAATCCACACCACACAACGTAGCAACAGAACACAGGAAGTGACGTAATACGCCTGACCCCAAAATCCAGCATCTGTTCCTTATCAGAATCAGAATCAGAATCAGATATACTTTAATAATCCCAGAGGGAAATTGCTGTTTCAGTACCATCACCGTTACATAAACATCACAAACATTTCAGGGGGGAGACGGTTCACTGAGGCCATGCTGCCAAGGACACTACTGTCCACAAGGCGCTGATCTGCTGAAGGAAGATTACAATAACATGGGGGAAGGGGAGGGAGAAAAAAAGACAGATGCTTGACAATTTATGCTCTCACAAATAAAGAGTCAAACAACCGACAAAAAAACCCTCATTGCACGAAAAGCACAAATAACACAGGACACATATATGCAGAAGGTCAACATTTGAGGCTGGTCGCGTGTACTTAAATTCATCAGTTTATATGAGCATCAGTTTATGTGTGTCTGTTTGGGTGAAAGTATTTATATCTCCGCGAACACTCTCCAGAGGCCATTGTCCTTGATGTTATCAGCCGGCCAACAGTTCAGTAAAAGCATCCACAGGTGTCCGCGGGGAAGGGGGGTAGCCGGGAGCTTTTCTGAGCAATCTCCGCCATAACAATCCAGTAGTAGAGATAGGGAGGGCATAATCCAAATATGTTATTTGTTATGAGGGCAAGCTGCACTGCCTTTCCTGTCCAGTGGCTGGCTACCGACATCCACTGTATTTGCTGATACTTCAAAAATCCACAAAAACCAATAAGTAGAGGTCCAAGTATCCTTAATCCAAATGTAAAAGTTTCAAACGGAAGAGAAAAATAAAAATAGAATATAATAGAAACAGAGTATTGCATAATCATTGATGATACGGCATATACAGACAAAAATGAAACTGAGGAAATACATCAGCCAATTAATGCATTAATGAGAAAAATATGCACTATGCATGACTGTACAAGCAACACCCCAGCATCTGCAAATGGACATCAGCCTCAGAGAGACAGAATATATATATATATATATATATATATATATACATATATATATATATATATATATATATATATATATATATATATCCATCCATCTATCCATTTTCTTACATGCCTGTCCCTCATGGGGTCGCGAGGGGTGATGGTGCCTATCTCCAGCTGTCAATGGGCGAGAGGCGGGGTACACCCTGGACAGGTCGCCAGTCAATCGCAGGGCATTGACTGGCAACCTGTGTGTGTGTGTGTGTGTGTGTGTGTGTGTGTGTGTGTGTGTGTGTGTGTGTGTGTGTGTGTGTGTGTGTGTGTGTATGTGTGTGTGTGTGTGTGACAAAATAAAAGTTGTCATTCCGATGTGTTTGCATGCCTTGTGTTTTTGCATTCTTTCAGAGAGTCCTCTTAAGCTACGGCAACACTTGAAGCCCCTCCCGCAACGCAGAGCTGTATCCGTGCATGAAGATGCACTGGCCATGACACAAGGTAGAGTTTTGATTTTCATAAGTTTTTTGTTTTTAATGAGTTTAACATAACATATAATTGTTCCTTGTTTTATTTGCTGAGGCAATTGCATCAGCAATTAGTGTTGAGTTTTGCTTTCTTTTAGAGCTCAAGGCTGTATTACAGAAGTCACCCATCCGTTTCCGGGACAACCGCTGGGACCTGCCATCCTGCAATGAAGATAAAGCCCCAGGTAGGGATAGTGAGAATAATGTTAACCATTTTTGTACTTTTTCAATTCAATTCAATTCAATTCAATACTTTTTCTTCTCATTAGTCATTTAAGGTTTTCAAATGGTTACCTGTTCTTAATCCACCCTTAATACACTTTGTGCCACAGAAAAACAGTCAGATGACAAAAAGAAGGTGAAGGACCAGATGGATGAATATCAGGCAGAGAGAGGACAAGCAAGCTGTAGAGGTACAGTGCCTCCAACCAATCAACTTCTTTCACAAGAGGCAGAAGTACCAAAATCAGGGTGTCCTTCTACTCCCAAACTTGTCAGTTCAGCTGCATCTGACAAGACTTTCAGTGTCATGGAGAGACCTCCTGAACCACCCAGAAAATTGGGAAAGTCACCCGAAAACTTTGCATCTGTGAAAAAGAGCCCCACCAGAATTTCAGCTTCCTCACCGCTGCAAGAAAAGCCCCTGAGCCCAATGCCGGTTGGCTCTAAATTCACGGAGTTATCCTATCAAAGTCCCTCCTCCCAGAAGAAAGACAGCTCTGTTGCATTGGATCAGGGTAATGACGCACAAGAGAGAGGGGACGCACTTTCACCACAGCACACAAAGATGGCTAAGCCGGCAGAGCACAGAACTGAGCCCTGTCTGTTTGACTAACGCACATAAATAGTCTTACCTAGAAGAGCTCTGCCACATCACTCACATGGAGAAGCAGGAGGAAACGAATCTCATGTATTTCCAATGTCCTACTCTTTCTTTTTTTCACAACACGGTTGTTTCCCATCATATTGTGTGCTAGGCCAGCTTCATAGTAACTTTGTGGGGTGAATATACTCTTTAAACAGTTTTGGCCGGCGGGATGAATCTCACATAGATTGTGTTGATTTCTGTTTTTGTAATCCAGTTTATATATCTGATTTGATTTTGAACTCTTTGCTTGTTCACTCCAAAAGGTCAAATTGTTAGCTGGAGCTAGCTAGATGCATGCACCAAAAGTGTCTGCTGAATGTGTTGGTGCATGCTGACAGGTCTTCTTCTGACATAGGAAGACACAATGGGACATTTCTCAAATGACGTCACAATTTCTCAGAGACATCCCAGTTTCCCGGCTGGTCGGACAGGAAGAGTGCGAATTATATTGGCATAAACCGCAATACTAATCATTTTGGAAGATGACGATGTCCCAGGAGTTTCATTTCAACCTGCTTCAATCGAGAAACCCAGCATAAAACAGCTGAAATGTTGGTTGAAATGTAGAGACCTCAAAATGAGTGGAAAGAAAGCAATATTAGTAAAAATATAGGAGAGGCTGTTCTATCCACTCCCACAATGGATCAAACCCAAGGAAGAAACTAGCTGAATCCGTGTTGATACTAAGACAAAATTACATGTATTATTACAGACCTATGTTTTAATTTATTATAGAGCTCATTGCAGAAAATAGACTTAAAAACAGTCAATCATCCTGCTCTAATCAAACACTCACACACACACATACACACACACACACACACACACACCTCCACAGACACAAACAAGATTACTGCGAGAGAAACATTCAGTTGATCCATGAAAAGAAGTGGAAGACCAGCAAGAAAGCCGCCACACGCTGCTTTTAATGATCACAAATGCATGTATTTAGCTGGTATTTATACACACCGGGACTTTTACTGCTCGGAAAGTAGTTGTCACGGGGGAGGGGGGTTGAGCACCACTCTCTTGCTGGGTGGTGCGATAACCAGAAAAGGGCGTTTTGTTGGAAAAAAAGCGACTTCATGTTTAAAACAACCCCAAGAAACCCCAACTGCCGACTCACGAAAGTCACAAGTGACTTTAGACAAAAACAAGCCCAAAGTTGCTTATAGTGAGCGGACTAAATGCAACACTGAAGCTCACATGAACACCCCTCATGAATTGTATAATGTTTTAAATCCACTGAGAAAATGCCAAATGAACGTAGACTACTTGCCCAGATGCTACAGTAGCTGGTATCAGGTCTGGACGTTCAAGTGTTGGCTCTTTACGACCAAGGAAATGTAGAGAGCACATTTAGGTGTCTTGGGTCTGATTCCATAGTAAAGCCCTCTTGGTTACAAGCTCATATCCAACATTGACATTTCTCGGCAATCCTTCTGGGCTTTGTAAAATCAATGGGAAAAAAACTCCCTTCATATGATCACCATCGCCATAATGAGAGTCATTTCAGCAGATACCAACGCAGCGGTGTTTTGTTGTTGTCAAGATATGTCTGTTGAGCGATATTCAGGACAGATTCAATTCAATTAAATTTTATTTATATAGCGCCAATTCATGAAACATGTCATCTCAAGGCACTTTACAAAGTCAAGATCTGTTCACTATTTGACTCATACAAGTAAACTATTCAAGCATTACCAATCTGCTTGTACAACCACAAGATGACCGCGACGCATACGTCTAAATTTAGTAATTTGACGTCATTTGAGGGATGCCCTATTCTTTTGTCTTATTTTGTTTTCAAACTCCCACTTATTAACCATTAGTATTTTGGGTTTATGGACCCTTACCTTTAATGACATTAAATGTGGATTTTTGTACTGTTAAGAGACTCATTTAACATATTCATGTTTCAACATTTTAGTTGACAATATCAAACTACATTTATTTCCACTTTTTTCCCAATCTGTCTTGTTAATTACATTTAAAGGTGAGCTTTGAGGCCTATTTTGAACTTGATGGTTATATTTTGATTACAGATTTTTAGTTTTTAATGTTCTGATAAAATAGCTGGATGATATTCAAGCTGCATTTACTCCATAAACCTATAAAAAAAGTGCTGAAGAACCTTTTAGCTTAATTTTTTTCAGTGGGATGGTTCAGGGTTTTGTGATTATGACACATCAATATATTAGCTGCAGTAGATAACTCCCTTAAAATCTTTGATTAATCAAAGAGTAGTTCTCAAGCTAATGTTTTTTTGCCATGTTAAAACAATTCCAGCCTTAAGAATTTTACCAAAATAGAGGTTCATACCTTTTTATTTAAAAAACAAACAAACCTTGAACCAGAATTCTGCTTGGAGGGAGGGAGAGAGGTCTGGTGCCTATCTCTAGCAGTCATTGGGGAAGAGGCGGGGTAGACCCTGAACAGGTTGCCAGTCCATCACAGGGCAACGCAGGGACACATGGGACAGACAACCATGCACACACACACACATACACACACACTCACACCTAAGCGCAATTTAGAGAGACAGGAGATAATACTCCATTAAATGCCCTTCATTTCCTTATGTTTATGTCTGGGTTGATTGTGGTTTTTAATACAGCAGCATGCATAGAAATATAGAAAACAGTGTGGGTCAGCTTTAACAATGATGTGAAAGTAATAATTGAAGAGAAGAATGTTAATAAGTACAGTACATACAGGCAGATTCCGTTTATCTTGTGGACATGACAAGGCAGGCGAAGATGTGGTTGTATCCTTTCACTCTGGAACGCGTCTTTCAATCGTTCAGAGATTGTGCCATTGTGGCGTACACGGACAGTAGAAACACACCTACATTTATTTGAACATTGTCGTGTGCACAAGCCCATAAATTAAAACCGAAATTCTTTATATTCATTGTTTACAGCTAAAATACTCTGAACAGTCCCAACATGAACTGAATCGTGTTCATTCTTTTCTGAAACAGTTATTTATTATTTAATTATTTTTATTTTAACATGCCATTTAGCATCTTATTACGATTTGTCGGATAGACTCTGCCAGTTTACCAAATCTGTTCAACTCTCCTGTTCTCTTTGCTGGTATGTAAACCGTATATTAATTTGGCAGAATTCTCTATAAAGCTGCTTACATTCATGCCTTTTCTTGCTTTGTTAAAAGGAAATGACTAAAGGAACTAAAACAAATGAATTTGGTTTTGATTGCTACAAATCCTATATCATTTAAGGCTGCGCAGATAGCTAAATTTGGATCTACACATACTGAATCAATGTTGATTCAACCATCATGTAAATGGTTATCTACATATACATTTGTGTTGATTTTATATTGAATCAAAGTTAATTAATCAATATTGATTCATGTATATTTGACAATAAAATATTCAGCTTTTCTAAAGCCATTGTGAAGCCCATAACAAAAGTTTAGTTTTTCACCAATTAGCATACCATTACAAGTTTCCTCATTTAGTACTGGTGTTAAACATGCAATATTGTTGGTAGACGATTGGTGTTACCATATGACCAACATGGCATAAATATTACATTTTATTTAAGAAAATAGTTATAGATCAAGACAGACAGCAACTTGTCCCCAAGCAGCAGGTGTGGGTGATATGGCAACAAATATCGTATGTGATAACAGGTTTAGTAAAATTATAGGGCAACAATGGAGACAATAATGCAAGAACAGGCTGAAGTGGGAAGTCATTCACACACTTGACTTGGGTTTGGGTCACTTTGGGTCCTTGGGAACCCTCCCTGCCACTCTGGGCCATAACAAAGCCACTTCTTGACAGTTTTGCTATAGTCCTTGTCAGTCAGAAAAACAGCATACGTTGATTCAACACTGATTAGACGTTGGCATTTCAATCATTAAAATTGGACCGCAAAACAACATCGATTCAATTACATCTTTTTAACACTGGTTAACTGGCTAGGATTGGATGATTGATGGATGAGCCACCATCAATCGTCGACCTTAACCAAATATCAACCTTGTTGACCATAATTCAACATTGAATTAACATCTTTTGCTATCTGGGTGATGAGCTTTTTTAATAAAGTCCTGATTCTGTTTAAACACGTGATGGTGAAAGAGAATCCATAGAGCTCAAAAGCTTTATTACTCATCTGGTGTCTGTTGTAACTGCAAACCTACACCTAAATGAAATCCCTGTCTGGAGCTTGCTAATGACAGAGACTGAGTACCAACACAACTTGGCATGGCCAGGGCATGGGCCTACAGTTGATATGAAGTTTAAACTGAGAAAAGAGGCATTGGTGCCAATGTAAAAGTGAGAGGAGACGCAGACATCATCAATAGTGGCTCCCTTTGAAGAGAGAAATGTGTTGTGTTACAGCTTAATGTAGCCAGTTGTTTGCCTCTGAGGGGAAATGCTGCAAATCTGCTCTACATAAGTATCAAAAGTTCATTTTAAATGTCTTTCAGTTTGCTCTCCTTAATAGGTTTCATATAGTAAAGCAAGTGATGCCCTTAGCTCATGTTCGTCTTAAACATATTTGTTAAGTTCAAAGATCTCCAAAACATTAAATGAGCTCATGGGAACATCTGTGGAGAGAGCAGTCCATATAATAAACAACTTCATATGTGGTGGCTGTTCGGAGATGTAAAAAGTAATCCTCAGATTAACTGCTATTACATTATAGAGGGTTGAATTGCCCTTGATTAATTTCATCAAAGACATTAAGAGAGTTACCTTTTTGCAGGTAGGATACTGACTGCTTGTAACCTCAGAGCAGAACCGTACATAAAAAATGTAACTATCCCCTTATGCAAAGTTAAGGCAGATACTTAAAAACTGTTGTTTACAACAAATCAAACTCTATTTTAAAAACACGTGAGCACTTCAAAACTTACTCCTGCACTTTGCACGATGGATTCACGTTCGAAGTTGGATGGTAAATTACCGGTACACAGTGCTGGAACCTCTACATATTCTCCTTTGAGTTCCGTCACCTTTTCTTGTACACCAACACTTCTCATAAACCTGCCAGTATGCAACACAACATAAGTCTCACTTTAACCAATAAACCACATCACATTAGGAAGGTCAGATTTAGAGGATCAGGTGACGCATGACTTATGTGGAACAATGATTGGCAAATGTTAGAAAAAAGGAACAAATCAGATACAAAGCAAAGCAGGTTTGATGTGTCTGACTGTGGCATCTCTGCATTTGGAGCCAGTGGGGCATGGCCCCAGCAGATGTCGCTGTGGAGCTCTGTGTTCACAATAATCAGTGGGACATGATCGTTGTATATAGAGCAATATTATAAAAAAGACTGATTCCCTTACCAATAAAATTCTGTAATAAACATTTGTGTCTGTATATCTAAGTCTGCCAGAAATCTGACAAGCTCAGTAGGCTAAATCCTCTTGAGGCGCCTTGATATTGGGGCCAGCCCACCAACATTTGTTTAAATAATGAACATCTGAAATTGCAGTGCGCATGCCCAACACATTCTCAGTACAGCCGAATCATGTGGGCCCAAGCTCAGATCGTCCAATCAAAATACTTAAATTGCACAAGTTACATTTATGTTCTGCCGGATAGTGTGGGACCATCTAGCCAAGGCAAATTTATTTGTATAGCACATTTCAGTACGACAGTGCAAAGTGCTTTACATGATTAAAACATTGGAAAATAAAAGCAGAATAAAAGCAAGTAAAAAACAGTTGGAATAAAATGAAGGAAAATTTAAACAAAATATAACAGCAAAATGGAAACTAAAAGCAAATATTAATCTATTGTTGGATGTCCTTGCTGGCTCATTGAAGGAATCATGTGAATCTTTACTGTTCAATAACTGAACGATATGAGTGAGCCTTTATTTATAATTTTTTGTATAGAAAATTAAAATACATTTAGCTTATATAAAATGGATTTTCTAGTGTGTTGGTTTATGCTAATTTGTCAGTTTAATTTAACATTGATCAAAGTCAGGTTTAATGCATCACAAAAAAATGTGTTGTTGCTAAGTGTTGAGTTTTGTGCCCCACTTAACATATCATACCAGAGATGCCACTGGTGTCTGATTGAATCAGGGGCACCAAGACGATGCAGTAAATCTGTTGGTATGCTACTTAACTCTTAGTCATGCCAGGTGTGGAAGCACAACATGGTTCTCAAAACGTTATACACTGTAGAGTACCGGCAGCGGGATTTGGAGCAGTTGTTAAAAGTTAATTACAAAATGTAAGTTCCTTCGAAAAAAGAAAGTCAAAGGGACATAAAAGAACAGAATTTTACCTTCTGGGGCAATGGTGTCCAAACCTTTTCCACAATATCATTAAGTTGAAAGTGTTCCTGGCCCACAAAAATATTTTTTTTTCCAAATAAAACCCCCAAAAGTTTGATTTATTTTTGTTTGTTTGCATTTTTACCTGCTCTACTATAAACTAAACTAAATATTTCTGTGGGAAAAAAATGTTAATCATTGTAGATTCAAAACATAAGGCTTTTGTGAATTTGTCATGTTAAAAAAAAGCATACAGGTTCTAAAGTTTTGAAGGAGGTGGACAGATTATTATTTTATAGTATGCTCTCAGCGACGACAACAACAAGAACAAGGTCACCTTTTCTTTGAAAATGTTTGTTATGTATAACTGAATTGAATAAATCAATTAAATAAATGTTTGTTTGCACCCAGGTCTGCTTTTGAGTAAAAGTTGCTGGATATGTGTGGTCCTATTTACTACGAATTGAAAAAGAAGTGAATTCTTTGTGTTGTACCTAACATTTTGATTTTAAGAAGAGTTCAAGTCTTTCGTTTAAAAAAAAATCTACATCTACATCCACTACCCATGCTGGTGGCCCAAATATATACCATTCTTGAATTGTGTTTGAGGAGCAAAACAGAATCTGTCCAGGGGCCACAAATGGCCCCTTGACTGCACTTTGGACACCCCTGCAATAAGGAAGCCCTATAATATCTAATACATTTACTAGAAAATGACATGTTTTTTATGTAAATGCTGTCAGATTTGTAATTTTTTTTTAAACTCATGTTGTCATTACTTTATGTGGGAGGATTGTTCACCAGCTCAGTTGGTCACCGGGTCTGTACGTGTCATCTGATGCTGTGTGACAAACCAACACAACATTGGGATTTAGTCTTTGAAACTCTCAGGGCAGGTGTGGAGAACGGTGTGTGATTTTTCTAAACTGTCATGTTTCTCTTTAACTTGCACGCACAGAGTATTTACAAAACTGCATAAATCTAAAAGAGTTTGAACAGAGTGTAAATCCATATCTATACTTGTTACTGATTAATAAAAAATCTATTGATTTGTGTCCTAATTCATTGTCTTTCTTTTATATATTGATGTTTTTTGTGGCTGACATCTAACCTTGTCTTGGGACTAATAAAGAAAAGGACATTGCTTAAAAATAAAAACACAATGCAAAACTTCTGTCATAAAACTTAGCTTACATTTGTTAAATTTGTTACTTTTATAGGCACTGACCGAATCCCGTCGGTATTACTGAGAACCGATTCACGTAAAATCAGTCAATCAAAGGGTAGCATTTTTCAGTACCTAAATGCATCATTGTGACACTGAGGGAGTAGAAGAGTGGGCAATTTTCCATGCTGGACAAGAACACAGCATTGTACCCACAAGAGCGTAATGACATCAGTAGCCGCTGGTAACAAAGCAAGCGTGGCTGTTAGAAAGCGCTCGAAAGTATGGCTACGCTTTTCAAAATGCTCTGCAGATTCTGCTTGCTGAAATATTTGTGAGGCGAAGTGCAAGGCCAGTGATGGCAATACTTTTAATCTGAGAAATTACCTGGTCACTGCTGCCAATTTAGCGAATTTCTCGTAATATTTAGCAACTTTTTATTATTATTATTATTAATACGTTTATTTGATAGGGACAGAACAAAAACAAAAATCGTTACAATTTGAAGTGCAACCAATGCCATGTTCATTGGTCATCTAGCTAATAGCTAATTTGCAGACCAGGGGTCCGTTCTTCGTACGTTGCTTAAAACATCCGAGATCAAATGACACATCCAAGATGATTTCAGCCGGCTAATCATGATCCGGCTAATTGGGTTCTTCGAACACACCTGTTGTTTATGATTAGTATAGCTGGATTGAGTTATCTGAGATAACTGCACGTTCATGCGTTTGTTTAAAAGGGGAAATGTATCGATAGTAGAAACAATGATCAGCAACGCTGCTATTGGCTGTTCAGCATGGCCAAAGAACGCGAACAGTTTTTATCCCAAGCAGAACAAGAGCTTTTAATTGAAGGTTATGCTGAATTTGAGTCATTAATTAAAACGACAGGTAACACCTCAAAGTCTGCTAAAACCAGGAGAGAGGGCTGGCAAAAAGCAGCAGACAAATTACATGCATAAGTGCTGTCCATGTTAGATGTTTCTATCACTTTCTACAGTATGTATTTTTGCATTTTAATAATTTCATATTTACTTTGTTCTTTTATGTCAGAGCCTCCACTGGACCCACTAGAACATGGGGACAAGTAAAAGTGAAGTACAAGAATATTCTACGAAATGGTAGCCTTTAATTGTTATACTATATTTTAAAAAGCCACTTTTTCCTCTTTTTAAAGGCCACTGTTAAATGATGTGTTTGTCTGTTTATAACAGCCACCAAGAAAAAGCCTGAAAAAAAACTGGTTCTTTTTACTTTTGTTGCATGAGGCATGTTTAACCCTTTCTTTTTCTTTCACAAAATGGCACATAGTGCCATCCGTTCCCTGTATAAACGGCATCTTCAACAAAAAATGTAGTATTTTGACCTGAAAAAACACAAATTAAGAGGAGAAATTGAACTCCACAACTTGAAAAAGAGAAAAATTGCACTAGAGCTCGAGTTGCTTCAAAAGGACCTTCAGAGTAGGTTCTAATACACCATTTGACAGTAGGATTATTGCTGACTTTACATAACTATCTCTTATTGCAGGCAAAAGATGACTTGCTGGCTTTTCTTTATAAAAAATTGTTTAAATAAAACGACAGGAACTAAGCATTATTTGTTTCGTCCTTTATTAAAGATTAAAAAATGGTGCTCCACAATTCTGTCCCGTCCTCTGCCACTAGGTGGTCCAAGTGCACTGGCTGGACAGACTTCCCCTCTCTCCTCCGCTTATAAAGCTGCGATCTAATCCTTTTTTACATGAAATAAGCCTGCTCGCGAGCAGGCTTAAGTTTGCGCACATGTTGCTATGACAGCAAGTCCAGGATGAGTTTCGAAGAACCAAATGATCCAAGATCATGCCAAATCCGCCTGAGTAAGGAGAGGAGGAGAGCGCGGAGCCGGCAAAGCTGCACGGCTCTGCCTGCTGAGCCCTGACAAGATTAAAATGGAATAAAAACAAGTGTGCCTTACAGATGTTATTTATTGCATGATTTTATATTCGTTTTATCTTAGCTGATCACAAGAGATGGAATTTATTGATTTTTATTTCTCAAGAGTGCTTGGTTCCCACAGCGTGTGAGAGGAGGGAGCAGCTGACAGACGCTGGCCGAAATCGGGGTCCATCAGCCGTCAGAGCACAGGAGAAGCAGGTAACGGCGAGGCCGATGAGAGCTCGGAGGGAATCACTGCTGGCCGGCTGGAGATCAGACGGAAGAGGCCTGCGGAGTTAGATGTTGTGAGCTCAGAGACCAAGGATCGCTGCGGGCGGATCCGGAGCGACTTGAAGGGAGCAGAGAGGCGGCTTTCGACGTCGCCTCTGAGGCCGGAGGGGTGGAGGCGGACCCCTGCAGCTGGGCGCCTCCGCTCATGAGCAAACACCTGCGGAGAGAGAGGGAGAAAAACGGCTGCTGCCCGCTGAAGCCTGAGAGCACATTGTGCTCATAGTACGCGCTTCCTGAACAGGTTGAATGTGATTGGCTTATGAGTAAGTCACCCCACGTGGAGTACTTTCCAGTGATTGGCTTATACAAGGGAGGCTTCTGATTGGTTGCAAACCACTCTCTGTTTAAAAAAATGCTTGTGCGAATCCCGAGACGGCAGGACAGTCTCAAAAATCCACACACAAATGCTGTGAGGTTTAAAGCCTAGAGCTGTGGATGTGTGGGTCTTGTTCTGTGTGTGTGTGGATTTTTTTGTGCACGGGTGGATTTTTTTGTGCACGGGTGGATTTTTTTGTGCACGCATGAATCGGGCCTGTGCATGTGTGGATTTTTTTGTGCACGGGTGGATTTTTTTGTGCACGCATGAATCGGGCCTGTGCATGTGTGGATTTTTTTGTGCACGGGTGGATTTTTTTGTGCACGTATGAATCGGCCTGTGCATGCGTGGATCTTGTCCTGTGTGTGTGTGGATTTTTTTTGCATTTGTGGATTTCGAGACCCATCTGGCTCCATAGAATTTTTGCATTTTAATAATCTCATATTTACTTTGTTCTTTTATGTCAGAGCCTCCACGGGACCCACTAGAACATGGGGACAAGTAAAAGTGAAATACAAGAATATTCTACAAAATGGTAGCCTTTAATTATTATACTGTATTTTAAAAAGGCACTTGTTATGTCAAGAGATCCAAATTTCAGTGTCATTCCTTAGACACGGGAAGTAAAGGACATGTGCAAACTGGGAATTTTAACAAAAAAAATCTTTATCCATAAAAAATGAAAATTTTCCTTTTCCAAGTCATCCACAGTTTACACGGTAAAACTGTATTGCTCCGTGGCTAGATAATCCATCCATAGTTTTTTCTAATACAATAAACGGCTCGACAGGAAGCAAGCCTTTCAAAGTAAACTAAACTTCACAATAAAATGGCCCGAACAAATCTTCTTACTGAATAGGATAAAAATAAAAAGCAAACCATCATACAAATAACTTAAATATTTTAGATTTATGGCTCCAACACCACTTTTTCCTCTTTAAAAGCCACTGTTAAATGATGTGTTTGTTTATAACAGCCAGCAAGAAAATCTCTCTACAATTACACTGTCGCGCTGCGCTATAGGATCCTGTCTATTGCGCAATACGCGATTAATTCGAAAAAACTCTGCAAATTATTCTTGCACCTTCCGCAACAGGTTGCAGTCGTAAAAATGGACATGGCTACGGCAGACTTCCCTATCTCCTCCGCTTATACAGCCGTGATCTAATCTTGTTTACATGAAATAAGCCTGCTCGAGAGCAGGCTTAAGCTGGCGCACATGTTGCTATGACAACAAGAGCAGGATGTCTTTCGAAGAACCAAACGATCCAAGATCATGCCAAATCGTCAACAATGAAATCCTGCTAACTGAGTTAGCGACGTACGAAGAACGGACCCCAGGTCCCTAAGACAAAACAAATACAAGCAGTAAAATACAAACATAAAAGACAAACAGAACATGTAATACAGACTATTCACAAAAGTTGCTGTAATGTTCACATGTTTGAGTAGATTTGAGCCATTGTTTTACTTTGTTGTTGGACTGTTTGAGGTCTGTGAGGGTATTAAATTGGGCAGGTATGGTCTTCCACATCTGAGGCCCTTTTACTGTGAATGAGCGCTGTGCAAATGTGGTTCTACATTTGGCTGGTCTGCAGTCACCACTGGCAGTGCCTTTGGTAGTGACACCTCAGGTGATGACCTCCAGCAGCCTAAGCCTATAGCAGCATAACGATAGAGATAGCTCAGGATAACATAAGCCACTCGAAGTAAAAGCTTTGTCAAAAATGAAAGTTTTAAGCCTAGTCTTAAAAGTAGACAGGGTGTCTGCAGTAAGTATTACAACAAGAAAACATATAAACAAACCAGCTTTTCTAAAAGTTCCTCTGATAATGTCTGTTACCTGTTTTCACATCGAGTACTACCACCCCCATCTGGTCAGCATACACATACACGCACACATGTTCGCTACGTCTGAATTGATTCACTATTGTGTTTCCATTTCCTTTTTAGCACATTTACTATTTTTTGAAAATGTCAAATACCACCTCAAGCAAGCTTTAATTTGAATTTTGTCATTTCCATCAACCCCTTTTAATGCAATACTTAAAAAAACTTTGATGGAAACAATATCAGCAATATGGGGTCAGGGATAAAAAAAGGGATCAGATCAATTGAAGTCAGGACAGGCCCAAAGAATTAAACAGATTCAATAGGATCAGGAATGAGCTCAGTGTCCTCTGCTCCTGCCCACAGCCAAACAGATACCCCACCCTCCTTGACCCACAGCTTATTTGTTACACCTCAAATGTTTTATTTTCCACCTTGGCTATGGACCCTTCTGCTTTTACATGTTGGTTTTCAACCAACTCAAGAGATGCTTGTAGTCCATTCTTCTCCCACTTACTGGGTGTCTTTTTTCTGGAGGTCAGCTGAAAAAGCAGCTGACAAGACTTAACTGGAAAAAGGCTGCAAGTCCAAATGGTGGTATCCCCAGAGTCCTGAAGGCCTGTGCAGAGCAACTCTGTGAGATTCTGCAGAACCTCTCCAACTTTAGCCCAGGAGAGGGTTCTAGTTCAGTGGAAGAAAGCCCATTTATCACTCCTCAATGACTATGGACCTGTTTCCCTGGCATCTCACATCATGAAGGCCCTGGAGAGACTCTTGTTGGCCTACCTGAGTAAACAAACAAGCTATTTTTTGCTCCTTTGTTGTGGTTGTTTTTGACGTGTTCAGTCCACTCATTTTAGGTATACCATATAGAGAAGCTGGTTGCCTACACGTGGTAGGCTAGTTTTGCTCTAGGAATATGCCATTTCAATACAGAATCCTATTTGTGTGATTCCGTCCATCCGTCCGTTTTCTTCCGCTTATCTGGGGTCGGGTCGTGGGGGTAGCAGCTTCAGTAGGGAGGCCCAGACGTCCCTCTCCCCAGCCACTTGGGCCAGCTCCTCTGGGGAATCCCAAGGCGTTCCCAGGCCAGCCGAGAGACATAGTCCCTCCAGCGTGTCCTGGGTCTTCCCCTGGGCCTCCTCCCAGTGGGACGTGCCCGTGTGTGATTGACTTTATTAAATCAATATTATATCTGACATCAAAAGTAGACAGGCCACATTGATGGATTAGGAACCTGTGTCTGCATTACATTCAACCATTTGCATTATCTGTGTATGAGTGTTTGTGACAAGTAAGGAGTATCTCAGGGGAAAAATAAGCAGTTTCTTCCTTAGCGCCTCCGTCTCCTATCCAACAATTTTCTGCAGGACTCTAAATAAACTAGGCTCTTCAAATAAGAGACCATAGAAGGTGAATTTATTTAGATGTAGGTATACTTTACAGTCAAAAACAGACATTCAATTACAATACAAAGAAGCAGACATACATTTTTCATAGATTATATTCATAGCACAATATGCCATGTTAAGATTAACACAGAAGCCGATCCATCAGTAAAGGGTCATTCACTTCTCAAAATAAAATATTTGTTGGGGAACAATAAAAAATAACAACCATCTATTTTTACTAAATTCAAATTCAAAAGGGAAGCTAACTCTCAAATCAGAAAAACAGTATTTAAAAACAAAATTGTTTTCTAAAAGTAAGATCATACATGGTCTTTTGTAAAAGCCCTACATTTTGTAAAATAATTCTTTGTGAATAAGAAATCACAATCAACAGTCAGTGACGGTTTTAAGCCTGAAGTCAACTGATGATGAAACTAAATCACATTTGTAGGACAACATAAATGTACTTTTAGGACAGTAGTGCTAATTATTAAATGATCATTACTGGTTAAAACGATTAATTCATTGTGTATAACTGCTTGTTTCAGTTTCCTGCTATACACACCATGCTGCATTCTCACATCTGCTAAACTAAACTCTAATGTTTTATCCTCATCCAATCAGAATAAACACAGCGGACCAGCATGGTGCAAGGGAAACAATGTGATTATAATATGCTGTGTTGTCACCAAGGTTGAATCAGATTCTGCTGTCATGCTTGTGTGTTCACTAGCTTTCATCGTCACTGTCTGGATCAGCTGGCTCTTCTGACTGGAACAGCGGATTAGTGGCCAATTTATTCAGATCCTCTCTGGTCAGCTCTCTCATCTTCCCATCCGAACTAAGCTGCATGGGCTGGATGAAATTGGTCCTACACAAAGCAAGAACAGTGTGTTAGCATAACATCCTGTTGAATACTGTAATTGTTAAATAAAACTGCAGTTGTTCAAGAAAGTATCAAATTTTTTTTTGGTCTTCTTTACTCTTCCTTTCTAATGTATATATTTGTTAGCTATACATGAGACAATGTTCCATATAAATGCATTCTGCAGTTTATTAGGTACACCTGAGTAATTGTTTGACACAAATAGTGAATTCAGCTCGTTACATGACAGTTACTCAATGCATGCAGGCATCTACACAAAGTGACGACAATTTTCTGGAGTTCAAAGCAGTCATCTCAATGGGGAGGAAAGGGAATTAAAGTGACTTTAAACGTGGCATGGTTGTTGGTGCCTGAAAGGGTGTTCTGAGTAGTTGACAAATGTGGATCTCCTGGGAGTTTTACCAACAACAGTTTGTGGAGGATTTGCTGAAAAGGGGAAAACATCCAGTGAGCAGCACGTGTTGAAAACTGTAACACGGCAGACTGGTTTGAGATTCTAAAAATGCAACAGTAGCTAAAACTAGAAAATTTCAGAAGAAATTTAATAAGGCGCCCGCCATCTGTATGTGCTGAAAAGGAAAATGTAAGCTCTTCAAAAAGAATGCTGCTCATTTCAAATATGTTTGCTCCCTTAAAAATCATCCTTGGTTGTAGGCTTTTATTGCTTGGGGATTTTAAATCAAATGCTTTTAGAGGTTCTTCTTAAACAGAGGTTTGATACAAGTGTTAAAAGATTTGTGTGCAGTTTGGCACCAGATTCAATGTGTTTAAGGGTGAAACTTGACAAAAAGGTGTGCTCAACATTATATTCAAATATGTTCACGTGACACAAACAAAACCTACACCTTCTGGAAGTTGTAGCAACCAAACAATTAGCAAACAACAAGCTCATGTTTCCATTTTCAATGTTTGCAGTATTTATCTGCATGGGAGGTTCTCCCTTGCATTGCTAGGAATTGTGGAGCCCTAGAATGAAACCCATTAGAAGCACTGTTCCAAAGTTGGCAACATTTTTAAAAGAAGCCTTTTTCCATCAATGTGCACTTGTGAAATAATCTCCTAGTTTAATTAAATGCTTGCAGTGCTTTTTCTGTTTTGTTACATTTGTTGTTTATGTAGATTTTTAATGTTGCTTTCCATGTACGTTTTCATATATAATGAATGCATTTTTTTGCAATGCAGTACTGTCGACCAGAGGTCAACAGCTCTGGGGTCCGTTCTTCGTACGTCGCTAACTCAGTTAGCAGGATTTCATTGTTAACGATTTGGCATGATCTTGGATCGTTTGGTTCTTCGAAAGACATCCTGCACTTGTTGTCATAGCAACATGTGCGCCAGCTTAAGCCTGCTCGAGAGCAGGCTTATTTCATGTAAACAAGATTAGATCACGGCTGTATAAGCGGAGGAGATAGAGAAGTCTGCCGTAGCCATGTCCATTTTTACGACTGCAACCTGTTGCGGAAGGTGCAAGAATAATTTGCAGAGTTTTTCAAATTAATCGCGTATTGCGCAATAGACAGGATCCTTTAGCGCAGCGCGACAGTGTAATTGTAGAGAGATTTTCTTGGTGGCTGTTATAAACAGACAAACACATCATTTAACAGTGGCTTTTAAAGAGGAAAAAGTGGTGTTGGAGCCATAAATCTAAAATATTTAAGTTATTTGTATGATGGTTTGCTTTTTATTTTTATCCTATCCAGTAAGAAGATTTGTTCGGGCCATTTTATTGTGAAGTTTAGTTTACTTTGAAAGGCTTGCTTCCTGTCGAGCCGTTTATTGTATTAGAAAAAACTATGGACGGATTATATAGACACGGAGCAATACAGTTTTACGTGTAAACTGTGGATGACTTGGAAAAGGAAAATGTTCATTTTTTATGGATAAAGATTTTTTTTTTTTTTTAAATTCCCAGTTTGCACATGTCCTTTACTTCCCGTGTCTAAGGAATGACACTGAAATTTGGATCTCTTGACATAACAAGTGCCTTTTTAAAATAAAGTATAATAATTAAAGGCTACCATTTTGTAGAATATTCTTGTATTTCACTTTTACTTGTCCCCATGTTCTAGTGGGTCCCGTGGAGGCTCTGACATAAAAGAACAAAGTAAATATGAGATTATTAAAATGCAAAAATTCATACTGCAGAAAGTGATAGAAACATCTACCATGGACAGTATTTACGCATTAATTTGTCTGCTGCTTTTTGCCAGCCCTCTCTCATGGCTTTAACAGATTTGGAGGTGTTTTAATTAATGACTCAAATTCGGCATAACTGGGCGACTGTGGCTTGATGGTTTGAGTAGTCGTCTTGCAATCAGAAGGTTGTGGGTTCGATTCCAGCTTCCCCTTGCCACATGTCAATGTGCCCCTGGGCAAGGCACTTAACCCCAAGTTGCCTACCGAGCTGCATCTCGGTGTATAAATGTGTGTGCGTTAGTGAGAGCGACTGGGTGAATGTGGCTATAGTGTACAGCGCTTTGGGTGGTCAGCATGACTGGAAGAGCACTCTATAAGTTCAGTCCATTTACCACTTACCATAACCTTCCATTTAAAGCTCTTGTTCTGCTTGGGAGAAAAACTGTGGGCGTTCTTTGGCCATGCTGAACAGCCAATAGCAGCGTTGCTGATCAATGTTTCTACTATCAATACATTTCCCCTTTTAAATGAACGCGCAGTTGTCTCAGATAACTCAATCCAGCCATACTAATCGTAAACAACAGGTGTGTTCGAAGAACCCAATTAGCCGGATCATGATTAGCCGGATGAAATCATCTTGGATGTGTCATTTGATCTCGAATGTTTTAAGCAACGTACGAAGAACGGACCCCTGGTTTTTTTGTGTTTAGCCTCAAAAAGGCACTTCTGACATTGACTCTGGTTTGGAAGTGTCCTGACACAGAGTATTCCACATTTTTTTTTGAAAATGACTAAATATTCCACTTGTCTCTAAGGACAGTAAGACTGAAAGTGCCGATATCTGTCAGTGTGTCTGTGTTTGTGTACAGAGCTTAGAAGAGAAACAGCCTGAATGAAGGGAGGTTCTTATTGTTTTAGTCCTTGTGTGACAGGAAACCTAAACAATTAAAGCCTAACACAAAAAGAGATGTTGAGATCTAAACTGCAAAGAACATTATCCGCCATGGTTTTGCCTTAAAAGGGAAGAAATCTAGTAATAATAATAATAATAATAACTAGATTTAGATAGAAGTGTCCTACCAATCTGTGAATTAATGTGTGCTCGTTAAAGAATGCAATTGGGTGAATGTGGCTCCAGTGTAAAGCATTTTAAGTGGTCAATAAATTCAAGTATTTAATATACATCCCTACAAGCTTGATGTCTGCAGGAAACCGCTCATCTTATGACGTTAATGTATGTACATAGGTGCTCTTGATCCACCAACTCTGTCTTAAGTCTTGTCCTTGGGAAGCTTTCCCCAATTTATTGAACAGATTCTTCTTGACAATCCTCACAAAAAGTAGTTCTTGCTGTTGCTGGTGCACTGTTTAAGACTAAATGTTTTCCTTTAGCCTCTAGACCCTTGTAAGCTCTCATTTCCTCAAGAGTGTGCAGAGGGTTTTCACTGAACACCAGGTAATGCACTATGTCGCCGTGCTCTACATTTGGCCAATCATCTGGATTACGGCTAAACAAGGCACCGTGAAGGGCATAGGGGTCCATATGGTCGATCACGGAACATTTCCTCAGATATACGTCCTTATCTGGTCGCTCTAGCGTGCTGGCGTACTTATCCATTCGCGATACGAAAATACGTGTACGACAACTAGAGATAAGGAAGTGTGACACCCAATATGGCGGACCGGAAGTTTGCCAGTGACGTCAGTGAAAACCCCCAAATTGGGACACACAATGTCAACAGAAAAACAACAACACGAAGCAGCTGCGGTTGTAGTTACCAGTGGGACACGCTAGATGGTGCTGTATGCTATGGGAGAGCTCCCAGGCAGGTTCAAAATTACTCTAACTCCAAGTTAGAAATCAATCCTTAAACCCACAATTACACTAGTAACCTCAACCACCACAAACACAAGTATCTATTCAGTAGAAATGTTTTCTTAGTCAATTATGATTGAATAGCACTTTTGGCAAGCATGGAAATTCGCTCCCACTCCTCAGATCCCTGTGTCACAGTGATACGTTTAGGAACCGCAACATGGTAGGGTTAGGGTTAGGTTTGATTTTACGTGAATCGATACCCAGTAGTACCGACAGGATTTGGTCGGTGCCTATAAAAGTACAGAATTTGGTACCCATACCTATTGCTAATATTCCATAATAATCAACCAACATTCCTGGCTTATAATCAAGTTCATCCTGTCACAGCGCACATACCGGCTTTCTTTCACTCTTCATTACAGGAGTTAAAGTTAAGTTAAAAAGGCTCGAGTCTCAGGCCACAAATCCAAGTCATGTCTCTGGTCTTTAGGACACAAGTCTGTCCAGTCTGAAGTTTTTTATTTTTGCGACTTCACTGCAAGTCAAGTTGGAGTCTCAAACTCAAGTCGCCATCTCTGCTCTCATATGAGAACAGATCAGAGAAGAGGTGGGATGGGAGATTCCCATCGATTTGCAGCCAGCAAATCTACAAATTAGGTTGTGCCACAAAGAATTAAGACAGTTCTAAAGGCAAAGAGGGTCCAAGCAGGGACTAAAAAGGTGTACTTAATAAATTGAGCGATACGAGTATGGTAAATAAAAATCTGCAAAAGATTAGCAGTGTGAGACCTTGACAGTCTGTCAAACATGTTGACCAGCTTCATGGCCTCGCACTCCTTCTGCTCCTCTGTCATTCCCTCCATGGGGTTGGGCTGCTCCTCTTCTACAACACCTGTGATCAGGTTTATACTGGAAACAACATAAACAGAGAAAAACATAAAAACATTTGAAGCTATCATTTAAAATGAAGGAAGTAATGAGTATAAAAAATACCATTCATTGAAGTATTTTCTACGTTTATTCAATTGTACCTCCAGCAGTCATTTTTTGAGGAATGTAGTATCTTTAATCAAGAAAATTCATTCAATTTAAGAATAGGATTATATATTTTCACTCTAAGCTACTTTAGTGCTCTTTCGCAAACATCTACCCTCACACCTGAGAAAAATCCTGCTTGCTTGCAAATGATGACTGTAACCCAGGCATGGAGGAAAATGTCAGCTCATGAAAAAATATTAGTGGGAGGAGAGAATGTTTATGCAAGAGCTTTCAACCTGAGCATAGGAACATCATTTTGGGGGAGACTAGAGCATATTTGCACGCAAACAGCATTTAAGTGTGCTGATGTAGGTTTGACAAAGATCAGCATAATACCTTGTTGTTAATATGCTCTTAAATCTGAATGACATACTGTTAAATGAAGTCTGTAAAAATAACTTAGAATCTGCGTTCTGATGAGGCATGTTTCTATTCAATTCAATTCAATTCAATTTTATTTATATAGCGCCAATTCATGAAACATGTTATCTCAAGGCACTTTACAAGTTAGGTTCAATCATATTATTTCTCAGATTAAAATTACCTTTTAAAAATAACCTTTAGGCAGGTACTAAATACACTTTTATCAGGCCTGCTTTTCTGTATTCAAGATGCTATTTATCGGTCTGATTAATTCTAATCTTAAATATCATGTTTTCATAAGCTGTGAGTGGAAAACATCACAATTAACTGAGATAAAGGATTGAAAACATCAGTGTGTGATTGATCTAGATAATGTGTTTCACTCACTGAATTGAGTCACTGCATTAAATGGGATTTTTCAATAATATTTTTATTCATTGAACATGACTTGTTCAAGTATATATGGCAAGGCAAGTTTATTTACATAGCACTTTTTAGAAACAAGACGATTCAAAGTGCTGTACATGAACAGAAAAATATTACAGAGAAAGATATTACATAGGAAAAGAAAACATCACATTAACAAAGGAATAAGCTAAGGAATAAGCTTCACTAGACTTCTTTAGTTTCACTGTAACAAGCTTCATCACTAACATTCAAAGCCTTATCGTTTCTATTCATACATTAACAAACACATATAATCACAGTACTTAATTGTTTCTAATCATAATAAGTAAATCCTTGGGGGTTTCTGATCTAAAGTAGTTTTGTCCAACTTTTCTGAGAGCTACAATTAACCAGACTAACTAGACTTTTTGTTTCGTTGTAATAAAAATAAACTAAGTAAGGACACCATGGAGGGAGGGGCTGCCACCTTACCGTGGTGGAGGGGTTTGAGTGTCCCAATGACCCTAGGAGCTATGCTATCAGGGGCTTTATGCCCCTAGTAGGGTCACTCAAGGCAGACAGGTCCTAGGTAAGGGACCAGACAAAGAGCAGCCCAAAAGCCCCTTATGATGAATTCCATAAATGGACGTTGTGTTCCCTCACCCGGGGCCCCACTCTGGAGCCAGGCCTGGAGGTGGGGCACGTTGGCGAGCGCCTGGTGGCCGGGCTTTTGCCCATGGAGCCCGGCCGGGCTCAGCCCGAAGAGGAAACATGGGTCCCCCTTCCTATGGGCTCACCACCTATAGGAGGGGCCAAAGGGGTCGGGTGCGCTGCGAAATGGGTGGCAGTCGAGGGCAGGGACCTTGGCGTTCCGATCCTTTCCTGCAGAAGCTGGCTCTTGGGACGTGGAATGTCACCTCGAAGACGCTGGTGGATACCAGCGGTGAGGGAAGCCGTCAAGCTGAAGAAGGAGTCCTATCAGGCCTTATTGGCCTGTGGGACTCCGGAAGCAGCTGATATGTACCGGCAGTAAAAGCGGCAGGCAGCTCGGCTGGTCGCCGAGGCAAAAACTCGGGCGTGGGAAGAGTTCGGAGAGGCCATGGAGAAAGACTTCTGTACGGCTTCGAAGCGATTCTGGTCCACTATAGGAGGGGGAAGCAGTGCAATACCAACACTGTTATAGTGGGGGTGGGGTGCTGCTGACCTTGACTCTGGACGTCGTGCGTAGGTGGGCGGAATACTTCGAAGACCTCCTTAATCCCACCAACACGCCTTCCATTGCGGAAGCAGAGCCTGAGGACTCTGGGTCGGGTTCTCCCATCTCTGGTGCTGAGGTTGTTAAAAAGCTCCTCGGTGGCAAGGTCCCGGGGGTGGATGAGATTCGCCCTGAGTACCTTAAGGCTCTGGATGTTGTGGGGCTGTGTTGGTTAACACGGCTCTGCAGCATTGCGTGGACATCGGGGGCAGTTCCCCTGGATTGGCAGACTGGGGTGGTGGTCCCCCTATTTAAAAAGGGGGACCGGAGGGTGTGTTCCAACTACAGAGGAATCACACTCTTAAGCCTCCCTGGTAAGGTCTATTCCGGGGTTCTGGAGAGGAGGGTCCGTCGGATAGTCGAATCTCAGATTCAGGAAGAGCAGTGTGGTTTTTGTCCTGGCCGTGGAACGCTGGATCAGCTCTACACCCTCAGCAGGATCCAGGAGGGTGCATGGGAGTTTGCCCAACCAGTCTACATGTGCTTTGTGGATCTGGAGAAGGCATTCGACCGTGTCCCTCGGGGGGTCCTGTGGGGGGTACTCCGGGAGTATGGAGTACCAGGACCTTTAATAAGGGCTGTTAGATCTATGTATGATCGATGACCGCCAAGGTTGCCCTTTGTCACCGATTCTGTTCATAACTTTTATGGACAGAATTTCTAGGTGCAGCCAAGGTGTTGAGGGGATCCGTTTTGGTGGCCTTAGGATTGCGTCTGTGCTATTCGCGGATGACGTGGTCCTATTGGCTTCATCAGGGCGTGATCTACAGCTCTCACTAGAGCGGTTCGCAGCAGAGTGCGAAGCGGCCGGGATGAGAATCAGTGCCTCCAAATCCGAGACCATGGTCTTGAGCCGGAAAAGGGTAGAGTGCCTTCTCTGGGTTGGGGAGGATGTGCTACTCCTAGTGGAGGAGTTTAAGTATCTTGGGGTCTTGTTCACGAATGAGGGCAAGATGGAGCGGGAGATCGACAGGCGGATTGGTGCGGCGTCTGCTGTGAAGTGGGCGCTGTACCGGTCCGTTGTGGTGAAGAGAGAGCTGAGCCAAAAGGCGAAGCTCTCGATTTACCGGTCGATCTACGTTCCTACCCTCATCTATGGTCATGAGCTTTGGGTCGTGACCGAAAGAAAGAGATCCCGGATACAAGCGGCTGAAATGAGTTTTCTCCGTAGTGTGTCTGGGCTCTCCCTTAGAGATAGGATGAGGAGCTCAGTCATCCGGGGAGGACTCAGAGTAGAGCCGCTGCTCCTCCACGTCGAGAGGAGCCAGTTGAGGTGGCTCGGGCATCTGGTTTGGATGCCTCCTGGACACCTCCCTGCAGAGGTGTTCTGGGCACGTCCCACCGGGAGGAGACCCAGTGGGAGACCCAGGACACGCTGGAGGAGGAACTATGTTTCTCGGCTGGCCTGGGAACGCCTTGGGATTCACCCGGAGGAGCTGGCCCAAGTGGCTGGGGAGAGGGACGTCTGGGCCTCCCTACTGAAGCTGCTACCCCCGCGACCCAACCCCGGATAAGCAGAAGGCGATGGATGGATGGATGGATGGATGGATGGAGTAAGCCCTTAAAGCTACAACTTAAGGTCTCTGATCTGACCTTTCTGAAACTACAGCTAAAACAGAAATCAAGCAGAATAAAGAAAAGCTCAGGGAAGACGGTGTGTATGCGTGTGTGTTAGTGTAGCTCCATGAACACTGTCCCAGATAGCCCCGGCAGCCATTGTATTTGATAGTGATGGATGTTGCAGGTCACAGATGTCATAGAAAGTGGAGGCAGAGTATCTTGCTTACATAACATCCAGGAGAAATTAAGATAGCTGGACTTTCGAGGCTGACACAGGTTAGGCAGTTCGAACAACAGCAGTTGACTCTTTTTTCTGTCTGCCTTGCAGTCACACTGGTGCTTCTCAATGGTAAATCCAAACAGCCAAAGCTGAGCTTCAAACTTCTACAAAACCTATTCCCTCCTCCCAGCAAGTTCAGGAACCGCAGCTTGCCTGCGCTTCTGTGCAAGGATCCCATGATTGCGCTCACAGAGCATCTGAGTCTGAGTGTTGAATGCATAACATATCCCCTCACATAGTTCAGGGAGCCTTGAAATGGGCCAGAACAACTGCTGACCTTCCAGAATTTCTCGATACACCAGCTTCAAAAAGCAGAAATACTATTATCATAAATCCAGCTGCAAATGTCCCATCAGGGCAGGAGGGCTCTCCTTTGTCCAGTCTTCTCGTTGAGAAAATTTGATCAATTGCATTGAGAGTCCAGCTGACCAGATCCATAATTTACAATTCGGAAGCTATGTAAAGAGAGGCTCCAAAAAGATCGATAGAAGCAGAAGCAGGGCAGATACAGGGGAGGGAGAGGGGAAAGGAGAGGAAAAAGAAAAGAGTCTGCTTTCACTGAGAGCAGGGAGAAGTCATTAGGTAACAGGTGGCGTACACCCATGTATTGCTAGAGCAAACTCTGGGGAAAATCTGCAGGGCCATTGGTTATCTCCCTAGCTTTACAGCAACAAATGCTAACTACTTCAGACCCCATGCAGAACACAAAACTGAATTAACATTTTTCATTTAGAATATTAATACAAGTGAATACAAAGTCATCAAGCCACTGAGAGTGGCGTAGGAGTTAGGGAGTTCGTCCTGAAATTGGCGGGTTGCCGGTTTGATCCCCTGCTCCTTGGGCACCTGCTGGCGGTGGTCAGAGGGCCCGGTGGTGCCAATATATGGCAGCCTCACTTGTGTCAATCTGCCCCAGGGCAGCTGTAGCTACTAACATAACTCACCACCATCTGTGTGTGAATGGGGTAATGACTGATTGTAGTGTAAAGCGCTTTGGGGTCGTCGGGTTAGTTAAAGAGCTATACAAGTACAAGCCTTTTACCAACATTAAGCTATTAAATGCTACACAACAACAATGTATGACCTCCTCCTGAGTCCTTTGTGGCTTCAATTTGGGAACACAATTTATTTATGCACAATATCAACTTAAAGCTACTAGCATAGCATATCATAAAAAAAATTTATGAAAATAAAATGTTGAAATAGTGACAAACCTCTTTATTCCCTAAAAATAGTGGGGTCCTTAAAGCATGTCCTTATAATCTCATGGGCCCATATAGGCTTTGTAGCCCAAGATCATTTTGTTCAAAACATTTCAAAGGTGACTGAAGAATAAAAAGCTGCCACAGCGGACATAATTGTTACACTTGTACTGGGTAAGAGTTGTCCCTTCTGTAATCAAACAATCTTAAGACAGGTGAGTCCTCAGATTCAACACCTTTAATTTTGGGTGTATACTCAAGTCTCTGTTGTTACTTAAAATACATTTTTTCAATCTATTTAATGAGACTTTTCATTATACAAAGGCAAACATGTGCCATCAAAACCAGCACAAAAGACAAACTTAAATATAGACAATGCAGCTCAGTTAAGACATGTTATAGTCTTAACTGACTGGCATATATATATGCTTCCGATTGGCAAAATTATCAGACAGCATGGGATTAATTTCCACTGTTATGCTGATGACACTCAGCTATATGTATCCATAAATTCTGATGAATCCAATCAATTACTTCGACTGCAGTCATGATGTTTTGATGACATCAAAAGCTGGATGACTTTAAATTTCCTGGTATTAAATTCTGACAAGACAGAAGTTGTAATCTTTGGACCAGAGTCCTCAAAAAATAAACTTCTTAATCAATCACTTAATCTGGATGGCATTAACTTGGCCTCTGGTAATAAAGTAAAAAATCTTGGTGTTATTTTTGACCAAGACATGTCATTTAAATCCCATATTAAACTGGTTTCCAGAGTTTCCTTTTTTCACCTCAGGAACATCGCCAAAATTAGAAACATTCTGTCCAGGGATGATGCTGAAAAACTAGTCCATGCATTTGTTACTTCAAGGCTTGACTATTGTAATTCTTTACTATCAGGAAGTCCACAAAATGCAGTTCAAAGTCTTCAGCTGATCCAAAATGCTGCAGCAAGAGTTCTGATGAAAATCAACAATAATAGAATTTAAAATTCTTCTTCTAACGTATAAAGCCCTTAATAATCAAGCTCCATCATATATCAGAGCTCTGATTACCCCGTATGTTCCTAACAGAGCACTTCGCTCTCAGACTGCAGGTCTGCTGGTGGTTCCTAGAGTCTAAAAGTAGAATGGGAGGCAGAGCCTTTAGCTATCATGCTCCTCTCCTGTGGAACCAACTCCCAGTTTTGGTCCGTGAGGCAGACACCCTGTCTACTTTTAAGACTAATCTTAAAACTTTCCTTTTTGACAAAGCTTATAGTTAGAGTGGCTCATGTTACCCTGAGCTACCTCTATCGTTATGCTGCTATCAGCTTAGGCTACTGGAGGACATCAGGGCCTATTTTTCTCACTCTACTGATTTCTACTGTTCTCCAGTCTACTGTTCTCCAGTTTTACATTGGATTACATTGAAATGACTGTTGTCATTTCAGTTTTTAACTTTTTGCTCTCTCTCTTTTTTCTTCATAGTAGGTACACCTGGTCTGGCGTTCTGTTAGCTGTGACATCATCCAGGGAAGACAGATCACCCGCTATTACCATCTAATGTAGAACAGATTACTGGATCAATGTTGTGTCTTGTTGTGTCTCTGCTCTGTCTTCTGTAACCCCCAGTCAGTCGAGGCAGATGACCGTTCATACTGAGCCTGGTTCTGCCGGAAGTTTTCCTTCCCGTTAATGGGGAGTTTTTCTTTCCGCTGTCGCTTCATGCTTGCTCAGTATGAGGGATTGCTGCAAAGCCATGGACAATGC
Source organism: Fundulus diaphanus (assembly GCA_037039145.1). NCBI lineage: Eukaryota > Metazoa > Chordata > Actinopteri > Cyprinodontiformes > Fundulidae > Fundulus > Fundulus diaphanus. The sequence continues at coordinate 50,017,336 of CM073134.1, forward strand.
AGACGACACTTCCTGTAGCTCTATGCTTCTCCAGGAGTGAATGCTGCTTGTCGGGACTTTGATGCAATCAACTGGTTCCCTTATATAGGAAATTTGTGACCAATCTGTATAATATGATTGAATTTGACTTTGTAAAGTGCCTTGAGATGACATGTTTCATGAATTGGCGCTATATAAATAAAATTGAATTGAATTGAATAGTCAGATTCAAATTATTAGCACAAACTAAAATCCAAAATGCTTGGTACATGAACAGTAGAACATTTTATCATTACTGAAGCAATATAGGGTCCCACATAATCCATAAATGGTTGCCAAATTTGATTAAATTTATCCAAATTGGCACGTATAATGTTAGTAAAGTACTCCAAAGGAATCAACACAAATGTAATTTTGCGCCATCCAGTGATAGAGGGTCTTTTATCATTAATCCATTGTAAAAGAATGGCCTTCATTGCTGCAAATGTAATAGTAAAAAGTATTTTGACAGCTACTGCAATAATACGTGTTGTTGGGAGACCTAAACTCAATGAGACAGGACCCAAATCCAAGTCGATGTGGATTATACTTTCAACTCAATCTCAGCCCTTTGAAATTTATTATCTTTCCAAATACAACGAGTCTGGGTGCCCACTTGAGTCTTACATTTAAGACACAGAGGGGAGAGGGAGGGGTTAAAGGAGTGTCTGCGATTAGGTGATATGCAGTATGTAATCTGTGAATAATTTTAAACTCTAATGTGTTGGTTCGAGTACAGACAGTTCCTTCTCCCACACATCCCTAACCCTCTGAGCGTCAGCAGCTTTCAGTCCACCAAGCACCTGATATAATGAACCGAGAGACACTTTAGATTGTTGTTGAAACATGATGCTCCAATTTCCGACACATCTGAGCACTCCATAAGAGTTGTACTATGGACAAAGTCCTTTTTAGAAAGTTGGTATTTCTTCAACGACATCAGAATATTGTTTGAGAAAAGATCACCTAGTGTCTTTAAACAATTATTACTCCATTGTAGAAAACCAGGATCTGAATGTCCTGTTAAAAAAATCAGGTTATTTAATATTGTAGTGAACAGATGTAATTTTAGATCTTCCCTCAAGGCAGCAAACACATGTCCAGTAGAGGCTCATCCAGTGGAGATACATCTTTAAACTGTTTATACTGTAGAATTCAGAGCAGAATTCGTTTGGACCTGTGACTTTCCATCTTTGAGGGTTCCTATAGCTTCATCACCTCGTGTTCTGTAATGGGGCTATTAAGAATAGATCTCTGTTCCTCTGACAGCCTGGGCAAACAGATTTGAGCAAAGAAACATTCAGTCAATTGAGCTTGATCTGCCGTTTGTTTAGAAGAATACAGTTTATCTTAGAATTTCTTAAAACAGTGGTTTATCTGCTTAGTTCCATATACTTCATGCTCATGTATGCCATTAACAGCTGCAATAGTTTGAGAATAAGTATGCAAGAAATTTTCCAGGTTAATCTCCATGTTCATAAAACCTTTAAGTAAGAAGGTAGTCAAGGGGCGTGGTAATTTCTTGCCTTAAAAGATGGTGACAGAGAAAAATGTGTAGTTTTTCTTTATCTGTGAGTTCTTTCTCTATAGAATGTTGTTTTTCTAATCTCTGACGTTTCTTTGTAGCAGAATCAGTCCTCTTGTAAAGGATTTACAAGTTTCCTATAAGGTAGAGGCATTAGTAGCTGACTGTTTTTTAATCAATGGAACCACTTGAATTTCTGCAGAACAGTAAGATATGAACATGGTATCTTTAAGAATGGTAGTATTAAGACTCCAGTATCGAGGCTGATTCAGTACCCTCAACACTACATGGTCAAAAATCACTAGGCTTTTTATGTCACAAGACACAACTGAGTGCAGCTCAGACGGGGAGGGGAAAAATAGTAATTCTAAGAATAAGTAATAATAAGAATAAAACAAAACAAAGAAACAAAGAAAACAATAAGCAAATGGGCCACTTACCCAACTACACTTGTTGGAGTAGCCGCGACTACTTCCTGTTTCTTAATAAAAACCTTAAAACGTCATTGACCGGTGTGGTTCGAATCTGGGTCCAGTTTTCTGTACGTTACAAGTCTAAGCACTAGCGTACGATGTGCGCAGTCCACCTTGATATTCCCAGATTTGGTTGTTATCCCAAGGACAGAAGGGAGCCACGTCTTCAAATAAGCAACAATGCCCTTCTCTGTTCCTTCCAATCAAGCGTCATTACCTCTACGGCTGCAATGTTCCAGATCATGGATATGGTCCAGTATTTCACTAATCTGCTTTTCAAGATTACCAAATTTAGCTTGTAACCTAGTGTCCTCCGCATCTGAAATCCTGGATTCTGCCTCGCCTACCTGGACTGTGCATGGATGTCCGCAGTTTGATCACACATAGCAGCAAGCACTGTGTCAGTCTTAGCATTGATAGGTTTTGTGATATTTGCAGACATCTTGTCCAGATCTTGAAACACGCTTAGTTGTACGTTGCCTCTATCTATCTCTGCATATCCTTCTTCTTCATGAGCCCCCATGCCTTCATTAGCCGAATTACTTGCCACAGGTTGCACTTGTCACTGGTAGGCTTTCTCAATACAAACTCTGTGTCAGTGATGGGAGGCCTTCCCGCAGTAACCTTTCTCTTGTTTTAGGCATTTTCAAGAAATGATTGTTCAGGCTTATAACAGAGCTTCCAACATCATAAAAAAAACAAAGCCTAACCAGGCAAATGAGTGACATAAATAGATCAAAGCATATAACCAGAGCTAAATGGAACTGCTATGTCTACGACGCCATCTCCCCCCCTAGTTTGTCTATCATGTTACTTTTATTTTGAAATTACTGTATATTAATTTTATGTCTACAGTACAGGGAGATGCAATTAGAAAGACAATTTGAGCTTTCAAAGTATAGTTCATAAATAATTTTCAGAGTTTATAACTTTATGGTGCTAGGAAATATATCTGCCCAAAAAACGTTACATTTCTGACTTTATGGGACCTTGAGTTTATTGTTGGAGCCAGGTTAGAAAAGAAACGAAGCTATCCAACCAACTGGCAGAAAGATTAATTAAAGTTGTCACCATCCACTTATTCTGAGAAGTTGGGCTGGGCTCAGGTTAAAACTCATAATGTGAGAACTTTGAGTAAAGAATTTGACATAGTTATTGTTTGTCAGGATCCTCTGAGCTTTGGACTTGTTTCTGTTTATTGGCCTCACCTGTTGATCCCCTTATTAGCACCTGTATTTAAGTTCCTCTGTTTGTTTTTCCCGTTGTCGGGTCATTCTGGTCCTCCTGCGTTTCTGTTTTCTGCTGTGCTCCCGAGAGACTTGTAAGTTTAGCTTCATTAAAATATATTTTGTTTAACCCCATGTGCCTGCCTCGTTGCCGCCTAGGTCCTCGCCTCCCCAATCTTGATAGAAATGACCCGACCACGAGAGGGCCAGGCAACGGGGCTGGTAAGAATCGGGCTGCCTAATCAGCTCTGGAGGCAGCCTCTGGTGCATCTGCCTCCTAGCCGCTCCGGGGCTCCTCCTGTCTGGCACCGCTCTGGCCAGCCCGATCCTTAGGACTCAATCGAGAGGACGCTCTCCTCCCACCATGAGCAACTTCGGTCGCTTGGGGAAGCAGTTCAGACTACCCAGGATCTGCTGCGAGGGCTGTCGGGCCGGATCGGTCAGCTGACGGTTGCTGTCCTCACCCGCCGGCAGAATCGCCCTACCGCGCCGCTGTCCAGCGTATCCGAGCCGCCGCTGCCCAGCGCACCCGAGCCGCCCGAGGTCTCCTCCGCACCCGAGCCGTCCGAGGTCTCCTCCGCACCCAAGTCGCCGTCCGAGGTCTCCTCCGCACCCAAGTCGCCGTCCGAGGTCTCCTCCGCACCCAAGTCGCCGTCCGAGGTCTCCTCCGCACCCAAGTCGCCGTCCGAGGTCTCCTCCGCACCCAAGTCGCCGTCCGAGGTCTCCTCCGCACCCAAGTCGCCGTCCGAGGCCTCCGCTCTTTCCAGTGCTCACAGGTCCTGCCGCTGGTCTCTAGGGTTTCGGCGGCTGGCTGTGCTGCAGCTTTGTCTCCGGGGTCTCCCGCAGCGGCGCCCGCCGCTGACTCTGCGTTTCCGCCGCCGGGGTCGCCCACCTCGACGTCCGCCTCTGGCTCTAAAGTCGAGCAAGTTCTTGGTGTCTTTTTTTTTTTTACGTCCTTCCGAAGGCCCTCTCCACCCGCCCTGGCTGGATTTTCTTTTTTGGACTGGACATTGGTGGGCGTCTGGAATCCGCCCTTAAGAGGGGGGTAATGTCAGGATCCTCTGAGCTGTGGACTTGTTTCTGTTTATTGGCCTCATCTGTTGATCCCCTGATTAGCACCTGTATTTAAGTTCCTCTGTTTGTTTTTCCCGTTGTCGGGTCATTCTGGTCCTCCTGCGTTTCTGTTTTCTGCTGTGCTCCCGAGAGACTTGTAAGTTTAGCTTCATTAAAATATATTTTGTTTAACCCCATGTGCCTGCCTCGTTGCCGCCTAGGTCCTCGCCTCCCCAATCTTGACATTGTTGTCTCTTGGAAAGGTTTTCTTAGTGACCTTATGAAATCCCATAGAAGTATTCCTTTTGAAAAAGCAAAATTTACAATGAACACTTCTCAGTTGGTGAATACCAGTCTACGGGCTCAAGGTTAGACAAGTAACAAGTGCTCACAGCACCTGGTGGAGCTTTGAAGTGATGAAGACCTTCATCCCTTGAACATGAGGCACTCTTTCGATTAATGTAGCTACCTTTACAATCAGATACTGGTTGTGTGTTACAGTTCTGCCGTGGTATATGTTGGATTTCTTCTATGCATTTAAGATGTATGCTGCTAGTGTGTGGGGAAATCTTCTGACACACAGTTACACTGACAATGGGTTAATGGTACTGACTGGGGTTTTGCCTCTCTGTACTCTTCAGTCTCAGAGTCTTCATCTTCAGAGTAGATCCCAGAGTCTCTGCCCCCTCTGAGCAGTCCCCTGGCAGCCAGCAGACCAGCAGCGTTACCGTATCCAGTGTACTTGATGAACCTTGAAACTGGAAAGGGATACATTACTGTTAAAAAGGTTGGATTTCACCCTGTTAAAAAAGGAGATAGAAGTATGGACTTAAGCTAGGGACACACAACATGATATTTTGCTGGATTTTACCCCCAATTCCTAGTTGGACAAAGTCTGCGTCAGCCTGCACTAGTCGGACACACGTGGGGGGGACCAACCTGAGCCAACCTCAGTCACAGTCAATCTTTTGAGGTGTATCAGGACCCAGCCAGGTAGTGTGAACTGATAACCAACCTAACTACAAATGTGTGTTGCCAACAGTGTAACCTATTTGTCTCAATTCGGAGAATATCTTCTATTACCACCAACTACAAGTAGATTTGTTCCTAGAAACTGTCATCCTGTTGAGAGTTTCCATGAGAAGTAAATGCCTTCAGCAGGCTTTTGTTGATGTGAAACATCCTGTAGTCTGTGATCCTTCGGCAGGTCTAGTTGATAAGTGTGTGATCCGGTCTTTCAGTTTTGAAACAGAAATCCAATCCGTTTGTGTTAGTCTATCTCTGATGACTGTGAAAGTTGTCCAGCTTTAGCCTGTAGTTGTCATAGTTTGATTCAGTGTTCAGTTTCTGACTTGTCTTTTGGTGTCTTGGTTTTTAAAATGAGCCCTTTTGGCTTAAGTTCAAGGGTTATACCGTAAAGCCTTCTGCTTCATTTCCCTGTCTTGCTTTCTGCACACCTAAGCCCCATTTACATTAAGCCTGTTAAACCGATCCATGCCGAGTTCGGACCGAGATTGGATCAGTTAACCGTGCCAAGCTTGGTTCTTACGACCATTTACACATCACGCTAGCACGGTTCCCCGCCTCCTATTGACATGGATTGAAGGAGGGAATCATGCAAATAAAAATGGCGGCGCCCGTAACATTCAGGAAGTTATGTCTCGTTATAATTGTGATATTTCGTTGTTTGCGGAGAGTCAGGCGAAGAAGGTAACTTTTGGTAAATTTACTTGACATAGTCGGCTTTTGAAGTGGATAAGACAAACGATAGTCTAATCAGGGCTTACAGATGCAGGAAACAATGACAGACATTGAGGTTCATCACACTGCTAAGCAGAATCATCACTGGAAATCGTGTGGCACAATAGGGAAGCTAGTATTTTTATGAATGTCTTAAATTTCATGATTACGGAGGCTTATCAACTGTTGCTTTCATCAGTTGTTCACGTTTTATTATATATTTTTCGGTTTGATTTAAGTCTCCCTTGTTTTTGTTGTGCTTACAGAACTGTTTAGTCAGCTGACTGTAATGAGATGACGCAGTCTGCTCATGCGCTCTTTGTTATCAGAGAACCAAGCCAGTGAAAAACCGTGCCGAGCCCTACTATCGAACTAGTACTAGATTTAGCGCGGCTCGGTTGTGTCTGGCATGGTGCAGTTCAGTTTCGTTCCATTTACACTCGATAGTTATCTCAGTTACCGAGCTCGGACCGTTCTCGGCACGGTTTCAAAAGGGTAGTGTAAATTGGGTTCTAGTCTTGGTTGCTGAGGGTCACCAGCTTTGCATCATGTTACCAGTTTTTTGTCAATTAGTCCTTGACCCACATCAAGCCTTTCTGGGTCTGTTTTTAATTGGTTATAATTTTTAACACATTTAAAATAAAAAGATTTAAACCGTGGCTAGCCTAGTTATCCATAGCTATAAATCATAGTAGCCGATAGATATTTCTCTCACCACTTTCCTTGCAGAGCACAAAGAGGAATTCAGCAGCACAGTCCTTGACATTGGTGTCAATGTGTGTCATAAGACGGACTAATTTATTCCTCAGAGCATTGCCCACTTCTGGCCTGTTTTTAACATCGCGAAGGGGGGGCAGCACCTTAACAAAGCAAAAGCAGGAGAAAATTCCCAAGCCATCAACAGCAAACATGCTCATCAATCAGCTTTATGGCCCAGCCCCATACAGACTTTTGATCTGAGGAATTTCCTGGTCTCTCGATGTATGCGGGAACTCTCTGTCAGTAAGTTCAGGCATGGGAGAAGAGTCTCTTTCATCTTATGGCCCTTGAAGAAAGACAAACAATCAGCTATTAATCAGCTGTCAAGCTGATTTGGAACAGAAGTGAATGTAACAGCATTTGTCTACAGTGTGGTTTATTTGAAATTAAATTGAATTAAATTAAATTGACAATGAAATTAAATTGAGTCCTGTAAAATAATGAACTCTTTATTTCTCATCTTACCCCCTTTTAAGGCTTTAAATGCTTTTTGTTATTAAAGGAGCAATAAGTAATACATTTACCGTAAAATTAACCTAAATCATTCTCATTTGTCACCCAGGATAGAAGTAACATTGCCTATGAACAATCGGTCCTCTCCATGTGCAATGTCTTAGTCACATTTTTCTCCTTTCAAAATTAGAGGTAAGGTCTGGAACTACTTTGGTGCAGTATGTCACCCCGGTTTACATCCTGAGCCAATCATATCAGCGTTCCCAGAGTTGCCATAACAGGGTGCAGCATTTGGTATTTTATGTTGGCAAAAGAGCAGCTCAGTTCTTTCTGAAAACAAATGTTTTTGTGGCTCGCACTTGAGCAAGCAACCAGTTTTAAAATCACTTTTAAAATCACTTGCATCATATTTGAAGACCTAACCATTCTGTCATGCTTTAAAATACTTTTTTGTCATTTTTCCGTCATTACAGAAATGACCATCTAATTTCTACTTATGCTTTTAAAGCAACTTGGAAAATTCAGACTAGTGCAGCATGTAGCACATACCAGATATAGACAAATGTAAAAGCTACACAGTGAGGTGACTTGGTATGTATGGTGTGATGGCTGTTCAGAAAATTACTAATACTATCATGCTAAGATAGGCATTTTACCAAGTGTTAGAACATGCTGGAGCATAATAAGATAAACAGATCAATTGTCCTTTTGTGCTTGAAGAAAAACAGTCCAACAAAATTTAGTATTTCTGTTGATACTGTCGCTAATCTTCACTTTGTGGTAACATACTCTTTAAAATGGCTCTTGTAGAATAATTGGTTTACTTTTTTGTGTTAACTGGGATAAGCTTTAGTACCCTTCAACCCTCTGACACAGTTGCATCTGGGCAAAGAGATGGATTACAGAACTAAGAGCATTAAATGCTTTATCTACAGTGTTTTCCTACATGGTCAAGTCTTTTCTCCATGAATTCCAGCAGCATGTTGACAGCATCCATGTTGACCCCCATGTACTCAATGGAGCCGTGTTCCACCTTTGGCAACAAGAGTACATCCAAGCAAAGCAACGGCAAATTCCCCAGTAAATTCACAGTATGGCTGAGAACACATGAAGAAATGCAATAAGAGTTTGGCCTCAAAGGGAAGAGATGAGTGTATGACTGAAGTGTATTATCAGACCTGCGGAACTCCTCGGTCCTCTCCTCTCCATCTGCTCGGCTCATCAAACAATGTCTCAGTAGAGCACCCAAGTGTCTGTACTCCGCTGCTTCTTCCTTTACATACACACGCACACACGCACACACACGCACGCACGCAGAGTGTGTTCATGAGTTCTAAAGAATGCACTCCTCTCCTTTGGCTCAGTGTCCGCAAGAACAAAAGGCTGCCATATTTAGCACAATACAACATTATGCTAACTTATTCTTGTTCTCTAGTGCTCATACTGCCATTATTAGTATAGAAATCACAGCAAATTAAAACTCTGTGTCACCTTCCTTCTCACCTCATCAACCTTGCGTCGGTTTGTGTCAAATGTGATGTTGAAAAGTATTTTCAGTATTTCCATTGTTAACTCTGTCTGCTGCCTGCTCAGTGGGGGCAGTTCCTCAAGTGGAACACCTTCAAACTCTGCTCTGGCTGTCACCAGGGGATCTGGCCAACTCAGACCCAGAGTGGCTTCCAACTGGTTGCCTACGACACACAAAGGATAGGAAGTGGTCACTTCATCTCTACCATAATATGTTGTATAATAGTTCTTTTGGAAATAATTCCCAACAATACAGCCAAGAGTGAAAATATTGTCAGTGGCACAAATGTGTCTTCTGGCTTCAGGACTTTTAGATTTAGATTTCTTTAACATTTCTATGGAAATAATTAAAACATTTCACAAGTTTTAAGAGGTGAATATGCTTGATTTTAACTTCTGGGATTAATTCTGATTGTTTGATCATAACCCAGTTCTTGTCTTCTTAGTCCTTTGTGTTGACATTTTTGTCTTCTGCTTTGTGAGTAGTAACAGTAGGTTCTTTGAGAGGTTAAGGATCCGGGACCTCATTTATAAAGCTTGTGTACGCACAAAACGGGGCCTGAAACTTAAGTGCGTCAACTTCCACGCAAAAGTTGGGATCTATAAAAAAAAAAAACTTGAGGGGAAAATGTGTGGTCCTTATGGCAACTCGCACCCATGCGTACACTCATTTTGGAGACGGAGGAAAATGGCGGCGCAGATGGTGCAGTGCTGATTGCAGCCAGACTGTATGATGGTTTGTCTCAAATGTTGATTTTCACTCCATATCAGACTTTAATCACAGATCGACTTTATCATAAGCATTCAAAACCCCAGTGTTATTCATACTTGCACTGATGACACACAACTAAACATAATAACCTTTCAAGCAAATACAAAAATGTCCATAAGCCAACTTAAAACTTAAATAAAAGTCAAATCCACTGGTGCATAATACATGGATACATTGGATACATTGACAATGCTGGAAAACCTTGCAAATGGGAGAATTAGGAGGAAACGCAGTTTCAGGGATCAAAGATTTTCTGGGCAATGATGATGACTAGCTAATATGCCACTTTAGACTCTGAGCATTGCATTCTGCAAACTTAGAACGGACAGTAGTTACACAAACCTCCACCCAGGTGCTGGGTCCTACCCACTCTCCAAACCCCAGAGCACAAAGAACGTGCACCGCGTTAATACTGCTCACACCTCCGCTCAGCTTCAGCAGAGCAGATAAACCGTCCCATTGGCTTCCTAAAATGCTGTTTCAAATTCAAAAAAATATTTTTTATCATGGAGAGGTGGGGACGTGTCATTCTTCCAGGTCTCCCCCCCTCTGCAGAATGTCGATCTGAACACGCAGCCTCAGAGGAATTTCAACACAAAGCCTCTGAGGATGTCATTCCACATTTGAAAAATCAAGTTTAGTCGTATAGTCGATTTGGGGTGACCCCCCCCTTTGGTCAGTGTTGGATGCGAGTGTTATGTGGGAATGTGTGTACAGCGTTTTTTTTTTTTTTTTTTTTTTAATCTGTGTGTGGTGAGTGGGGCACAAGGGAGGGATGGTGTGAATGAGTTTTCCTTTTTTTTTTTTTTTTCTTTTTTTTTCCCCAGGTATGGGTGTGGTCCGCTCCCTCTCCCAAAAACATCTCAAGTCTCCGCTAGGTGCGGAGCCCATCCCCCCACGTCCTGCCCTCCTCCACTTCGTTGGCGGGCGCCTTGGCCCTCTGGTGCATTGGTTGGCTTCGGGTTTGGGGCGGGTTCCCGGGCGTGCGCCGGCCCACTCCCGGCGGCCTCTTCGCGGGGCCTGGCCCCCCGGGGGGCGGCCGGGGCCCCCGTTGTGGGGGCGGGGCGGCCGGGGCCCCCGTCGCGGGGGCGGGGCGGCCGGGGCCCCCGTCGCGGGGGCCCCCGGGGCCCATGGCCCGGGACCACTCCAGGGGGCTGGCTGCCGGCGGAGCCCACGGGCTCGTCCCCGCGGCTCTTGAGGGCGTCGGCATTGCGGTGGCTGGGGGATTTCCTCGGGTCGTCTCTGCTCCTTCTTTGGGGGGGGGGGGGGTTGCAGATATCCTGTCGGCCCCTCCTGGGCGACCTGCTTTAGGGGCCCCTTTGGGAGTCCGGGGTTATGGGTCCCCTGACTCCTGCCTCTGTGCTCGGGGAAGGCGGACCTTTGGTTCTCCACAACCACTATCAAGCTTTTTCCTTTTGGAAAATTTTCACCTAAACTAGTGTACTCTCACAAACTCCCACAGGTGCTGGGTCCCAGGTATTAAGTGTTCACTTATATACAGTAATCTTATAATTTATTTATTTATTTATTTATGTTCTTTCACTTTCTTTTTTCAAGTATCACATTACACATGTCAGCTTACATAATAATATATATGATTTAGCAATGGCATCTAGGTGTTATTCGGTTGTATTTGTTGCTTTATGTCTGTTGGTTGTGCTGTTCCTTTTGCATCTCTCTTTCCAGGTGACGGAGCAGACGGAGAAGGTTTTATCATTCTCTCCCTTTTATCTCCTCTTTCTTTCACCTCTACTCTTTTTTTTTCTTTTCTTTCTCTTTCACTTCTTGTTCTTCCTTTACTCTCCCATTGTCATGTCCATATAATTTGAAATTCTCCTTGCAGGAATCACAATAAAGCTATTTACAAGCATAAATCAAGTGGAGCACTATGGCGAAAGAAAAATCAAGTTTACTTTTTAACAAATTATTTTATTGTGGACCACATGTGTGCTTTTACCTCTGATTTACACATTTAATAAACTCTTCTGTGAGTAATTTTTTTTTACAGTTTCTTAGCTTTTTTCTGTGGCATCAATGCCATTGAAGTTGATCTGTTTTCTCTAAAACCACATTGACAGTCTGTCAGAATGTTATACATTTCAATAAAATTTTCTAACCTTTTACTGAAGACTTTTTCTAGTATTTTAGAAAAGTGACACAGTAGGGACACACGTCTTTATTATTAAAAATATGCTTATCGCCAGATTTAAACAAAGGAATAACCTTTGCAATCTAGTTACAAATGCAAAGTTGTTATATGATTTTCCAGATTGTCCTCATCCTGTAGGTTCAAGGCCTGCTCTTCAGTTTCATTCAGGCTACTTTATTAGGTACACCACAAATTTCAATGCATTTAGGCATGTAGACATGGGCAAGACAATCTGCTGAAGTTCAAACTGCGGTCACCCCAGGTTCTTTTAGTGAATAATGTGGTGTTTCTATTGTAGACTTCTGTAGTAATAAAAGACTCTTGAAACAAAAAATATATTTTACCATACTTAATCTAAAAGGCATAGGGTTGTTTACAGCTTCAGTACTGGACTCTCATACACAAACAACGCAGCGGCCTGATTTCCGGACGTCAGAGAGACCACCGTTCATTCCTCCCCCAGACATTAAGTAGGACCCATTGTGTACACCCATTCAGGGGCATGCCCAGTATATCAGTGTTCAGTTCATCACATTTGTGGACAGGATGGAGAGGATACTATAATGCAGAAGCTTCCCCTAATCAGTCATTCTGGCCAATTATGTCAGGCTCTGGCCTCCAGAGTCTGTTTATCTGTAATCTCCATGGTATCCGATAATGCAGTCCAGTCTCTGTAACCTCATAATCTCCAACAAAACCAAGCATCAGAATTGGGAAGAAAGGTGATTTAAGTGACTTTGAGCCGTAGTTTAACACACCTCTCTGCAGCTTCTGTACTGTTACCCACCCATTATCCTATTGAGACGGTGTCTTTTCCACGGCCAAAACTTAACAGATCAAAAACTGATCTAAAGGGAACAAATCATAAAAATCTAATAAAAATCCATATGGATCACTTTGAACCAAAAAAATAAAAGAATTAAATGTGGTCTATTAAATATAAGGTCTCTCCCTCCAAAGACTTTGTTAGTTAATGAATTGATTTCTGATAATCAGATTGATTTATTTTGTCTCACAGAAACCGGGCTACAAGAGGACTACGTTAGTATAAATGAGTCAACTCCCTCCATTTATTCAAATTTCCACATTCCCAGATCTGTGGGAAGAGGAGGAGGAGTGGCAACTATCTTTCAGTCTGATTTATTAATTAGTCCCAGGCCAATTAATAATTACAGTTCTTTTGAACATTTAACCCTCAGTTTCCCTCATCCAAACTGCAAAGCAATAAAACCTCTTCTGTTTATTGTTTTGTATGGTCCACCAGGCTCTTACACTCAGTTTTTGGATCAGCTGTCAGACTTCTTATCTGATTTGGTGTTAAATACTGACAAGGTTATTATAGTGGGTGATTTTAACATCCATGTTGACACTGAATGTGATAACCTTAGTGTAGCCTTTAAAACTATCCTAGATTCAATTGGTTTTGCTCAAAATGTGTATAAGCCAACGCACTCTCGGCTCCATACTTTGGACCTTGTGCTGACATATGGCATTGATTGTGAAGAATTAACAGTATTCTCTCACAACCCTGTCCTATCTGATCATTTTTTAATAACATTTGAGTTTAATCTAACTGAGTTCTCCACCCCCAAAAGAGGGTTCCATTATAGTAGATCTTTATCGGATAATGCTGTATCAAAACTTAAAGAGTCTGTCCCACTTTTAATATCCTCAGTATTGCAGAAATGCCCTGTAGATGGCAGCAATGCTGTTTCTTCCCATTCACAAATCGATACCTTTGCTAACAGTGTGACTTCATCATTGCGTTCTGCATTAGACAATGTAAAGAAGGTGAAAAAGAAGGTGATAATTCACAGGAAGCTGGCTCCCTGGTTTAATTCAGAGCTGCGTTCCTTGAAGCACAATGTTAGGAAATTGGAGAGAAAATGGCGCTCTACACACCAAGAGGAATCCTACTTAATCTGGAGGGACAGTCTATTGTTGTATAACAAGACCCTTCGCAAAGTTAGAGCAGCATATTTTTCATCATTAATTGAAGAGAATAAAAATAATCCTAGGTTTCTCTTTAGTACAGTTGCCAAACTTACTCAGAGCTGCAGCTCTGTTGATCCATCCATTCCCTTAGCTCTTAGTAGTAATGATTTTATGGGATTCTTCATAAATAAAATTGATGCCATTAAAAATAAAATAATTGGCATCCTCCCAAACATGATTACCTCATTCCCAGTAAGTAAGGCAGCATTGGAGGAATCTTTAGAACCTGCACAGTGTTTGAACTGTTTAGAAGCAGTAGAGCTTTCTGAGCTATCTAAAATCTTAGCTTCATCTAAACCTTCTACCTGTATGTTAGACCCAATCCCAACCAAGTTGTTTAAGGAGGTATTCCCTTTGATCAGTGGTCCTATTTTAGACATGATTAATCTATCCTTAGTAAATGGATATGTACCACAGGTTTTTAAAGTAGCTGTTATTAAACCTTTACTTAAGAAACCTTCTCTTGATCAAGATGAGCTAGTAAACTACAGACCTATATCTAATCTTCTTTTCTTATCTAAAATTCTTGAGAAAGTAATTGCTAATCAACTTTGTGAACATTTACAAAGCAATGACCTACATGAGGAGTTTCAGTCAGGCTTCAGAGCTCATCATAGCACTGAAACAGCTCTGGTGAAGGTCACTAATGATATTCTCATGGCCTCAGATAATGGACTTGTGTCTGTACTTGTCCTGTTAGATCTCAGTGCTGCATTTGATACAGTTGATCACAATATTCTCCTACAAAGACTTGAACATACTGTAGGGATTAAGGGGAAAGCATTAGGCTGGTTTAAATCTTATCTGTCGGACAGATTCCAGTTTGTTCATGTTAATAATAAATCTTCCTCAAACTCTAGGGTCACCTGTGGAGTACCACAGGGTTCAGTCCTTGGACCAATTCTCTTTACTATATATATGCTTCCGATCAGCAAAATTATCAGACAGCATGGGATTAATTTCCACTGTTATGCTGATGACACTCAGCTATATTTATCCATAAATCCTGATGAATCCAATCAATTACTTCGACTGCAGTCATGTCTTGATGACATCAAAAGCTGGATGACTTTAAGTTTCCTGCATCTAAATTCTGACAAGACTGAAGTTGTAATCTTTGGGCAAGAGTCCTCAAAAAATAAACTTCTTAATCAATCACTTAATCTGGATGGCATTAACTTGGCCTCTGGTAATAAAGTAAAAAATCTTGGTGTTATTTTTGACCAAGACATGTCATTTAAATCCCATATTAAACAGGTTTCCAGAGTTTCCTTTTTTCACCTCCGGAATATCGCCAAAATTAGAAACATTCTGTCCAGGAGTGATGCTGAAAAACTAGTCCATGCATTTGTTACTTCAAGGCTGGACTATTGTAATTCTTTACTATCAGGAAGTCCACAAAATGCAGTTCAAAGCCTTCAGCTGATCCAAAATGCTGCAGCAAGAGTTCTGATGAAAATCAACAAGCGGGATCATATTTCTCCAATTTTAGCTTCCCTTCATTGGCTTCCTGTTAAATCAAGAATAGAATTTAAAATTCTTCTTCTAACGTATAAAGCCCTTAATAATCGAGCTCCATCATATATCAGAGCTCTGATTACCCCGTATGTTCCTAACAGAGCACTTCGCTCTCAGACTGCAGGTCTGCTGGTGGTTCCTAGAGTCTCTAAAAGTAGAATGGGAGGCAGATCCTTTAGCTATCAGGCTCCTCTCCTGTGGAACCAACTCCCAGTTTTGGTCCGTGAAGCAGAC
Organism: Fundulus diaphanus; assembly: GCA_037039145.1. NCBI lineage: Eukaryota > Metazoa > Chordata > Actinopteri > Cyprinodontiformes > Fundulidae > Fundulus > Fundulus diaphanus. The sequence continues at coordinate 50,032,778 of CM073134.1, forward strand.
ACCCTGTCTACTTTTAAGACTAATCTTAAAACCTTCCTTTTTGACAAAGCTTATAACTAGAGTGGCTCATGTTACTCTGAGCTACCTTTATAGTTTTACTGCTATAGGCTTAGGCTACTGGAGGACATCAGGATCTAATTTTCTCACTCTATAGAGTTCTACTGTTCTTCAATTATGCATTATGTGTTGTCATTTCTGCTTTAACTTTCTGTTCTCTCTCTTTTATCTTCATAGTAGGTACACCTGGTCTGGCGTTCTGTTAAATGTGACATCATCCAAAGAAGACGGCTCACCCGCTATTACCATCTAATGTAGAACAGATTACTGGATCAATGTGTGCTTCTGTGCTTTTTGTCTCTCTTGTTGTGTCTCTGCTCTGTCTTCTGTAACCCCCAGTCGGTCGAGGCAGATGACCGTTCATACTGAGCCCGGTTCTGCCGGAGGTTTTCCTTCCCGTTAATGGGGAGTTTTTCTTTCCACTGTCGCTTCATGCTTGCTCAGTATGAGGGATTGCAGCAAAGCCATGTACAATGCAGACGACTCTCCCTGTAGCTCTACGCTTCCCCAGGAGTGAATGCTGCTTGTTGGGACTCTGATGCAATCAACTGGTTTCCTTATATAGGAACATTTTTGACCAATCTGTATAATTTGACCCAATCTGTATAATATGATTGAACTTAACTTTGTAAAGTGCCTTGAGATGACATGTTTCATGAATTGGCGCTATATAAATAAAATTGAATTGAATTGAACGTGGCATGGTTGTTGGTGCTAGACAGGCTGGTCTGAGTATTTTAGAAACTGCTGATCTACTGGGATTTTCACAACCATCTCTAGGGCTTAGAGAGAATGGCTTGAAAAAGAGAGAATATCCAGTGAGCGACAGTTCAATGGGCACAAATGCCTTATTGATGCCAGAGGTCAGAGGAGCATGGCCAGACTGGTTCAAGCTGATAGAAAGGCAACAGTAACGCAAATAACCACTCGTTACAACCAAGGTATACACAAGAGCATCTCTGAACGGACAACACGTCAGACATTGAGGCAGATGGGCTACAGCAGCAGAAGACCACACCGGGTGCCACTCCTGTCAGTTAAGAACAGGAAACTGAGGCTGCAATTCGCAGAGGCTCACCAAAAGTGGACAATAGAAGATTGGAAAAACGTTGCCTAGTCTGATGAGTCTCGATTTCTGCTGCAACATTCAGATAGTAGGGTCAGAATTTGGCGTCAACAACATGAAAGCATAGATCCATCCTGCCTTGTATCAATGGCTCAGGCTGGTGGTGGTGGTGTAGTGGTGTGGGGGATATTTTCTTGGCACACTTTGGGCCCCTTAGTACCAATTGAGCATCGTGTCAACGCCCCAGCCTACCTGAATATGGTTGCTGACCATGTCTATCCCTTTATGACCACAGTGTACCCATCTTCTGAGGGCTGCTTCCAGCAGGATAACACGCCATGTCATAAAGCATGAATCATCTCAGACTGGTTTATTGAACATGACAATGAGTTCACTGTACTCAGATGGCCTCCACAGTCACCAGATCTCAATCCAATAAAGCACTTTTGGGATGTGGTGGAATGGGAGATTTGCATCATGGATGTGCAGTCGAAAAATCTGCAGAATCTGCATGATGCAATCTTTTCAATATGGACCATATTCTCTGAGGAATGTTTCCAGTACCTTGTTGAATCTATACCACAAAGGATTAAGGCAGTTCTGAAGGCAAAAGGGGGTCCAACCCGGTACTAGCAAGGTGTAACTAATAAAGTAGCCGGTATTAGGATGCTATTCAAGGACTTCGGCTCAGCCTTCAACAACATGCTCCCAGACATGCTGGCTCTGAAGATCCACAACCTGAGATTATCCACACCTCTCTGCTCTTGGATCAGTGACTTCCTCACCAACAGGCCCCAGGTGGTGAGGACAGGGAAACGCACATCTGCCCCACTGATCCGACACACTGCATGGTTGTGTCCTCAGCCCTGCTTTCTTCACGCTTTTCACCCAGGACTGTTCTGCTATCCACCCCACAAACACAATAGCTAAGGTTGTGTGGGTCTCATCTTCAATAATGATGCGACCCACTACAGAGATGAGGTTCACAATCTGACACAGTGGGGCTTGAGGAACAACCTCATCCTGAACACGAGCAAAACCAAGGAGGTCATAATGGACTACAGGAGGTCCAGGAGGACTGAACACGCTCCTCTCTACATACAGGGGGAGGTGGTGGAGCGTGTGGACAGCATTAGGTTCCTGGGCATTCACATCTCCTCCAACCTCTCCTGGACTGTGAACACCTCCCATCTGAAGAAGGCCCAACAATAACTACTTCCTCAGAAAACTGAAACGGGCTGGACTTTCCACTGATCTGATAAAAAACAGAGCCAGAATAGAAAGTTTTTATGTCTCAGCATAACTGTGGGGTATAGGAGCTGCACAGTGCAGGAGAGGAAGGACTTAGCACGGGTGTTGAAGACAGTGCAGGGGATTGTAGGATGCCGTCTACAGGTTTTGGACTCAGTTTATGTAGCACGAGTCCATAGAAGAGCCAGATGCATCTCCACCGATCCCACCCACCCGGGCAATGCGCTGTTTGCCCCTCTCCCATCAGGTAAATGCTTTAGAAGCATCAAATCCAGAACCAAGAAACTCAGAAACAGCTTTTTTCTAAGACTTGTGAGGGCTATCACCCCCTGCTGTGAGACTGTGGTCCATCATATGTTACAATCACATTACTGTTATTGCCTATTTGCACACTCTTATCCGTTATTCTCAGGAATATCGAATTGCACATTTCTGTAAATGAAGCCTCAAGATTACTGCACAAAAATTACCTACTTACCTCATTACTTAGGATTCATGGCTCATATCATTCGTAAAGGGACTGATATCAGAGCTCTCTGATACGAACTTGCATGATCTGATGTGTGGAAATAAAACTCCTGTAAATACTAAGTTTGTTGTCTGTGTGTCATGTTATCTGTGCACATCCTCAGCCGGTGTCTGTCTCAAAGGTAATTTCACCATGGTGACGATAAAAGATTCTTGAGTCTTAGTTTTATAATCAGTTGGTTTCCATCTATACTTTAATTATGACTATATTGTAATAAAGTCAGCTGATCCATTTTCTTTTCAAATAAACATTACAGAAAATACAGAAAAGTAAAGCTTTTCCAGGGAGTTACTATAAATCTGTACAAGTCTAAAAATGATAGCACAACAGCTGAAGCCAGAAGTTTGCAGACCACAAGATTTTTGTGTTCATATGCCTTCATCTTTCTCCTGAACTCTAACCGGTGTTAGGGGTCATTTGTGATGATTTTAACAAAACAGGAACTTCTCATAATATTGAACTTATGGCCACCCATATTTAATGAATTATAGCCCTTTGACCAAACACAGTATAATGATTTCATCCCTTCAAGTGTACAAGGAATTTGTTCTGACAGAATTTTCTTGATTATAGTAAAGCTGGAACTTAACTCCTGGATTCTTAAAAATGTGTGCAGGTAACAACAGAAAAAAGTAGATGTTTGGAGGAAAAGACACAAAGTCAAGAATGGTAGAAATACATGTGTGAAAAGTTTGTTGGACAAGAGGGAAGAAGTTACCTAAGAGTTTGATTCCATGAAGCTCCTGGGCCAGCTGTGCCCTGACATCCACCCTTAGGGCAGTCAGCAGGAAGGTAAGTCGCAGATCAAAGAAACGGACCTGGGTAGACACAGATAGGCATATTTTTTCTAATTCCAAGCTGGATAAACTTGAATTCTTAATGGATTTGATTATAGCAGTTAATGTGTATCTGTCATGAGGGAGGTTGTGGGATAAGGAGGTCAAAATCCTATATCAATGTGTGCATAGTTATTAGGCAGCAGGGACACTGGGTGCTACTAGCCACGACAGGCAAATGCTTGGGCCCCAGAGGGCCGATAAACTTTGAACCAATTCAGACTCACAACCATTGTTGCCAAGTCCGCTTATTATTCTTTTTTCTAAAGTCACTTACAAATTCTGTGAGTTGCGTTTTTTTGGGCTTGTTTCTGAAAGTGACGTCGCTTATTTGGGCTCAAAAACAAGTGACGATAAACGAGTTATAAAGAGGCCCGCTTGCACTGCCGCGCTACAGACACCGTGAGTATAACCAGTTGAAATATCCCTCCGCCTCTCCGCGTTCACACACTCCTACCCATAGACAAAATATACTAGAAGCCTCATTATGTGCTGGGGCGCATCCTGCGTCACCGCCATATTGGCTGGGTTTTTTCTACTCTAGGCTGACATAGGAGCCGACGGGAGATGAGTTTTTACGCGCTGATAACATTGCAGAAACCCAACCCATAAACCATGCTTTAATGCCTAGTTAAATTCAATTCAATTCAATTTTATTTATATAGCGCCAATTCATAAAACATGTCATCTCAAGGCACTTTACAAAGTCAAGTTCAATCATATTATACAGATTGGGTCAGATTATACAGATTGGTCAAAAATGTTCCTATATAAGAAAACCAGTTGATTGCATCAAAGTCCCGACAAGCAGCATTCACTCCTGGGGAAGCGTAGAGCTACAGGGAGAGTCGTCTGCATTGTCCATGGCTTTGCTGCAATCCCTCATACTGAGCAAGCATGAAGCGACAGTGGAAAGAAAAACTCCCCATTAACGGGAAGGAAAACCTCCAGCAGAACCGGGCTCAGTATGAACGGTCATCTGCCTCGACCGACTGGGGGTTACAGAAGACAGAGCAGAGACACAACAAGAGAGACAAACAAGCACAGAAGCACACATTGATCCAGTAATCTGTTCTACATTAGATGGTAATAGCGGGTGAGCCGTCTTCACTGGATGATGTCACAGTTAACAGAACGCCAGACCAGGTGTACCTACTATGAAGATAAAAGAGAGAGAACAGAAAGTTAAAGCAGAAATGACAACACGTAATGCATAATTGAAGAACAGTAGAACTCTATAGAGTGAGAAAATTAGATCCTGATGTCCTCCAGTAGCCTAAGCCTATATAGGTAGCTCAGAGTAACATGAGCCACTCTAGTTATAAGCTTTGTCAAAAAGGAAGGTTTTAAGATTAGTCTTAAAAGTAGACAGGGTGTCTGCCTCACGGACCAAAACTGGGAGTTGGTTCCACAGGAGAGGAGCCTGATAACTAAAGGATCTGCCTCCCATTCTACTTTTAGAGACTCTAGGAACCACCAGCAGACCTGCAGTCTGAGAGCGAAGTGCTCTGTTAGGAACCTACGGGGTAATCAGAGCTCTGATATATGATGGAGCTCGATTATTAAGGGCTTTATACGTTAGAAGAAGAATTTTAAATTCTATTCTTGATTTAACAGGAAGCCAATGAAGGGAAGCTAAAATAGGAGAAATATGATCCCTCTTGTTGATTTTCATCAGAACTCTTGCTGCAGCATTTTGGATCAGCTGAAGACTTTGAACTGTATTTTGTGGACTTCCTGATAGTAAAGAATTACAATAGTCCAGCCTTGAAGTAACAAATGCATGGACTAGTTTTTCAGCATCACTCCTGGACAGAATGTTTCTAATTTTGGCGATATTCCGGAGGTGAAAAAAGGAAACTCTGGAAACCTGTTTAATATGGGATTTAAATGACATGTCTTGGTCAAAAATAACACCAAGATTTTTTACTTTATTACCAGAGGCCAAGTTAATGCCACCCAGATTAAGTGATTGATTAAGAAGTTTATTTTTTGAGGACTCTTGCCCAAAGATTACAACTTCAGTCTTGTCAGAATTTAGATGCAGGAAATTTAAAGTCATCCAGCTTTTGATGTCATCAAGACATGACTGCAGTCGAAGTAATTGATTGGATTCATCAGGATTTATGGATAAATATAGCTGAGTGTCATCAGCATAACAGTGGAAATTAATCCCATGCTGTCTGATAATTTTGCCGATCGGAAGCATATATATAGTAAAGAGAATTGGTCCAAGGACTGAACCCTGTGGTACTCCACTGGTGACCCTAGAGTTTGAGGAAGATTTATTATTAACATGAACAAACTGGAATCTGTCAGACAGATAAGATTTAAACCAGCCTAATGCCTTCCCCTTAATCCCTACAGTATGTTCAAGTCTTTGTAGGAGAAGATTGTGATCAACTGTATCAAATGCAGCACTGAGATCTAACAGGACAAGTACAGACACAAGTCCATTATCTGAGGCCATGAGAATATCATTAGTGACCTTCACCAGAGCTGTTTCAGTGCTATGATGAGCTCTGAAGCCTGACTGAAACTCCTCAAGTAGGTCATTGCTTTGTAAATGTTCACAAAGTTGATTAGCAACTACTTTCTCAAGAATTTTAGATAAGAAAAGAAGATTATATATGGGTCTGTAGTTTACTAGCTTATCTTGATCGAGAGAAGGTTTCTTAAGTAAAGGTTTAATAACAGCTACTTTAAAAACCTGTGGTACATATCCATTTACTAAGGATAGATTAATCATGTCTAAAATAGGACCACTGATCAAAGCGAATACCTCCTTAAACAACTTAGTTCGGATTGGGTCTAACATACAGGTAGAAGGTTTAGATGAAGCTAAGATTTTAGATAGCTCAGAAAACTCTCCTGCTTCTAAACAGTTCAAACACTGTGCAGGTTTTAAAGATTCCTCCAATGCTGCCTTACTTACTGGGGATGAGGTAATCATGTTTGGGAGGATGCCAATTATTTTATTTTTAATGGCATCAATTTTATTTATGAAGAATCCCATAAAATCATTACTACTAAGAGCTAAGGGAATGGATGGATCAACAGAGCTGCAACTCTGAGTAAGTTTGGCAACTGTACTAAAGAGAAATCTAGGATTATTTTTATTCTCTTCAATTAATGATGAAAAATATGCTGCTCTAACTCTGCGAAGGGTCTTGTTATACAACAATAGACTGACCCTCCAGATTAAGTAGGATTCCTCTTGGTGTGTAGAGCGCCATTTTCTGTCCAATTTCCTAACATTGTGCTTCAAGGAACGCAGCTCTGAATTAAACCAGGGAGCCAGCTTCCTGTGAATTATCACCTTCTTTTTCAAGGGAGCTACATTATCTAATGCAGAACACAATGAGGAAGTCACACTGATAGCAAAGGTATCGATTTGTGAATGGGAAGAAACAGCATTGCTGCCATCTACAGGGCATTTCTGCAATACTGAGGATATTAAAAGGGGCACAGACTCTTTAAGTTTTGATACAGCATTATCCGATAGAGATCTACTATAATGGAACCCTCTTTTGGGGGTGGAGAACTCAGTTAGATAGTTAGATAGCTAGTAATTTGTTGTCTCTGCATTTGACACACCAAGGCTGAATCACGTTGCCAAATGAAGTACCCTGGAGTTACAGTGTCAGCACATGCAAGAAGCTGTGCAGAATAGTTCTCTTTCAAGGATATTAAGCTTCTGCCAAATTTGCAAGCAAAGTGTAAGACACAAATGACCTGGAAATGTTAAATGCTTTACCAGGCTTTTAAAAAAAACTGTGTGTATGCATGTGGATATAAACAGAACACAAAAAATATGAAGAAATTATGGGTGTTGGTGTGTATAGAAATCCAGGATTAGATGTGTGTAAAACAGTGAAAAAAATAAATTAAAAAAACAATAAAGCTTGCGTCTTTATTAAAATGTAAAATGTATTCATTTATACATTAATACAAACCATGTCTTTCTTTGTTTAAGAGGAAAAAAAATTTGGGATGAAAACACATATTCCTTTACACATTGTGTAAACATCGCAGACTTAAGATAAATGATTTAGCTTCCTTGTTAAAAAATGTATTCAGAGAACGTGAGAGACCGCCAAAATTCCCAGATGCCTCTATGCATACTACGTTGTGTGGTGGGTTGCCTGTTGCGCTTCTTTTTGGCTTGTTTTTATATAGCTGGTAGCTTGTTTGTCTCACAGTATCTGGCAATACTTCTCACAACAGCAGAAAAGCTGCATTGACAGCAGGGTTCTCATTGTCCCTGACAGCCCTCTCCCCCTCTCACATAAAGTGATATGCTCTTGAGTAAACAAACATGAGCCTGAACCCCTGGCTGCACATCAGCATCAACTCGGTCAAGTTATCGTTTTGGAAGAGAAAAAGAGAAACGCTCTCATACACACTACTGAAACGCTCTCACACATACTACTGAAATGTTTTCAATTAATTCCAGTTAATATCAATGGTGTTTCATTAGAAACAGAAGTTGTCTCAAGAAAAAAATTAATTTATAACATTAGTGCTAACACCGAGTCAACACTACTACGGTTCGTTTTAAAATAATGCTTATTTCCTTTTCACTCCGCCATCGTTTGATAGTGCTATGAGCGTTGGTACATCAATAATATGGAAGATTTAATGGTGCTTTGTATAACTTTAGCGTTACCCCATCAAGCGACCGATCGCTCTGTAACTGAGGATGAATAAAAGTAGTCCTCAAAAATAAGACTACCCTCATAATTCTGCACAATGTGGGTATAGAAAAATGTTGGCCCCTATAAATATATCTGAAACTAATTTTGCATATGTATGGGCTAAAAGCAAAACATTTTTCTAAACATTTGAAACAAAAAATAAAATATGTATTTATTTATTTAATTGCCTTACCTGATGATTCCAGGTGGTATGATTGCACTGCTTCAGCCTCTCCGCTACACCATTAATAAGATGGAGATCAGCTGCTACGACCTGTCCTCCATTCAACAAATTAAGGAGTCACCTTTTACAAAGTACAATAAATCAAAAATGATTGACCGTCCAAGAAATTAAAGACACCACAAGCTGACCTGTCCGATTTCATTATGGAGCAGGATGTTACAGATGGATTTGAGAGCCTCAACAATTACTTCTTGATCGGGGTTTTTTGAAGGACAGGGGGATTCCTTTAGCAGCGCACGTGAGTCTTCTGCTGCCTCTTCCCCGTCCTTCCCCACAACACCCACTAGAGGAGAAAAAAGGTCAGTGAAAGAGCAAAGTTACCCTACAGTATAAAATAACTTCTGCTTTTTATAAGACTGTTCCATTTTTGCTCTTTTTTAAATGTTTAATCCAGAATCAGAATATTGTGCATTAAATCTTTGGTTGTGTATCATTGGCACTTTAACTCATGCAGTTAATCCTGGGGTTTCTTAAATGCTATCCTAGGACAAAGCCTCTGCTCCTCCACAGAGATAGTCGAGGTGGTTCAGGCATCTGATCGGGATGCATAGTGGGTGCCTCCATTTGGAGAAGAGACCCTGGGGCAGACCCAGAATTTGCTGGAAGAATTTTTATTTGCCTTTGGCCTGAGAACACCTTGAAGTCTCCAGGATAAGCTGCAGATGGTCAAGAGGGACATCCGGGTTTTACCCTAGTCCTGTTACCCCTGATCCCAGACATGTGGAGTGACATTAAAGGATCAATGAGAAAGTTGTCTTGAAGAGAAGACTGTTGACATACTTTTAGATTTTTGGGAAAGATAATCTGTAGAAAATCCACACCTGGACAGCAAGAGGTTGCACACTTCACACAGAGTGGAGGCCTAAAATTCTATTTGTTAGGTAACAGTGCTAGCCACCAGAGCACATAGTTAAACAGCATATGCACTAACATTGTGTGGTAGGGTTATGTGATGACCACAAAATCGTAAGGTCTGTTATTCTAATTATCGTGTGATGTATCTAGGTCTTCTGAGAATTTTGGGTATTCTCTCTTCACTATTCCACTGTCAAAAATAAACAATCTGGCTAACTCATAATAGATGTTAGTAAGTATATATGTGCATGGCTGTACTTTCATGTTGACCTTGTGACAAACTGGTCACCTTTCAAAGATGTACTTCACCTTTTATCCACTGACCAACTGACTGACCAGCTAGCTAATGTCTTTAGGTGCAGGAAAAGCAATTTAACTAGGCTGTCATGGACCTTACAAACCCGTTGAATTCTTTGGAGCCTTTATGTTCTAACTTTGCTGCTATGTTTAGAATGACAATCCTGTTGATAATGCAGGGGCCATGGATTCAAATGTTAGACAGGTGACTTCACATATAATAATAATAATAATAATAATAATAATAATAATAATAATAATAATAATAATAATAATAATAATAATAATAATAATATATGGGTCCCTGATAAATAACATTTTAATAGTTTCGTAGAGGATGAAGTTTAATTCTCAAATGACCCAAGGGTCAAGTTGAGCTGAAACCCAGTTCTTGAAAGATCAACAAATAAAGATTAACAACTAATATTCTTCCTTGCTGTACAATGATAGGAGATTCACAGTGGAGAGAGACGTCATTGCTGATGTCTCTCTCTGTAGTGTGTTGACACACTTGAATGTTTTAGCTGATCAAACTGATAAAACGTCTGCTTTTATTAAAATGCTTTTATATAATAATGATAAGCACATTCTTTGACCCAATAATTTTTGCCTTTTGGCATTGTTAATTTAAAACCAAAAATAACAGAATAATAAAGTTCATTAGAGAGTGGCTCTCAGTTTAAGATCTGGTCAAGCTGTTGTCATACTGTGTCTATTTTTACGGTCATATTGAAAAACTTACAATTTGTAGATCTGTATGTGAGGAAATGAATGGGATTTTGTGGAACATCAACTACTGTCATATCTTTGAAGAATGTGTGTTGCTTTGGTTGTACAAATACAGCCTTGCCTTTTTGTTTGTCCAGTAAATACAGCAGCTGCTACAGTTAAAAGGGGTCCCTGTGGATTCCTGCTACATGGGACAACAGCACCATCTGCTGTTTGGTCTGCACCCACAGTCAGTAGTACCAGAAGGAATGGATTCTTTAACCTGACAACAGCCAGATGCATATCGCTCCGCCTAGCTCCACTCACATACATCTGGGACACCGCCATAGGAATTGCCTTTATTGAAGGCTGGGCCTTATCAAAAATTCTTGCATATGATTGGATAAGCCACTTGTCTGTCATCTTTATCGACGTGCTATTTCAACCACTCACACCGAAGCTAACCCGTGACGCTGATGAGAGTGACACAGGAAAAAAAAACTTTTTTTTTTTTTTTATGTGTTTGCGGCTCTAGTGGCACGCATTTTATTGACAGTGAGCTGACAAGAAGACGGGGGAAGACAGGCGGCAAAGCGCCGCGGGTCGGAGTCGATCCCGGGCCGACCGCGTTGAGGACTAAAGGCCTCCTAATATGGGTAGCGCTAACCGCTCCGGGGCGCGTCCGCTAACAAAACTTGCCAAATCCGGTCGGGAGAAGGGCGAAAACATCGTTTCCACCAACAAAAGCCTTCAGAGGCGTTCTCTGATGTTCTTTTAATGAAACAATATTAGGTAGATTGGACAACACGGAAGAAATAGCAGCATCAATGCTAACGCTTGCTTCCTCGACGAGCCGCCATTGCTATCAAAACAGTCTCACGTCATGGTCGCGTCTCCACTACGTCACATCTATGAAATTCCAGCCCTGCGTCCTGATTGGCCAGGCCATAAAATTGGTTGGAGAAATTACTCTCTATGGGAGATGTCCCAGATGTATGTGAGTGAAGCTAGGCGGAGCGAGACATGCATCTGGCTGTTGTCAGGTTATGGATTCTTAGGTTGCATCCGAAATGTTCTAATTATAGCTCCCAGCTCCTGCTCCTAGCTCCTGTTCCATGACCTTTCATGGGGTCAACAGTAAAAACCCTGTCGTTTGGAAGAAAGGAGCTTCGGACTGTTCTGCAGGTTTTGGACAGCCTTTCCAACGTCATTACGCGACGGAAACGCACATGGATGAATCTAATAAAATATGGGGCTACAGCCTTCTGAAAAAGAACTACAAAGTGTACCTCTGCTTTCTGGCCATGTCACGCAAAGGATTTTGGGATCTCTTATAGCTCCTTTGCGCCAGTAAGAGACATCGCGAGGTACCTATGCTAAAGGAGCTATGAGAGGAAGCATACAGGCTCCTTTTCTTACCTCCTTCTCTACTCACTTCACTAATTTTATGGCACTTGTCATAGCGACTGCGGACGCACTTAAGCTTTGGCTGAAGAGTCCTTACCAAAAAGACGTTTTTGGATGCAGCCTGAGTAATCCTCAGAGCAATGGCTTCACTGCATTGAGGTAACAGAGCTCTGAATGTCTGGATGAATAATATTAATAAACTCCTAAAGGAGTATTAAACTTAATGAACGTAACTGTGTTATTTATGGCTTGATATAATTTCCACCGTATTTCCAGCTTGTCTATTTTATGTCCCTATATTTTATTGATGAGGAGATTCATGGCTAGCCAAAAGTAACGTGCCATCTTTCCAGAGATTTAACATGTATTTAGTTTCATCTTTTGTTTTGACTGTAGGAATGTGTCAGGCTAAAAACCATTGTCATAAAATGTATTTAACTGTTGTAAATTGTAAAAGGGATTCTGGGTAATTTTTAGAGCGACGGCTTCAATGCATTAAGAAAGAAAACAATAAAGTTACATTTCTGACCCATTTTGTTGGGATGAGTTTTGTTGGGATTCTTCAAAGGGAGATCAAGAAAGAACATTTCAGAACCACTGCATTAATCTCACGCAAAATTTCTTAATGCAACGTATAAAATACTCAGAACACTTTATTTTAAATAAAAAGTTAATACAAAATTATAAAGTTAACACAGACCCTGTATCTTAGTCTGGTTAAAATACAAGGTGAGTCTATGGTCTGACAGAGAAGAAAACAGACATTTTTTCAGCAGATCTGTTTTAAACCACTGTTTTAGCTATTTGTATTTCTTATTTGTCAAACGTAAAGGTGATTTTATTTCATGAGTGTGTAAACCCATCACATACAGTCATTAAACTAAATGTGGTCTTTCAGTGTTTAACAGTCTCCTCTGGTTGGGGCATTGGTTTTAAATGTATTGCTGTATTTTCTGGGAATGAAATTATTTATTGGTGGAGAGGCAAGCTCCTTTGAAACCCATAAAACAAGACCAAAATCCATGTAGGAGTTATGACTTTTAAAGTGTAAATCATTTACTACCAACTACATTTACTAAACATTTTCTACTAAGGCAGGGTATCTTTCTGCCCCAATGAAACACAGGGCAGACCGCTAGATACCAATAATTACCTTTGCTTTCCTCAAATGGACCCTGGGCAGGTTTGGCCAGATGGACATTGGCAATGCCAGCGTAGCGGGCAAGTGTGAGCATTGCTGAGTGGCTGATGAATGGCTCCAAACAATGTTTGTCTCTGGTCAAGATTCGAATCGTCTCTAGACATGCCAGCAGACAGGAAGGTTGCAACTCCTTGCAGAGGAAACCAAGCAACAGTTCCCCAAGATGCTGTTTCACAAAAGCAATAAATAAAATTGGATGTTAGAAGCAGCAATTGTCCACAAAGATTTCATTCTAGTAGTTCAAAAGCAAATAAGGAAATAAAATCTCCCTTTAACAAAATAAAAATTCTAACAAATCAAAACGTTCAAAAAGGAATAAAAACTATAAAAATGTTATAGTGCAGCGAAAAAATATTTGGCCCCTTACAGATGGATTTAACTTTTCAGTTCTTTTAATCACTAATCTGATCACACACTAGACGATATGGAGAAATGTATTATCAAAATATTTTTTTCTCAAATTAATAATCCCGTTTATATGATAGTACCTGTTCTAATATAAACTTAAAAAAGTAATAAACCACAATGACTATTATTTTCATAACCTGACATTAAGTTTAAGTCAGGCTTCAGAGTTCATCACAGCACTGAAACAGCTCTGGTGAAGGTCACTAATGATATTCTCATGGCCTCAGACAATGCACTTGTGTCTGTAATTGTCCCATTAGATCTCAGTGCTGCATTTGATTCAGTTGATCACAATATTCTCCTAGAAAGGCTTGAGCATACTGTAGGGATTAAGGGACAACCATGGCTGGTTTAAATTGTATCTATCTGACAGATTCCAAATTGTTCATGTTAATAATACATCTTCAAACTTTAGTATCACTTGTGGAGTACCACAGGGTTCAGTCCTTTGGCCAATTCTCTTTACTATATATATATATATATATATATACACTTCTGATTGGTAAAATTATCAGACGGCATGGGATTAATTTCCACTATTATGCTGATGCCATTCAGCTATATCTATCCATAAACCCTGATTAATCTAATCAATTACTTAGACTACAGGCATGTCTTGATTACATCAAAACCTGGATGACTTTAAATTTTCTGTTTTTACATTCTGACATGACATAAATTGTCATCTTTGGAACAGGGGCGTAGCTATGGATGGGCCTAAACCCAGCCAGGCCCATTTTGTATCAGGGCTCACCCAATAAAGTGGCTTTCCTTTTAATAATTTTTAGGGTGTCTCTTAAAGTCATCATAAAAATCATCATAAAATAAAATAAAATGTAGCAGAATAAAATTGAATTTATGCTTGTCCCAAACATGAAAACAGCTAGCTTCATGTTCTAGTTCTCAGTAAACCGAAGGCACAGAGAGAAATTTGCCTAAGAGCCGTGGGACTGGATTAAGCCAGATGTTGGAAACATCACATTTATTGAGAAACTGTCAGCATGTGAAGGTGGTGTTAACTTTAATGAACCAAAGGTTTTGTACACAGTTCAATCTCAGTAGTCACACCTAGGCCTGATTATTGCCACACATGTAGAACGATGGGATAGCCTAAGTAGAACCTGTATGACAACATGAAGTAGGTCCAACACTATTACCATCATGGGAGAAGAAGTGGAGGTGGTGAAGGAGTGTAAATACATTGGTGTTCACCTGGCCAACAAACTCAACTGGAGTCGCAACTGTGAAGCTTTCTACAAGAGGGGACAGAGCAGACTATATTTCTTGAGGAAGCTTAGGTCCTTCAGATGCGGGCTACAATAGCAACAGACCATTCCACGACCTGAAGAAATCTAAGAACAGATGAGAAACAAAGTCACGGGCATCTAACAGTCTGGAAAGTTTTACAAAGCCATTTTTAAGGCTTTGGGAATCCAAAGAACGACAGTGAGAACTATTATCCACACATTGAGAAAACATGGTGAACTCTTTTTGTTATAAAAATATTATTCTGAAGTCACTATGGCCTCACGCCACTCGGACATAGGAGGCTTGGAGACATGATGGCTGTGTATGAGATCCACTGTTTGCTGATTGCAAGCCCAAATGCTGTAGCTGCTGTGCGGGATACTGATTGTCTATGATTGACTGTCTTTGTTTTGTCTCATGCCAAGGCCACTGGGTAGTATTATGGAGAGCCGAAAGCGAGACAGGGCAGAGACAGGGCAGACGCAGACTGCAGCGGGACCGTGGGGTGCGATTGCTTTCCATCTATGTGAAGCCTCTTGTAGCTTCGGTATCTTTCAGCTTGGACCACAAAATTGCTACAAGAGAAAAATGGCGAATTTGCAAAATTGGTAAGCCATAAAGGCTGAAACAAACCAAACTATGCAATTCGACAGACAGATCCATACAGATAGTTTTTCCTGACCTACTGGCAGCGTAGTGGACCCCTCTACGGATCACCGGACTCGGGAGAGTATAAACGCAAGAGTATGTACCCCAAATTCCAGAAATTCCGGCAGTATAAACAAATGGGGTAGTAAATGTAAAGCTGCAGTTCCTGTTCGAACAAGCTCTAAAGAGATTGCTGCTTCACTTTCTTATCGATTTCCTGTACTTCTGAGCTCCTACCATGGGTAAGTAGACTGTTTATTGAAATACCTGTGCAAATTCTCAGTTATGCGGGTCATCACAAAGGCAAACAGGCTTAATTCGGAGGAAACTTTTGCTTCTGAAAAGGATTCGACACCTATCCAGGAGACAGATGATTTACATGACATGCGCCCACTCAGAAACTAAACTTACTTTCTATCTCGTCATTAGAGTTAGTTTTCATACCAGCTTTGGGAGGGTCCAGGATCTCTGAATTTTCCGTCTTCAAGGGCCATGACAACATATTTAATTTTTCTGAGGTTTTGGGGGTATAATATGATCTGTTGTGCACTGATGAGGATGTGTGAATGTCGAAAGTGAATACCTGCTCAGGGGCGGTAAGTTTTGTTGTTTTGCTCAAAAACGGTCAGATCAGAAAATGGGTTATCTTTCTACGTACATCGTCTTCCTACATAATTCATATTCTCCAATCAGAGCACACCATCAAGCACACAGCCTGCCTTCAACCTCAAACTAACTTCACAGTGGTTACTAAAAAGAGCTTATATGTCCGAGGGTGAAAAAAATGCATGTACGTTCCACTCACTCCCGAAAGACAAGAGAATCAGAGAAGAGTTGCTGAAGTTCAGTCATGGGGACTTTACTGGAAGACTGTTTCCTGTGGGGGAATTCAAGTAGGTTACAGAAGTACCAACATAGAAGTTGGTGACCACAGCGTTGTCATTACCCGTAAGTTTATTTCATTTTTAAAATGCTGTCAAATGTAAGGAAGGTATGTTTGTAACTGAAAAATACGGTTGTGCTTTTTTTTTTAAGAAAACAAATCTTCGGAACAGGGTCTAGCTTGTCTCTGTACAGTCAATTGCATTTATCTTTTGTACAGTGCATTTTAACTTGATCTATTATACTTGATTTATTGGACTGTTTCTCTTCAGCATCCTGCATTGTTTATATAGGCATCAGGCAAGCCTTAACTTCGCATCCAAGTTGACCCATAAAAATGCTTGTACTTGCTACACACAAACCAATAGAAATGCTGTTGCTAATGCCCACACAGACCAATAGAAATGTGTCTTCGCTCCACACTTCAGAGGAAGCTCTCTATACGGATCCATACGGATCGAATGATTTGGTGTGTTTCAGCTTTTAGTCCCATGACCTTGTTTAGAAGCTCTGCAGCAAATACTGTGATGTAATTGTTCAGAAAACATAATAGAGGACAGAGAAAACTGAATATGAAAAAAATATGACCCAAATAGAATATAAAGATATAAAGAGACAGTACCTGGACAGACTACCTTCAACTTTTCTGAACTTTTTGAACATGCAATAATCTGTATTGAAAATGGTACAAGTACCTCTCTTTCCTTTGCCTCTTCTCTGTTGAATGTGAAGCACTGACTCATCTGCAAAAAAGAAATAGAGCTGAAGGCACAAAAAACAATTAACCACAGATGAAAGAACAAGATTAACAAAAAAAAAGATGGGAAATGACAACAGAATTTAACCAGTGGCTCCAATATCCCTTGAGCTTTAAATATTATTTTTAACTGGTCATGTGTTGCATATTTGCATTGAAAGGTATTGTTTTTCTCCTTTTGTTTCACTGAAAGATAATTATGCTCCACTGATTGGTTATGTAATTAGCTGCTATCTTTCCCCTATTTAACCTGAACATTGAATTTTTATCTGAATATGCCATATAGTCGATAATTGCACATTATTTTCGTTTTTGCCTTTCTTATAATATCATTCTGTATTGCTTTAGAAGTTAACTTTAAATAATCTTGTTAGTCATACTAATCTACTGTATAATTCTGTCTATGTGTTTTTGCCACTGTCGTGTCTGAATTTCCTCATTCTGGGACAATAAAGGTAATCTTAAATCCTATCTTATTATTTTCTTCCAGGTCTTGGTTTACAAACTAGGCTTACTTTGTTTAATTTCACAATTATGAAGGAGAGCAAACAAAATTGGTATATGGCTTGTACTTGTATAGCCCTTTTTCAAGTCCGACGACCCAAAATCGCGTTACACTAAAGCCATTCACCCATTCAAACACGTTCACACCTTAGCTATGTTTGTAGCCACAGCTGCCCTGAGGCAGACTGACAGAAGCGAGGCTGCCGTACACCGGCGCTAACGGACCCTCTGACCACAGCCAGCAGGCAATGCGAGTGAAGTGTCTTGCCTGAGTACACAATGACCAGTAACCCGGCAGTTACAGGATGACCTCAAGGGTGGTGGAAGAGTTAGGGAAATAATTTATGTGGCTCCTCAAAGCTCCATTCTTGGGCCCATTTCTACACAATAATTCTCCCTCTAGCTCAGGTTATATTCAACTCAGAAATACTTTATTAATCCCAAAGGAAGATTAAATGTTGTTGTAACTCATCAGGATTTCTTCAGCGAGTTAGATGCTGATGGCTGTGGGCAGGAAGCATCTCCTGCAGTGGTCTGTCTTACAGCTGATCTGGAGAAGTCTCTGACTGAAGACACTGTTGTTTTACAACAGTCTGATTAAGAAGATGCTCAGGGTGGTCTGTAATGTTCTTCATTCTAGAATTCTTCTTTGTAAAATCCTCTCTGGAGGCATTGCTCCAATACCAAAGAAAACTCACCCATCAGCCCTCAGTGTCTATAGACCTATTGCCCTGACATCTCACATCACGAAGGTCCAGGTGAGACTCCTGTTGGCCCACCTGAGTAAGCAAACAAGCAGCTATCCGGACCCCCTGAAATTTGCTTATCACCATGGAGTTGGAGTTGAAGATATCATACATCTGCTTCAACAAACCCACTGTCATTTAGACAAGGCAGACAGGACTGTGGAGATTAAGTTCTTTGATTTCTCCAGTGCAGATAACACAATTTGATGTGTGATTTGCTCTGTCAGAAACCCCATGAGCCTCAGGTGGAGGCCTTAACGATCACCTGGATCAGAGACTACTTGACAAACAGACCACAGTTTGAGAGATTGAAGGGTTGTATGTCTAACCAGGTAGTCAGCACCACAGGAGCACCAAAAGGGACTGTACTCTCACCATTTCTTTTCACTCTTTACACCTCAGACTTCCAGTACAAGACAGATTCTTGTCATCTGTAAAAATACTCAGATGACTCTGTAGTCATTGGGTGTATCAGCGATGTACAGGAAGCTGAGTACAGGGAGCGGTACTCAGCTATCTTCCACCCCTTTGGTGTGGAAGATATCATCTCATTCTCAGTGTGAATAAAACAAGGGAGATGGTTGTAGATTTCAGGAGAAACAGGAATAGGTCCAACACTATCACCATCCTGGCAGAAGAAGTGAAGGTGGCTGTAGGGAGTATAAATACCTCAGTGTTAACCTGGACAACAGATAGGACTGGAGACGCAAATGTCAAACTGTCTACAAGAAGGTACAGAGCAGGCTGTATTTCTTGCGGAAGCGTAGGTCTTTCAGTGTTTGCGACAAAATGCTGCTTATGTTCTATAAGTCTCTTGTGGAGAGGGTGATCTCCTCTGCCATCATCTGTTGGGCTAGCAGCATCAGAGCAATTGACTTAAAGAAGCTCAACAAGCTAATAAACTAGGCTGGCTGTTCTGGAGACTCCTCTGGAACCTATGGAAATGATTTCACTAAGAATTCTCCATAAAATGAAGAACGTTATGGACATCTCTGAGCATCCTCTTCATCAGACTGTTTTACAACACCAGTGTCTTCAGTCAGAGGTTTCTCCAGAACTGCTGTAACACAGTCTGCTCCAGGAGATCCTGGTGGAATGTAAGCGGTTGCCAAAGTAACACTGGTGAAGTCTCTGGGTAAAAAATATGGACATAAACTTACTGCTAACAGTTCAATATCCAGGCTGCAGGGACAAAACTTCACAGAGATATGTCCTGGATGACACCATGGCTCCATCTGAATACTCTTAATAATAGGTCCTAGCTCCTGTTCCTTGACCTTTCACAGGGTCAACAGTAAGAACACTATCATGGTGAGGAAAGGAGCTTCGGACTGCTGTGCCCATTTCAGACAGCTTTTAACTCCAACATCATTACGTGACGGAAATGCACATGGATGATGTGAGTAAAATCCGGGCCTACAGCCTTCCGAAGATTAACTACAAAGTGTGCGATCTCTTCTTTCCGGACATTTTTGTTGTTTTCCATGAGGGGGATGTGCTTGTGCGTCATGTCACACAAAGAATTTTGGGATATCTAAAGTGTTCTTAGCACCGGTGAGTGACGTTGCGGGGTTCCTAGGCAAAACTAGCCATGGGAAGGAGCATGCAGGCTACTCTTCCTACCTCCTTCCTTACTGATTGCACTATTCGGACATCACATATCATGGCGACCGCTAACGCACTTCTGCTTTGGCTAAAGAGTCTTTGCTCTATACGGGTATTTGAATTGAGTCCATCTCTTGTTAACAAGCACTGCTAATCCACTCTTCTGTAAAAATCTGTCTACTCATATGGTCAACAAAGCCTGGAAGAGAGACGCTGGAGTCGCGCAAATCATCCTGCAGCAATGTTTCAGTGAAAAACATGGAACTACATTCCGGTAATTCTGGCTGTGTCCTTGTTGAAAGCTTGAATTTCATCGAAGTGTTTCCAAAAGATCTCTTTTTGTCTACAATAACCGATGGAAACAATAGCTTGAATTTCCTCCTTCTCTCATTACTCCTGCTCTGCATCATCTGTGCCTCCTTTTCAACTTATCTGGGATTTGAGGATGTAGTTGAAGTATTATTTCAGCTTTTGAGATGCTAATCAGCTGCATCCGGTTGTAAAACAAACAAACAAAAAAAACAACTGGTTGATATGGTTTTATATCACAACAAATTTCCAAAAAAATAAAAGGATATCGGCAAAAATACTTCCAGCTGCAGAGCATCCAACACCAGAGGTGAAAGAAGTAGAATGGGAGGCAGATCCTTTAGTTATCAGGCTCCTCTCCTGTGGAACCAACTCCCAGTTTTGGTCCGTGAGGCAGACACCCTGTCTACTTTTAAGACTAATCTTAAAACCTTCCTTTTTGACAAAGCTTATAACTAGAGTGGTTCATGTTACTCTGAGCTACCTATATAGGCTTAGGCTACTGGAGGACATCAGGATCTAATTTTCTCACTCTATAGAGTTCTACTGTTCTTCAATTATGCATTACGTGTTGTCATTTCTGCTTTAACTTTGTGTACTCTCTCTTTTATCTTCACCTGGTCTGGCGTTCTGTTAACTGTGACATCATCCAGAGAAGACGGCTCACCCGCTATTACCATCTAATGTAGAACAGATTACTGGATCAATGTGTGCTTCTGTGCTTTTTTGTCTCTCTTTTTGTGTCTCTGCTCTGTCTTCTGTAACCCCCAGTCAGTCGAGGCAGATGACCGTTCATACTGAGCCTGGTTCTGCCGGAAGTTTTCCTTCCCGTTAATGGGGAGTTTTTCTTTCCGCTGTCGCTTCATGCTTGCTCAGTATGAGGGATTGCTGCAAAGCCATGGACAATGCAGACGACTCTCCCTGTAGCTCAACGCTTCCCCAGGAGTGAATGCTGCTTGTCGGGACTTTGATGCAATCAACTGGTTTCCTTATATAGGAACATTTTTGACCAATCTGTATAATCTGACCCAATCTGTATAATATGATTGAACTTGACTTTGTAAAGTTCCTTGAGATGACATGTTTCATGAATTGGCGCTATATAAATAAAATTGAATTGAATTGAATTGAAAATCATCCCAATAAAAGCAACTTTGATCCACAAAAGGAAGAATTTAAGCTCTTTAAAAGAATATATCAGAATAAAAACAATAGAGCCACTCTGACATACAGCCACCTTGAGCAGCACAATTCTAGAATCTTAATAACATCCAATCTAATACAGAATAACATCCTGTCTATCGATACTGGTGTGGATGAACTACATCTTTATGACTCTGAAAGCACATTTTATTAACTTTTATTTTATCAGATCTTGGACATCAATTTTATTTTACACATAATATGTATTTAATGCATTTGTTTTCTCTGATATTAATGTAATATTTTAAAAGTTTTTCTTTGTACTGAAGTGCTGTAAATTGCCTTCGATCATTAGGTCCATCAGACAATGCAACCTGGAGGAAACAGAGGAAAACTGAACCTAAAGAAAGTATAAAACAGATGATTCAACTAATTTGGCAGAGTTCTGTTTACGTTTAAGTCCCTCAAACTTAAGAGCTCCTTATTGGAGTTGGATTTGGCTTGGCTGTGCAACTCTATTTATGTAACTGAGAGTCTAATCCAATTGCTGTCAAGATCAACTCCCACGCACGCTCTGGTTTATAGAACCAAACCAAATAGCTCTCCCAGGTTGATCAGCAGAACAAATCACATTTAGTACAACAAGTAAAGTATACGTTTAACCATTTAGCCCAGAGCAACTAGTATTCTGGTTATGTGTGAATTAGTATGAGTGACTGTGCACATGTATGGTTGATTATCCTGTTTAAAATGCAGGCAGATCCAAGAAGCTGCTCAACAGACAATTTAATTTTCTACAACATATGAAGACTTGTCTTATATGCTGCACAATTGTTAGTACTGCTGTCTTGCAACAAGAAGGTCCTGGATATGAACGGCAGCATAGTTTCTTTTTGCATGAAGTTTGCATGTTCTCTTCAAGCATGCATGGATTCTCCAGGTACTCAGGTTCACCCCACATTTACAACATGCTTAAAGGGGAATTGGCCACTGCAATTCCCCTTCAGTGTTAGTTTGTGTGTGCATGATTGCGTGTCCTCTATGTCTGCTGAGACTGGTGACTGAAGACTGGTGACCTGTCTGGAGTGTACCCCACCTCTCGCCCATTGACCACTGAAGAGAGAGGGAGCAGCTCATCCCCCTCCGACCCTGAATGGATAGCTCGGAATGGAAAACCGAGACATTAAAGAGACGTTTAGAGAAATCTTTCAAAACATTATTAAAATTATTTTGAAAAGCAACCCTCTCAGTTTTAAAATAAGCACTTTGGCTTACACTTTTATTCTCTTGTTCACATATGGAAATATTTCACAAATTGAATCAAGGACTGCTATGAAATGAATACTTTCTCACATGTCTGCAGAACTACACCAGCAATTACACTTTGGATAAAATCAGGTCACATTTTGATTTGCAACGAACAATCAGATCTACTGAGAGGCTCATCAGGGTCAGGAAAAGGGCAGACCCCACACATCTAGGACACAAACTGTTTGGACGTTTACCCTCAGTTCAGCGCTATTTTCAAAAACTAGCCGCCACAGAAACAGTTTCTCCCCACAGGCTGTCCTGATGAACACAATGAACACCTTACACCCTCAGAAGTCAGTTACACTGACAACATAAGTATATTTACACTATCACAAACAGGCAAACTCCCTTTTTCTTTACATATTACAACAAAAACAACACTATCTATATTTATACCTAATATCTGTACCCTGTCAGAGCTGTAACCAAAGTCAAATTCCTTGATTGCACACACAATCATGACCAAATAAAGCTCATCCAACTCTAATACCAAACATGTAATCAGAATTAGGAATAAATTATATTATCCATTTATGAAATCGTGTATTTAAAAGTGAACTTTAAAATTTGTAAGCAGATTTTTTTCTTCTTCAAACTTAGAAGTATGTCACCAATAAATTGGACAATGCAAACACACATGTTAATTTAAAAGAAATGTTTCACATATTTACAAGAAACTACATGAGCATAATCTGATCTGCTTGACATTTGTTCTTTATAGGTTGAAGCTGAAATAATTTAAATTATAATTGCCTCATCACACAACATTTTAGAATTAAGTTAAGCATCCAGAAGGAAAAGTCAGATTTCAATTTAATTTGGTTCACATGTAGGGATCCATCAGATTGCAAGGATCTGAAATGTCTAAAACAAGCAGCAGAGATCATAGCCAAAAAGAACTTCATAACGGGAACCCAAACATTTGAGATTTAAAGAGTACGCCAGGCAACTGCATGATACAACCTCTAAGCATTATGCAAACCCAAAAGGCAATCCCTCATCAAACTTCATCAAGTGAGGCAATTTCCATGGACGATAAGGGAATTGCTGATATTTCCCTTAATATTTCCTAGTGCCCATGCTCAAATCGTTTTCTAGATCTGGCGCATGTCAAAATTGACCAGTCATGCCGCGGCTTAACTTCTTTTTCCCTAGAGTGTACTTCATGTCAGCTAAACACAGGGGTTTTCACTTCCAGGTACAGCTCCATCTCTTTATGCATCTCCAACTTTTATTAGTGCTCACAAACAACAACTGTGATGCAGTGTTTGGGGCAGGGATCACATCCCATATGGGGCCAAGCCCACAGAGAATGAGAAGAAAGGACCCCTGTGCAAACTGGTTCTGGAATCTTGTCCATAATTTTTTCAGTGAAAAATAGCTGATCAGAAACAAAGTTGTGTTGGGTTTCTAAAGAGTTGACTTTGTGCTCTGTGGTACATGTCAGACTGGATTTTGCAAGTCTTTCCTCGGCTGGTCAGAATGGCCATTAGTGCAACTTTTAAAACTAGCTCGGAGTTGGGACAGGTAAGGGAATTACTGACAAAATGCTCCAAACAAAACAAGCTGGAGTGTACTAAAACCATCACCATCCCAATTTATGGGAGGGAACTGGCAGAGAAGCTCCTTGCCTGCCATACTGTTGGGTGATGATCTGCTGCCAGATGTAGTGTATTTACCTCTGTATTGAAGCTCTGTAACACCGCCAGGGCCCTGTCTTGCTCTCCCGTCTCCATTTGCTCTATAACAACGCGTAAATCCATGCCGGTGCTGTGTCCCGATGTCGCCGTCGGAGACAGATGCAGTCTGGCTCGGTCTGTCAGGCTGAGCGTTCTAATACACCCTACAGGCTGTCAGCGCTGACCAATGACAGCGAACATGATGTCTGGATCCCTGCATCCACCAGAGCCGGGCGGAGGCGATTAGAAGGAATAGGATTAGCCAAAGTCAAGTGTTGCGTTTAAGGTCACTGGGAAAGACGGGGAAAAACACTTTCCTGATGATCCATTGTAACTGTAAAGATTTGGTGATTACATTTGTTCATGCGTTATATTGGTCTTAAAATACATTCACTTCTTATATGGTTCACGAAAACGTAAACAATTTTCTAAATAAGACATATTTTGAACTACAAATACAACCGAAATATGAAATATCAGGTGAATGCAACTGGTTACATTGCTGCATGTTTAAATGCATCTTTCTTAGCCCATGGTTTCTTGTAAATTACTTGCAGGCTTCTACCTTTTCTTTTGAATTTTCACATTCGGAATTCAGTTTAGGACCAGTCAACAATGTACATATTCAGATCTCCGTTGATTGATTTATAATGTCTGCAGAATGTTATGCATTATATTATGGATACGTTATAAATAAGTTAAAGGACATTAAACGAAGTAGTTTTTATATTCCTAAATGCACGATTGGGTGATTCGATGAAGATTTACTGTACTGTTGTACAAACAAGTCTATAGTCGGAGTCATCATTTGGATTAACTCACTTTTCCTTATAATGATCATCAGCATAAAACACACTTCATATTTATTAATTTACTTCTGTTCATTCGTTTCTTCTGCTGTTCACAAACTGGCGAAACAGTAGCTTACAAACCAATTTTCATGGCCATCGAACGTAAATACTGCGATAAAATGACGCCCGGAAGCAACGACATCCACGTCCAATAAAAGCCGGGGGCCTTGTTTGAGCGACAGGGCGGCGACCAATAGGGTTGCTGTGTTTGGGGACATGCTGACAGACGTTGCAGCTGTGGTGGGGGAGGGGGTCGATGAAGTTGGCAGAACCGCCATCTTGAAAAGTACAGTCCGATGATCTACCTTTTCGCGCCTGCCAGAACCAGTTGTTAACACATCATTTTTCTTTCTGGAACCTGATATTATCTCCGGATTTGTGTCGGTAAAGCACAGGGCTAATGGCGGGATAAGCTACAGGCTTGAGAGTTGCCGTTTCCAGCTGCCAGTCGGTAGGTGTACCTTCAGCTTCAGAGACGATTAGCCAGCAGCCTTCAAATAACCGGCTATCGTTGGCTGGCTAGCACAAATTATGTGTTGCAGGATTATCACCGTATGAGCTATTAGATAACGTTTTACAGCTCTAACTAATACAGATATTCCACTATATCGATATAATAGTGTTATCATGTATAGAGAATGCGCAATTAGATGAAATGATTAACTTGGAAGTCCCATAGCTTACTGATATCGGCTAACTGGACATTCTTCCTCCAGCTTATTGAGCGGTTAGCATACTGTACTCGGATTCATTAGCCTGTTAGCGGAGCCGGTGTTGCTGTTCATGGACCGATGGGGGTTCTTCTCGGTCTCTGGTGATGTATGTTTGGCATCGGAAATGCCCTTTGAATCTGCACACACGTCTCCAACCTTAGCCAACTCCAGCCGTGTTATGCAGCTCTTCCTGCCCTGTCGGCTGGGTTAGCGGCACCGGAGCGTCTTCGCGTGTGACTGAGGCGGCTTGCTTGC
The DNA here is from genome assembly GCA_037039145.1 of Fundulus diaphanus. Taxonomy (NCBI): domain Eukaryota; kingdom Metazoa; phylum Chordata; class Actinopteri; order Cyprinodontiformes; family Fundulidae; genus Fundulus; species Fundulus diaphanus. The sequence continues at coordinate 50,058,985 of CM073134.1, forward strand.
ACAGATCAGCCTCATCACCCGGCTGGCTGTTGTTTTCTCCGGGCTGGAAAGGGACACGATCCGTTCAGGTGCAGCTCAATAATTGCTCAGGCACTTCATAACGCCATTACGAGCAGTGTGTTTATAAGGTTCTGTTCGGTGACCTGGTAGAATCTTTTAACCCTGATTCCAACGTTGACGGGTCGGATCCAACATAGTGTGCAGTGTGATCCGGCACAAATGTGAACTTGTATATTGAACTTGTCCTGCTGTGGGGTGTTCTGGTGCTTTGTTTACTGCTCGTTCTGGGCTCGGTAACCTGGCATGGTTTAGAGATGAAGGAGGATGTATTGATTTTAAAGATGCTTGAATTCCCTTCAGTTGAAAGGCTGGATAAGTATCCTTGAATATTCAGGATTTGCAGATGTATGGTGAAATAAATCCTTATATGATCAATTTCCTTGTATATGCAGCATAGACAGCAGTGGAATGTTTCTTTCAAACCATAAATTAGTCAACTGACTCTTTCTGTATATCTTCTTTCACAGGTGTGCTCTGAAGAGTTTTATGTTTGCTTTTGGTTGGCCCGGCCAACACCTCTGTCTTTCTGCCTGTCCATCTGGCTCTCCTGGAATGGGCCACAACTTCCAAAGACTTGGAAAAATCTCTATTTAACCTGAGCTCCACAGTCTGGACTCTGATCTATTTACAGGTAGGCAGAAGCGTTTACCGTTGGGTGATCTCTGTGTTGCTTCAAACCTGTTAAGCCCAGAGAGTTTCAGAAGCAATTTCCACACAACTGAAACTAATCATGACTAGCTCCATAATTGTCAAGTCTAAATGCATCCTTTGGGTACCAGTGTAGTGTAGTAGTGTAAGACATAAAATAACATTTTTCCAGTGGAACTGCTATACAGCCTGATTCATTTGTGATTAAACAAATGGGGGGGGGGGGATCACTTTTTTTTAACCTTACCTTAAGTGTGAACAACACTATGGGAGTACTTTTGAGAACCTAGGGGACACCTCAGATTGTATTTATCAACATCTTGACTATACCTGCAAATATGAACTGCATCAGTTGTAGCATATTTGTTCCACAAAGGTTCTAGTGGACCATTGTGCCAGGCGCACCTGTCATTTTGGCACAATTTTGCCAAATGTGTTTTTTCACCTCATAAACTGGGATCTGATGAAACAAAAGTGCGGATTTCCATTGTAGGACTCCTTCCTCATGTGGCAGAGCCTTTGGTCGTGACATTTACGCTGCATATCATCAACTGTGTCTGGAGCAGTTCATAGAGCGGACTGTGCATAAGGCATGGAGCTTCTAAAAGTGACTTTAGAACCTCCGTTACGCACTGGCATTGCGTCTCCTGACAACGTCAGAAAAAGACATGCGATAGGTTGTTGGAAATGTATGATTCTCTGGTTTCCATGGATACCAGCCTTGAGGGCCGGAGCAAGAAGAAGCGTTTTTCTGGAAGAGTCCGCCATATTTGATAGACTAGGGCTGGGCGATATAGAAAAAAAGCTTATCGATAAAAAAAAATGCATATTGATCGATATCGATAATTATTGAAAATATTTAAAACCATATTTTATGTGCAGCTCTGCCTGGACATTTTATGATATTGCTAAATGATTTGATTTAAATAAAGAACACAAACACAGAATTCCAATTAAATCTTTATTTAACCAACTTTTTTAACCATAACAGCATTTTTTTAAGAAAAATAACTTAAGAGACCTGAGTTATGTTATTAAATAAAGACTTTATTATTAAATAAAGACCTAAATAAATATACCAAATAAATAAATAAATAAAATAGCCTATTTAGGTGGGAATAGTACGCTAGTTACTTCTCAGGTTTCATAATTGAGAGGCTGACCAGGTCTGAGGTTGTGGCGTGTAAGGACACAGGCTGCAGCTCATTTTGCACTGATTCACGGCACTCGTTGTACAATTTAGGGAGCGCTGTTAGAGAAAAACTTGCGTCCCGGAACTTTATATCACGGACTTTATAACTCGCGGAGTGGCGAGTAGTTGTTTGAAGCCAGGTTTTTTAACTGCAGACAACAGCAGCATGTCCGCGGTGTCGCGCGGAGCTGCACAGTTCGCGCAGCAGCGCGTGCGGAGTGAGCGGCTTACGTGATGAAACAAGTTTGTTGCGTTACCAGACTTTGTTTTTACCGGTTCCTTGCAAGTTTTACAAATCACTGGTTTATTTCTGTCAGGCTGGCGAACTAGTAAAACCCCGTTTTGGGACAGTTGCCTCCACCGCTCCTTGCTGCGACATATTCACTTGCTCTGTGTTGTGGTTTGAGAGGGCGGCGCTTTGTGACGACGTGCCTGGGTCCGCGATTACGATTGGTCGAGAGGAAGTAGTGAACTAATATGATAGGCCGGAAGGAAGGAAGGAAAACTGTTTCTATCGAACTATTATCGACCCTATTTTTTCCTATCGCGCCACACGTCTATCGATCGATATATATATTGTTATTGAAGTATCGTCCAGCCCTATGATAGACCTTTAAATTCCATCTGCTGTCTGTAGAAAATCTACGGTTCTATAGCTGTCCCCACAGTCCCTGCTGTAAAACCGATAATATTTGTGAAAAGTCATTTCAGCGACTTGTTTTAGAAGCATTACAACCTCCTTCTGCGAGGGATTTAGGAAAAATTGACCATGTTTGAAGTAATAGTGTCGCCTTCTCATCCTGATACCAGATCGGTCGGGCTCTTATTAGGAATGCAAAAGCACCAGCCAGAATTTTGTGGCCATCTTATTTATTTAATAATAATAATTATTAATTATTATTATTATTATTAGGGCTGGACGATATAGAAAAAAGCATATTGCTAAAATAGAATTGACATTGATTGATATTGATAATTATCAAAAAATTGAAAACATCAGTTTCAAGTACAGCTGTGGCCATTTTATGCTGTTGCTTAGCGATCTATTTTTAGATAGAGAAAACACAATCACTGAATTCAAACTTTATTTAATCACCTTTTTACCCAAACTTTAAAAAAGAAAAAAACAATGTGTACTCTCTGAACTCTTTGAAGGGGGCGGAGCTTGGTGACGGAATGTTCCTGGGTCAGGTTTGTGATTGGTTGGGAGGATGTAATGACTGTAGTATCAACATGATAGGCTAGAATGCAAAAGGAAGGAAGCTTTTTTTCTATCGCACCACACAATCAATATATGTTGTTATTGAATTATCATGCGGCCCTAATAATAATTAATAATAATGCCTTTTATTTGTGCCCTACTTTAAATGTTCAGAGGAAATGTCAGAGCTGCAAAACAACAGAGTAGTATACAGTAACTTATTTTAGAGCATTGATATGGCGATAGCAGTTTTAGCAGATTCTGATCTCCAGCGGGGTCCACCCTCCACTGGTCACCAGTCCATCACAGGGCAACACAGACACAGAGGATGGACAAACATTTACGCACATGCTCACACCTAAGGGCAGATTAAAATGGCCAATCACCTAGCAGTGTTTTTGCAGTGATGGAGTACCCTGATTGAACCAACCTACCTAAGGGGAGACGATGCAAACACCATGCAGAAAGATGCCTGGCTGGGATTCAAACCCAGGACCTTGTTGCTGTAAAGAAGCAGTGCTAATAAGTGCTTTCTACGACATGTCAGCCATGGCTTAGAGTTGTCTGTTAAACTCCCCTGATCCTGGAAATGTTTGACCCTCAAGTCCTCGTCTTGCAGTAACAGCGTCCACATGCCATGATGTGCTGTTGTTACGATGGGACCTGGTGTCTCACTGTGGTCCCTACACTAGTAAAAGTGCTGAGGTTTATTCATTATCAGTTTATTGCTCGCTGTGGGGTGGTGTAGTCACGCTGATATCTAATTTCTTGTGGGGTTTCACATAGTTTTAGTGAAAAGTTGGAAGACAGCAGGGGGCCCAGCCCAGAGTTTCAGATTATTCTTCTATTCATTAGTTTGTACATGTGGCAGTCAAAGCTTCAGCATAACAAAACTAAGCCTGTTAGAGCATCCTGACTCTGCAGAGTTTGGGAGAATCAGGGAGGCCGTTAGCATTTTATGCAAGGAAAATCTGCTGAAAGACATTTCTAATCTGTAGTCAGTTTGCAAAGTGTTTTCTTTAGTGCGTGCCAGAATAAGTCAGCTGGCCTGAGGTCTTTGCTGACCCACATGTCCTCATTTTCCTGTTTTTAGATCCACCATGTTTTGGAAATTTGATCTCCACACCACATCCCACATTGACACACTCCTGGAGAAGGAGGACGTGACCCTGACAGAGGTGATGGACGAGGATGACGTCCTACAGGAGTGCAAGGCTCAGAACCACAAGCTGGTTGACTTCCTACTGAGACCACAATGCATGGAGGACCTGGTCACCTTCATCACGCAGGAGCCTAGTGCTGATGTCGAGGAAAAGGTTAAATACAAGTAAGAACACCTCCTAAAAATAGGTCCGATGTGTCTGGAAAAACGGAACGGGGATGATGTTTTAGAATCTGAGACAAACGCTGAAAAGTTAAAACTGGAAAGAGATTTTTATTTTATCGCAAGTTCAAACAATGAATTAATTTGTCAGTCAAGATTGTAGGGGGGCTTTTACAGGAGTTTAATGGGGTCAGGATGAATCGATAAGTAAAGAAAACCTTGTCTGAAGTCTAAAGGGCCGCATTTATGTCTTACAGGTATCCCAACATATCATGTGAGCTGCTGACGTCAGATGTGGGCCAAATCAATGACAGACTGGGAGAAGATGAGAAGTTGCTGATGAAACTATATGGTTTCCTTAAGAACGACCCGCCCCTGAACCCCCTCCTAGCCAGCTTTTTCTCCAAGGTCCTGTCTATTCTTATAGGACGCAAACCTGAACAGGTAAGTCTAGGGGAATAGTCAGCGGACATGGTTACTCAGTTCATTTATTTCTATTTATATAATGCTGCTTCACAACTAGTGTCGTCACAGGCATTTTACAAGACAATCACATCCAGTTTCTAAACATATATAGTCAGTCCAGTTATATAGAGGGAATAAAATGCAGGCTATAAACCATCAAATATTGTTTAGAATTGGTCAAAGCTTCCTGTCTAAAGAGGCTCAGGTGATTGCATCGAGTCATTGCAGCAATCCCTCATAGTGAGCAAGCATGTGCTGACCGTGGACGGAACCCCCTCGTTTTTAACAGGAAGAGACCATAGACACACAGAAGCATTGATTTCTTTCTATGTTTAGGAAAAGGTAGAGTTTATTCCCCCACCCCGACAGTAGAGATTAGCTCTGAAGCTGTGAAACAACCTATTGGAGCATTAAATAGTCCGTAGTTACAGCAGTCTTCCTGTTTTCAGTGTTGGGATCGCACATTCTGTCTTTCATGCTGATGTTGTTTGTGTTTTCTGTTTTCTCAGATAGTGAATTTTTTAAGGAAGAGGGACGACTTTGTTGACCTGATGATCAAACACATCGGGACGTCCGCCATCATGGACCTGCTGCTCAGAATGCTGACATGCATTGAACCCCAGCAGCTACGGCACGACGTTCTCAATGTGGGTACCAGCATCATGCTCACTAAGCGTTGCTGAAATTCCTCTCCTCTTACACTTAGAAAATCACTCAAAAAGCTGAGGATGGTTTTAGTGCTGCATCAGAAACTATTGTGTTCTAAATAACAATGGAGCAGTTGCTGTTTGCTTTGGCCTTTACTTGAAAATCTATAAGGAGAGATCCATCTAAAGCAACCATGGAGCAGGTTAACTGCTTTTTATTTACATTATTGCTTTACTATCACACCTCTGTGACTTCATTGTGTTGAAAGTCACACTGGGGTTTAATTAGGCAAACAAATACACTAATGCACATTTACTGATGAAGGTAGAATGTATAATCACTTTCAAAAAGATAACCTTCTGTCTTTCTCTTACATATTTAAGTGCAGCCTTTCTATGGTTTGCAAAACGAATAGCAGCTTTTTAGAATCTACATCAATGTTAATGCTTTCTATGGAGCATACTGGTTACAGGTCCAGGAGGGAAATGGCTAGAGCTCAGACCTGGTTTTAGAGAAATACTAACACAGCAATATTTATACAAATGATGAGGCTACTATGTTCCTTTTTGTTTCTGGTTTATATTTGTTGCAGATCATGCGATTTTCTTATGTGTGGAATGTTTTGTATTAATAGTTTGCATCTTAAAGATATTTAGATATGGGCTCATAGCTCTTTACTCAGTTGTTAGCAGCCACAAGGTGGCACTGGAGGTCCTACTTGAGTTCTTCTGTTCTAGCCAGAACTTGCCCAGAACCAGCGGCAGAGCGAGCGCTGCTGTTCTCCACCTGCTGGTCTGATTGAGAACGGCTGTTCACCGTTACTCCGAGGAACCAGGGGGCTTGAGAACCGCAGGGACTGTGAGGACTGCTATAGAACCGTAGATTTTCTACAGACAGTCTGCATTAGCTATGTATAATTTCACATGTTCTTTACATCAAATGTAGAAGTTGTTGGTTTTTCTGCTGAAATCTGTGGTACATGGAAGGATCATATTTTGACACACGTCCTTTCTAACCAAAAGAAACATTTAAAGTAGTTTGTCTAAATATGGCAGGGGTAGGAATAATAATAATAATAAAGCTTTTTATCTGACATTTAATAAACTTAACAAAAGCTGCTGTTAGTCGTTTATGGGCTAAAAATGCTGGGAGCTCTTTGTCTTTAAACATTTATGGGTTAGTGTTTGGCCTTCGATCAGAGTGGATAAGGCAAATCTCTGGTCAGTATATTTTCTATTTAATAATAGTCTGTAATCTTAGTACTTAGGCACCAGGTCCCCTCGACCCTGCACAGATAAGTGGTATAGAACATGGATGGAGGGAGTCTTAGTTCGTTGTCTGAAGACTGTTTTTCTTATTAATGCAACATCTTGTGTGTTGCAGTGGCTGAATGAGGAGAAAGTGATTCAGAGGTTGGTTGACATGGTACAGCCCTCTCAAGATGAAGATGTGAGTGTTTCAAAACCTATGTCACATTGTTTTTGCCTAAACTCTACCCCACATTTACCAGCCTCTTTGTTTTTGACACAGAGACACTCCAATGCCTCCCAGTCTTTGTGTGAAATCATCAGATTGAGCAGAGACCAGATGTTTCAGGTCCAGGGCTGCTCAGAGCCGGATCCTCTTTTGGCTACACTGGAGAAGTAAACTCTTTGCTCTTCAATACAAACTGTTGCATTTATATTTTAGAGTGTAAATCTGGAAATATGACTTTTACGGCCGAAACCGTTCACCTCAAAAATTCTTGAGTCAGTTCCCTCGCTTCGATTCTTTATTTATTTCACGTTGTTGAACCACATAACACATTTGTGTTTCACGGGGGACACTTATTGCAGTCGCACAACATGCTTCTGTTCACATCAGCTCAGCGCCGTAGAGAGTTCTGACACTGAACTCCCCGACACCCGGTCACTATGGAGCTAAAGCAGTGACAGCAGGTAGATGATGGGTCACCTGCTTCACGGAGCCCTCAATAGTTCCAAACGTCTCAGTGCTGTCATTCAGTGTCAGCGGCTGCTGGCGGGACAGACGGCAAAAAACAACAAATTTCTCTTTTCCCCATGTAATTATCGGCCAGTAATGTGCTCTGATTACTTCACTGACTGCATTTTGTCAAAGATATTCCTGTCAGCACAGACTCATGTCCGCAAATAATGCTGGCCACACATTTTAAGTTCACAGTAAAAAATAGATTTTTCTTATTAAATTTTTGGTTATATGAATCCATTTTAGGAATTAATCAGAATCTATTCATAATTGGAAAATATTTTTTTTAACCCAGCCCTAGTGTTTATGCAATGCACCGATCAACAGAATTGACTGCAATGGTTTCTAATAATGTTTCACACGTAAAATAAACCTAAAGGAAGTAATATTACCAGTTTAAAAGTTCTCTGCATCCTAACCTGGGAATGCTAGACCTTGTCCTCCAGTACACTTTAAGATGCCCGTGGTAAAGAGCTCTGCTCCACCTCACCTTCAAGTCTACATCCTTCAACAAAACATGGGTATTAAAGCTATATTTGGTAATCCTGGTCAGAAAGACTTTTTGTTATATTAAATGAAATGGTCATTCCATCCTGAGAGTAGTCAATGCATTGTGTATTTAGAAAAAGGAAAGGGAAAAAAAGGAGATCTCTGAGGGAGCTGCAGTCCTGTAAAACTCTGACCAATCCATGCAGTTCAGTCTGCATGGCAGGGATTGGTCACAGTTTTGTTCCTGCTCTCACCCCCCTATGTCCCTCACAATCTGGGGTTATCACCTTAACTGATGGTTGTCCCACATGCCAATCATTCTGACACGGTTACGTAACACCATTGTGCCTTGTTAGTTTCCGCTTGCTTTTAGTGTTTATGTATCCGGCTAGCTTAGCCGTTAGCTTCGGTGTTAGCCGTTCATTGTAGCTCTGTCACAAAAACCAAACCACGTACAATTTTCTGAGAAGAGGAGGAAGGCCTCAGTAGAAAGAAATAAGACCAGAGTGGAACAAGTAAGACAGTCTTGTGCATGCTCAGTTATTCAAAAAGGGACTTGGGCATTTCTCACCTACGTTTCCGCAAAAATCGCTGACTCTACCTTTTTAATGTTTTCAGGCCTTATTTGTGCTGTTTCTACCAAGTTTGAGTCTTCTCTCACATCTTCATTTTGATCCCTGTCTTTCTCAGGCAAGAAACGGTGGAGCAGCTGCTCTCGAATATTTTTGAGAAGGACAAAAATGAGTCTGCTATAGTCAGTGTCATCCAGATCCTGCTCACGTTGTTTGAGACCAGGAGACCAGCGTATGTTTGCTTTCTTAATCGACTTTCTGCATGTGATGATTGTGTTTGAGCCAGTTGGATAAATTCTGGTGCTGTTCATTGTAGGTTCGAGGGTCATATGGAATGTCCTCCTGGGATGTCTCACCCTTCATTCTCAGTCAACCACAGCATCCTTGAGGCAGTGAGACCCCGGATCAAAGACTTTCACCAGCTTCTGCTTGAACCCCCAAAGGTAAAAGGCTCCAACCAACACATGTTTGCTTGCAGAATCTGGTAGCTCTTTTCACTCCAGGTATTAACCAATCACAGCTCGTGTTGTCATCCCAAGTAACATTGAGTGTTGTATGCCGATTGCCGTTTTCTCTCCACCATTAGAAGAATGTTCTGAAGACAACGTGGGGGGTGCTGGACCCACCAGTGGGCAACACGAGGCTCAATGTAGTCAGACTGGTTGCAAGTCTGCTGCAGTGCAACACTCACAGCATCAATGCAGAGCTCATAAACCTCAATACCCTGGGAGTCATACTAGTGAGTATTGAGCTTTTATACCATCCTGTTAATCCGTCGTCGATTCATCCGTCCATTTTGTTATCTGCAGTAAACTGAGCCTCGCATCACTTCTGCACCAGCCCATGATATGAACCGCTGCTCATCTGGTTATTTAATTTTTTCTTCTTTTTAACAGGATATGTATTTCAAATACATTTGGAACAACTTCCTTCATATTCAGGTGGAAATCTGCACAGCAATGATTCTGGCAATGCCCCCAGCTCCCCCAGACGGCCAGCTGGACGGGGAGCAGGAAGCCGTACCGGAGAGCGCCCTCATCAAACACGTAAGGCTGAGTGACTGACGGGGCCGTTCAGGGTGTTATTTATATTGACTATTGTCCCGCCTCAGATATACTCAATAAGTACATTAACCAGAGATTCAATGTTTTCAGAACTGTGCAACTTCCACCTAAATACTGGACCGGGACCGGTTCAGATTAGGTACAATTACACTTGCTACGATTAAATATGAGTGAAATAAAGTCCAAACCAACATGGTCTGGTGAAATTAAGCAAGTAGCAGGCCATATCCAAGAAGAACTGCTGAAAATTCTCCGATTGAGCTAACACTCAGGAGACTTCTATTTCATTAGAAAGTGGGACTTTGTACCAGCAGGCCTGGTTCAACACTTCTGTCCGCACTGGAGAAGTTCTGGTGCCTATCGGGGTGTGAAGACCCAGCAGCACACTCTGCCTTCGGCGCTGTTGTCATCTCTTTTTCTTGGTTTTCTCCTCACCAGCTGTTTCAAACCTGTCAGCTGATCCAAAGAATCGTTGATGCTTGGCGCTCCAACGACAAGGAACAGTAAGATGTTCTGATTAACTGCTGCTTTCCTCATAAAGCTACAGGCACCGTCTCTAATTACCACCCACTCTGGTGATCTTTGTGTGTTTTAGAGCAGAGGGAGGTCGGCGGCGAGGCTACATGGGACATCTCACCAGAATAGCCAATTCTATAGTTCATAACAGTGACAAAGGTCCTAATGGGCCGCAGATACAGGGGCTCATCTCTGGTAAGAAGTCACATTTTTCACTCACCTGTTTATCATGTCTTTAAATGAGGCTTTAAAGTCTTCACGCAGCTGAAGCTGAGCAGCGGGTTCACTGTGACGGAAATGATCTTGGAGCTAATTTATCAGAGTGAGGCCAACTCTTATTGGAGCTTCCAGCTGGCCCAGTCCTTTGTACCACTTAGGTTCTTTTTGAGTTAGTAGGAGCTGCAAAGGAGCGTCTAAAAGGAGCTCTGTGAATATCTACAGCCAAAGTTTCTACCAGTGAACCCGTTCCAGTGGTTCTAGGAACTATGAGAAGACTGTTGACACCCTGTCTACTTTTAAGACACCCTGTCTACTTTTAAGACACCCTGTCTACTTTTAAGACTAAGACTTGACAAAACTTATAGTTAGAGTGGCTTATGTTACCCTGAGCTATCGCTATAGCTATGCCGCTAGAGGCTTAGGTTGCTGGAGGACATCAGGGGTTATTTTTCTCACGCTGAGTTTTAAACTCCGCGTGAGAAAACGATTTTGGAAAATAATCTAATTGCCCTTTTTTTTTTATCTTAATATTGCGATTTAATGTGATTTTTATTTATTTTTTTCAGTTTAATTTATCGTGTCTTTTTAAACATACAAACAACAAATTAATCTGTTTCATCGCTGTGTAGATTGGGTGCTAAAAGAGCCGCTGCGTCTCAACTTGGAGCAGAAATGCAGGGTTTCCGCGGGGTTTAAAAGTCATTAAATGAAATTTTTTTAAATTAAGGCCTTAATTGGCATTAAAAGTCATTAAATGTCATTATCTGTGGCATTAAAAATGGCTTATTTTTTTCTAAAAAAATACGGTCATGAAAACAGTTTCGTCAGATATATTATATCAGATATAACTGATTCCGCGTTGTGCGCGGAACTGCTTCCGGTTTATCGTAAAGCCATATGTTTTTAATGTTCGGAAAAGGGACTCGAGAAAGAGCTAGAGAATGGGGAAAATGCTAATTTCAACAAAAGCGGATGGATAACGAGGAATTCGGGACATGGCTGCAGCCTGTCGGCGGTAAAGATGACGAAGAATTTTGCTTCGTGTCGGTCCGCGAGTCATGTGTTTGTAAAAAAAAAAAATTAAGCTTTGCACAATGGATGTCAATGCTTCACGGTCTCACATGAAGTCGGACAGTGTAGTCCAGGGTGTACGCGGGTATACAGCATATACCCACTTATTTTTCAGTCAGCATTGCCTATATCAACTTCTGGAGCGATATTTGTGTATTTTGTTTGAGCGCGCAGTGAGACACGTATTCAGCGTTTAAACATCACGCGCGCGCGCTGAAAGCTGATAAACTCTTCTCAATCCACTTTGCTCGCCTTCGGTTCCGTGTCTGCCCGTGACCTGCTGCTTCCTCGCTCAACACCAGCTGTGCGCGGCTCGCTGGATTCTGCGCTTGTGACTTCAAAAACTGTCTTCAAAAAAAAACTGTCCACCTCACCAGCCAATCACAGACAGGTTTCTTTCCATCCAATCAGAGTAGGGCTTGCAAATGCTGCATTCAGATTGATTAAATGAAAATGCTGCAGCTTTTGGCAGAAATTACTAAAAATAACGGTGGGATTGAAGAAAAAACAACAACCAATAAACAGTTTAATATTTTAGCCTAAAATATTTAGTTTAAAATAATTCCTTGAGTTACTAAGTGAGGTGTGAAAAATCTTTTTGTCTCTTTTCTTTCCAGCTTCTGGGTGATGATGCAAACGTTTCTTGTGATCATAATCATCATCATTGTCATCCTTATTTAAAGAGCACTTTAACACGAGGTAAAACAAAATAACATCTAATAAAATGACTTGAGTAAAGAATCAACAGTTTAAAACAATAACAATAATAATAAGCAGTTTAAATCCTTAAAAACAAACAGAAGTTCTTTAAACTGAACTCTAAGATAAACAGGCAACCAGTGAAGGGAAGCCAGGATGGGGTAATGTGCTTTATTTTATGTTTTTCCATTAAAAGGTGTGCAGCAGCGTTTGAACCAGCTGCAGACATTTGAGTGAGGACTGACCGATTCAGAGATAAAGAGAATTACACTAATCCATATTTCTGCCTTGAAAGAATAGGTTTTACCTTTGCTTTGTTCCTTAAATGATAAAAATGACTTAACTGAGGCCCCTTTTTGACTGTCAAGTTTAAAATCACCGTCCATTTTAAAATCGAGGGGCTAAACATTCATTGTCAGGGTGTCTAAATCAACAGGATCAACAGTTGTTTGGGTGTTTCAACTGGTATATTTGACAATTCCTCATTTGCAAAGACAAAGAGATTTGAGTTTTGATGTTCTCCTCGTCATTAACTTTATCTCTTTCTATAGATTCTCTTTCTCATTCAATTTAGGACTTTCCATATGCCTTATCATCTAAGTCTATATTGAAAAACCTACAGTAAAGTAATGAAATGTTGATTCTGGATGTAGTGTAGGAATTCCTTCAATATAAACCAAAGAAAATGTTACATTACCAGCCAGAAGCTGGATAAAATCTTTAAAAAAAGAGACAACAGTATTTTCACAGCTCATGTAGTAGCTCAAGGAAGTATTTTAATCTAAATGTTTTAGGCTAAATATTTTTGGCTAAAATGAGTAAACCCTAGTGATGGATTTTTGGGTAAACTAAATAGAGCAGTGTTACATGTCATTGTTTCTAAAACAGCATTTTTCTGAGCTGCGTCTAAAAGGGCAAACATTGAGAGTATACCCACTGCTCCAGGGACCACTACACCACTGCAGACAGACACAGATCAGCTGCAAGGGGCAGACAACAGCTAACAATGTCAAGTTACCTTTCTGTAACCAATGCAGTCACGTCCGCATTAGCTACCGCAAACAGCGCAGCAGCAGCTGGAGCAAACTTTACTGCCACTAACGTCGGGAAATCAGACGGTCTTCGAACAACATTTGGATCCAATGCAACACTGCACTGCTCTGGTGTCTGAATACAGCCATCAACAAGTACTCTATAAATATATATATATATATATATATATATATATATATATATATATATATATAGGTACTTGTTGATGGCATTAAATTTATTTCTACGAGCATTAAATTAGGGTTGCTCATTCCTGTATAAACCCTGAAATGATTGCGTTCTGCCTACGATGTATTTCAACCAAAATTGCGATTTAATTTTGACTTTTCTCTGCATTAACCACAAGCAACAAAAATGGCCTCTAGATAAAGATGTTTGTAAACGAGGACTATTTAAAGCAAGAACTTTTAATGTTTGTTGATGTTTCAAGAGAACAGCTTTTAATTGATTTGGACATCAATCCTTGTTGAACATAAAGTGCAACCAACCAACAAGTCTATGTATTAAACTGATTGACCGGTACTTAATAATAATAATAATAATAATACAGGAGGTGGGAGTGAAGAGTTTGGTTTACAAGAAAGATAGAGCTGGGTGTCATCCGCATAACAGTGAAAATTGATGTTGAATTTCCTAAAGATATTGCCAAGGGGGAGAATGTAGATGATAAAGAGTAGGGGTCCTAGAACAGAGCCTTGGGGAACACCGGTGGTAACTGGAGAGGAGTTGGAACGATATGACTTAATCTGAACAAATTGAGTGCGGCCAGAAAGATAGGATTGAAACCAGGCTAGGGGAGTGTGAGTGATGCCAATTGTATAAAGTCGATGGAGTAGGGTAGAGTGTGAAACTGTGTCGAAGGCTGCACTTAGATCAAGAAGAATGAGGATGGAAATTAGACCAGAGTCAGCTGCTATTAAAAGATCATTGATTATTTTTAAGAGGGCGGTTTCAGTGCTATGACGGGGACGGAAGCCAGACTGGAACTGTTCATAAAGGTTGTTGTGAGTTAAGTGAGAATGAAGTTGAGAAGCGACTGTTTTTTCCAATATTTTTGAAATAAAAGGTAAATTTGAAATTGGCCTGAGATTATTGTAATTGTTGGGATCTAGTCCAGGTTTCTTCACAATAGGAGTGATAACAGCAGTTTTGAAAAGAGATGGAACAATTCCAGAACCAAGAGAGGAGTGAATGATGGCAGTTATGAAGGGGAGAAGAGCGTGGAGGCAGGATTTGACCAGGGCAGACGGGATAGGATCAAGTGGGCAGGTGGGAGATTTAGATTTGTTGATAAAATCAGAAATATCGGAGAGGGTTGGTAGATGAAAGCTGCAAAAAGGCTGGCAGGGTGAAGGGGTTATAGGGGAAGGGGGTGACAGGATAGGAGGCAGGCACTGGTGAATTATTTTGATTTTATCATTGAAAAACTGCATAATCGAATTGCAGGCGTCAGTTGAGCATAGGTGGGGAGGAAGAGAAGCTGGGGATTTGAAAATATTGTTAAACACCAAAAACAGAGTCCGAGAATTACTTTCGTGTGAGCAGATCAGGTTGGAGTAGTAAGTGGATTTAGTTTTAGTGATTAGTTCTTTGTATTGAGTTATCTGAGTTATATACATTTCGCTGTGAATTGTTAAACCGGTTTTCTTTTTAAGTCTTTCAAGTTGACGGCACTTAGCCTTCATGGTCCGGAGTTCGGGGGTAAACCAGGGGGCGGAGTGGGAAAAGGTGACAGTCCGGGATTTTGTTGGGGCAAGGAGGTTCAAAATATCATTTAAGCAGTTATTGTATTGAGATGTCAGTTCATCCGGTGAGGAAGAAGGATCCAGGATTAAAGTTCTTAGGATGTGTGAAGATAGAGTGTTCAAGTTAATGTTCTTAATGTTCCGGTATGAGAGGAGCCGTGGGGTCTTTGCTGTGAAGAGACGAGGGGAAATGCTGAATAAAAGGAGGAAATGATCAGATATGTGAAGATCCTCAGCTGAACAGTTAGAGGGGGTGAGACCAGAGCAACAAATTAGGTCAAGAATATGACCTTTAGAGTGTGTTGGAAAATTTGAAAACTGATCAAAACCAAAATTATCCAGACAAGATAGAAAATCTCTGGTGAGGGGAAGGTTAAAATTGTCCATGTGAATATTAAAATCCCCCACCAATATTACATTGGGTGAGAGAGAGGAGAGGAGGGTTAGAAGATCTGTTAGTTCATTTAAAAAGTCACTGTGTGGCTTGGGGGGGCGATAGACGGCCGCAACAATGGTAGGTGTAGGGCCAGAAAGTGTACAGGACAGGCATTCAAATGAGCTGTAGGAAGGCACAGTGACGGGAACCACTTTCCATTTCTCGTTGTAGAGTACCGCGAGACCGCCTCCTCGGCGCGTCACGCGGGGCTGGCAAAGGTAAACAAACCCAGGTGGAGTGGAGTCATTTAGTTGTGAGTAGTTATTAGGCTGTTGCCAAGTTTCCGTTAGAATGAGAAAGTCCAGTTCACGGTCAACAAGGATATCTTGGACGAGATGACCCTTGTTTGTAAACGAGCGGATATTGAGGAGACCGAAGTTGAGGGTGATGTTTTGGAGTTTGACTGGAGGCTTAGCCGACCTAGCTGGGCTGGCTAGCACGCTGTGGTTCACAGTCCGATGGGATTTACGTTGAGAGCGGCGAGTTGTGGACCAGTAGGATTTAACAGGTTTGGAGTCGCTGGGATGGAAGAGTCGGCGAGATCCGCGGTGTGTGTATTTCCGGCGGGGTAGGAGAGCAATATCAGGGTAGAGGTTTAAAGATGCCGGCGGAGGTTCAGTCAGAAGTGAGCGGATGCGGAGGAGCTCTGTTGCGGTGTACTGGATTAGACCAAATCCAGGACGGAGAAGAGGCAGCATGAAGATCAGGATTATTACGGTCCAGGTGAAAATCTGTGGAGGCCACATCATTTGTAGCAGCAGCTGGTCCGGAGGGTCGAAGGGCTGGATAGAGAGGCAGGTAAGATTACACTTTTGCCGAAACTTGACGAAGCATGAAGAGTATCCGTAACAAAGTTTCAGAGTAGCTCCAAGCGTTGGGTTGTGGAGGATTGTTAATTTAGTCCATGAAATTATTCACAAAAAATTGTAGAGCACAGCTGTCGGAGAGTAGCGGCGCCAGAAATCACGCCAGCGTCCACTCACGCGAGAGGACTTGGTGAGATTCCTGAAAGATTCTGGTAAAACAGTATGATTATATAAACTCTAAAACAAATAATAAAATTAGATTATCTCACTGCTGCAACTGTCCTCCCTTCCATGTGGAGCAAACCCACTTTAAACATATTACTGACACCTAAAGGACGCGTCTGATTCACTAATTGTTACCAAAAATTGCAGACCTCTGCGATTTGGAAATTGCGTTTTTTTTAAATTGCGATTATATTGCAAATGTGATTAATTGTTCAGGAGTTCTCCTACTGTTCTCCAATTTGCATTGCCTGTTGTTATTTTAACTTTTTGTTCTCAGTCATTTTTTTTTCTTCACCCGGTATGGCATTCTGTTAGCTGTGACATCATCCTGGTTCTGCTGGAGGTTTTCCTCCCTGTTAAAGGGGAGTTTTCCTCTCCACTGTCGCTTCATGCATGCTCAGTATGAGGGATTGCTGCAAAGCCATCAACAACGCAGACGACTGTCTACTGTGGCTCTATGCTCTTTCAGGAGGAGTGAATGCTGCTTGTCAAGACTTGATGTAACCTGCTGGGTTTCCTTAGAGAGGAAACTTTCTGACCAGTTTGTTTGATTTGATTGAATTTGACTTTGTAAAGTGCCTTGAGATGACATGTGTTGTGAATTGGCGCTATATAAATAAAATTGAATTGAAATATTGTGGTTGAAAAAGGCCTGCAAGTTAGTAGAACTGTTGTCACATTTTAAAATCGATATTTAATGTTCTAAAATGTTAATTGCACTAAATATTGTTTGTGTTGCCTTTTACTGAAAGCACTCCTAATCTCATCAAAGATGATCAAGTAATCAACAACGATGTCAGAGTATTGCTTATGATTGTGTGTGTGTGACAGAGCTACCCACGGAGGACCGAGAGAACTGGGAGGCATTTATTTCTGTGCAGCTTGCTGACACAAACAAGAGAAACACTGTTGACCTGGTGAGTTGCTAGTTCAACGCCGCCATGCACTCTGACTGCAGGAATTGGACGGCATCATCTCGGTGTTCAGTGATTTGACTGTCTACTTCAAGCAGTAAACTCATGTAGCTGATAGGGTTATCACAATACTAAAACTTTAAACTGGTTTTCCATACTAAGAAAAATACTCAATATACCATTTTCCATACGGCAGCAACGTTTGAAGGCACAGAGTTATTTAGAGTTAAGTGCAAAAAAGAATTTAACAAATGATAAACTATAATTTTCTTGATTATTGCAAAAGAGTAGGGGGGCAATTCTATGCAGGATTGAAACTGAAAGAATTAAAAAGAAAAGCAAAAACAAATAAATGGCTCAATTAATGTATCATTACACAGGAAGAAGTGAGTCAGTTTGAGAAAACATGGAGGGGTCAGTTTGTATCTATTTTAAAGCCAATCAGTATCTGACAAATTTTTTGTATCCATTATATGGAGCTATTGATTACTTTGACAACAAAGCTGAGTTGTCAGCTGTTTGAAGGCTCACACCTGACCCTCTGTTTTGCAGGTGAACACTCATCACATCCATTCCTCCAGCGATGATGAGGTGGACTTTAAAGATGGTGGCTTTCACCAGGACTCTTCACTTCAACAAGTAAGGCACAATCTAATGTACCCCCATGTGTCCTAATCTTTCACAAACTGCTTCAAGTCATTTAGAACAGTAACAGCTCTATCCAGACTAGCTTTTTTTCTTTAGATAAACTTGTCTGACTTAGAAGTTCAGGAACCTAAGCTTATGCCAAATGTATGAATTGGATCACTTTAGTGCAATGACAGAGGTTGAACCAGGATGGGCCAGTGACAATGCCTGCAGCAGCACGTCCCTCTGACTGCTTCAGGATTTCCTGATTAGCTGGACCAACATCGCAGGCATGAGGCCAGTAGTGATCAGATTTCCACCAGTGGCGGCATCATATTGGGAACGGCTGGTTTCATTAACCAAGGAGTTCTTGTGAAATTAAATTAACGTCTTTCTTCTATCACACCCGAAATATCATCATGTGCTCGCATTACTTCCTGTTCTCGTCACAGAATAGTAATTATATTATGCTATTCTAGGGCTGGGCGATATGGAAAAATAAATCTCGACATTTTTATAAATGTATATTTATAAATATATGCAATATTTGTCTGGATATGGGTTTTTTTCCATACAGTAATTATAAAAAGACATCTCTGAATCAAAGCTTAATCCCAAATGTCTCACAGGCACATTTTTAACAGATTAATATGGAAAGCTGCTGGAAAAGAAGATACTGGATTACATAAAAGTATCATTCTAACGCAACATAGACCATCTCCATATAAACGAGAACAGAACTACTAAAACTTCTGACAACTTTTGTAGTTTTCCTCATAGTTTGACAGTTAAGCAGTTTTCTTACCTGTCAAAGAGTCGGCTTCTTGCCATCAGAACGGCTGCAGTTCTCTGATAATCTTGCAGAAGTAGAAAGAAGCTAGATGTCTGAGGAGATGGCGATCGGTCATGGAGACTCCATAGGGAAGGCCGCTGCTCTGGAGCCCATAACTGAGGGAGTATACTTGGTCCTCAGTTAGGACTGCCAATAAATCGGTTTGATCATGAATGATGAAATCTTTTGAAAATCTTTTTTTTTTTTGGCAGCGCACTCCTTGGGCTTCCATCAAACTCTGCACTATCCCGGTCCTGAAAGGGGAAGTTGTTTTTGTAATGGCATCCTATAGAGAATATATGTAAAAATAGCTTTTTGACAAGATACGTCTTAGAAGTTAGTTTGAAGCTACA
This sequence comes from Fundulus diaphanus, assembly GCA_037039145.1. Classification (NCBI taxonomy): domain Eukaryota; kingdom Metazoa; phylum Chordata; class Actinopteri; order Cyprinodontiformes; family Fundulidae; genus Fundulus; species Fundulus diaphanus. The sequence goes on from CM073134.1 coordinate 50,078,130, forward strand.
CCCGTGAAGTGCAGCTTGTTCTTAGACGTGTCCTGTAAACCAGCTGATTGTGTGACATCACTAGCAGCAACCGTTGTTTACACAGGCCGCCATCTTATTTTCCAAGCAGGTTTCACAGCTGGTGTTTAGTTTCACTTTGAATTCAGGTCAACTCCCAGACAAGAGGATTGAAATAAAAGCATGCTTTTAAAAAATGTTTCTGTGATTTGGCTGCATGAAACGAGAGGGATAAGAGAATAGATTCATCTGATTTGGTCAAAGATAATGAAGCTATATCAACGAGCCAAATCCTCAGTTTTATGAAAGAGAAATTATGGGTGGACGGATTGGATGATTAATGTTGTCCTCAGCGCGGCTGACGGAGACGCAGTTATTAGGCTGATTTGTGAAAGAGCTTTTATGCTGACCTGTGCGCTGCTGGATTTTGGCCGGTTTCCCCGTCACCTCCAGCAGTCAGGACTCAGATGGCCTTCTGTTCTTATTGGAACCTGACACAGGATGCTGCCAACATGCTGTCTGTTGAGTCGGCTGCTCATTGCACATGCCCAGCTCATATCTGGGGGCTCTCACTCTTCAGTCATTTTTTTCCTCTGTTCTGTCATTAATGAGATTGGGCTGCAGTGAACTGTCAGTGTTCAGATAAGTCACAGATGTGCATTTTTTACCAGAACATTGGTTATTGTCTGGTTTTCCTCATCCGTTCTGATCTCTACGGTTTTGTAGTTAAACAGCCAGAAGGAAGCTTGGCTGTTGCTGAGCTTTGCTTTTGGACCTGCTAAAGGTCACCTCCTCTATTACTGTTGAAAGAAGGGAGTCTTGCTTCGAGGTTCACCACTCGCTGCATTATAAGGTTCAACATTATGTCATTGACTAAGAAGGGATTTTACACATTATATTTAAAATGTATAGAAATATTTTAGGTCATCCAGCAGCAACAGGAGGTTCTTCAGTTGTTCACTGTGTGGATTGTCACTGGCCCAGCCCTGTTTGAGGCAGTGTGTGATGTCAGTAAAAGCCAGTATGATGCTCCCTGATGTGTGAAATCATCTCAACTCTGATCAGCTGGAAATGGGAGCACTAAGACATCCGTTTTCTTGCACTCTAAAGACACCGGGGTGAGCTGTCCCAGTCCATCCTGAACCCGCATAGCAGCAAGAGAAGCTGCTGACCTTTCTGGATTCACAAATGTCAGCAATCTCAGCTAGAGCGCCTTTAGGGTGCATCATGAAGGCTCAAACCTCAAAGAAATCCGATTTCTACACAAACATTTCTCTAGCTTTATTTTCTAAACCACAAGTTGTCACATTCTTGAACCTTTAATAGAAAAGCGGCTTTCTGGGGCTGAAGGCCTGCCTGACCTGAGGGTTGAAATGATTTCCAAACCATTAATTCTATTTCCCAGTTAGTCTTCAGTCACAATAGCAGCTTCTGCTAGAATCGATGTTGCATTGTGCTCTTCTGTTATAACAACAATTGTGATCCATCTGTATAGTTTTGTACTGCAAGTAATGACTAGCTGTGTGTAGAGCCAAGACTATATCATTATCGCTGGTCCTGGGTCTTGCCAGGCCTTTTCTGATTATCAGATGCAACAAATGACGTCCAATTTTATTGAGCAGTTCGGCTTCAATGACGAAGAGTTTGCTGACCAGGACGATGTTGTGGAGTAAGTATTCCCCCACATTTATATTACTGTCCTGTCTAGCGCTGACACTAAAGACATCATAAAGCCGGTGGATAAGGTCCATACATTTAGTGTCAAGTATCACTTTTACATTTTTTTAGAAGTAGAAAATATTTGAACTTGTTTTCAGATGAGAAAAATGGAGATTCTTCCTCCACTACATGATGCCGATTTCCACTAATCTGGCCGCCACAGTTCCTCCCATCCTATCCACCTCTTGTGTTGTCTTTTGCTGTCTGGAGCTCGTTTCTGCCGTGTCGGGGGGAGTTGGTTGGGGTCAATCTATACCTCAGCAGTGGTAGAAGAGCTTGTGGGGAGAGCTGGCAGCTGAAGGGGGTTGAGGAACACTTGCTTCTCTTCACATTGGGAAGATCTGCAGCTTTTTTTCTTTCTTCTGCTCAGAATAATCAACAGTTATTAAGCATTGACTAAAACTCCTTGATGGGGGATAGTAAAATTAAAAGCACATGTCGTTCCAGGGTTAATCTGACTTAATGATATTGAGGTGTGGGTTATGTTCTGATGTCTATTTCTTTTTCTTTTTGTCCAAATCTTTAAAGAAATCTAACTGGAGTATTAAAAACAGCACATATAAAGCTTTGATTTCTGATTACCATGACTGATGAAACAGTTTCCTTTGGTTTAAGTCAGATCTACAGCCCAGGTGACTACAATTTATGTGTTGAAGAGCCGGAGCTAGTGGTGGTACAAACACCGAGGAAGCATCAGCACCAGTTTAACACTGGAACCTGTTAGTTAGAAAAGTCCTGACCAGGTTGCTTAAGCCCCGTTTACCCCGGCTCCATTTGGCCCGGCTCTACTCTGCTCTGCACGCATTTCAAATACAGTTTTGTTTGTTTTTTCAGCCCCAGCTATGATGAGAGCTATATAGGTGACCTTAACCTACATTGTTCACTGATTGGCCGAGTCTGAAGAGAAACCAGAAGGTTTCCTCCAAGGAAGTCCAGAAAAAGTTGAAGTGACGACATTAATATTAAAAACCACTATTTAATAGCTGCACAGTGCACAGCACTGCCACCTAGAAGTGGGACTAAATCCACCCACAGGAGGCGTTCACCGCCTTTCGGCTATACCGGCGGGTGGGGGGTCTCCATTCAGGGGCTGCATCATTCAAAGGGCCCGGTCGACGGGGCCAGATCCTTCGTTGGTCGCAAAAAAGAGTAGACGGGAAGAGATGGGCTTGTGAATTGGGACGGTCTAGCCTCCACTGGCTGTCCCCACCCTTACCTCAGAGAAACCCGAGAAACCATGAAGCAGCTGTGAAGCTAAACAAATGGAGCCTGAATTTTAATCCTGCTGTCTCCACTGTAGATAACTATATTTTCTCCTTTACATATTCATGATGGCTCACAGTATTTTTTTTAAAAGGTGTTTTTATTGTCTTAATTTTATTCCCATTCATTAATCAGCCAAATGTTTACTAATCTTTCATCAATATAGAAATATACCACTAAATAAAATTCCTTGATGACAAATATGTTTAATTTAACACTAACCCTATAACTTTCTTAGCATAATTTTAAATCAATTTATTTGTAGAGAAGAATAATGATGGATTAGCCAAGCATTGACATTAGATATCTGACTGTATTATTTCTGCTTTTAACTGGCTGCGGAAAGCCAGCAGGAGTAGGAAAGCAACGTGCCGGTAGAGAGGCGTTCTCTCTCAGTACAGCCCGCCTCGGCCGCCCGGTCAGCTAAAATCTGACGAGGCGAGCCGGCTGTGGTGCAGCAGTAGACATGTCCAAACTAGGGCTGCAACAACAAATCGATAAAAATCGACAATTAAAAGCATTGGCCACGAATTTCATCACTGATTCGTTGTCGTGCAAGCGAGTCTTGCGGGCCAAAGTCGTGCTTCTTGGTGGTGTTTAGATGGACGCTGATCGGATTATGGATCATAAACCAGCCCTCTCAATCAGAATACAATTTCATTCTGGTGGTAATAATTTGTAAAGTAAGCTTTAAATGTTAATTTGCTGACAAAGTCTGAGTGAAGGTACTGTAGAGGAGCAGGACTCTGAACTAACTTTTTTAGAATCAAGAGTCTTTATTGTCATGTAATCATAATGAAATTTTGGTGAGACACTCAGAATGATAAGAGGCAGACCCAAATTCAAAACACTTACAGAAAGAGACATAAGCATCCCTAAAGGACATGTTAAAAAATGTAAAACCCTCAGAAGAAATAAAGTATTTAATATCTACCACCCCTTTTGACTCTTCGAAGAAAAATTAGAAAACGTATAGAATAAATGTCCTTGGAAGTAAAATATGTAGGAGTAGAAGCATGTAGTATTTGCATAAAATGCAGCTTGTGCTGAAACAATCTATGAAATGGGCTGGTGGTTTATTTGATTGTCAGAAGTGGTGTTTTTGTACTGGTTTCATTGTTATATATTTCTGCCCTAGATGCACTAGAACAAGGGTGAGGTTCAACCAAACTGCTCTGACACCAGTTTACAACTTCACTTTTGTTGTGTTAAATCACTGCTCATATAGACATTTACTATTAAATGATTGACTAACGACCTAGTCAACATAAACTTCTTTATTTGAAGCAAAAATATGTTACCTAATATTTTTGTAACAGAACACCTAAGTAGCAACTTGTTTTTTGTGCGCTTATTTGCTCTTTCAGTCCAAATGTTCTATTTTGGAAAAAAGAATTGGAAATAAAACAGTTTTTTTTGTCGTCCGATTCATTGATTAATCGGAAAAAATAATCATAATAAAATAACGGTTAGTTGCAGCTCTAGTCCATGAAGGATCCACCGGACCTATCCTTTAAACTGGGACAGCCTTCGTTGCACCGCTGTGACCCAATCGTCCTATAAATGCAGCCTTCAAAGGATGCAGCCCCTGAACTGAGACACATCCCTGGTCTGTTGAAAACCAACAGGAGCCAAGTGGACGAAATGGAGTAGAGCCGACGTAGAAAGGGCTTCAGACAGCATCAGCTCTAATGGCGTTCCCATACAGTTGGTGAGGAGCTGAGGGTTTTCCTAATGACGTGAAGAACAGATGAGCCTCTTTCTCTGAAGGCTCCCAAATACTGGAACCAGGGCAAAGAACAATTAAAGCTTGATCGTTTACTGAGATGACTTTAATCTGAATCCTCACATTACAACTTTAAAGATGAACACAAGTCACCATGCTAGCCAGAGTTAGAACCGCTACTAATGACTCGAAGCATGACACCTTTGTTTTTACAGATGTAAAGGTTTAGGTTCTATGACCAAATAATCTTGTTTTCAAGACGTTGCACAATTGAAACCCGAAAACCACTTTCCTCTAATCTCCCTCTAACTTGCTTTGATGCTGGAGCCTTTGCAAGTTATTAATCTGCCATTACCTGCAGCCCTGATCTTTATTATTATTTAGGTCTGTTTTGTTTCTGTCTCCCTTCTACTGGGGGCTATGCAGAGATGTTTGTTTCTGTGCGTCTGATAAACGATTCTTGTTGATGTTCTTTAAGGATTCATTTCTTGTTCTACATTTGTAGTCCTAGATGTTAGTAGTAGGAGTAATAGAGGATGAGGAGAAACTGTGTCATCCACTCAGCAGCTTGGGAACTGACAGCAAGAGCTGGAAGAAATGCTCTGGAAACACTTGTTGTGTATTTTAGGAAATGTCTTTAAGGTAGTCAGTTCTCTCACTTGTGGTGTTGTTGCTCTGCATGTGTCATGAATATGTTTATCCTGGTATGTTATGCACACCTAGCATTGTGTTGCCAAGGCGATCCCAAGGATGATAACTAAACTTAATTTCTTCTTCACATTGCAGTATTCCCTTTGATAGAATATCAGACATCAACTTTTCCCTGAATACAAATGAAAGTGTAAGTACTTTAAATATTGATCCTACGTCTATAATAAGGGGGGAACTTGTCCTGGGCTATGTTTACACTGCCGGTACATTGGTCCATATATTACCCGTATCTATCCTTTTTTATTTTTGAATGGTCTAAACGGCTCAAATAAAGCTTTTCCTTCTTGACTTTGTTCCTAAATCCAACCCACGCCCCTGTTTTCTATATGGTCCTAAATGAGGCACATATCTCTTCTTTTCCAAAGCGGCTTCAGTCTAAACGGTCATGTTGCATTCCATCCTACGTTTCCATCATGTAAGACAGATTCACTGTTGGGTTGGAGGAGGCAGAAAGCAGCCTTCAGCAGGCTCACATGTGGGTCCCGTTAATAACATGGACACCTACTTTGTTACTGGAGATGCTCTTCCAGTCAGGTCTTGCCTCAGTGTTTATGCAGCTGGTCATCATGTTACCATACCATGCTTGTTTATGTAGCTCTTTAAACACACAGCATATGGTTGAACACGACATCAAAAATGACACCAAAACAATTAAAATCCTACGAACTCAACAATTAATGTTCATTTCACTCCGGGTTAAAAATGTTGCCGGCTCCGATTGCCCAACTTGTGAATTGATACCGACACTGGCATCCATATTTATTACATATTATAGTTAACAGCCGGCTGAGTGTGATGTCATCTTCTGTGCTTTGTGGGCTGTAGACTGAATGCACTGATGGAGCTGAACGAACATTAAAGAAATACTCAGTCAGCAAAAAATCTGAGCTGCAGATGTAGATGTTGCCTCATTTGTTCAGCAGCTGATGCCACAGGAAATCTGGGAAAGAATAGCGGTACTGTAACTTTAAATTGATCCAATGAATGGAAGCGACATGAAAACTAAAGGCTGTTTTTTTTGTTTTGTCAAATATTAAATATTTAAGTATTGCAGTTTAAAAATGGCAGGTCAGTAAAAGTAATGGTCACTAAGCCCAGGACTGATGGGGTTCTGCTGGTTAGGTTCTGTGGGCCTTGGCTATAAGCTCATTTAGATTTTCTAACCATGTAGCATGTGTCTGTTTTTTCTCAGGCAAATATAGCATTGTTTGAGGCACGCTGCAAGGAAAAAATCCAGCAGTTTGAGGATGCTGGTTCAGACGAGGAGGACATCTGGAATGAAAAAGATGTCACCTTTGCTCCAGAGGCACAGAGACGTCCAAGGTGAGCCGAGAAAGCACACGGCTCCGCTTTGTCACTCCAATGGTACATTGCAACGAAATGGTTCTTCTACATTTAAGCAGTGGGCAGCTGTCTGGGGCGGCAGGTCTTGCTCAGGTAGCCAGAGTGGCATCCTGGGGTTCGAACTGAGTATTTCCAGCCTTCTCAGAAAGCGCCCGGTTCCAACCCTACTGCTAATTCTCAGCTTTGAATTGTACGGGGGGGAAAATGAAGTGTGGGTGGTTTCATAGGTCTGAAAATGTTTTTAGTTAAGTGGTGAAAGAAACAACTGTTTGAAACAAGGACAAAGGAAGGCTTTTACTCCCCATGTTTGGTGATAATGGCTGATGCATTCATCAGTTCACCTTCAGTTGAACAATTAGGTGGCAACCAGCAAACACTAGCCTTAATGCCTGTCTGCACTGAGTCTGTGCAGTCTGTGTCGTCCTTTTCTGTGCGTTGAAGTGAAACTCTGCATCTGTGTCTTTTTTTTAGGAGTTCAGGCAGCACCGACAGCGAGGAGAGCACTGACTCTGAGGAAGAGGATACAAAGAGAGATCCTTTTGAGCCCTGTAACCCAGGAACAGACGACCGCATGGAGGTGGACACAGGTTGGTGCAGCACTCCCAGCAGTGGCGCAGTCAGACACACACATTCTTCACGTTGCTCCTAGAATGTCAATAGTCATTTACTCAAGTTAGGGATTAGCAGCATTACTTTGCCATGCACCTTATGTACTGTTATCTTTTTCTTTTGACTGAATTTGTTTTTATTTGAAGCGCCAGTGTGGACGGCCAACTTTGATGACATTCCCATGGATACGGGCACGTCAGCAGCTGCTGTCTCCAGCCCCAGCAACCCTGATGCATCCTCTCCTTTGTCTTCTACCACAGAGGTTCCCCCAGAGGCAACATGGAACTCTGTTGCACCTGCAGCATCAGCATCCAACTCGGAGACAGGCTGGGCAGATTTCTCCAGTTTCTCTCCCGTCTGGTACGACCTCTGATGCCTTTGATCCAGCTTGTGGCTGCAGCTCTTACTGTTACTGCATAGGAATGCTTTTTTTTTCCTAAATAGACCTTTCTGTTTTCAGTCCCAAAGACCCTTTAAGGTGCAACTCTCCTGTTGCTATGGAAACCAGTGTAGAGACGATAGACCCTCTGGGGGTTAATGCACCAATGCGTCCCGATGGTGAGTTGTGTACACGGTCCTATCTGTGTCACAGATCACCCCCTGAAAACCACAGTTAACGTTGAGCGTGTTTGCCTTTGTGTCGGTGTCCCATGAGATGTTTTGGTTTGATATAGTAACCAACCAAGCTCACTAGCCTTTGTTGCATCTTTCAGAATGTGACGGTTGGTTGGGAGGCGATGTGGTTTCACCCTCGTCCTCATTGAAGGACTGTGAGAGATCTACGGTGGTGGAAGGAACACCCAGTCTGGAGCAGCGGAGTATTACAGAGACCGTTATCAACGGTTCCATGAAGGAAACTGTCAGTCTAACAGTTGATGCCAAGACTGAAACAGCTGTTTTCAAGAGGTTCGCCTACCACATCTACCCAATACTATCACATTCTGCTAAGAACTTATCAATGTTAGGGAGTTTACAGTGAGGTTGCAATTTGGGGTTCAAAGCCTACCCCGCCTTATTTTTCTTTTTAAAGAATTAAAAACAAACAAAACATCCCAACACAATGGGTCAGAAATTAAACTTTTATTGTTTCCTCTTAATGCATGAAGCCATCGCTGTCAGGTTTTTAGACATCCCTGCAGTCAAAGCAAAAGATGAATGTTCCTGGTCCCTTTTGTAGAAGCTTCGAACCAATTTGGTGCTACAAACGTTTCACTGATGCTGAAAATGCCCGAGCCGTCTTCCATCAGTAACGACATACACACTGAAGAGTGTTACTGCAGCCAGTAGGAGCTTAACTGTAAGGCGTCCACAAATAGGAAAGAGATTTTTATTCCAGAAAAAACAGTTTCTAGTCATGGCTGGCCACCACTCCAGTCCTCTGTGCATCTCTAGTTATTAGAAACTGAAGCTGATTTTTATACAAACTTTAGGACTGCCAACCCTCTTCAGCCCCTATGAGGGGCAGTTCATTTAAAACAGAAACCCCAGAAATAGTGAAAATGAGCTGTTTTCCAGTTGGTAGTCCTCCGTCCCGCTGTCCTGTTGTTGATGCTGCATTTTGCTGTCTTATCTGTCTCAGTGAACCACAGTGTAATGTAATTTAATGAACAACACTCACAGTCTGAGCTTCCCCTCTCTTTCTTGCTGTGCGTTGTGGGTGTGGTCTTCAGAGTGTTGAAATCTTATCGGTATGTACAGCCAATCAGAGATGAGCCTGCAGCCGTAATGTAGTCTTGTTGTCACGTCAACCACCAACTTGTCTGTCTCAGTTTTATCTATGGTTTGATATTCTCTGTTATTTCATTATCTCCATTCTGCATGTGTTTCTACCAAAGCTGTGTCCAAGTGCTCTTTGTTTAGTTAGTTTTGGCTCCATTTTTTTCAGTTGGCTCGTCTCTAAACTGCTGAAGCCATCAAGAGCACTGAATTCAAATGCTAGCAAGTTGCTCAAATGTCCTCAAACTCCTGATAGATGAAACTTAAAAACCAAAGGCCTTTAAAATGCTTAGGTATTCCTACTTTTAGTTTTTCCTGTTTTGGCTTGTACATTGCGGCTAATGAATCCATCACCAGGCAGAAGACTTTCAGTTTTGAACGTCACTGATTTTAGAACTGGAGTCACCATCGTGTTGAATAAACAAGAGTTACTGCAGTTTTGGAATTTGCTGTGTCATAAATGTATCTCATGGAAAATAAATGTACATAGACTTGTAGTTTATATTATCCGATGTTGGACAGTGTGAGGATCTACCAGAACATTACAATGATTACGGGTCACAATGAGATGCGTTCAAGCTTGAGGAGAAAACTACTAGATATATAAATCTTTTAAGTCAAGGGTTTAAGTAGTTTTGTTTTCTTTCAGAATATTCCACCCTTCCAAATTTTTGACCCAGTCCTACAATTTAGAGCACATATGCTGTAATTTGCAGTTATCTCCTGGACATTTAACAGAAATGTGGTTTTGCAGCCTGAAAGCCTGTTGCTGAACCTGCCAAGCACTGATTCTGTTGTACCTCTAGTGTTGTATTCTATTTGGATGTTTGTTGGTGTTTTGCTTTGATTGAGTCCTCATCAAGATCTTTGGTGGTTCTCTGAGATAAAGCAAGACTGACGGCTGATCCGATCTGTTTCGGTCTAATCTGGGTCTAAGAACGAGTCTCCATGGTTGCTGTTTGCTTGCTCTGGAGCTTCAAAAGTCAGAGTAACAAAACGAAACATTTAAAAACAATCGACTTTCTCCATTTGCTGTACATTTGAATGTTTCTAGACTCTTTCCATTTCCATCCCATCATCCTTTGTTTTACTGTGTTGTCAGTTCAGCATGCACCCAGTTTCACATCTCACTGTGTTCTGCGTATTTCTATGCTAAAGGTGCAGGGTCCCTTCTTAATGTGTCTACCCGTCTGTTTCAGTGATGAAGAGAAGCTGGCTTCTTCAGAGAAATACTTGATGGTGGAGCGTGGCGAGCCAGCAGTAAACAGCTTAGCTACAGCCGGCTCTCCAAACCCAGGGTCAGACATCAACCCTTTAACGCACACACATACACACACACAAGCACCACTTGCCCTACTAACAACTGCGGCTGCATACGCGCTGCATTTTTCAGAACCAATCACCACTAAAATACTGTTTTGTGTGTTTGGTGTTCGAAGGTTTAGCATGTTACAGTAAACTGTTCTATAAGTTCATAAATCTGAAAGGGACATCTTCTGTATTCTAGCATCACTGCTTTTATGGTTAAAGCTTTGTTTCCACATATCGTATTTTTCGGACTATAAGTCACACTTTTTTTCGTAGTTTGTCCGATCCTGCGTCTTAAATATCAAATTTAAATGGTAAATCATACTGACCAAGATGAACCGAGGAGTAAACGTTACCGTCTATTGCCACAAGGAGCGCTCTAGGCTTGTGAAAACTATCCTGCTCCTGTGCTGAAACATTAAATTTTAGACAACAAAGACTGAACACATGTTTCTATGTTGTTTTGCGGTTTCAGTCTGCATTCACGCAGGGGAGCTTTGCATGGTGCAGCTCGAATGGTCCAGACCATAGAACCCTGTTATTGGACTGGCCTTGAAGCTAATAACGGCTAGCGCTAGCTTAAAGGTCTGTTGTCCAAGCGGTTTAAAACTTCGCTGATGAAACATCCATGTCGTACTGTTAGTTTAGCACGTACCAACATTACGGCCGCGGTCTAATTTAGCCGTAATTTTGACAACATTCAGTGTAACAGGCTGTTACGCTGAAATGCGCTGGATAAAACCTTGCTGGTTGGAGTTGCTAATTTACCCCATTCACCCTCCCAGGTATGTTCCATGTAATTCAGCCGGTTGTGGATGCAGCTGTGTAATTTAATAAATTGGTTTATCAGATTAAATGTCAGTTTTTATTCTTGAATTGTGTAAAATAAATGTATACGTCTAAATAAATGCGTAGAGTCCCGTGCGACTTATGTTTTTTTTTTCCTCTTTATGACGCATTTCTTAACTGATGTGACTAGGGCTGCAATAACGATTGTGTCGCACGATTAATGTGTCACTCGCCGTGTCGCGGAGCCGCTTACCTCACCTGCAGGCGGTCGTCGATGCTGGCTGCAGAGTGATACAAATGAAGTGAGGCAGAACGGTATTTTCCAATGCTGCTTTTTTGTAGTAAATTCTACAAATGACAACACATTGGCTTGAACCAAGTCCTCAAAAGATAGGGAGCATGTTGTGCTTCACAAAACCAAAAAATCAGTAACGTGCAAGATTTGACTCTCCCAAGTGATGATACAGGAGCTGAAACAACATTGTGTCACTGATAGGGAGCTCAACGGCAGGGTAAGTCATTACTATATCAGCATTACTATATTGTTGCATCTTAAAGTGAGGAAACCCTGACAGCGCTTGGCTCGGAGCTATGAGTGGGCCTGCGTGGCCAAAGCCGTGCTTCGGGGTGGCGCCTGACCGTCAGTCTGGCGGCTCGTCTAAAGAAGCTGTTAGCTCGTTAGCTGGTTAATGACAGGAGCTTGTTTACATGCGCAACGTTCCCTGATGTGATTGAAAAGGAAAGAAATTATTCCGTAGGCACCGTTTTTATATGGGCTCAAAATCATATAATCCGACCATGACGTGCGTTTACTTGCACTAAGCTTTATTCATGGTAGAAACTCTCTGACGTTAGCAGAGTTGTTGAATTTCCATAAAATAACCGCAGACGTTTTATACTTCATGTGGAAAAAAACAACAAACACAGAGGTTCTGTTGGTGCTGACTGTTCTGAGCGCATAGAACAGGGTTCTGAGTGGTTGAGAACTCCTGCTGTTGAGAGAGCGGGAGGAAATGATGATCGTCCCTAAACGTTGTGTGCTGCACAGCGCTGTGGCCCATCCTCCACATGCATGCGCTGTAAGTTCATGAGTTAATCGGAACAAGTGTTTAGATGGACGCTGATCGGATTATGGATCATAAACCAGCCCTCTCAATCACAATACAATTTCATTCCGGTGGTAATAATTTCTAAAGTAAGCTTTAAGTTTTAATTTGCTGACAAAGTCTGAGTGAAGGTACTGTATGGGAGAGAGGAGCAGGGCTCTGAACTAACTTTTTTAGAATCAAGAGTCTTTATTGTTGTCATGTAACCATAATGAAATTTTGGTGAGACAAATTAAAAACACTTACAGAAAAACGAGAGTTAAGCATCCCCAAAGGACACGCTCAAAAATAAAAAACCCTCAGAAGAAATTAAAAGTATTAAATAACTAACACCGCTTTTTGACACTTCAAAAAAAATTGGAAAAAAAACATATAAAATAAACGTCCTTGGAAGTAAAATATGCACATGGACAAATGAAGCATGTAGTATTTCCATAAAATGCAGCTTGTGCTGAAACAGTCTATGAAATGGGCTGGTGGTTTATTTGATTGTCAGAAGTGCTGTTTTTCTTCCCTAGGTACACTAGAACAAGGGTGAGGTTCAACCAAACCGCATTTGACACCAGTTTTACAGCTTTACTTTTGTTGTGTTAAATCACTGTTCATATAGACAACATTGACTATTAAATGATTGACTAACTATCTAGTCTTCTTTATTTGAAGCAAAAATATGTTACCTAATATTGTAACAGAACACCTAAGTAGCAACTTGTTGTTTTTTTTGTGTGCTTCTTAGCTCTTTCAGTCCAAACGTTCTCTTTTGGAAAAAAGAAGTGGAAATAAAACTTTTTTTGTCCGATTTAATCATAAAAATAATGAAACAATTAATCGATTTATTAAAATAATCGTTAGTTGCAGCCCTAGATGTGACTTGTATTCCGCAGCAACTTAAAAGTCCGAAGAATACAGTATTTGGCTTTGGCACTAACCTGAGAAAATATGTTGTGTTGGGTTAGGGTTAGACTGTTGGACTGAGTAGGTTAAATAAACTCTGAGTTAGTTGATTATAAGATAAGAAAACAGTACAGTCCAGATACATGGAGTCCAAGCTCATTGGGCATCCAGCAGCCAACGACTTAATAAATTGACGTTAAAGTCAATGTTGACTTTTAGCAAACATGATCACTGACACGTGTATTATATTTATTAATTTGGTAAATGGTTACTCTAGTAGTAACTGTTTGATCAGAACATCTGAGTCAATATTTTAAACATGAGAACCAGGCAAATTTATAAGGTTATGTGCAAATTCTGGCATCTTAAAACTAAAATACAAGTTATACAAAAACAGAATTCCAAAATAACACATTCAAGCAGAAGAAACACTTTTCCAAAACCATTTCTTCTCCTTCAAACTTCTGAACCAATACATCCAGTATTACCTAACCTAGTTAAAGTTTAACTAGGTTAGGTAATTAGTTAGAACAGTGCTAAATCCTTCCAGTGATGAGATCACATTAAACCAACAAAACTTGCCTATTAACAGGACTCTCACTTTAACATAAACTTTAAGAGTCTCTGGTGGTTTGTTGGCTAAAACAAGCTTGTTTCTTCATTCAGTGAAGTTAGTCGTGGTGGGTAGACTTGCCATAAATTTTACTCAAGTAAGAGTAGCGATACTTCTACTTCTTAATATTATTCAAGTGAAATGAGAAAGTACTTTGGAGTAAAACTACTCCTAAATGTAATTTTGTTCCAAATAGTTACGTATGATAATGTTCCTGAGTAAATCTAACTGATCCGAGTTCTCCTGGGCATGCGTTAGTTCTGTTTGGATACTCCAGCTCCCTCCTACAGCTCAAAACACGATTGTTAGGATAAACATGTTGAAGGTTATTGTCTCTGGTGGACTGGTGACCACTACGGACTTTGCTGTAAACCCTGAAGGACACGATCTCCCTCCAGAAGCAGTCTGCTCTGCTCGGTCCCTTCTTGTAGACAGCTTCACTGCTGCGTGTCCAGTCCAGTCTGTTGTCTAGGTGAACACCGAGGTATTTAAACAGGGTTCTCATTTCAGCGTAAAGGACCGTTAAGCTGAAAGATGTCAAAAGTTATGCTGAAATTAGACCTTTACGCTCATTTTATGGGCGAGACTGGCGAAAACCCTGACTAATCACACACTTCATCACTTCTAGTGGCACAATTCTAGAACGGTGTTCCTACAGTTATCTACGATAGGTAAAGTGCTGACGGCTAATGCCATCGGACGAAGAGCACTGAAGTTTTTGGGGTTGCCTTATTACACTCTTTAACTGACTTTAACTGCAAATGTTCTTCATATGCTCACATTTTGATTCAGCATAACACATCCATAGTGGTGCCATTTTCTAGCCCTGATTTCACATCATTTTGTTTGTTTCTTTGGCAGTGAGAAGTGTCGGCCCACAGCGGAGCTTCCTAATGGACCTCTAAAAGAAATGCCTAACATGGAGGACGCCAAGTAAGGCTAAGTGCTTTTTCTGATTTTAATCTTGTCTGAGTTAGGCATCTTTAGCTGCTGGGTTTGACTCAAACTACAGTTTTGGAAAAAAAGAGGACACCCTACAACCCCCTGTGTGTTTTTCTGGCTTTTTTTTTTTTTTTTTTTTTTTTTTACATTTGGACATTTAACATCAATACATAACAGTTGCTAAAATTGACCTTGGGGTCTCATTTATAAAACATTGCATGGAATTCATACTAAGTGTACATATGGCAAAATAATTTTGGATTTCTAAAACCATGCATACACACCAGCTCACAATTTTCCTTTATAGATTACAGCGGTACCTGAACGTTTGCTAAACATACACAGAAAATATTCATAGTCTTTCATTTGAATGACTATGAATATAATACATAAAATTAACTCTGTCAAACTAGCAGATTGCTAGAAAAATTTCAATTTGAAGATGTTAAAGGCTAAATTAGTTTTAAATCACTTCCCTGTTGTCTTCAGTATTTCAGTAGTGTATGTGTTCACCTTTTATTATAAGATAACATTTTATTTATAAGCCCCTTAAGGGGCCTCTAGATAATCATGGTACTAAATAAAATAATAAATAGGTAAATTAATATTTTTCAGAAATTTACCAAAGGACAAGGTGGTGGTTGGCTTTGTAGGTTCATAGGATTGATTTATATTAAAGGAGAAGTCCGGTCAACAAGGAAAAATCAGTGGATCATTAGCTATAACTAAAACTAATACGTTTGTGGTGATTTAATGAATTTAGCGTTAATCAGTAAAGAAATAAAAACAAATTTTCGTCGCGATCACTGAGACTGGGGGCGGCCATTATTGCCCAAATATGGGCAAAAACGGCCGCCTGACATCACATCCTGTGACGTAACATCGCGGTGAGCCGAGGGCAGTTCTCCACACTTTACAAGCAAACTCAATAGGAACCGAGAGCTATTGTTGAAGCAACAATGCCCACGTGCATGGCAGTTGGATGCAACAATACATCGGGTAAAAGTGGAAAAAACATTAGTTATTTCAACTCTGCTCTTTGGCAGGATGAGCTTCAGTGCGTTATGAGGCGGAGGGATATTTCCGCTGGTGTCTGTAGTGCGGCAGTGTCACTTAGTTTAGAGCCGAAACAATCCACTTCACTTTCTCAAACAAGCCCAAAACTGCAACCCGCAACTCATGAAATTAACAAGCGACTTTAGAAAAAAGAAGACCAAAGTCGCATAAAATAAGTGGGCTTCGCAACAGTGAGCACTGGTCTGTTATGCAAGTCTCTAGCAATTTTGGAACAATGTAAGCCGAGGGGGGGAAAAAAACAAACACAGTCCGGAGGGCCTGGTGGGGGGAAAAACAATAATGCTGTTAATGCGCGTTAAAAAAAGTGCCGTTATGGTCAAACAAAGTTAACGCATTAACGCGTTAAGACTGACAGCACTCATTTTAATTGATATTGACACTGAGATATTTCATCGGCAAGAAGAACAAACTGAGAAGAATAACACAAAAATAAGGAGACGGCTGTGGTGCCGCAGCAGACAGATTTAACTCGCATCGTCCCTTTTTGGGGGACGTCTGGGCCTCCCTACTGAAGCTGCTGCCCCCGCGACCCGACCCCGGATAAGCGGAAGAAGACGGAGGGACGGACGTCCCTTTTTGGTCTCCTTGGCTCAAACTGGTACGGCTGGATTCAAGAAACTCTTCTAAAAAAATCCATATTGCTATCAGATGATAACTCCCATTGCTGTCGCTAATTAATCCATCATTCTCTGCTTCGTATAGAGCACTGGTTTTCAATAGGTGAGGCGCGCCTCCCTTGGGGGGCGCCAAAGAGTCACAGGGGAGGCGCGAGAAGACAGAAGAAAACAGCGCTGCCGCTCAGCTCTGTGAAACTATGTAGCGATATTTTTGCCTTCTGTCTGAGTGCGCAGGAACTAATCAAGCGCGCAGTTACTCAACGCTCAAAACCGGTCTGGCACGCTCTCAACTCTGGAAAAACTCTTCTCAACCCACTGTCCTCGCGCTCAGTTCCATCTCTGCTCGCGCGCTACTTTGCTTGCGCGCACCTGCTCATTCCACGCTCAACACCAGCTGTGCGCTGTGAGCTGAGCTCGGCTGTTTCTGCGCTCGCGACTTCAAAAACTATCCACCTCACCAGCCAATCACAGACAGGTTTTTTTCCATCCAATCAGAGTATGGCTTGCAAATACTGCATTCAGATGGATTAAATCAAAATGCTGCAGCCTTTGGCAGAGATTACTAAACATTACGGTGGGATTGAAGAAAAAAAAGAAACAAATAAAAAGTTTAATATTTTAACCTAAAATATTTAGTCTAAAATATTTAAACTAAAATATTAGAGTTACTAAGTGAGGTGTGAAAAATATTTTTGTCTCTTTTCTTTCCAGTTTCTGGGAGGTGATGCAAAAGTTTATTCTGATCATAATCATCATCGTCTGTTAAATTCAGTTTATCTTTTTTATTATTATTTCAGTTGACGTCTCCTGTTGAAGTGAGTTCAGTTTGACATTGGCGTCTGTTTAGTTCAGTTTGTCTGTTGTTGAAAACAATCGTTTATGATAAAAGTAGCCTGTAAGATGGAAATATTTGGATGGATATTTTATGAATAGGCCTTTTTTATGAATGTACTTTGTTAAAATAAATACAAAAAAAAAACATGTATTGGGCTATCAGATGTTTTTGAAACACAGCATTCCAGGAACACAAAAGAAAGATGCATTTACTGCATTGGGGAGGCTTGGTTATCTTTACCTATTCCAAGGGGAGGCTCACATTCAATGAATTTGAAAACCCCTGGTATAGAGCACTGGTCGTTGCCATCTTGGATAATAGCGCGTAGGCGCCTTTATTTAAAAGGCGCCTTTTAAATAAAATGTATTATTATTATTATTTTAGTGACACACAACAAATAGAGCCTTGGGACTTGCTCAACAGCCGGTCCCGCGATGTGACGTCACAAACTGGGAGGTGACAGTACTATTCTTGACCAAGATGGATGCCTCCACATAAACATGATTAAATGAAAATTACTCTTAATTAAAAAAACGTATCATTTAATGAACAGTATGTAATAGTTTTATATTTAAAGTACTTTCAGCAGTTTGAATTCTGATTTTGACCGGACTTTTCCTTTAAATGTGACAGGGAGCCAGTGGAGTTAATGTACAGGCGGGAAGTAGATGATGTAATGATGCAAGCTGCTGTTTTTGTACTAGCTGCAGTTTATGGAGGTCTTCTGAGGGTCAGGGAGGGAAGGTAGCTGAAACTGTAAAGTCGAGGGGTGAGTGGACTGTGAACCAGTTTGGCAAAAGTGTGAAGGAAGAACTTGCTTAATGCTGCAAAGATGACACTAAGTTAACCAGGTGATGTTATGGACGTGGAAAGTGAAGGAGAGGATGGCACCAAGGCTCTTAAACTGAAAGGTGGGAGAGATGGGGCGCTGATTTATGGTCCTGCTGGTGGGTGCTCACCGTGCTTGCATGACTTGATGCTATTTTGACACGCACACTCATTCATCTCAAAGCAAAACACACATGAGATCAATTAGCTGCAGTGAAGACACGTATTGTCTTTCCTACCCGTGCACCTGGACTCGCTGTTGATGCTTACGAGGAATTGATGCAACGGAACATTACGCTGAAATGCATTCTGGTGCAGTGACGCCACGTTACGCTGAAAACAAATCTTGAAGACCCTGCAGTTAATTAATCAGACTGGAAGCAATTGAAGAAGGCCTTTAAGATTTGGTCTCCGTTAATGTATTTAAGGGATTTTAAAACCAGTTTAGAAATAAAATAAATTTCTGTTTGTAGATGTTTTGCCTAATTTTTAATAGTATTCTGCCAAAATTGTGTCTTTAAGGTATTTACATGTCTGTAGTTATTGATTGGAATTGTGTGCTGCTGCCATTCTTGGCCAGGTCTCTTGAAAAAAAGATTTTTAATCTCAATTAGATTCCACTGCGCATGTGTAAACATGATCGTATTTGACCGTTTTGAGCAGTTAAAGGAATTGCTGCACAGCTTGCCATGTCATTGGGGGAGAGTATTGGTATGGTGGAAAACCTCGATAAATGTTGTGTGGAGTTTTATATAAGATTTAAGGTGGCTTTTAGACGTTTTTTTTTTTCTTTTTTTTTATGTTCTTTTGTATAGTTATGTCACCAGCGCAAGCATTAATAACACCAGGGTTTTGAATACTTACGATAAAGTCGATCTATGATTAAAGTCTGACATGGAGTGAAATTGACTGAGGAATCATCAAGCATCATCAACAATTCACCACTTCACCATCTGCATCGCCAAGTTCCCCTGTCTCCAAAATGAGATGGGGGAACTGGCTGAGCTGGGTCAGAGCTGCCGTGAGGACCGCACATTTTCCTGTCAACTTTTTACTTCTAGATCCCAACTTTTGCGTGGAAAGTTACATGTGCACGTTTCAGGCCTGGGGGTTAAACACTAACCTGACTCTCGCCAGATGCATGTCGCTCCGCCTAGCTTCAATCACATACATCTGGGACCTCTCCCATAGAGAGTGATTTCTCCAACCAATTTTATGGTCTGGCCAATCAGGACGCAGGGCGGGAGTTTCATGGATGTGACGTAGTGGAGAAGCGACCGTGAGATTCCAACAACAATGGCGGCTCGCATCCAGGAAGCAAGCGTTAGCATTGATGCTGCTATTTCTTCCGTCTTGTCCAATCTACCTAATATTGTTTCATTAAAAGAAGATCAGAGAACGGCTCTGAAGGCTTTTGTTGGTGGAAACCATGTTTTCGCCCTTCTACCGACCGGATTTGGCAAGTTTTGTTTTGCGCCCCAGAGCGGTTAGCGGGAACCATATTAGGAGGCCTTTAGTCCTCAATGCGGTCGGCCCGGGATCGACTCCGACCCGCGGCGCTTTGCCGCCTGTCTTCCCCCCTCTTCTTGTCAGCTCACTGTCAATAAAACGCGTGCCACTAGAGCCGAAAACACATAAAAAAAAAAGTTTAGTTTTTTCCTGCGTCGCTCTCACAGCGTCACGGGTTAGCTTCGGTGTGAGTGGTTGAAATAGCACGTCGATAAAGATGACAGACAAGTGGCTTATCCAATCATATGCAAGAATTTTTGATAAGGCCCAGCCTTCAATAAAGGCAATTCCTATGGATCAGTCCCAGATGTATGTGAGTGAAGCTAGGCGGAGCGACATACATCTGGCGAGAGTCAGGTTAGTTAAACACTGAACCATTCAAACACCTCAAAGTGAGGAGCAGAGCAGAATTTCCCCAGACTGCTGTCAGAAGTTGGGGGTTACAAGAAGCATCTCACTAAAGTTTTCTTTTGTTTGTTTTTCTTTTGCCAAAGAGGGGAAACACTAGTTCTAAGGGAGTCGGGTGTCCTAACTTTTTCCTCTGCTAGAAAACACATTTTATATCTGTTTGATTTAATGCGTCAGGCAAGATTTATTTTTATCTGCAATTAAGTCACTTTCTTTTCCATAACTAAACTGTTATTAGATATTTATGTGAACATTCCCTCTGGAAAGAATTGAATGTAGGTTTAACAGGTTTTACTGTGTGTTCCCTTCCTGGACGTAATGGGCTGAACTGTCAGGGCTGTGAAATGCGCTTTTAAAGTAATCTGCATCTTCTTGTTTTGTCCAGGTTGGACAGGAATTCTGTCTCGTCGGAGCAAGCCATAAATGGGCCAGCGTGAGGAGCACGCTTACTAAAGGCCAGCTTTTTCTCCCAGCAGAGGGTACTGCTCAAAGCTGAACCAATCACATGTCCCAACAGGACCAGCAATACTCCCATTGGCTCATTATTGACGGAAAGGCCGACCAGGTGTACAGAATGACCCCACAGAAACAAAATGAGAGATGGACTCAGGCGCATAGAGAATAATTTTTTTGCATTTGTTTATATACTGTTGTTCCTATGAGGTGATGTGCGACTGATATCTTGACACTCAAAATGAAAAAGTAATGTTGCTATAGTTAAAAACCTGATTGTATGAATAAAATATTTTATGAAAAGAAAATGTATAGTGAAACATGATGAATCACAGGGGGAGCAGAGGAGACCTGATGTCCGACACGGCACAGGATTTTAGTTTTCTGCTGACGGTACAAATGATTTTGCTGGTGCCCTAAAGTGAAAAATGTTAAAAGTATTGAGGGCTTTTAGCGAGCCTCAGTGTCTGAAGCAGGACAATGGTGGAAACGGAGAGAGCTGATTGGCAGAGCCATCATGTAAACGAGGAGGACATGAACCTCTAACTATCATACAATTATTAATAATGTAGATAAGATAAACTTCATCATCCCCATAGAGGGAAATTACTTAGTTTCAGCAGCCTAACGGGTTAAAGGTGAATATGGGCACAGGACTGTCACGCTATCCTCAAATAGCACTTAAAAGTGTCCAGTGCCTGTGTTAACAAATATTCTGTCTCCCAGAGGGCTTCTATCTTAGCTAACAATTACTACCTAGGAGTCTCAGCCTCAGTGATTCAGATGCTGCTGACAGCTCTGTGGATGGAGTTGTTTATCTTAGTGAGGAGGTCTGATTGACCCCGGTGCTAGGTGTGATGCTAGCCTTCAACAGCTGTGATTGGTTGATAGTAGGACAAAAACACAAATGCGCTCCTGGTGATCAAAGGAGTTACATTAACGATTAGACTGGATGAAGAAAAGTGACATGATGATGAAATGTGAAATTGATTGTTAAAAGAGCAACAAAATGTTTTAACGTACCTTATATCATTATTTTGATGATTAGTTTTACGCGACAGTCATTTTACTACATTGTGCTCTCACCTGTTAGATTTTTACTGTGATTTCCTGTTTGTATAAAGAAGTTGAATTTGGCAAAACCACCCGCATGAAATGGAGGAAAAAAGGTGGATAGAAAAACAGAACAGCACAGCCGTGCTGTCCAGCATAACGTTCACAGTTCAGGGAAGAGAATAGAGAAGTGTTGAAAGGGAAATTGGTCCTTGGATCACACTGTATCACCACAGATCAATGCATCTTTTTCTGTGCTTGGTGCTTTTAGACCCCAGCCTGGAGAGTGAGAAGCAATCAAAAGCCAGAGAGGAGATGACATCACACATGCAAATTTCTAGATCACCATTTAGGCTACTGACATGTTCAATACAGAAAATACTTTCTCACCTCTGTAAATTACTCCAATTCATGATTATTCAATATTTTTCCTACTAATTATTTATCATTAAAATGAGGCTACTGGAGCCGCACATTTAACCCGTCGGGCCGCTGAAACTAAACATCCCCATAGAGGGAAATTCAAGTTTATCTTATCTACATGTTAATACTTGTTAAATGCAGTAATGTGCTCATTTTCTCCACTTTAGGCGGTAGATCGGCCAATCAGCTCTCTTTGTTTCCACCATTCTTCTCTCGCTAAAAGTCCTCACTACACCTGACATTTTTCACTTTAGGAGCTCTCTTAAGGCCTAAGATGCTTTGTAAATAACTTATCTGAGGTAAAATTCTAAGAAAAGTCATAGAATTTGGGTAATTCTAAGATATTTCCTAAAATGACATCTGCTAGCTTCACAGTCTCGTGTTTAAAATGCAAATTCATTTTGAACAGAACTTGTTTTCTTCAGCAGCAACTGAAGTGAAGGAAAGATGTAAAAAACAAACAAAGTAAATGGGAATTAGTTTCTGTACCTGGAGTCTCACCGTTTCGGCGACTAAAAAGTATTTTCAGACGGCAGCTTGGTCTGTTTGTGCGATGAAGATGCAGCAGCAGCAGAGACACACCCTGGACACATCACTGGTCATCACAAGGCAGCACAGAGACACTGGGAGGAAAAAGAACTGTGGACTCTGAGCGTTAAATTATAGGCAGGAATAATTTTTCAAAATATGTGGAAAGCATTTAATCTTTGAGTTAATAAAACATTTATATCCATTTTTATATAGCCTACATGTAGTATTTTTGTTTTGTTTTTAACCAGGGCCCAGAACTCACCCCACCCCACCTCAAACAATCAACTTTGGCAATCAAGACAAGTTTTGAGTGCCACTTGTTTTGAAGTTCTTAGCTGCTTGAGTAAAATATCAGAATGTCCGGGTTTCGAGAGTCTGGTGCTCAGGAAAGAAAAGTCAGAAAGAGAACATGAAAGCAGAACTTTGAGGGATTTTAGGAGTAAATAAAAACAATCAGGATGAGGCTGGAACAGGTGCAGCAGGCGAATGATCACCCAGAGCCAGGGAAGGTGAACAAAGGTGATGAGAGAGAGAGCGGATGTAGCAGAGCTGGAGACAACACAGGGAGAAGCAGATGACCAGGACTCCGTTTCAGAAGGACTGGCTGATCTACTGAGTAGTTCTACTTCACTATGTCATACTCTGCGTTTTTTGGTTTCAGAACAGGTGATATCAATCAGGTACCTAAACACAGAGTTCTATCAACTGAGTTAAGCACAAGCATGAAAGAAGCCGTCATCAATGGAACGCAGATAACGTGATTCACCATGGCAACGGCAGGAAATAAGAAGCCTCGAAATGCGAGAATTAGGAATTCATGGAAGCATATGGAGAATATTAAACCATAATTAACAAAAAGAGACAATGTTGCTGCAGAAAAAGCCCGTTAGTGGCAGAGAATTGCTGAAAAAGTCAATGCATGAGTGATATCAGTGTTATTTGATGGAAAATTAAAGCTGTATTCTCACACTACACTCATTCAACACTCCCAAAAAAGGGTGAAGGGCATTTATTACTTTCTAGGTGCAATTCGACAGGCATTAAAGGACGTGGCAGCAAATCAAGATGAAATATGAAAATACAGTTTAATCAGGTAAGGTGAAGTTCTAAGTTTTATGTTTAACCGTACTCAACTAAAGTATTCATAGGCTATAATCAACCTTTGTAATTAATGACGGGAGTTATTGAAATAACTGACATGTTCATCTATTGCCAGCATTTGGCTTTACCCCTCCTTCTAAAAATGAGTTGACACTGATTTTGTTGTAGGTGTATAATCTGTGCCAACCTCACTTTATATTAATTTAGCACAAAGAAATCGTTCAGAGTTGAGAGCGCCCCTGGTGGTGTTAGAAGAGTGATGTGCTGGCTGAGAATTTTCAGATAAATCATTGGCAGCGGCGAAAAACGGAAAATATACTGCTCAGGAACAATAATAATAATGGTAAATGGACTGAACTTATATAGCGCTTTTCCAGTCATGCTGACCACCCAAAGCGCTGTACACTATAGCCACATTCACCCAGTCGCTCTCACTAACGCACACACATTTATACACCGAGACGCAGCTCGGTAGGCAATTTGGGGTGAAGTGCCTTGCCCAGGGGCACATCGACATGTGGCAAGGGGAAGCTGAGGTTCAGGGTTCAAATCCAACCTTGAGTATTTCTGCATGGAGTTTGCATGTTCTCCCTGTACATGCGTGGGTTCTCGCCGGGTACTCTGGCTTCCTCCCACAGTCCAAAAACATGACTGTTAGGTTAATTGGTCTCTCTAAATTGTCAAAGTGACGTGGAGCAGGAAAGGTTCAGAGTAAATGCAAAGACCGATCACCAATTGTGGATCGATCTTATCCATAATTTCGTGGATCCTGAAAAATTCATGGTCGACTGAAAAATTACTGTTTTATGGCATTATGGGTCGGCCCATCGACAGTTACCATACATACATTACAAAAACTTAACAGTTGAACATGTCAAGAAGGAAGAACCCTTTACCCTTCATGTCACAAAGAGATGTGTTCATCTTTCCTCAGCGCCGTAACTGTGTTGATCTCTGAAGAATAAAAGGAAACCGCATGTGAGGAGCAGCATGACCGAGGCTGAGTTGTTATTTTGAAAAGCAGGGGGCGGGGCTTGGAGTGCCGCTGCTGCTGCTTGCGTGACCATTTCCTCTGATCTGGAGGTTAGAGCTTGTCTTCTCGCCATATTCACATAAGCGTTCACACCAATGTGAAATATGCAAGACAGGTACAATGAGGTAGGCTTCGCCCAGCAGATACTCGGGTTGAATCTGGTACCGAGGAAAAATGGCACCCTGCGAGGCAACGACACATCTCTAAGCGACTTCTCCGGTAAGCTAACGTGTGCTTAGCCTGCTAGCTAGCCGCCCAGCCTATGTTTACATACCATACGTCGCAAAAGTTCCCGATTTCCACCATGGCACTGCCGGCGTAGTGCGCCACTGGTTTTTGATCATATGTGCAAAGGGGTTAGAAGCTAAATGTTAGCTAATGGGTGCTAACATTGTCTGTGTGGTCATGATGCTGGCTAACTTTGTGTTTTCAACAAACTTGGGTTCAGACAAGCTAGTGTAGATGGATTATTATTAGAATTATTATTATAGGGTACTTTAAGGAATATTGACTGCAGTCTGAGCTACATGTGAAAACTGTTTACCATCAAAACTGCAATTACACAAATTTTTCATAATAGATGCTTTTGGTTTTCCAAAATAAAGCCACATAGTCTGATCTGGAAGCTACCATTCATTGTTTTCTTCTAATATGGAGGTGTAGAAAACATTGAAAGGATCCACAGCAGCATTATTGAGGACTCTGCTTTATTTAGATGAAGCTAGCCCAAGGAAACCAGGGCCAGTATTCACAAAGATTCTTAGAGAGAAGTTTCCCACCTACGAGTCTTAGCTTCAGAGTAAATCAGCTGCTGCTGAGCGCGACTCTGAGGGAGCAGATGACAGAAATGTAATGAGGAGGAGTGGCTGACCCCGTGATAGGTGTGATTCTGTCTTTTAAGAGCCGTGACTGGTTGATATTAGAAACAAACAAGAAAAAAAAACGCAAATGTGCTTCTAGTAATCAATGGGGAGAAATTAACCAATAAGAAATGTGTCTCATGATGATGAAACTTTTCAACATTTTGATTTGTTATGTTTATGCTCCACATTGGTCATTTTACTACTTCATCATCAATATGTCAATATTTTACTGGGATTGCCTGCTGGTATTCAGTGGGTGGATTTGGTAAAACGACCGACATGAAATGAGAAAAAAAGTGGAGAAAACGAACAGAACAGAGGCACGTTGCCACAGATTGATGCACCTTTTTCTCTGTATGTCTTGGTGCTTTTAAACAACAGCCTGGAAAGTGAGAAGCGCTCCATGCTGCAATGAAAAGCCAGAGAGGAGACGGCATCAAACAGCAACCTTCAGGATGATCCTTTAGGCTACTGACATCATCATGTTGAATACAGCAAACACTTCCTCACCTCTTTTATCTTGTCAAAAGGATTTATGTATATATTTTTCTGCAACTTTTTCCACATTTTTATTATTGAGAGCATTTTCTGTAATAATAAAAATACTGTCTGTCCTATATTCTCTGTCCATTATTTTTATTCATGATTATTTATTGTTTTTCCTATTATTTATTTATCCTCAATAAAATGACATTACTAGAGCTGCCTTTAACCCATCGAGCGCTTAGGGCCCAAAACTACTTAATTTTCCTCTATGGAGATAATAAAGTTGATCTTATCTACATATTAATAATTGTCAGATTGTTAAATAAGTTCATGTGCTCGTTTCTTGCACTGTTTAGGTGGTGAATCAGCCAATCAGCTCTCTCTGTTTCCACCATCTTGTCTGTGTCAGACACTCTGAGGCTCATTAAAAGTCCTCCCTACTACTCCTAATATTTTCCACTTTAGGAGCTCTCTGAAGGCCTAAGATGCTTTGTGAATAACTTTTATCTTACTGGGGTAAAATTCTAAGAAAAATGTTTGAATTTGAGAAATTCTGAGATGACATGACATCAGCAAGAGCTGCTCTTAGTCTGAGGATTCTTTGTGAATACGGGCACAGATCTCTACCAGCCACAAGGAAAACACAAACGGTTAAACAGATCCGTCAGAAGCTACCGATCCTATAATAACTTCAGCTTGGAGCAACAACAGAACCCACCAGCTAACATTTAGCACTACTGTAACTCAAGGCACATGTTAGAAAGGTTTGCATTCACTCTGAGACACTAATTCATTTAAACATTTCTTTACCTTCTTGTTGGATCGGCTGATTGAGGCATCGGTTATATATATATATATATATATATATATATATATATATATATATATATATATATATATATATATATATATATATATATATATATATATATTATCCAAGTCGAACAAAAGCTAAGCAAAAAGGCAGTATGCGTCGGTGATGCCCCACCTTGAACCTGAGCTGCATGCTGCGATAAATGACGGTGTGCTGTTTGTTCCTGTAGAGATGTGGTATGGTGTGTTTCTGTGGGCGGCGGTGTCCTCGGTCATCTTCCACCTGCCTGCAGCCCTCATCTCCCTGGCCACGCTGCGGCAGCATAAGATCGCCAGGTTCATGCCCATCGCCATCCTCCTCATGGGCATTCTGGGACCCGTTTGTGGGGGAGTTCTCACCAGTAAGCTTTCCATCTGCTTGTGTTTGCACTTCTTTCAACATGCTTTTAGTCAAGATGGTTCAGTTAGTCTGGGTAAAAACGGCAAGATAATCTTTAGAATATTATATTTTCTGTGTTCCTGTTCGTAGTGTAACTCACTAAAGTAGGGTCTTGTTATCTTGTTGACTCTTATTGTTTATATATAATATATTCCTCCACACCGTCATCTGGTCCACACTTTCCCCCAGCATGCTAAAGACAGCCGCTGATGTGTTTTTCTCTTCTCTAGGTGCAGCCATAGCCGGGGTGTACAAAGCGGCCGGGAAGACGATGATGTCCTTCGAAGCGTTTGTTTTTGGTGTGGGACAATCATTTTGTGTTGTCCTCATCTCTTTCCTCAGGATACTTGCCACCCTTTAGCAGTGTGGAGTCTGTGCTGCTGTCGTTGGCGCTGGTTGGGTTTGCCAGCACAAACTGAGCTCACTATGGTGAAGAGTTCCACTGCTGTGGAACCCAAGGACCAAAACAAATCCAGCTACAGCACTGATGGCTTTTTTTTTTTTTTTTAAATCTTAACAGGAGAGACTTTCCTGAACCATCAAAGGTATGAGTGCGAGCTTAAAGTGAGCACCGTGTCTAACTTAACTTTATGCCTCACTGTTTTCTTAGTTGGTATTATTAAGGCTAACCCAATGGTGTGTTTGGATGCTCAGCTGTGTGCTCGGTTTATTCCAAAGTGAAAGGAAAACGGGCCACGGTCGGTGGAAACACTTTCTGTTCTATGCAGGATGTGAAAGCAACAGGCTGCGCTTCTGTTGCCAGGGGTTACGGCTACGCAGCAGTACGACACTTAACTTCCCTCAGGGTGTGTGTGTGCGCGCGTGTGTGTTGGGGGGTGATGACTGCAGGTGAAAATGAATCGGACTGACAGGCTGCTGCACTGTTAAACCAAAACCTGCTGGTCAGATGCAGAGCAAAACTCTCGCTTTATCTCTTGAGGCCTTATTTTGTGTGTTCCAGTTTCCAGAGGTTTTCTTTTTTGGCATCTGAAGCTGTCTCCTTGTAAAGCTTCAGTGTGCAGCAGTTCTTTATTACACCAGGTTGTGTAGGAACTCTTCCCCACAGCTCGCTATGTGTGAGGAGTCTGAACGACGAGCAGCAAACTGGCCATTTAGTGGACCTCAGACCTAGACACGCCACCAGGAGCTTGATGGCTACATGTGACCGCAGGTCTGTACTATAAAGTGTGATTGTTGGTTTCTGAAGTTGTATTCAGGTTCAGTCTAAAAGGTTTTAGCACTACTAAGCTGGTTTACCTTTTTACTGGGCTTATTACCAACATCTGAAGAGAAAGCGCCATCTCAGCAGAACGGATACTGACCGATTACTGCAAAGTATGTTCCTGTTAGAAGCTGAAGCTTAGGCAGAATTTAGTGGCTGATGTCCAACCTCTGTTTTCTGCAAAGCGATGACCTACTGATACTGACTTTGATCTGATTCAGGGTTTTCCTTAAGATCTATAATATAAAAACAGCTTTGAGGATGTTTTCTTTAAACCTTCCTCCTGTGCTTCGTGGATGTATTCATATAACAAGCAGAGGCGACAGTCCAGCTCAGTGTAAGACAAGTTTCTGTCATCTGGTGACTTCCTGTCATTTAGCGTCATGAAGTAGACCATTACCTTTCAAAGAACGGCCAGATTCAGCGGGCTCCATGATGGCTTTGTTCAACCTTCCTGTCATCTGCTCAACGTTGTTCTCTCTCCGTCACGGCTTTAGGGAACTGCAGACATGTCGGAGGAAGAAAACAACTTTCTTTTAATAAATCTGCCTACACCTTTTGTCTGCCAGAGGCTGAAAGGACTAACTTAGTTTCTGTCAGGGCAACCTGGTAGTACTTGGCGTGCTGCATTCACTGTTCAGGAAAAATAAACAGCTGATCTTCGAGGTCCAAAATGGCGATTCACTCGTCGGGACTCTTCCTGCTGCAAATGGGCCGATTCCAGTCACCAGCCAATTTCATGGTGCATTTCTATTTATTACTTTATTTATTACAGGTTTTCTGGCTAATTATCCATTAGCAGTTATAAGCCCCAGCAGCTGATAGTCATCCGACACTATACTGTCTGTATGTCCATTTTTATATTCACATTAAACTAAAATATTTTTACAGGGTAGGTAAAATCCCAGTCTAACTAAAACCCCTTGGATAATGACGCAGCTGTGGGATTGATCAGCATATTGGCTCATTTGCCTCCGTTTATCGTACATGAGTCCATGTACAACAGGAGTCGTAAAGCCTTGGTTGACTAAGTGGATAACCAGCTCCACTGGGCTTAGAGCCACGTTCTGCGGTGTTCTGCTCACTGAAGCCATTTCTCTGAAAGAAGCCCGGCTATGCTGACCCCACTTCGTAGTGCTGGCCTCACATACGGCATGCTGCTCCTCGTGCGGATCTCCTTTTTGTTCTTAATGTCTGTCAATGACGTCAATCACCGAAGTTTTCTCTCACAGATGTTCCGTTCAAACACAAATAAGTTTGATCCTTTTTTTTTTTTTCACACTGCCGAGATCTTTTAGTCATAAGTTTTACTTCTTTTACTAACAAAGTATTTGATATGTGTGATGACCGTCAACAAACTCTTTTGTAAATATTTTCAAACTGATTGTATATTTTCAAGTTTTCTGACAAAGATCTAAATGGCTCTATTTTTCTGCAGATTCTATTTTTCTGTGTATATTTTTGCTTGACAGAAGTATCCTTTGCCTTCCTGAGCTCATGACATCCTCCCTGGGTCTGTTATTGCTCTTCTGTTACTTTTTGATACTTGTGGATCAAAGTAGGTAACAGATTCAACAAAGGCATTTTCTGTATCTGTTTGAGAAAATGTCTGCAATTGATTGGTTTTGTTGTTTCTGATTTAAAGATATCTGCTTTTGTTTAAAACATTTCTTCTCACTGTCGTCTGCTTCATTTTTAATTCATGGCTTTCTGTATTAATAAACTGCTGTTTTAAGACACCTTCCCTTAAATAAAACTTGGCCAAAGAACAAAAGTGTCATTGCATCCTACAGGTGACCTGCAAAGTGTTGGACTTTAACTTGGCTCTGTAGGTCTGCTGCTGAGTGACAGACTGATGCCAACTCTTTACAGCAGCAGCTTTAAATGAAGGCACAGTTTAGTGTCTCTTAGGCTCCAAAGCAATTGCGCACCAGTGCTCATTAAAAAGCTTCCTGCCAGCACTGCTAAAACGATAGCAACTGTTAAATTGAACTTTTTGCAGATATGCACAGATTAAGACATTTTCTGTCCAGCTGCACATGTCCCATCGGGCACAGGCGCTCTCCTTCGCCCAGTCTTCTCGTTGAGAAAATGTGATCAATTGTGTTGAAAGTGCAGCTGACCTGATCCATGATTTACAATTTCGAAGATAGATTTTTGCTCCTTAAAGATCCAAAAAAGATTGATGGAAGCAGGCAGGGAAATGGCGGAGGGAGAGGAGAAAAAAAAAGTGTCTGCCTTCACCGAGAAGCAGGGAGAAAAGTGCACCTCTGCAGCTCCTCCCCAGCCACAAACATCTGAGGGCTTCACAGAACAGCTCCATTTATACTACTGCTTAGGTCACTTCCAAATGAAGTTGATTGCACTGGATTTTATTTCATAATAAAGTGAGCTTAATAGAAATAAAGGCTATACAATTTGTACCATTTATTTGTTTTTAAATGGAAACCAGGTGTCATTTCCTTCCACTTCTGAATTATTATTTTGTGTTGATCTTCTACACTAGATGCTAAAGGTTTTGTTAAAAGGGGAAAGCTTTCAGGGCCATAAATTTCGCCGTTTATAAGATGCTCAGAAACAGCTGGATTTCTGTCTATAGTTACCCTACATCTCAATAAATTAGTTGAGTTAAGATTAGTTATTTCAGAAAACCCACTGAACCAGAACCAACAGATGCCATAATACCCCAAACCATGACTGACAAACACACTGGACTTCAAGAAACATGGATTCTGGGCTCTTCCTCCAGATTCTGGGACCTTGATTTTCAAATCAAATGCAGAATTTTCTTTCATCTGAAAACAGGACTTTGGACCGTTGAGGAACAGCCTGGTTCCTTTTCTCCTCGGTCCAGTTAAGATGCTTCTGACTTCTCTGGTTCCAGAATGGCTTGACATGAGGAATGCAACATTTGTAGTTCATGTGTAGGATTTGTCTGTGTGTAGTAACTTAAGACACAAACTCCAACCTCAGTCCCCTCCTTGTGAAGGGTGCCGATGATGATCTCACCTACTGACCAGAGACCATTTAAAGCAGGAGTCTTACATTCCCTTCCTGGTGTCTTGCAGCTTTTAGATGTCCCTGTTCCAACACGTGAATCAAACGGCTGAATTAGCTCTTCAGCATACAGTTAGGGTCTCAAGCCAAATACCCTTATAGAGCAAGGACTCTTTAGCCAAAGCGGAAATCCGTCAACAGCCGCCTTAAGTGCTGTCCAAAAAGTGTAGTCTGTAAGGAAGGAGGTAGAAAAAGTAGCCTGGATGCACCCTCCTGCAGTTAGTTTTGCCTAGGAACCCCGGGACATCCCTCACCGACACTAAGAACCCTTAAGGTATCCCACAATCCTTTGCATTGCATGACGTATATGCACAGCCCTCTCATGGAAATCAGCGAAGATGTCCGGAGAGAGTGCGCTCTTTGTCATTAATTTTCGTAGAGCTGTAGGCCCTAATTCGACTCACATCATCCATGTGCATTTCCATCACGTAATGACGTCGGAGTTAAAGGCTGTATGAAATCAGCACAGCGGTCCAAAGGTCCTTTCCTCCCGACGATAGAGTTCTAACTGTTGACCCCGTGAAAGGTCAAGGAACAGGAGCTGGAAGCTATTATTAAGGGTATTCGGATGGAGCCAAGTTCTTCAGCGTTCTGCTAAAGACCTGATTATTCGACATAGGTGTGTTGGACCTGGGACACATGAATGGTTGCAGGACACGAGTAACCTGACTCTCGCCAAATGGATGTGGTTCAGGCGAGCTCCACACTGCTCCACACATCCATCTGGAATTGTTACCATTGGGAGAGATTTCAATATCACATAAAATGGACGAGCCAATCAGGATCCACGGGCAGGATTTTCGTAGATGTGATGTATCAGAGAAGCGATTGTTTGGATCCAAACAACAATGGCGGCTCGCAGCGCGGAAGCAAGCAGTAACATGGATGCTGCTATTTCATCAGTGTTGTCCAATCTACTGAATATTAATTCTTTAAAAGAACACCAGAGAACAGCTTTGAAGGCTTTTGTTAGTGGAAACGATGGTTTCAGTTTCAATGTGAGTGGTTGAAGTAGCACGTCAGTAAAGATGACGGAAAGTGGTTTATCCAATCATATGCAAGGATTTTTGATAAGGCCCCTCCTCCTGAAATACATCTCGAGTGGGGCAATCCCAGATGGATGTGTGGAGCCATGTGGAGCTTGGCGGAACTATATCCATCTGGCGAGAGTCAGGTTAGGACACGGGTGCTTGAGGACTGGAATTGAAGATCCCTGGTTTAAAAACTCAGGAAACCTTTGCAGGTGTTGTGAGTTGATTAGCTTGTGAGGGTGTGACACCACGAGTTTCCAGAACTCAACTTTTTCACAGTATTCAAATTTTCTGAGACACTGAAGTTTGGTTTTTCATTATCTTTAAGTCGTAATTATCAAAATTACAAGAAACAAAGGCTTGGAATAGATTACTGTATGTGTAATGATTCCATATAATATATGAGTCTCACTTTCTGAGAGGACTAGCTAAAACTATTACTCTTTTATGGAATTTGTGGAGCTCTACCTGTATACTGATGGCATTATGTAAAAGGCCATTAGGGTTGTTCCAGTAAGGTCCAGTCAACGTGCTGGGAGCATTTTAAGACTCCTGTACCACCTTCTGTAGAGGTGTTGGAGCAGCTGCTCTGTCAGAACTCCTCACCTCATGTCCAAGGCAGATCCCAGCCCTTGTGCATTTCTGAACTTAGTTTACTCACAATACAGTGGTCCTGAGAAGTTAGTAGCAGAATTATCTTCTTGTGATTCAAAGAGATGATTGGTTTAGCAGATCATTGGAAAAACAGTAGCAACGCTTTAACTTTAGTTTTCTTTCTTTCGGTCGAGGCAGATGACCGTTCATACTGAGCCCGGTTCTGCTGGAGGCTTTCCTTCCCGTTAATGGGGAGTTTTTCTTTCCACTGTTGCTTCATGCTTGCTCAGTATGAGGGATTGCTGCAAAGCCATGGACAGTGCAGACGACTCTCCCTGTGGCTCTACGCTTCTTCAGGAGTGAATGCTGCTTGTCAAGACTTTGATGCAATCTACTGGGTTCCCTTATATAGGACATTTTTTTTGACCAGTCTGTATAATCTGACCCAATCTGTATAATCTGATTGATTTTGATTTTGTAAAGTGCCTTGAGATGACATGTTTCATGAATTGGCGCTATATAAATAAAATTGAATTAAAAATTGAATCGAATTGAATTTCTAAAAGACAGTTATTTTTCTACATGCCTCTTGTCAATGCCCCTGGGCATATGTGGGTTCTCTCAGGGTACTCTAAAAACATGACTGTTAGGTTAATTGGTCTAACTTTTGCATAATCTGATCCAATCTGTATAATGTGATTGAATTTGACTTTGGAAAGTGCCTTGAGATGACATGTATCACGAACTGCCGCTATATAAATAAAATTTAATTGAATTTGATTAAATTGCCCTTAGGTTTTAGTATGTGTGCATAGCTGTTTATCCTGTGTGTCTCTGTGTTGCCCTGTGATGGACTTGTGCCCAATGACCGCTGTGGATAGGCACCCTGCCCACCCCTGCACGGATAAAAGGTGAATAGAAGATGGATGGATGTTTACAGGATTTACTTTCCCTAACAACACCTTGGATGTTAAAAGTGAACACACCCCTGATAGAATGTAAGCTTGTATGTCATAAAAAATATGACAATGAAAGTTTTGTTTTTTTATTTCACTTTTTAATGTGACAATTCAGTCTGAAAGGCAGCTAGGCCTGCTCCCTTGTTCAGTTGCCTTTCCTTTAAGCACATAGGATTACAATGTCCTGACTCAGACCAGCATAAAGAGCCGTGTCAGCATAAGGGGGGATGTACCATGTCCCAACATTCTGAGAAACAAATGGATTTATCAAGGCAAAAATATAGAAAAAAGAAACAAGCTGCAACAACCTGAGTACATGTGCATACCTTTGATCTACTACTTTATTGAAGCACCCTGGGATGCCGTTTCAGAGTTTATTTTTGTCCCGCCAACATCCAACATGTTGAGTTTGTTCTGGTAAAGCAATTCCATTGTTGATCAGGGTGAATGCTTGTCTTCACTGAATGACGAAATCCCTGATCACTTTCACCTTTTGGGCACCTGGAGGTTTGGGGTTAACACTGTTGTTTGGAACTGTTCCATTTCATTCACCTTGACAAAAACCTTGTTCCATCTGTAGAAACACGAGCCCAGATCATGGTGCAACTGCCGCCACCTTTTACTCTGGGCATTAGTTTGATTTCATGAGACAATGGAACATTCTTCTACAACTTTTTACTACATTTTAGCCAAGCCTGGATGTTTGAAGAAATCTTTTGCAACATGCAGCCCTGCTCCTTACACCAGACGTATGAGAAATACTGGGGATAACTGTGAAACAGAAAACCTGAAATAAAAAATGATCATACCCAACTTTTTAAAACCCAAAAAACAGGACATTCGGAGGAGGTGTGTACACATTTAAGGTTCCACTAAATCTTTAATTTAAATGATGTTTTGGCTGCTCCACTGTGATGTATCTGAATTACATGAACATACAGCAGGAATGACTCGTGTTCAAGGAAAGGAGCTGAAACTAGAGGAAGGCAGATCATAGATGGAAGTGAGACACATTTAGAAGGTACCACTGCGGCCAAAGCCTCTGCAACCAGAACTCAGACTGCCAAGACTCATCAGCAGCACATTTAGTGTTTCATCATATTCAGGCACAATAACCAGCCCTCTGCTGCCACCCTCAGGACTGATGCAGGAACAGCAGGCTGCTCACCGAATCGTAATGAAGAAAAGCAGATGTGTTAATGCTTTAGAAATGATAAGAGTTCATTACTATATGCAGCGCTAGTTAAAAGATTTACTACAATATACTTGGTACAAAAACACCTGCCATGCCCAGATCAGCGCCTAATCACTAAAGTCCAGCCAGAATGTGTTTTTCATTGGTTAATTATTACCAGTTTATTGGAACAAGGTCCATTTTGAAACCATTATAACTGACTGAGTCAGAACCAGGAAACTGTTAACGCATTCCCTGCCTTCTCTGAGGCCACGTGGTTTTAAATCTTAACAGCAAGGTTTGTGCACAGCTACTTAATCCCTTCAGGTTCACTAGTCCACAGTTAATACAATTTAGTTAGTTGTATTCAGTTAACCAGGCTCACAGAACAGCA
Source organism: Fundulus diaphanus (assembly GCA_037039145.1). Lineage (NCBI taxonomy): Eukaryota > Metazoa > Chordata > Actinopteri > Cyprinodontiformes > Fundulidae > Fundulus > Fundulus diaphanus. Next base: position 50,113,767 of record CM073134.1, read on the forward strand.
AAGTGTGGAACAGGACTTTAACAGCAGGCTAATAGAGCAGTGAAACATCTTAAATATGACCTTTGTTTTTGTTTTTTTATCTGGTAGATGAAACGTTGGATTCGAGCACCACCTTTATTGTCTGCACATCATAGAAACAATGCTAAATCCTTATCAGTTGTTGGTTTATCAGTACACGATGTTCTGGGTGTGTATGGATGGATAGCAGTCAAGGCAAATACTTGTGTTTTTCTTTTAATGGTTAGATGCCGTCGTGTCTTCACTTCTCATCTGTGGGACCGCAGGAGCCTGCTTCCACCTGAATCAAACATGTCTATTAAGTTTGTAATATAGTTTCAAATATCCAAGAGTTGGAGTTTCCAGCTTCTCTGTGAGGTTCTTCTAAACAACTTGTTGGAGTTTTAAACTTTTGGCTGCTCTCAAACAAATGAAGACATCAGAAATAAGTGCTCTGGACTCTTAAGAACCTCTAGAGATGATTTGTATTTATTTTAAGGCACACCACAAAGATCTGATTTCATCTACATAACCATCAGAAACAAGAATAGAAACAATATTTGCATTTAAATGTGTGTATGTTTGTTGGTTGGAGCACTGGTGGGTGTTAGCACCACCCAAATGTGCACTCTTGAACTGGGCTGAAAAAGACCAGCATCAGGTTTCATCAGATGCTGGAGGACAAGGCGGCTGGAGGAGGAACGGGCAGAGACAGACCTTCATCTTCCTCCGTCTTCCATCTCCTCTATTCCTTCTTCTTGTAGTCCTCCAGGTGAGCCAGGATCCAGCCAGAAGGAACCAGGATGGCGACAAAAAAGGCTCCCATAGCTATTGCCTGCTCCTGCGGGAGGACACAGCCACAGCATTGCTTTAACATCACACTAACGGATAAAAGGAACAAGGTGGAAACAGACTGGAAGGACAAATCACGGCAGCATTTTGAGACTGTAGTAGACACACCATCACATTAAAAACTACACAACATGAGATCTCATATTTTATCAGAAGTAGCCGAGCTTTCTGCTCAGTGGCTGTAAGCTGCTTCAGCAGATCTGGTGGTTTTGTCATTATACAGTTTCACTTCAGTTGGAAATATCTGCCATAATAAATATAAACACACTGCTTGGAAAGAGCTACTGGAAGCGAATAACTGAAGTTGTGCGTTTTGAGCCAAGCATGTCCGGTATCTAGGTCTGCTGCTGCCACCTGTTCAGCGGGCCGGTTCCACTGGAACATGAGAAAAAGTTCCACAGACTCGCTAAAGAACGCGAAGGTTCTTCAGCTCGGTCCATATGCCGAGACGCGCTCAGTGGCGCAGTGTAGGCTACGTGATGGATTTAGGCGGAACAATGGCGAGATACTGACGCACTTCATAAAACTGCTAAATATAGATACTTTAAGTCAGGTTAGAATAAGCCGTACTGCTTGGAATAGGGATAATAACTCGATATTCTAGGTTTATTATGATATAAATAATTTTTCTGGGGAGAAAAAACAGAAGGAATTGGAAAGTTTTACGCAGTTTGGTAAAGCCCTTCAGGCGACATTGACCATCCCATGACGCAGACGCCTTTTATACAGAGCTAAGTGCATAGCTCTCAACTCTCACGCATTGACCGTGTGACACACGCATTTCCCTAACTTCACACGCTCACACGCAACACATGACATTTCACACGCAAACATGGAATTTCTCACGCATAAAAATCCCAACGCCCATCTGGGCTGCGGACGACAAAACTCCGCCTTCTGCTGAGCTGTTTCAGCTTCTTTCACAGCTTGTGGCCATCAGTAATTCCTGCTGCAGTTCTTTTTAACAGAGCAGCAGGAAGAGTGATCAGAGTTATGAATAATTTTAGTCTTGACAGTGGTGAAAGTGAGCCGGTAAGGTCCTGTACCGCGTACACAGGAGGGGAGGGGAGGGGGCGGGGGGAGCTGCGTCAAGATGACCGGTTCATTCAGAACCAGTCATGGCTGCACGCTGGATCATAAAACAGTTCTGCTAACCAGATGCAGTTTAAAACGCCACTTAGTCTGTTTATAAGTTTCATTTTTATTAATTCTGCATTTTTCAACCTCCGCGCTTGCTCTTCTCCCCCCTCCTTTCCCTCGGAGCAGGTGCTTTTATCACCGTTCACCATTCAAAACGTGAATCACTACGTTTAATGTCCTCACATCAGTAGCAACGTGTGCCAGTTAAAGTCAATAGGAGAGCTGTAGCTGTGTTTAACGCTGTTTGAGAGCAATAGAGATTTGTCTGGTCAGCGCGGCGACTGACTGAGAAACCTGTCGCTGTGAAAGGTGATGATGGTTATAAACTGTAACAGTCTAGAAGTTCATTGAGCTGAAAGGAGGGACACATCAGCAGCTGGATCGTGCGTAAAGACGCAGCGGGAACCTCTGTGTGCTTCAGTGTTGCTGCTGAGGGGATCATAAAGGCTTGATGAAACTCAGCCTGATTCACCAATCAGGTTATAGATTTACAATGATAAACAACCCATAGATGAATGTGTAACAGTATAATAATTCGGTCAATAATTTAAAACTACTTAATTTTATTCAGTATTATTTGAACAATTGTGTATTTTTTATGTTTTAATCCATTAACTGAACAATAAGGTATTAATATGTCTCTTTCTCTTTTTAACACAAGTAATACATGTCTACTTCAATGTCTGGTGGGATAAAAATGAGATGGAGTTGACTCCACCGGCTCTTCCAGGGTCCGGTTAGCCCCGCCCCCAAAACAAGCCCCGCCCCCAAATTAGCATAATCTCACTCTTAACTTTTGATAAAAGTTGAGAGGTCTGGCTAAGTGCCAGAGACAACAACCACCTGTGGGGACGATCCGGGCCCCATGGAGCAGTGCTGCGGTCAGACGGACCGGTTCTAAACTTACCCCGGCAGTGATGTTCTCTTTGGCCGGTTTGGTCATAAGATTGGCCACGGGAACGGCTCGGCTCCTCAGAGCGCACCTGAAGAGACTGGAGACGGCGGGCAGAGGCATGACAGCGGCGGCGTGGCTGAGATGGGACAGCTACAGTAACAGATACTGACACCCGCAGCCTGATGCCTTTACTTTATATCCGCGTGCGATATAGAAAGTGTGAGCGCGCGCCTCTGCCTGCGTACGTGCAGGACCCCCCGTGCTGCAGCGCTGGAATGTAATTGGTTGAGTCACCTTCATACGGAGGCTGCTTGTGACGCGTCCAAATTTCAGGCTTGTAGGCTGCAGGAGCTGCAACAATTAATACAACGACTTCAGGTCGCTTCTGCTGCAAGGCACAAACAGTGGACGTCTTGACCATCCCAATGATTCAAATAAAAAGACACTGCGTTTCAACTGTTGTTTTAAGTCATTAAGAGCAGGTGGAACGAGAATGTGGTATATGGTAAACAGAAACTTCCACAGTTTCCTCTTAGTTTCATCCCTTCTATGGAAAATTACCCCAAAACATGTCACCGTAGGCAGCTGGTAATAAATTGGGAGTAGGGCAGGTGGACGGGGGATTAGTGGGCAGGGCGCACGCGTTTGAGTAGGGGTGTCCCAGTTTTTGGTCACGTGGGCAAAAATTGTCAAGTCCAAAGTACTCTAGGGCCAACAAATATAGTAAAAAAAAAAAACCGAACTTTAATCCAAAATTGTATTGCTTTTATAACTTGCTCCGCAAAATATGAACATGCAATATTTTAATGGTGCTTGTAAATTTGATTATCTGTAGGAGAAAGATGTAAATCACTGTAGACAGATACCCTTTTAAAAGATGGTCATCCAGTTTAAAAATTATTTTGCAGTTGACTCAAAGAGGAAAAAAAAATGTTGCCTATTCTCAGAGATAAGAACAACATATAGTCAGTCTTCCTTTGAAAATGCTTGCTGTATTTACCCTATTTTAATAAATATACAAAAGCAGATTTTGGTGCACCAAAGTCTGCATTTGAATAAAGGTCATTGGATAGATGAGACCCTATTTACAATGAAATTAATGAGAATGTAAAAGGTGTGGTTACTAAAATATAAATACTTCGTTGTACCTAACATTTTCAATTGTAAGAAGGTTATAATTAGTCTGTAAAGCCTCCATCTGCATCAAGCACTTTTGTTGGTGGACCAAATCAGTCTTGAATTGCAGTTGGGGGCCAAACAAAATAAGCCCTGGGGCCTCAAAAGGTCTCCGTGCAGCAATTGGACACCCCTGAACCAGAGGTAGGATGATACCACACAATAAACTCTATTTAAACATGAATAGTTACAGACAGCAGATTAAAACTTCTGTTCAGTGGTGTGAGGTACACTTTCTGACTTTTAATGTCCAAAAAACACAAGAACTGAACTTTGACCCGGAGGCAGTTGGAGACCACTCTCCGTGGTCATCCATAATCAATTAATCGCCCAGGTAGATTGCTACAACTATCTTGGATTACAAATTGACAATAAATTAGCATGGATTGCTAATGTGAAGATGTGAACATAAATCTAAGTCCGATAGCAGTTTCTAGAGAAATAAAAAAGAAAAAGAGTTTGTAAAAATCTTGCGAGTTTGTAAAAATCTTGCGAGATGGAAACATGTTGATATAATGCAAATCTGAAAAACAAAAGAATAAACGCATGCAGATTGATAACATTTGAAAAAAGGTTGTGAGTGAAAGGAAAATTGTTGGAGAAAATAAAGTATCACGTGGTGTAATCACTGGTACTCCGCTCGAGGAAGATTTAGAAAAACTTAAAAGAAATATACATAGTGGTGAAGTGCGGAAATTGAAAAGATTTTTAAAATCTGTGGATGGGGAAAAAAGAGAGAGTCTCGGTACTTCTGGAGTTTCAAGGTGGTGTTCTTCCTGATAAGGTAAAAATTGGTTTCATGAGTTTTCCTGTTAGCCCTTATATCAATCAATCAATCAATCAATTTTATTGTCAACTACAATTTGCATTGCAATCGAAAATTCAGTTCCAGTACAACCGTCCATCACACACACTTAACAAACATTTTGGGGGAACGATTGACTGAGGCCTTGCGTTGCCAAGGAACGCAGCCAGTCGGCCGCTGCTATTTCAGCGCAGCCGTTTAGGTGCGTTCCTCCAAACTGCCTCAGACCCCGCCTTACACGGAGTCCACAGGCGCTGCCCTTGAAAATCTGTTGAAGAAAGATTTTACATGGGGGAAGTGGAGGGAGATAAAAAAGACAGATGCTTCACAATTTATGTTTCCACATATAATGTGAAGCATCCGCCAAAAAGCCTCATTTGCACGAGAAGCAGAAATAATTACAACACACATATATGCAGAAAGGTAAACATCTGAGGCCGATTGCATGTACGTAAGTTCATCAGTTTTATGGGTATCAGTTATGTGAGTGTGTTTGGATAAAAGTATTTATATTTCCGTGAACCCTCTCCAAAGGTCATTGTCCTTGATGTTATCAGCCGGCCCACAGTTCAGAGACGCATCCACAGGTGTCCGCAGGGAAGGGGGGTAGCCGGGGGGGCGTTTTCTGAGCAATCTCCGCCATAACAATCCAGGAGTAGAGATAGGGAGGAATCCAAATATGTTATTTGTTATGAGACAAGCTGCACTGCCTTTCCTGTCAGCTTTAAAGACTTTTGCTGGCTCCAAATGGTAAATCCAATTTTCCGAATTGTTGGTCTTTTTCGCGCTTCACCTCCAGATTTTATCCCATCTCTCTTTGAGTTCAACCACCAAAGCCAGTCTGCGTTCCAGCACAGCCAGCTTTCGGCTCTGCTCCATTCACCTTCCAGAACTGTCCGTTAACAGCCATAGTGAGCGCATTGTTTGCAGCCAGCAGTCTGATCAAGGCCAAATGGCTGCCGACATCCGCTGTATTTGCTGATACTTCAAAAATCCACAAAAACCAATAAGTAGAGATCCAAGTATCCTTAATCCAAAAGTGAAAGTTTCAGACGTCCAGGAACGACAAAGTCGAAAGACACACCGTTTTCCTCCAGGAATTTAGGGTGTATCTCACAAAATAAGTCAAATCAGGACCGGACGGGTCCCCCTTTCGTTGCCTACCCATCGAAAAAAAAATAAAAAATATCCCTCCTCCTTTGCGTTGTTTCAAATGTCAAGGGTATGGTCACATTGCAGCAGTGTGTAAAGGGAAGCAAAGATGCGCTAAATGCGGTGGAGACAATCGATATGAAGAATGTGGAGCGGACATACAGCTGAAGTGTTGTAACTGTGGTGGTCAGCATAATGTAGCATATGGAGGTTGTGAAGTAAGGAAAAAGGCAGCAGAAATACAACAGTTGAAAACAGTTAAAACATTACTTATGCAGAGGCAGCAAAAAGTGTTCAAGAAAAAAGAACAGTTCAGAAAAGTCAACAGGTGTCTTCTAGTCAAAGTCCTGGGCCCAGTCAAAAAACAATGGCAGGAACGGAAATCACAATGGATAAATTAATTTTATTCATGGCATATGTTATTAATTGTACTGATCAAGTGAAGCAGAAAACTGAAAACATCAAAATTATAGTGAGAGGTGCAGAAGATTTTTTTAGCTGTGAAGGATTTATCTTGGGAATTAATAAATAAAAGGCTTGAAACAGATGGAAAACAAGGTGGAGGAAGAATTTAATGTTTTTTTTACAATGGAATGCAAGACGTTTATTGGCAAAAGGACAATAATTTAAAGGATATTTATATTATTTGGAAAATAAACCAGATATTATTTGTGTTCAAGAAACATGGCTTAAACCAGAGTTAGATTTTGTGATAGCAGGATATGACCGTATTAGAAGAGATAGGGAACAAGAAAGTGGAGGAGGATGTGTAATATTTATTTAAAAAAAATGGAATGCAGTATAGATTGGTAGGAAAAGGAACAACACTAGAATGGTTATCTGTGGAAATTTGAATTAATAAAGAAAGTATTAAAATATAAAAATTTTATAATCCGTGTAAAAAACTGTATTTAGATGAAATGGAGGAAATATTTAAAAATATAGGAAGAAAGATAATTTGTTGTGGAGATTTTAATGCTTTTAGTACTTTGTGGGGTAACAGGAATAATGCCAATGGAGAAGTGGTGGAAGAAATAATGGATAGAAAACAATTGGTTTGCCTTAATAATGGAGAAGGGACGAGGATTAATATTAGAAATGGATATGAATCAGCATTAGATTTAACTTTAGTTTCAGAAAATTTTGCCGGAATTAGTAATTGGAAAATATTAAGAGAATCAACTATAGGAAGTGATCATTATCCTATACTTATTGAAATTGGTTTTGAAGTTAATTTTTTACGAGGCAGAAAGTATCTGAAAATTTAAAATCGCAAATATATAACCATGAATTAGAAAGGGTAAAGGAATTTAAGTTTTTAGGTTTATGGTTGGATGAAAAACTTTCATTTTCAAAAAGTAGTGGATAAGTGTAACAGAGAGTTTTAAATGTAATGAGGTGTTTGGTGGGGAGTGAGTGAGGTGCTGAGAGAAAAGCATTGAAAGCAATATATACTGGTTTAATAAGGTCTGTATTTGATTATGGCAGTATAGCTTTTCGATCAGCATCAGAAACACTACTCAAAAAATTAGATAATATGCAATATCAAGCCTTGAGGTTATGTACAAGAACTGTCAGAACAACTCAAACGTCAGCTTTACTAGTAGCACTTCATCTCAGAAGATTACAGTTAAAGACTTTATACTGGTGTCATTTAAAGGGCCATAACGGAAATTATCCATGTCAAGAAATATTAAAACGTAGTTGGGAAAAGGAAAAAAAGAATTTAAATTCTTTTGGTTGGGAGATAGAAAACACTATAAAAGACTTTGATTTAGCTTATATAAATAGCAGTCAAACAGTTCCTCTTTCACCAATTCATCCGTCTATATTTCCTAATAGTGTTGTTGATTTTACTTTGTTGGAGAAAAGGAAAAAAGAAAACCTTTTAGATTCAAATTCAGTACAATCATATTTAGACAATAAGTACTATGGATATGTCCAAGTTTATACAGATGCTTCAAAAAACTCAAATAGCAATAATAGGGTGTCATTCATTGTTCCAGAATTCAATATTAAAAGATGTAAAAGAATTACTGATGGAGTATCAGTTTATGCAGGAGAGATGATGGGAATCATTTTGGCTTTAGGATGGATTGAGGAAGTTTGTGCTCTGAGAAGTATATGTCCTGATTCAAGTTCATCATTATATTCATTAAAAAATAATCATTCTATTAGTAGACCAGACCTTTTATTAGAGTTTCAGTTATTAATTTATAGAATTCAGGCAATAGGTTTATTAGTTATTTGTACATGGATACCATCACATGTAGGAGTAAAAGGAAATGAGTTGGCAGACAAATATGCAAAACAAGCTACAAAAAATTGTTATATTAATATATTGGTACCATTCAGTAAAGAAGAAATTAAATCTATTATTAAACAAAAGGTTAAGGAAAGATGGCAGAAGCAGTGGGAAGAAGATAGAACTGGAAGGTGGCTTTACAGTATTCAAAGAAAAGTAGGTGCAATGAGAACAGGAAGAAATAGAAAAGAGGAAACCATTATATCCAGATTACGTTTTGGTCATACAGGGTTAAAAAGTACATTATTTAAAATGGGAAAACATCCAACAGGAAATTGTGATTTTTGTCTTCAAGAATAGACAGTAAAACATGTTTTGTTGTTCTGTTGAGAGAAGGAAATTAGTATGTCGATTACAAGAAAATAAATTACAGTTAAAAATACAAGAGATTTTGGACAAAATTTCTACTTCTGAATATTTTTGTTATTTAATAAATTACCTTAAGAAAACGAAATTGATAGAAAGGATATAAGTTTTATTTATTTAATTATTATTATTATTATTTATTTTTTGTGGGAGAATATATAGGAAGCATCCACTGATCTCTATTTATTCACTGGATTGCTGATTGCCCGAAAAACTGAAGTCACTGGCCGCCATCTTGCTACTCCCTACTCTCACAGAACCCCATAAAATTTGGTTGCAACAACAAGCAGTTTTCTGGCTGTGTGAAAATGTTTCACAGGTGATTTTACAGTCAGTGGATGTACTAACACTATCAGGAAGGAAATTGTGTGCTGAAATATTCTGCATGTTATTTATATTATATATCCATCCATTTTCTGAACCGCTTTATCCCTCATGGGGTCGCGGAGGTTGCTGGTGCCTATCTCCAGCATTCTCTGGGCAGGGTACACCCTGTCTGTCGCAGGGCAACACAGAGACAGACAGGACAAACAACCATTCACACACACCTAAGGACAATTTAGAGAAGAAGACGAATTAACCTAACAGTCATGTTTTTTGACTGTGGGAGGAAGCCGGAGTACCCAGAGAGAACCCACGCATGCACAGGGAGAACATGCAAACTCCATGCAGAAAGACCCAGGGTTGGATTTGAACCCAGAACCTTCTTGCTGCAAGGCAACAGCGCTACCCACTGCGCCACTGTGCAGACCCTATATTTTTTTTTAATTTCTTATTTCATATATATATATATATATATATATATATATGCGCAATAACATGCAAAATATTTCAGCACAAAATATTTCAGCACATGACTTTCTCAGTACTTGATAGTTTTAGTACATAACATAAAAGTATATGGCATTTGACATTTTAAAAGTCTTAAGCCCCCTCTGAACATGAGAAAATCATTGTTGTTCGATGCTGTAGTTACTGGAGGAAAAACAGGGAGTACCAATATGGCGGCAGGTGGCTTCACAGCGACGTGTATTATATACGGCCAAGGCCAATGCGCAATCCAGTGAATAAATAGAGATCACTGGTAGAATCCCGATCCATACTCCATTCCAGGAGATGGCGGTAAAGCGCATCAGTAACTTGCTTGCCAACCGCCATAAAGAAGAAGAAGAAGAATTTCTTCTTTTGCCTAAACAGCAGAGGGCAGTAGGAGAGGAGGATTACGAGCGGAGTGAGAAGTTGGTAGGAGCTGAGAATTGTTTGGCGGATTGCATAAACTGTACATTGAATGTAGCTTTATGGCTTCCACATCAGGTGGAAATAGTGGAGAAGAAATGGAGTGGATGATGTCTAGGTCTGCAAGGAGAAAGCGAGAAATGAGGCAAAGACAGGAAAGAGATAGAAGTTGGTCAGATGGGAGTGAGATTAGAGAGGAAAGAAGTAAAAAGACAAAAACAAATACAAGCCCGGGAAAAAAAGTGCAGGGAGAGAGAGCAAATGGGGAGGAGGAGTGGAAAGTTACAGTTGAGTTCAAAGAAGAGGGAGGACATTTACATCCGGTTAAACTAACTAAAGCAATAGAGAAAGAAATTGGACAAATCAAGTCAGCCAGGATTATGAATAATAGAAAGATATTAATTTATGCTGTTAGTAAAAAACAACAAGAACAGATTCTCAAAATGACAAATTTGGTAGGTGAGAGAGTCAAAACATTCATCCCTGGTGCAGCTGCAAGATTAAGAGGAGTGATTACAGGAGTTCCACTAGACATGACAGTTGATGAAATCAAACAAGAGATTAAAGGAGGCAAAGTTGTTGAAGCTACAAGGATAAAACATAAAAGGGATGGAGTTGTTAAAGACACCATGGCAGTAATATTGCAGTTTGAGAATGTTGTATCAGAATCTGTGCAGATTGGCTATATAAACTTCAGGGTCAGAGAATACATTCCCAATCCAATAAGATGTTTTATTTGTCAGAGAATGGGTCATGTAGCAAAGGAATGCAAAGGGAAAATGAGGTGTGCAAGATGTGGAGGGTCGCATGAGTATGGAAAGTGTGATAAAGACGCCAAAGTTAAATGTTGTAATTGTGGAGGAGAACATAGTGCAGCATATGGTGGGTGCATAGTACAGAGGGAAGCAAGGCAAGCACAAAGAATAAAAATAACAGAGAAGGTGTCATATGCTGAGGCATTAAGGAAAGTTAGAAAAGAAAGTATAAATAACTTGGGAAATAAAGAAACAATTCAAGAAGTTTTAAATCAGGAAAATAAATCACAAAGAAAGGAAAAGCAAACCATTGTCAGTTCAACAGATGAAAGTAATGTATGTAAACACAAATGTAATGTGGATAAAAATACAATGGTGGTGAAAAAAGATAATTTTGTGGCATTTATCTGTCACATTATAAATGTTACAGTGCAAATGAAGAAGAAAAGTGATAAAATCAAAACGGTTGTAGAAGCAGCAGGAAGGTTTCTAGACATGAAAGAGGTCCAAGCAGATCAAATTCATAAACTTCTGAGTTCAGTTGGAAATGATCAAGAAAAGGATTAAAAAAAAAAAAAAAAAAAAAAAAAAAAAAAAAAAAAAAAATGGTCATACATATTCTTCAATGGAATGCTAGGAGTCTTATAGTAAATGGTCAAGAATTAAAAAAATATATACATAAATTAGAAATAGTTCCAGATGTTATTTGTGTTCAGGAAACTTGGTTAAAACCATCTTTGGATTTTAAAATTACTGGTTACAGTTCTGTAAGAAGAGATAGGAGAAACAACAGTAATGGAGGAGGTTGTGCAACTTTCATTAAAGATGGATTGGCATATAGAGAACATCAAGTTCCTGGGCAGTATGAATGTGTAAGTGTAGAAATATTTAATTTGGAAAAAATTGGTAATATTAGGATTTTCAACTACTATAATCCATGTAAAAAGTTGGAAAGTGAGGTATTTAATAAAATTTCAGGATCAATAACGAGAAGAGAAGTTTGGTGTGGGGATTTCAATGCACATAATAGCCTATGGGGAAGCAGACAGACGGATAATAATGGTAAAATAGTGGAAGAAATAATGGATGAAAGGTCACTGATGTGTCTTAATAATGGACAAGGAACAAGAATTGACATATATAAAGGTACTTTGTCATGTCTTGACTTAACATTAGTATCCAATTCGATAGTTAGTTCTTGTAATTGGGGTGTGAGGGAAGAATCCACAATAGGAAGTGATCACTATCCTGTTAGTACAATCATTAAAGATAATTTATTTAAACAAGATGAATTAAAAATAATAAGATGGTGTTTTAATAAAGCTAAGTGGCAAATTTTTAAAACAATATGTGAGCAAACAAGTCATTTAGTAACATTAAAAGGAAATATAGATGAGTGCACTAAACAGGTAACGGAACATATACTTAATGCTGCAGAAATAAGTATTCCAAAAACAATTATTAAAGGGAAGAAAAAAATTGTGCCATGGTGGAATGAGGATTGTAGCAGAGTGATTAAAGAACGAAATAAAGCTTTTAAAAATCTACAGAAAAATTTAACAGGAGAAAATCTTATTAAATATAAGAAGAAAAGGGCAGAGGCTCGTAAAATAATCAAAGAGGCTAAGAAGGAAACTTGGAGAAATTATTGTTCTTCCATAGGAGCAGAAGTAAAACTACAAAATGTTTGGAAAATGTTTAAGAAAATGGGTGGGAATAGAAGTCAAGTTAGAATTCCAGCATTGGTTAGAGGTCAAGAAATTGTGGTATTAAATAAAGATAAGGCAGATGTTTTGGGTGAGGCTTTTGCAGCAGTGCATAGTGGGGAGCATTTAGGAAATATACATAGAAATCAAAAAGAACAAAAATTAAAAGAATATAATGATATCTATAAAAAGAAAGATAGATCGGTTTCAGCATTAGATGAAGAAATAAGTATGAATGAAATAAAAACAGTTATTAAAGATACTGGATATTCAGCTCCAGGGGAGGATAATTTATGCTATGCAATGTTTAGAAGGTTACCGGAAGCAACATTAAAATTAATATTACAATTTTTTAATAAAATTTGGAGAGAAGGTGAAGTTCCAAAGAAATGGAAAACTGCAATAATCCTCCCATTTAATAAACCAGGAAAAGATTCTTCAGATCCAAATAATTACAGACCAATAGCATTGACATCTCACTTATGTAAATGGATGGAGAAAATATTAGTAAAAAGATTGGGGTATATGTTAGAGAAGAGGCAGATAATAAGTAGTTATCAATGTGGATTCAGAACAGGAAAGTCTACTATGGATGCATTAGTGAGAATTACTAATGATATAGAAAAAGGATTAAAAATGAAGGAATTGATTATAGCAGTATTCTTTGACATTGAAAAAGCGTATGACTCAATGTGGAGGGAAGGTTTATTGATAAAGTTGGAAAATATGGGAATAGGGGGAAGAATGTATAACTGGATAGCAAGTTTCTTTGCAGATAGGAAAATTAGAGTTAAAGTTGGGGATGAATACTCAAGAGATTTTAAAGTAGAAAACGGCACTCCTCAAGGAAGTGTAATTAGTCCTTTACTTTTTAACATTATGATTAATGATATATTCTTAAATCTAGATGAATGCATTAAATCAGCACTTTATGCAGATGATGGAGCTATATGGATGAGGGGAAGGAATGTCCCACATTTAGCTAAAAATATTAAAAGAGCTGTTAATAAAATAGAAAAATGGTCATACGAATGGGGATTTAAATTGTCGGTAAGTAAATCCTGTTATATGATTTTTACTAATAAAAGGAATATTGATATAGGAGAGATAAAGTTATATGATCAACCTATAAAAAGAGTAGATGAATTCAAATATTTAGGATTATGGCTAGATAGTTCATATACATGGAAAACGCATATTAAGCAGCTAGAAACAAAATGTAAGAAAGTAATAAATCTCATGAAAGCAGTGGCTGGGAATGATTGGGGGGCTGATAAGCAGTCATTAATGAATATATATAGAGCTCTTATGAGATCAGCAATAGATTATGGTTGTATAGTATATGAAGCAGCAGCAAAAACATCATTACAAATTGTAGATAAATTACAATATAGGGCATTAAGATTAGCTACTGGAGCAACTAAGACTACTCCTATTAACGCTCTTTTAGTAGAGGCTGGAGAAACTCCTTTAGAAATAAGACGGGTCAGAATATCACTGTCATATTGGATCAGAGTTAAAAGCAGTAGTGAAGGAAATCCAGCAAAAAGCATAATAAAGAATTGTTGGGAATATTCTAAATTCACAAGAAAGGGATTTGGATGGAATGTGAATGAATGGGCAAAAATGTACGAGCTGGAGGATAAGACATTCTCACAAAATAATCCAATTAGTGCTGTACCACCGTGGTTGTTTCCAGAAACAAAAGTTGACTTAAAAATACATGAAATGAAAAGAGAATGGAAACATAATGAAGTTGGGGTTAAATCTAGCATATATATCAGACAATTGTTTTATAGTTTTTTAAAAATATACACAGACGGGTCAAAAAATTCAAAGGGAAATGTGGGTATAGGGATATTTATCCCAGAGTTTAATATTTGTATATGTGAAAGATTAACAGACCTTTTATCTATATACACAGCAGAAATGGTTGCAATTATTTTTAGTTTACAGTGGGTGGAGGAGGTTAGACCGGATAGGGTGGTAATTTGTACAGATTCAAAAGCTGCAATAGAAAGCATTCATTCAGGAGGAAATAGTAGGAAAGACCTGGTAATAGAAATTTATCAGAGTTTATATAGGTTATATAGGTATGGAATAGAGGTTCAGTTCTGTTGGGTACCGGCACATGAAGGGGTGAAAGGAAATGAAACAGCAGATAAGCTAGCAAAAAAGGCTTTAGGAAAGCAGAATAAAGATCAGATTTCATTTGGGAAAGGGGAAGGTAAATCAATAATTAAAAAGAAAGAAACAGAAATATGGCAAAAAATATGGGATGAAGATGAGAAAGGAAGAAGATTATATAGGGTTCAAAAATCTGTAATATGTAAAAATTATGGAAAAAGAAGCAGAAGGGAAGAGATAATTTTTACTAGACTAAGAACTGGACACACATACTTGAATGAGTTTTTGTATATAATAGGGAAGAGAAATAATGATATATGTGAGGGTTGTGCAGAAAAAGAAAATGTGGATCATGTTTTGATGAATTGTATTAAATATGCAATGGAAAGAGAGAGGATGAGGAAAGTAATTATGGAAACAGGGAGAGATTGGAGTATTAAAGGAATTTTAGGGACAGATGGAGATAGGGAAGAAAATATGGAAATTAATAAAGCATTGTTTTTATTTTTACATAACACAAAATTAAAAAATAGAATATAGTAGGTGGAACCATAGAGCTACACACTCATGTACAGTAGGTGGCGGTATGCACCTATAAGTTGTTTGCAATCCGCCAATAAAAGGAAAAGAAGAAGAAGAAGAAGAGGGCAGTAGAACGTAGCAGCTGAGCGCAAACGGGGTAGAAATAACGAAGAAGAGGCCAGTGGTCCCGTCAGTGTTGTGAGTTCTGTTCTCTCTCCTTGTAACATCCAAATTCTATCCTGTTATCTTATTTTCACAACCAGACACGTATCTGTCACATTGCGACGGTATGAAGACGACGTATTATTATTTTTTGTAGCGGCAGTGGCTTGAAGTTCCCGCGGTGTTTGGTTCCCAGAAAGCACGAGTGTCGGAATCTGACGGGACACCAGGTGCTTCCTGCTCCCAGGTGTTGGCTGAAGCTTATGGGAGGCTTCGTCTTCTGGAAAACAGATCTAGAACCTCTCCGGTGAGCGTCTGAATGTCTGTTCTCTGATCCTAATATTCTGTTGCGCTAGCTTGTTAGCATGCGCTAACTAACAGCGATGATGTTAGCTGAGGTCTGGGGACAGTTATCATGAAACAACGGGACCTTACTGAGCAGCCCGGTCAGCTGTGCTGTGTTCTCTACACACCCGACTAGTCCCTTTCCTTGAGGACCGCAGCCTCTGTCCTCGCATAGGACACGATTGTCTTTATCCATCAGAACTACCTTAAATGGGATACCCGGTATTCTGTGTCCGGTCGGTGCCTGCGTGGCCAGGGAGGCTCCCGGACAGGTGGCTGAGTTTACCTTGGGGGCGTGGCTTTGTTGGGCTGGAGCAGACTGCTGCTGCTTCACAGGCTTAGGGAGCCAAGGTCCGCTTTAAATGCCCACCAACAAGGAAGGAACTGGACCTTGGTTCTACTTGGCTCTCAAAAAGGACGTTTAAAAAAAAAAAAAAATAATAATAATAATAATTTTGACGATCAGAACTGACAGCTAATGAACACTCCAAATTCAGTAGCTCAGAAAATTAGAACATTGTGGAAAAAGTCCAATATATTGAAGACACAAGGTGCCAAAAATAACAAACAATCCTGACTGCGCAGCAATTTCCCCCAGCCCGCTTCACCGTGTCATCAAATAGGAGCGTCTATCTGCTTGCTGTTTCCTCTTGACTGTTCAGCTCACAGAGCGGCGGAGATGGACTTTACAGAGTGAGTCACTGCTCTGTGTTTAATGTGGAAAGCTGAGCAACAGCGTCGGGGCCCCTGGGTCCACCAGACGCACCCGGTTCGGCGACTACAACCACCTGTAGCTGCACCTCGATGACGGTCACTCCCAGCGGTACTTCCGTCTTTCCAGGACCCAGCGTGAGGAGCTGCTGCCTCGCGGGAGACGGATGTCCCTCTGGGACACGAACTGCAGGAGTCTTTGATCAGTATATCCAGCATTGCTCATTAGAAATATAACCTAATTGTAGTATTTAAATACGTAACGCATAAAAAACATTTTTGTGCTTAAATGAAGGGACAAGGAACACCCTTAACATGGACGAATTGACTGAAAAGTTCAGATTTTTGAACTCGAGCAAAGTTTTGCTTCACTCTGTCCGTGCATCTAATGTGAAGTTTGCTGTTTTGCGTTGCTCTAGTTGCCCTATTTCTGCTGTTCGCATGGCTCTAAATGTGTCCTTCGCTTCGGGGACTGTTAATTCACTCCTGAAAGCGCCTTTACATAGGGATAACATGTAAATCACTCGCTCCAAACATCCTGTTCGCGTTCGGTGTGAACACGCCTGAACTCTGGAAGTCTACCTGAACACACCCTTCGCATGGTGAGACATGGTGATGGCAGCGTCATGTTGCAGGGAGGCATTTCTACAT
Organism: Fundulus diaphanus; assembly: GCA_037039145.1. Lineage (NCBI taxonomy): Eukaryota > Metazoa > Chordata > Actinopteri > Cyprinodontiformes > Fundulidae > Fundulus > Fundulus diaphanus. The sequence goes on from CM073134.1 coordinate 50,130,670, forward strand.
TCCGATTAGAGAAGCTGGACCAGAGTTAAGTAAGCATAGGAAAATGTAATGTCATGAATACTGTGTGCTAATGAATCACAGTTATCAATATTATCACAGTTTTGTTCAAATATACAAAAAGTGTTACTGTAGGCTGAAGGTGAGAGTGAAGCCAGCAGCAAAATGGGTTTATCGACATGCTTCTTCTTCTATTATTATTATTAGAAGTAGTAGTATATTAACCATTTGACAACTGCCCATCTCCAAAAAGCCTTACTTATGATGCTTTAGTCTGAATTTTATTCATATATAACACTTAATGCTTGTATGTGCTGTAAATATCTCTGTTTTAACTGAGCATCTGAGATGCTACACTTAAAACAGAGTTTTTGATATCTGAGGTATCACATATGGTTAGAATGGTCATTTTATTTTTAAACCATATTGTTAGTTGTAAGAAATTTCATAAATTTTCCATGCCTAGATGGAAGAGGAAAGAAAAACAGTTAGAGGTTGCAGAAAACTTCAGAGCGGGGTGGAAGCTCACCCTCCACCAGGACAAGAACCTTAAACATAGAGCCTGAGACACTATGAGATGGTTTAGATCAAAGTACATTTATGCATCAGAACGGCACACTCAAAGTCCAGGTTACAATCTAGTGGAAAATTGTGATAGCGTGTACACTCAGTCTTCTCAGCAGGGGGGTGATAGCCCTCACAGCTTTTGTGCGTAAGCTCTTTTTGAGTCTGTTGGTTTTGGATTTAATGTTCCTGCAACATTTGCCTGATGGAAGAGGGGCAAACAGCGCATTTCCTGGGTGGGTGGGATCTGTGGCAATGCATCTGGCTCTTCTCTGGACTCGTGCTGCATAAACCCAGTCCAGATCTTGCAGATGGCATCCATGGCAGAATAGGAGAAGCATCAGCCGCTGCGACTGCAGGGCTATTTTGTTTAGAGGTGTAAAGTCTTCTGAGGTAAGAGAGCTCTAAATATTGAAGTTAGCCCATGTTCTGTAGATAACACATCAATTAGCTTGGACACTTAACAAAGTAGCCAGGAGAACGAGAGCGCACAGCGCGTCACACCCAGAGGATTGGCCTGAATCACTCTTATATCCTGCCTATAGAGGGGACACTGCGGTAAATAGAGGATAGCTCATTTTACACATCGGGCAATTGTAGGGGCACGTATGGGGAAAGAAAGAAAAAAATTTAACTTCAAAACGTGCAATATGCACCTTTAAACATAAACGTTATCCTGTCTTTAAATTATAATTTTACATCTCTCTGTTCCAGGGGGATTATAAGTGTTTCACGTATTTTATTCTATTCATCTTATTTGTTGGCTATTCGAAAATGTAATAGGTTCCTGTTTTGTTATATTCTATAAATATGTCTAAGTTTAATAATGTGTGAAAAAATAAATCTTTCTGTTTATTCAGTCAGTATTTAATATAACTGGAACAATTGATTTTTAAAGTATAATGATGTGGTTCTTTTTTAAATTCACAGCTCTACAGTTTTAGATATAATTGCTTTAACATATTTTTTGCATAAGTTCAAATGTTGAAAAGAAGCATTCTTTTCATGGCTTTTATAGTATTGGTTTTTGAACATCTGGGAAATTGCATAAGCATATAAAGTAATATAGATTTTTTTTCTCTTTTTTGTACTCGGTAACATTATTTTGTATGATTGTGGAATTGTGGAAAGATGCAATAAACTGGCTGGATATTAATAAAGTTTCCTGTATGATGATTCATGACAACACAAAGGAACCCCGAGATACAAAATGTGATTCATTCTTCGATGCATAACATGCGCAACCCTTGTTGATGATGGACTAATTTTCTGTGAAGAAAATGAATAAAATATAGAGTACCTTTGACAATCATTGAGCTAAAAGTTGTACATTCACTTCTGTATTGTGTCTTATATTCACTTGTCTGATTTCACAGCAAATTTGTAGGACAACATTTTGTCCAAGAAAAGAAAGTAAAGGCAAACACCAGATATATTCTGAATGCTTCAGATAGTAAATTATCAAATTATTTTAAGTGAAAGTGAGATTAAAAAACCTACATTGAATAATATAGAAAATTGAAAAGGGTTGTTTTTGACCAATGTGCCGCCACAGGGTATTAACACAGCCAGGGTTTGACTGAAACAAACGGTGATGATCATGATGATCAAAAACAGTCATTGAAAAGATTAGAACAATGTGTAACAGATACAGAACATAAACTCAGACCAGTTTTCACCCATGTTTTACTATCAAAGGTTTAATGAGAAATCCACCTTCATTCTGGAATCACAAGCTGCCCTGTACCATGGACCATTCACACTGGTCCATCACTCGATACAATGCTCACATCTTTTTGGCAAAACAGTACCAGACAGAACTTCTGCAGTTTTGAAACCGTAACTTTGCAAAACATTGGTACCCTGATGCTGGTGGGCAGCTCATGTCTCTTTACATTAGTTATGCTACTGATTACGTTTGGTTGTGCTCTGTGGGATAGATGCTGACATTGCCAGAAATTGAATCTAGTCTCTAGTTAATGGGAATCGTTTTGTGTGTGATCTCATTCCCCCAGCTCACCATGAACCTCCGTTCCTTGATACTCCAGCTGAGCTCATCAGTGGGTGTTCATCTCCTCTGCTTCCTGCTGCTCCCTGGGAGTTTGTCAGATCAGCATCCTCCAGAGTTCAACTGCTCCACGGGATGTGTGCAGACGTCAGGTATACTGTTAAGAGGATTAATGTATCATCACTGTCAAAAGTAATCTGTGCAGTGATTTATAGACTAAAGCACTTTCTGTTGAATGTATACATGTATACTGATGGTTTTTAAAACCCACATCTGTCGTGATTTAAAATCAAATACTATTCCACCTAGCAAAGGTTATACAATCTTTTTCTTCTTTTCTAAGGTGATAACATGAGTGTGAGCGTGACAGCTGGAGAGTCCTCATACAGTGGTAAAACAGCAGGATATCCTACCACCCAGCCTCCATCATCGGAGGCTGGTCCTGTAAGAACTCCTCTTTCCACACCTGTCTTACCCAGTCAGTCTGCAGATACTGGTTCCACCACCAGCCCTTTTCCTGCAGCTCCTACACAGTCTGGTAATACCTCAACAGTTTTAGAGACAACTTCTGCAGCCCCAACACCGGCTCTGTCTTTAAAAACGTCAGTAACAAGGACACTATCTACAACGCCACCTCTGTCCACCAAAACATCTACGTCATCATCTACAACGACAGAAACGGTTAAAACATCAACACCAACATCTGGAAAGCTGATAACGACCATTTTGCCCCAAGGCAATGGAAGCCTGTCATCCGTGGTGCCCACACTGCAGTTAAGTTCCAGGAAAACAGCGCTTTCTCCCACTGCAAGCACAGAAGCTACCGTCATGCCTCTTAGCAGGAGCAGCGCTACCGGCAGCCACAGTGAGTCCCCTGCCTCTGCAACAAGAGTTGCTGTGGTAGAAGTAGCCGGTGCGGCTCTGACCCGGCAGCTGGTGGACACAGCTTCCTTACTGGCTGTCCTGCTCTTTGGCCTGCTCTTCTTCCTGGTCACAGTGGCCGTGTTTGTCACTCAGGCGTACGAAAGCTACCGGAGGAAGGACTACACGCAGGTCGACTACCTGATTAATGGCATGTACAGCGACTCTGGCGTGTGATGCAGCAGGATGCTAAACCTGAGCCCCGGAGCTTGGTGTTGCACCGTATGATCTCAGCGGCTGCCATTTGTTAAAGAAGTGGTGATGAAGTGAAAAACGCAGCAGATGGCAAACAGCTTAACTTGTTTTTATGAGCAAATTACCATTTTCTCCTTTGTTCGTTTTTCCCCCTTTTTGCTTGTGTAGCGTTTTGTACGTAACGCTGGGCCCTAAACTTGTATCAGGAGGACTGGGCGCCTTAATGAGTTCTCGTGTAGCGCAGCTTTCAGCGCTGAACGCACGCACCGACATTTCTGTTCTGCCTGCATGAAGGTGGCTGCTAAATGGTTAGCACCGCAGGTCGCCTTGGTATGATCAACATCACCATTTCCCTTTTCTGATTCAATAGAAAAGTGTGAAGATTATCTTTTTACAAGAGGACACGATGGCCGTCAGTTATTCAAGGCTGTTTTGAATTTAAAACATTTATTTTTTTTCTAACTAAAAGCTGACTGCAATGTGTTTGTATATAGAAGAACTGAGATGTGATGGGTTAAATACTGGTCAGTTTCTCTTTGAAAATGTCTTAATCTGAATGTAGCAGTCTGTTTTTTAAACAGGCTTCTGTTGAGAGGTTCTAAGTAGTAATATCTTCCGTTCAATGGATAACTGTCAGCGTCTGTTTAGTACAAATACGGATTATTTTTCTTCCTAAAGGCTGAAGCTAACAGCTAGTCTAAGCTCTAAAAGCAGGGTGGATTCCTTAACTATTAAAACGGCTCAGTTTAGAAAGTCCTAGATCATTTCATTCGATGTTTTCTGGGAGTCCTGGCACAGCTTTCCTTTTATCATTAACGGGTTATCTAGAGAGAAGTCTGCGGTTGTTTCCAGTGAAGACTGAGCCTAGTCCCAGTCATCTTCACTGCTTAAGGTGATCGGTAAAGACCAAATGGAAAACTGTTAGCAGACCGGATCAGACTAACTCCAAAATAGTGTTTACTTGAATGTTTAAAGTGTTTTTTGACTGTGTTAAAGTTACCCTGGCTGGATATGCTAACACGTTCCATTTTGCGGCACATAACTCACACAGGATGGTCTTTGTTTAGGAGCGCAGAGAGTGCTGCTCGTTTTCCCCTTAGTCGTTTTGTGCTGTTTTCTGACCTGTGGCTGCTGCTGCTGCAGCTGTGCGTTAACCCCACATGGTTATTTTGGTTATTCCAGGTGAATTAACTGGCCCCAATGAGAACCACAACCTCAGCCAATCAAGTAGGGTCCAATACAAAGTCTTCTTAGAATGTTTACTAAAATGTTATTATACAGTACTTGCAATTTGAGTGTTCAGATGATTATTTGAATCTATAATTCATGAAGGCATATATGTAGATTTTTGTTGTATTCCTTGGGAAATGGAAGTAGAAAAGGACAAAATGGCCACAAGCAGCTTTAAAGTGGCGAAGACTGAGCCAGAGCTTATGGCAACCAGCCACAGTTTTTAGTTTAAATGATTGTGTTAACAAGCAAATGATCAAACATGAGCGCAATGTAAAGGTTAGAAAAACTCACTCTGAATGGCTTTGGAGTTCCGGGAGCTTATTAACAGCTCATAACCTCTCCACAGAATCCCATCTGAAAAACAAAGTGACATTCTCTGACTGACTGAGGGGTAACACAGCATGTTGTTTAGCTTTCATTCTAAATGTGAATATTTCATCATAAAAAGGAGGTGCTTTTTCATAGGTTCACCGCTCAGCTTTGGTGATGTCATGGTGAACAAATCAGTTTACTCTACAGATGGTTGTTTCTGGGTTGGTTCACAAATTCTTCATATTGTATGCCTTCACTAAATATTTTTCCACACCATATTCTCTGACAGGAAGAGAAACAGGGCTGGTACTGACTTGAACGCCTCTGGCCATGTATTACACATGGGGAAAACGTCTCTGAGAAGCACATTGTCCACACGAGGGCGCTGTGCCAGCTCTTCCGTTTTTCCGTTTTATACACTCAGTCTCTGGGAAGATGTGTCAGAGCAAAGGAACAAACCAACGACCAGCTCGTCTTTATCCTGAACTGCTGTTTCAGCGTTCGCCAAGTGTTCTGTGCAGGCTGTGGGTTGCAGAGGTGTGGTTCCTCAAATGGCCTGTTAAGTACCAAAGAACTTCAGGCAAGTTGTCTGAAACGAACAGCTTGAGTTCCAGCTCAGAGGAAGAATGTCAGCCTGTGAGAGAGCAGTGTTTTCATCAGCTCGCTGGCTGGGAAACGCAAAGCCTTTTTAGATCTAGATCTGCAGGAAGTGACTGAATGTGATAAGCTGTTGAGAACAATCTATTTGGTCTGAATTTCAGTAGAACCCTGAGAGCTTTCTGTGCAGTAGGTGTGGATGTTTTGGCCCAGCGGGCCGTAGTAGTTTGGACGAGCCCGTAGAGCCGTTCATGGGACTCCTACAGGCTTCTGAAAAGTGGCCCTCAGTTTTACCTGCTGGCTTCACAGAGCTTTTACATTTCAGTCTTAAAGTGTCTTCACTCTTACTTGACTTATGAGATGTCTACATATCTTACTATGGCTTGTCTATGAAAGCACAGCAGCTTATTGAAACAAACTTTCAATAAGCTGAATAAGCTAAGTTGAATTTCACGACATTCCGTTAAGGTTTATTGACGCTTCTCTTCAACACTCAGTGTCTTTCTGTGAGAACACATTTATACTCCACAGGGTTAGTTCACAGTAGTTTAGAGTTTTCTTCGCTGGAAGCTTTTGGATGTTTTCAGTCATCTTTATTCCAAAATATAATATCAGTGAAAGACCTTCTGTGTCACACTCTGGTTCAGAGTTGGCCTTAGAGGTACCTAAATACCATTGCTGTATGTTTATGAAAGAAGACCTTTATTGTTAAGGTTTCTGAAAGACCTTAGGGTTTTTGAAAACTCGTTTTTTTTCTTTTCTTTTTGTATGCAGTGTGTTTCCAATAATGTTGGCTTTTTTTAACACGTCTTTAGTGTCCTGAAGATGTTGCTAACCCACAGTGCAACCCTTTAGTATCATCTTATTCTGGTGCCAAATTCATTGTGATTTCTTTTTCTTTTTTTTGCGTGCCTTTATGGTTTACCATGATCTACTTTTCCTTTTTTCCCCCAGTGTATTTTATGTAATTGTTTTGCTGTGTTCATGGTTAGGGAAATTGTAGCTTAAATAGTTGCTTAAAGCACATTGTTGTCTGATAAAGCCAAGGGAAATTTAAAGCCATAATGAGTTTGTGACCAACGTAGGAGAACTGCTCTACAGAAATAAAGAAACATCTGAGCGATGCTCGCAATCACACACTAAGATGTTGTTGGTGGGAAAGATATGTGGTATTTGTGAAATACATTTTGCGTGCAATAGTTTTGATTGTGTCTGCACGACAAACCAGGTTTTCGCAATAAAGTGTTGGTGGAAGTATTCATTAGCCATATGTAAGACAGAGCTGTCTGTAGTGGCAGTCTGTTGAAATGCTCTCGCATCATGTCATGTCTGTAATGTCAGTACTGTAATAATAAGGATTGTTTCTGATGTGCAAAATTCCGTGTGTTGGATTTTCTGTTTGCAGGAACTTCTGTTGAGAACTGAGGAATGATGTCACCTGCTTTGTGCCAACTGAACATTGTACTAATGCACTTTCTAATTATATTTTTACTTTGTAGAAAAGAAATAATAAAGAACTAAACAGAAATCTTAGTGGACTTTGAATAGGTTTTTCTGCTGTGGTCATTGGTGTTCGTGGTGCTGGGTGTTCTCTAGAACAGCTTCATTTATTCTGAGAATAAGTGACACACAGACTTGTCATTTGGTGACTTTTGAATCTGAAATCAAATTCCTTGTTTTTACCCACAAACCTGGCAAATAAAGCTGATTCTGATTGAATGCTGATTTTATTCAGAGGTATCAACTTGAGAGGGGCTGCATGTTATCGACCCTTTATAAAGAGCAGAACCCTTAAGATCATTTTTCTTCACTTAGAAACATTACACTCATTAACATGAGATGCCTCGCTTCTCTGAATTTCAGTTTTGTACTCAAAAGTGTAATTTGACCTACTTTTGACCCCAGGGTGATATAACCCCTTCTTAAGCTTAAGTGCCATTGATTATCATTTCTTAAGTTACATATTTAAGCAAGGTGGTATGAGAGGATTTCATAGTGTGAATTTCAGTTTTGTACTCAAAAGTGTAATTGAGACCCTTTTTGGTCTCCCTTTGGACCGTTTCTTAAAGGGAGACCCCTGTGCTATTTTTTTCTTAAGATGCATTTTCCTAAGCAGTCATGTATGGAGTTTCAGCAAAACTAATATGAGCCTTGTACTCAACATTGTAAATGAATGCATATTTTAGGGGGCTTTGGTACCCCTCCATCCCTTGGGGCCGGGGCTGACATGCTTAAGAAAAGGGTTTTGTACTTACCCAGAGTAGTGTTTACAAAATGAGCCCATCAAACCTTTTGTACTCAATTGTTTAAATGAACCCAGGCTAGCTCCCTGACTAATAGAAAGAGAGGTTATGAATTCGCCAACTTGTTCCACATCTATGCTGAAGTTAAAGCAGTGGCGTGTAGGTTTTGACCCAAGTATTAGCTTAACATAAGAATAAATTGGAGAATAAACAGTGTCAATCCAAAACTGAAGAAAGAATTGCAGAAAAGATAAGATGTGGAAGAACAGGAAGATGGTTTTATAGGGTTAAAAGGGCAGGAAAAAGATTTGAGTACACTGGACCTGATTATGAATATACTTCATTATACTTTTTAAAATACAAAAGTATAATAAAGGGAGTTGTGACCACTGTGGCGAGGATGAAACAGTAGAACTTGTTATATTGGTATGTCTGAAATATAAGAATGAAAGAGGAGTTAGGCTGCAATTTCAAAAGGTTAAATAAATGAGCACATTGTAAATGAACTTATAGAGCAAACTTTGAAATTAGTATAAAAAGGATTAATACAATTAGATCTTTCTAGTATTTCTATATACATATATGTTGAGGGAAATTTGTTTTGATCACGTAATCTATGTTGATAAAATATTGGTTTAAGTTCTTATATTTATTTTGATCAAATATTTTTTTCGTTTTGATCACACATTTTGATTGAAATAAAAAGACAAATTTCCTACCATACTTTCACTGTTTGTTTTGGAAAATGTAGACCTATACACACACATTTGAGATACCATCAAGAACCACACTCCAACCAGATGGTGGCGGTAATGTGCACCGCCAGTTTTTTGCCAACCTCTAAGAACTAGGGGGTGAAGAAGAGCCATAAAGAATGGAGTGGGGAAAGAGCACTGATCTCTATTTATTCACTGGATTGCTGATTTGCCCGAAAAACTGAAGTCACTGGCCGCCATCTTGCTACTCCCTACTCTCACAGAATCCCGTAGGATTTGGTTGCAACAAGCAGTTTTCTGGCTGTGTGAAAACGTTTCACAGGTAATTTTACAGTCAGTGGATGTACTAACAGTATGAAGTACTAGTAAAATATGTGCTGAAATATTTTGCATGATATTTATATTACATATATATATATATATATATATATATATATATATATATATATATATATATATATATATATATATATATATATGTGTGTGTGTGTGTGTGTGTATATATGTATCTGTATATATATATATATATGTATATATATGTTTTTGTATAGTTATTTACATATTTATAAATGTATATATATATAAATAAATAAATAACATGCAAAATATTTAAGCATATGACTTTCTTAGTACTTGTTAGTTTTAGTACATAACATAAACATATATTTGACATTTTAAAAGTCTTAAGCCCCCCCTGAACATGAGAAAATCCTCGTTATTTGATGCTGTAGCGCACATATTCCAGTTACTGGAGGAAAATAGGGAGTACCAATATGGCGGCTGGTGGCTTCACAGCGACGTGTATTATATATACGGCCAATGCGCAATCAAATGAATAAATAGAGATCAGTGGGAAAGAGAGGAAATCAGGATTATAAATAAAGCGTTGTACAAAACTAATACATAGAATACAGTAGGTGAAGGCAATACTTACACATTCATGCACTGTAGGTGGCGGTATACACCACTAATTTGAATAAGAAGGAAGATGTCAAAGACTTGAGAATTTAACTGAGAAAGCTTCCTGGATGGGAAGCGAAACGTCTTCAGCTTCAGAATAGAAGTTCAGTTGTTTTATTTTGTAGCCATTTTTAGATGGGTCAAAGACATGGGTACATAGCTGCCGCCTGAAAGGAAGCCAGAGGTGTCCCAGATGTGGTGCTGATCATAAATTTGAAGAATGTGAAGATGATGTGCAGGAAAAGAGCTGTAACTGTCCTGGGAAACACAGAGTGAAATAAGGGAAATGTGAAGTCAGGAAAAGGGCGGAAAGAAAAGTTAAAACAATCAATAAGATAAGCTACCCAGAGGCAGTGAAGAGGGTTGAAAAAAAGAATGAACGTTTGAGAATTTATCATAAAGCAGCATAAGTTTGGACAGGTATTAACAGGTAGGCCTATTGACTTGGAATATATAATAGTTGAAGTTTGGACTGAAGATGGAAAAATTATCTTCTAAAGAGACCTGCAATTTTTTTTCTTGCCCCCCCCCCCCCCCCTATCCAAGGTCTTGTGATTGCTAAACTTGACTGAGTGGAACTGTATGCATGCTGGCTCACCGCAGTTTAAGCAGAGATTAAAGAACATTAAGTTATGTTTTCTTCTTTTTTGTGCAATAAATGTGACTTAAGGGATTTTTTTTATTTCTATTAGCCCTCCTAAAGGGAAAGAGGGTTACAGTTAAGAAATAATTTTAGATGATATAATACTTCTTTTTAAAGGGGTGATGGTGAGGTTGGGTGTCTTCCTAAGCACAGATGTTGTGTCAGAAAATTGTTACAGAAAGAACCAGTTTAACTGCGAGCCAATTTCCATAAATGCATTTTGACCAATAAAATATGTTAAGCCATTTATGGATTTGTAAGGTTCCCAACTGTGTCATAAAATTCATCAAAGCAAAATGATCTCCCTCAAAGCTTCGTTCCATTGTTTCTTCAGTGCATTGTGTTCCGGCTAGTTTAAAGATGTTGGACAACAAAGCAGAGCTCCTTGACTGCAGAATGAACATAACTTTAAAATCAGGTTCCACTACAAACCTGCAGAGACATATCAGAGCTGTCAATTTAGAGGAGAGTTTAGTTCTGGTTCTGTTCTGGGAATGACTTTGCAGTTGTTAATTCGTGCAACAAAAAAGGTTTCACTAAAATATTACATTGTTCTGTAAATCATCTGCTGTTGTTTCTTCAGTTTTTGACTTGAACACAAATATGCCTCATCTATTAATAATTGCACAATATTATTCTTTCTCTTCTGCTGTACAGTTTAACTTTAGATTTAGCCGTTTTTCATGTTAATTAATCTTGTGTGTAAGTCTGGTATCTAGGCCCAACTGTCCACCTGAATTTCCCCACAGTGGGACAGTAAAGGTATTTCTATTCTATTAAACAGGTAAGAAAGGTTTGAAAAAAGACAGCATATATTGTGACTGAATTTAAATGAGCTGTTTCCATTTTTTGATGAATGTGTAATAAGTTTTATCATCTATTGGTGGACTAAAAAAAATAAAATAGTTTTTTTTACACTAGAAGGATTCTGTTTTATATGAATAGAATTATGCTTTTAAATCTAAAAAAAAATGCAGAGTGCAGTATACAAGTGAAACTTTATGCATTTTTGGTTTCTCACCATTTTCATTACAGGGGCAGTCGACCAGAATGGGCCGAGCTTTAATATTTTGACCCTAGAACTTTTTAATTGCAGATTTATCCTTGTTATTCAAAAAAGAATTGCATTATTTGCTAATTTGCATTTTTTCATTTATTTCTATTACTCATAAAATAAACTAAAGTAATTGTATAAAAAATCTGCAAAATGTCAAAATTTGTATCAATTAATCATCAGAATAATTGATAGAATAATCGATTACTGAAATTATCATTTATGACAGACCTGGTGGATCCATGTTTGACATGTTTCAAGGTTTGTAATGTTCTCAGGGATTTGCTCCATTAATATCCTGTTTAATATCACACTTGTTCATTAATTTTCTTATGTTTACACCTTTTTATGGTTACTGTCAAATGTAACATTTCTCTGTTAGCTAACAAAAAGAAAAGGCATTTTCTTATTTTGTAATGGGAAACGAGCACACAATTTAATATACAAGAACCCATTCAAATATAGAGGGTGCTTTATTTTAGGTTGCGCAGTGGGGCGACTAAGCTCACTGTAGCCATGGCACCTCAAGGTCAGCAGGGGGAGCTGTTTTACAAAAAGCTTTCCTGGGGAGGTTATTTCACACGTAGCAGATAGGTTCTTATAATTTATCTTGTTAAACATATATGGCTACAACACCATTAATGAAAACAAAGGGCTTCTTCACATTTACAACATCTGAAGACTATTCATTCAACTGAAAGTATAATGATAGGTGGTGATTTAAACTTAAGTAAAAGATGACTTTTATGATAAATAGCCTTCAAGATACTCATCCAGATATATGCTGAAGTCATATATCTACAATCCTAAAATCTAAGATCCTAATACTATTTTTGATAATTCCTTCAACAAATGCAGTCTTACTGATGCTAGGATACATCTCATCCTGAAAGTAACTCTATTTTCTTGGTTTGGTCCCAACTATAATTGAAAATCTAGAAATTACCATTGCCTTAATTCTAACCATTTATTAGGTCAGTGATGTCAGTTCCACTGTAACTGCAGCCCCTCTAACTGATCATTGTTTATTCATATAGATATTAAATCTAGAACTAGAATTTGATCAAATAGGTTTTGGAATTTTAACTCAAGTTTGCTAAAAAAATAAAATTAAACACATTGCCAAAATGTCAGATTAATATTCAGTGATATTCAGTCTTCAGAAGAAATTAAGTCTCCAGTTGGGTAATAGGAGATTCTTAAATACCAAATCTGAAATAGAAATATATATTTTAGCCAGATCTCCCCAGGTACTCCAGCTTCCTTCCACAGTCCAAAAACATGACTGTTAGGTTTATTGGCCTCTCTAAATTCTCCTTAGGTGTGAGTGTGTGTGTGAATGGTTGTTTGTCCTGTTTGTCTCTTTGTTTGTCTCTGGCGACCTGTCCAGGGTGTACCCCACCTCTCACCCATTGACAGCTGGAGATAGGCACCAGCACCACTCGCGACCCCACAAGGGATAGATGTGTTAGAAGATGGATGGATTTTAGCCAGAAATAAAAAAGACATGGAAAAAAAACAGAACAGAACATTGAATTATCAATGGATTAATTCTGTATTAAAACAAACATGATGACGACAAACAGAAAGTTCTGAGTTTACAGCCAAAATTAGATGAAAAATATATATTATAAGGCTTAAGGAGCCTTTGTGAGATCTAGGGTTAGATGAATAGAAGGAGATAACTCCACAATCTTCTGTGGCATGGAGTAAAAAAGGACAGGATAAAAATTGCCTTAAATCATACCTAAACACCAACAACTATAAATGGCTCATACACACTGTATGAACACCAATGTTCAAATCTCATATTCAACCTAATAGGTCTACGTTTTCCAAAACAAACAGTGAATCCTTCTTAACAAATATTGATCACTATGTTCCAAAAAATAGACGTTAACTATAAAGAAATATGTGATAGTCGACTTGTAGTTTGAGAATTTGATGCAATAATTAATTGTCTCTCTCCTAATAAAGCTTCAGGTTCAGATGGGTTCACAGAGTTTTATAGGCACTTCTGAGGGGATATAAGAGAATTACTCTACCAGGCTTTTCTTGAAACCTTTGAGACCTGTACACTCCCACCTACTATGAAACATAAGCTTATAATTTCAGTTCCAAAACTCAATAAAGACCCAAGAGTGACAGAAAACAGGAGACCCATTACACTTAGCAACTCAGACTATAACTACTAACCTACATTTTTGTTACTTGTCTTCCTTCAAGTATTTATTATTTTGGAGAGTCTGGTTTATTGAAAAGTAGGTTAATGCATAGTAATAGAAGACGTGTTATGAAGCTAACTGAATACAGTGAGCTAATTAAAGATAAAGGCTTTATTTTCTCTGATGGGGAGCCGTGAAGTACTCAGTAAATGTCTGACAATGGAAGCTGGAAGAGAAGGAACTGAAGGAACCATCGTGGGAGGAAAAACCCCTGCATGGGATGTACCACTCACAGATGGCTGAAGTGCTGACATGACCAAATCCTACCAATGGCTAGAGAGTACTGGACTGAAGGACAGCACAGAAGCACTGATCATGACAGCACAGGAGTAGGCCTTGAGCAGCAGAGCAATAGAGGCCCAGATCTACCATACCAGGCAAGATCCCAGGTGTAGACCATCCAGCATATCACAACAGGGTGTAAAATACTAACAGGGAATGAATACATGAAACGCCATAACCAAGTGACTGGTATAGTGTACAGAAACATCTGTTCAGAATACCAACTGGAGACCCCCAGGTCAAAATGGGAGTCACCTCCCAAGCTGGTGGAGAATGACAGAGGTAAGATTCTGTGGGACTTCCAGATACAGACAAAATGGTAATGGCCAACCAACTGGACATTGTGATCATTGATAAGCAGCAGAGGACAGCTGTTGTGATCGATGTGGCCATCCCGAGTGATGGAAACATCAGGAAAAAAGAGCATGAAAAACTGGACAAATACCAAGGGCTCAGGGAAGAACTAGAAAGAGCCTGGAAGGTGAAGACAACAGTAGTGCCCGTGGTCATCAGAGTACTCGGAGCAGTAACCCCCACTGTGGAGAAGTGGCTCCAACAAATACCTGGAGAAACATCAGACATCTCAGTCCAGAAGAGAACAATCTGGCAGAACCAAACTGACCAGTGACCAGGGGTTGCAGACAGCGGCAGACCAGAATCAATGAAGAAGGCAGGAGCTGACCAGAACAGATGGTGCGGACTGAGTAAACACCAGAATGGGCAGAGCAAAGCAGCTGGAACTCACGGGGAACAAGGCAGACTTTGAACTGCACACTGACACTGGAAGTTTACATCACTGAGGGCTGAACACAAAAATAGAGTCCAGCTGGCTCAACAAACAGGAAACGGTAGAACCACAGCAGCAGTGCACATAAGGCAAGCCGTTCTGGCAGAGAGTGAATTAATGAGGCAGGTCTATGTAGGTAGGTGAACAGGTGAGCTGAATGGACTGTAACTAGTGGCAGCAGGTGGAGCTGATCTGAGCTGATTGACTGGAGACTGGTGACTGAGGAGTGGACCGAGCTGATTGGATGGGGACAGATGACTGTTGGCTGAGGGGAATGAAAACTAATTAGTCCAGAAAAGTCCAAAACAAGAGTTAGGTAGGAATAAAAATAATTTAGATATAAGGGAATTATTTCAGAGATCGTCTGGGGATGTAGTTTTTAGTAGTATTTTTAGTTTTCTAAGAAGAACAGGCATTATGGGGAGAATATAATAGATTAAGGTTGACTCCAATCTGGAAGGTGGCGGTAATGCACCTAAAAGTTGTTTGCCAACCGCCATAAAAAAAGAGAAGAACAAGAAATCCAAAACAAATAAACAAAAACCTAAATCATGATAAATCTTAGGAACAGCTAAGATCCTAAGAAGAACCCTCAAGCTCCCAGGCCTCTGGTGGAGGACCCGCCCTACTTTGAAGACCAGGCTCTAACTATAACCTTTTTGACAAAGCTTATATTTAGAGTGGCTTAGGTTATCCTGAGCTACTGCTGTAGTAATGCTGCTATAGACTTAGGCTGCTGGAGGACATCAGGGTCTATTTTTCTCCTACCATTCTCCAATTTTACATTTTTTGTTGTTATTTCGACTTATAACTTTATGAAATGTATGAGCAGATGAGATCAATGTCTTTGACGTATATTAGAAAGGGTCAATGTGAGAGCCATTATCCACAAATGGAGAGAACATGGAACAGTGGAGAACCTTCCCAGGAGTTGCAGACCAAAAATCATCAGAGAATGTCTGGGCCATAATTTTGGGACTTTAAGCTGCACAGCATTTGGGTTATGTAGCAGAACAATCCAAGGCACACCAGAAAGCCTACCACTGAATCAAAAAGAGTTCTAGTCTTGAAGTGACGTAGTTAAAGCCTGGATTTAAACAGGCCATTCATGTTGAAAAAACACACAAAACTGAGTAAAAACAGTTATGCAAAGAAGAGTGGGTTAAATTCCTCTATAATGATTTAAAATGCTTATTGCCAGTTCTTGTAAACAGTTGATAGCAGTTGTTGCTGCCAAAGGGGGAGAAGCTAGTTACATGCTTTAGGGGGCAATATTTTTTTTTTGTAAAGTGTCAGTGCCTGGTATCCATGTTTATTTTATTTTTTTTAATTTTTTTTTAACAAAACTTTATTCAACACCTTTAGAAACAGTTACATTCACCATTACTTCCTTAAACAGTGCACTGCTGTGTGACGTCTCCTTCTGTTATCTACACATGTGGGTCGCTTTGCGCTCTTGAACCATTCAGACAGCTTTATGATGCCTGCAATGTGAACGTAGCCTTAGTGAGATGTGGTTGACCTCATTGCAAGGTGGGACGCTGTCCTCTAAGAGAAACAAACAAACAAAAAAACAAATACAAATGTGTTCCTAGAAATCAAAATAGAGAAATCAGACTGGATTAAGAAATGCTTCATGGTGATGAAACCTAGCAAAATTAAATAATTGTCACATAGCATCAAAATGTTTCAATGCACCCAATTTACATCCTCATCATTATTTTGATTTGCTTGTTATGTTTAATCTCCATTCTGG
Organism: Fundulus diaphanus; assembly: GCA_037039145.1. Classification (NCBI taxonomy): domain Eukaryota; kingdom Metazoa; phylum Chordata; class Actinopteri; order Cyprinodontiformes; family Fundulidae; genus Fundulus; species Fundulus diaphanus. The sequence continues at coordinate 50,147,163 of CM073134.1, forward strand.
TCATTTTACTATTTTGTCTATTTGATATTAATGTGTTCTCACCTATCAACATTAACTGGGATTGCAAGCTGGTATAAAGTGGGTGGATTTGATAAAACAACCTATATGACATGGAGACAAAAAGGTGAATAAAAACAAGAGGAGCAGCTCCTCTGTCCGCACATCTCTGAGGGGAGAATAAAGGAGCGTTGAAAGGTAAATTGGTCCCTGGATCACGACACAATGAGGGGAACTTTTGAAGCGCCTTGCTGCAGATCAGTAGCTACGTTCACACTGCAGGTCTTGCAGCTCAATTCCGATTTTTTTCTGAAATCTGTTTTTTTTACTACTATTAAATGTGATAGCCATCAGGTTCTGTTTGAACAGTTCAAGACCGCAAAGCGACCTGCATGCACCGACAACAGAAGGAGACGTCACACAGCAGCGCACTGTTTACGGAAGTAATGGTGAATTGTTTCTAGAAGTGTTTAATTAAGTTTTGTTTAAAATAAAAACAAGAAAAAAAAAGATAGTAGCTGGCGTCTCTCCTTGTTATTATTAGAAAGCTGCTGAGCAATGGGAGCCAACAATATTAACACCATGTCATAGCAAGATGAAGTAGATCTTTTAGTAATCAGGCTCCTCTCCTGTGGAACCAGCTCCCAGTTTTGGTCCGTGAGGCAGACACACTGTCTACTCTTAAGACTAATCTTAAAACTTTCCTTTCTGACAAAGTTTTTAGTTAGAGTGGCTCATGTTACCCTGAGCTACCTCTATAGTTATGCTGCTATAGGCCTAGGCTACTGGAGAACATCAGGGTCTATTTTTCTCGCTCTGCTGAGTTCTCCTACTGTTCTCCGGTTTGCATTGTTTGTTGTCATTTCAGCTTTTAACTTTTGGTCCTCTGTCTTTTTTTTTCTTTATAGTAGGCACCTGGTCTGGCTTTTGTTAGCTATGACATCATCCAGGGGAGGGCAGATCATCCGCTATTACCATATAACATAGAAAGGATTCCTGGATCAATGTGTGCTTCAGTGCTTTTTGTGTCTCTGCTCTGTCTTCTCTAACCCCCAGTCGGGCGAGGCAGATGACCGTTCACACTGAGCCTGGTTCTGCTGGAGGTTTTCCTTCCTGTTAAAGGGGAGTGTTCCTCTCCACTGTCGCTTCATGCATGCTCAGTATGAGGGATTGCTGCAAAGCCATCGACAATGCAGACGACTCTCCCTGTGGCTCAACGCTCTTTCAGGAGGAGTGAAAGCTGCTTGGAGAGACTTGATGCAATCTACTGGGTTTCCTTAGATAGGACTTTTTTTTTTTTACCTATCTGTATAATCTGACTCAATCTGTATAATCTGATTGAATTTGACTTTGGAAAGTGCCTTGAGATGACATTTTTCATGAATTGGTGCTATATAAATAAAATTGAATTCAAGTAATGTCATGATTTAGGTTTTTGTTTTAGACTTTTCTGGACTTTCCTTGAATCAGCCACTATCCAATCAGCTCAGTCACCAGTCAATTGGCCCAGATCCGCTCCACCTGCTGCCAGTAATTACATCCAACTCTGCTCACCTGTTTCCCTGTCCAAATATACCTGCCTCAGCCAACTCATCCTTGCCAGAACGACTCTACCAGTTCCTCTGTGCTCAGCCAGTTGGACTCTGTCCGCTTCACTGAAGAAATTTGCCTGTGTCTGCGTGCTGCACAAGTCTGCCTGTTTCCCCATGAGTTTCAGCCTCTCGTTCTGTCCATTCTGGTGGTTTCCTGGTCCACATCGTCTGTTCTGGTTTGTTCACTACCTGCATCTTCTGGTCTCCTGCTTATCCCTGCCTGGCTGCACCTTCAGCCATTACTCATCTGTCAAGTCTAGTTCTGCTTGCCTGCCTCACTTGCCATGACTCATCCCCTTCAATAAACCTTTTTAAATCGTAACTCTGTGTTTGGTTGAATATCGAGTTCACCAGCATTACCCATTACAGTAAGACAAGAAGAAATCAAAACAGCTATTGACAATGGTCTTTTATGGAGTGCTACTGCTACTAGTGTGTGTGGATCCGTAGTGGGAGACAGGAGAGTGACGTGAAAGATGGATAAAATGCGACATGACCGTCCAGACAGCGGACGCTTTGAAAAAAATCTGATACGTATCTGAATTAGTACCACAGATTATTTTTGGGGGTGAAAAGATCGGAATTGGGCCATTCACACTGCCATGATAAAAACGGGTTTGGGTTACATTTCCCTGCAGCGTGAACGTAGCCATAGAGTCTTTTTCCCTGCTTTTATGCACCAGCCTGGAAAGTGCTCTGTGCTGAAATCCAAAGCCAGAGAGGAGATGGCCTCAAACAGCAAACTTCTAGATGACCATTTAGGCTACTGACAGTATCATGCAATACAGAAAATACTTTATCACCTCTTTTATCTTGCCTAGAGTATTTATGTATATATTTTTCTTCAACTTTATCCAGTTTGAAAGCATTTCTGTAAATAATATTTAAAAAACCCTCTTTGCTTTATCCTTTGTACATTTTGCAATTTTCATTCATGATTGTTCAATATTTTTCCTATTATGTAATCATCCTTAATAAAATGACGTTTAACCCGCCAGGCCGCTGAAACTAATTAATTAAAGTTAATCTTATCTACATATTATAATTGTATGATTGTTAAAGAAGTTTCGCTAAAAGCCCTCCTCACTACTCCTGTTAGTTTTTCACTTTAGGAGGTCTCTGGAGGCTAAGTTGCTTTATGAATAACTTTTGTCTTACTGAGGTGAAAAAAAATCTTAGAATTCAGGAAATTCTAAGATTTTTCCTGAAATTACTTCACTACTTTGTGAATACAAACATTGGTTGGTTGGTTGGTTTGGGTACATTTTTTAATAAATGAAAACTGCTTTTTGTGTTTACTTAGGTTGTATTTGTCTAATTTTAAAATGTGTTTGATGGTACTGTGCTCTGACCACCACCAGCAGGCAATTCCGGTGAAGTGTCTTTTTCCAAGGACACAACAACTGCGACGGTCAAAGCCGGGGTCAAATCAGCAACCCGCCGTTTACAGGATGAACTCCCTAACTCTTGCGCCACTGTCGCCACAATATTGTTGAGTGTTTTGACGGATTCTTTATTACTGCCTGGGCATGGTGTGAGTGACCACTTGGAGTTTTCATATGATTTGCTGACTTGCTCACAAACCAGCTGTCTGGGCCTTAGTGGAGGTCTGGGCTTTCCCTGGGAGCTTTTCCAGTTAATCCATGATTCCAAAAAATTCTAGAATGCCCCTTGTAATCCAAACTAATTGTCCATAGGCAATGAAAAAAGTAACTACTTAAGCACTAGTGCCCAAAATAAATAAAAATAAATTAGTTGTGAAATCATTTGCTGACATATTGGTCCCCCCTTTTCAAAAGGGCACATTGAGTGTATGGCACATTTAAACCAGCTTTAAATAATCTTCGCCAATTCCGTGTTTTAACAAAGAAAAGGTTTGTCGAAAATTACAAAAAGACACAACTACCAAAAATTCTATTCTATTTGTGTGGAATTTAAAATCTACACTTTAAGTTCCCCCAACTAAGTTCTTCTCAGAAACAATTCTCATGGTGCTTGCAGACATCTGGAAGTCCCACCTGTTCCTTGTTACTCACGGATAAAGGTTTTTCTCCCACACAGCTCCATAACTCCTGAGCCTTGGACTTGGACAGACGGAGGAACGCAGACCAACGCAGAGACCAGTTTGATATTTGTAGAGATCAAAGCAAGCCCAGTGGCTGCGGTGACTGCTGAAAGAAAACATGTTTGATAGCAACATTCCCGGAACAGGCTGGCGCTGAGAGGGTTGGAAACTGAAGAAGTGGGAGGGTTACATCAGGCTTCTTCAGGTTAACTATCACCTGCATCAGCTATTGTTGGAACCCTACTGGGTCCTTAATGTTGATTTGATGTGGTGCATTTTTCTTTAAACAAGACATTTTATTTCTTTGGTTCACTGCTGGCACACTCTTAACACAACTATGACAAATAAAACTATGATAAACATAGGAAACGTTTCACATAGAGAGATAACAGATACTGTAAAATATATAGTTTTGAAAGTAGACTTTATTAAAACTGTTGAAAAATGCAGAATGACAACGTGAGAAACAAAAGCCAAACCAGTGATTTGGGTGACATGCTATCATATATGTTGAAGAAAGTTCCCATTTTGCACAGTATATTTCAAGTGGAAAAAATTTACATAGTAAAAATCAAAAGATTGAAGATTTATTTAGAGTAAAGTAAGCTACACTCATAACTGCCGTTGGAACAAAAACAATAATACCTGCTCTGTGTTGGATGTGGTGAGGAACAGCTGTCTGGCTCTCCTCACGTAGAAAGAGAGAATCAGCGGGGGAAAACATGTGCTTTGAGTTTACAGCGCCTTTAAAGTGGAGGCCAGTTGGAGCAGAAAAGAAATGCCTTTCAAAAATGAGAGAAGAAATCACAACACTGGCTTTGAAGTAGGTGTGTGCGAAGACACGGCTCTGTGATCTTTAAACTTCTGTTTTCAGCAGAGGCAACACATTTCTACATTTCTAATCATAGAAGCCCCACCCATTCATTGTTTTTACCTGCTAAATCCTTGCCCATAGGGGTGGGGTGTCATTGGGTGAGAGGCAGGGTACATACTGGACAGATCACCAGTCCTTCACAGGACAACATCGACACACACAATCATACACACACTTATACCTAAGGGCAATTGAGGAACCAATTAACCTAACGTTCAGTTTTTGAAGCCGGAGTACCTGGAGTGGACCCAAACAGGAACATGGAAAACATGCAAGCTTCATACAGAAAGACTCCAGGCTGGGCTTGGAACCAGGTCTTCTTGCTACAAGACAACAGTGCTACTAGCTGTATCACTGAACAGCTGTTTCTAGAAATACCATGTTCCTTTACTGTCTTGCCACCTGTTCAAGGTGTGATCCAAGTTTCCCCAATAGAAAATGGATGGATGGATGGATGGATGGACAGACGGATGGATAGATGCTCCCTATAACCACTTTCTGTCAAAATTCAGCATTTTTACACTCATGATTCTGGACGCTGCTGGAATGGAAATTTTATCGGTATGTGATGCAGATGTGCTGTCAAACTGTGATCCGATGGATTTGGAAGGTAAGATAATAGATGAAAGAACTGTCTTATTCCTTCTCCAACAATGTTGCATCTCTGGATAATGAATACACACCCTAATGCACACGCACGCACGCACACACACACACATTTACTTTGCAGAAGGTGATTGACTGCCATTGCTCCAGGACCCTGAAGCCAGCAGGAATGAATTTTGCTGATCCCTCCCACCCTGGACACAGCCTCCCCAGCAGGAGGTTGCGGTCCATCAGGACCAAAACCTTCTGCCACAAGAACAGTTTCTTTCCCTCTTCTATTGGACTTATTAGCCAAGTCTAGAGCCCCTCACTGACTCTTTGAATCACATATAAGTCTTCAGATGTGCAGTTATAGCAATTATCATTACGTTTTACACTCTTAACAGGTTAGAATTAGCTTTAGACTTCAATTTATGTGCAATATGTGACCAAATACTGACTGTTACATCACTACAAAGTTGTGCTGCTGACAGGCTGCTGCATCTGAAATGTTCTTCCTGGCAGCCATATAACCAGCGCTGATCCCAAGAGGCCAAATAAAACGTCTCTATTTTCTTGCATGAAGCATATTTGAACAAATAAACAGCAGGCATAGCTTACATGTGCACTTCATTTCAAAAGGGCTGTACAATTTAGGATTCACCATCTCTATTTACAGTTTTTTTCACTTGTTTTTTGTCTCCTGTTGTTATCTGATGTATGTTATTTTTTTAATGTGTGGTTCTCTTTCACTATGACTTTATTGCTGTTGAAGGGTGGATTTCCCCACTGAGAGAGAAAGAAAGGATTGCTCTCTTCTCTAGACAAGGTTTTGGTATTGTCGCATGTAGCAGGGGTGTGTCCCTTAATGTTAGACTACAGTCGTGTGTGTGGCATCACCATTGTCCGACAGACTTTGGTCTCAATCCAAACCTGACAAACGAAGAATGTTCTAAACTGGTAATGTGACTTTAACTGCTATCATAATTGTTTATGTTTTCCTTTTAAATTGGTATGATGGTCATGATTTGGGCCAGTCGGCACCCTGCTCTCTGCCATACAGCCCTGCTTTGCTCCAATCAAGCTCGTACCACACACCTGTGTTCTGACCCTCTATAACTTCTCCACCTCCTTCCATGCCCAATTATTGCAGCACAACCTGGATCTGGCCTGCTGGATTTCCCTCCCTTGCCTTATTGGACTTCTACCAAACTTCTGGACATCAACCTTGATTCGGTTCCATGACCTACAAGTCTTGCCTAGCATTTTGGATTTGTTTGCCCAACTCTGACTACTTGCGCATGATGCTCGCCTGTCGCCTGCATTATGATCTCATCTCTGACATTCTGCCCGACTCCTTTAGAGTGAATTACTCCAGCTTTTATCACTGCTAAATTGTTCCAGCTAGCTCCTGTAGAGGTTCCCTGCTTGAATAAACCTTTTAAACGCACCTCAGTGTCTGGCAGAATTTTCAGGTCTTCTGTCTGGATTCTGTTTAGTGCTTTGCCATTTGTTTTTGGGTTGTTGTTGTGTTTTTTTTTTTCTCTATCTTTTGAATCTAACAAGTCATCCATCCTTTGATGTGTGCAAGACCAAAAAGTTTCCTACAGAAAAGTGGACTAATTCCCTCAGGGGTGCAGCCAGCGAGGTGCTTTATTTTTCTTATGATTTGTTGTATATTTTCGTGCATGTACGATGGTAATCTGTTTAGTTGTACATTTTGTGTCAGCAGTTTGACAGTGATGAATAAATACTCTCTTAATGAAGAACTACAGTCAGTGTGTTCCTGGTGGGAGTGATAGGGACCTAGAAATAATCTTTAGTGTTAGTAGACAATACTGCAACAAGCCTAGCACTGTTCATTTTATAGAGACAGATTTAGATTGGTTCGTGTCTGTGAGAAGTGTGACATGGCCGAGTTGACCAGGCTGCTTGACAACGTGAGTGTTTAACACATTATAAAAAATATTACTGGAGGTTGTGGATTCAGTAGTTTGTTCCTGTTCACCTCAGATGTCCAATACAAGACAGACTGTCTTCTGCAGAAATACTCAGATGATTCTACAGTCATTGGATGCATCAGAGATGGACAGGAAGCTGGTAGACCACTTTGTGGCACGGAGTGAAAAAAAAATCCTTTAATTCTGTCAGGTATGCAGTTCTGTGCACAGACTGGTGGCTGTGTGGTGTATTTTCACCTCTCTCTAGTAGGGTGCGACAGGTCAAGGCCAACCATGGGTGTTTTTCTATCCACCCCAATCAAGAGGAGCATTTAAGGTGGCAGGAGAGAGATGGAAGGCATCAGAGCATTAGTTCTCCCTGAGATGTACCTGACTTAACCTGTGCTCCTTGTTAGTCCCAAGCTCTGGTCCCATGACTAACATCTGTGTTCTCTTCCCCAAGGTGTATCCATCTAGAACATGGCCTGCATGGTTCTCTTCCTAGAAGATCCTCCGTGTCGGCTCCCTGTTCCAAGTCCCAAAAGCCTTCCTGGCACTCCTGGCTTCCACTGCTCCTCCTGTCCTGCTTTCGTCCTGGAGTAAGCACTGACCCACCTACTACCCCAGAATCCTGTTATTTCCAGAATCAGTTTTCCCTTCAATAAAAGTGTTGAATAAAAAGCCTGCCTCTGTGTTTTTTTGCTTCCAGGGTCGAAATGGAAAACACAAACGTGACACATTTTGAATGTGGATTAAACAAATAAGATGGTGGTAGATTCGACTATGTGTGTTGTATGTAGTACTGGGGCAACATGGAGCAGGAGCAAGGACTTCGTTCCATAACCAGTGGGTCGCCGGTTAAAACCCCTACTCTGTGCGTCTCAGTTGTTGTGTCCTTGACACTTCATCCACTTTGCCGGCCGTCAGAGAACCAGGAGGCAACGATGTATGGCAGCTCCGTTTCTGTCAGTCTGCCCCAGCAGCTGTGGCTACAGTGAAGCTCACCACTGTGAGTGTGAATGACTGAATGTGGTGTTAAGCGCTTTGTGGTCCTTGGAATTGATAAAAATGTTATACAAGTGTAAGCCATTTACCATTGTATTCAAAATAAATGCTTGAAAAGCACTTGTTCAAAAATATTTTCAAAATGCTGAATCAAACGATATTGACAGTTCGATAAATGAGAACTGTCAAGAAATCAATTTTTTTTCTACACCTGGCCACATACACACTATAAGCCAAAAGTTTGGACTCACCTTTGTCATTCAATGACTTTTCCTTATCTTTCTGACTTTCTACATTGCAGATAGTGAAGACATCAAAACTATGACTCAAGAGTATATGGATTTATGTATAAAACACAAAATTGTGAAATAACTGAAAACATCTTGTATGTTTTAGCTTTTTCTAAATACCTTCCCTTTGTTTTGATTTCTACTTTGGTCACTCTTGGCCTTCTCTCAATGAGCTTCATGAGGTCAGTCACCTGAAATAGTTTTCCAACTGTCTTGAAGGAGTCCGCAGAGGTAGTGATAAAAGTATATACCATTGAATGAAAAGGTGAGTGAAACTTTTGACTGGTGGTGTACATATTCCCAAACTTTTCAGCCACAGACTGGTGGCCCCCTTTGGGTGAGTGGGATTTTTTTTCTTTTGTTGTTTTATCAAGAATAAAGTAGTATTTTTATATGAACTACTACAAAAAAGTGCAGCTTTCTTCCCGGATTAAAATGAGGAATATTTAGGATCTTTTAGAGTTATACTTTGGTATCAGTTTCATAAAATAAAAAATAAAATACTAAATAATTTTAGCACATCAGTATCAAATCATGTGGCGACCCCCAAGAAGTGTCTTGTGATGCCCCAGGGGGTTACAAACCCCAATTTGGGAACCCCTGGTGTATATCTCTGTGTGTGTTATGCCTGTGCATATAGATAGATACAGAAAGAAATTTTTTTATTGTTTTATTATTGCTTTTGATTGCACAAATCCATGCCTATCACTTCATAGCTGATACATGGGAATCTTTCTACAGAGATGTAAATGAAAAATGACTCCATTCTATTTGTGTTGCACAAATGTATCTTGTAAGAGTTCATGAATAATTGTTCTTCATAGTTTAAAAAACATGTTACCTCTGCCGGCTCTGGGTGCGCGTCGACAGAACCAGTATTTCTTGTAAAGTGAAACGTTTTTTTATTATTTAGTCGTTAAAGCAGACTGAAAGCTGTGTAGGATCCATAGCTGACACCAGTAACAAACACGCAGTGAAACCTGTGAAAAATGTTGCCGCCTTGAACTGCGTGACGTAGTAAGACGGCCGCCCACAACGGCCTGCCTTCTCCGTGCGCGAGCTCGACGGTCCAAAGTATAAAGAAACGCGAGCGTTATTATCAGTGGAAAAAAGTCGGTTCTGTTGTAAGCTCCGCGCGCGGACACAAGCAGGATTCCTCCTTGCTAACCTTGATCCAGGAATACATGTCCTTAAGGATAAACCGACCTTTTCCCAAGTTCAGGAGTAACCATCTTAAAATGGAGTGGGAATTATGGATTTAAAACGGAGAGGACTTGAAATGGGTGGTCTGCTGGCAGAGCTGCTGCTGTGGAGTTGGCTGCTGATGGCGGTTGATGGTACGTAAGAGTTTTTTGTTTACAGCACTGGTGTTTTCGCTGAACCGGGCTTGTGGATCCGAACATTGTAAAGAGGTATCCGTTCTCATTTGGGTTGTCGTGCGCTCTGTACTCTTGCGGTGTCCCCTAACATACACACGGCCACTGCCATACCTTGGAAGAAAGTTGAGGTTTTCATGTCCCAAGGGTATAAGACCAAGAAGGGCTTCTGCGCTTCCAGCAGTAGACTCCTAACTTTATTTAGCTGGTTTTCACTCACTGCAGGGCAGTATGGCCCAACTATCCTGAGACTTGGTGCGGTGGCTGGAAGACTTTCTGTGTCTAGGTGAATGGGAAGTTTAAAGGCTGCTTTCTCGGGCCTCTCAGCTTCCAGCCATTGCTGCTCGGTGTCGGGTGTCAGACAGCTTTCCTGCGTTAAAGATGAAAGGAGCTCGGCGTGTTTATTTGGGAAAGAAAACGCTGTTAGGCTCAGGAAAGTTACCCTCCCAGGACCCGATCCTTTAGGATCCAGTTTTCGACTCAGTCTGATCTGTGGTTCTACTCCTCAGACAAACCGCCTGCGAAGAGCTTTGATTCTCCCCAGATTAGATCCCAGACGTGATTGAGCCCAGTTCTCCTTTTACTGGCGCTTACCTTTTAAATATATATATATATATATATATATATATATATATATATATATATATATATATATATATATATATATATATATATATATATATATATATATATGTGTGTGTGTGTGTGTGTGTGTGTGTGTGTACGCATATGTTATTATACATTTATGTATTTTGTATATAGGATAGTATTTATGAGGTTAAAATTTTGAGAAGATCTAAAATAATTGTTTTATGTAGTCAGGATTGAAGCTAATAATGGATTTAGTAAAGAATGCAAGAGAATATGTTGATGCAGAATATTTTTTGGGAGACTGTGCAGGAGCATATTTTTGTGTCCCAACAACCCAGAAGACTTTTCCTGCTCCGGTCGTTCTCCTAATCCACCTGTCAGGGTGACAGGATGACAGCATGGCGGCTGGCTGCAGGGCTGGGTGCACACAGCTTTATTTGGGCCTTTTAAACTGTCACACAATCAAGAAACAGATCTAGATTTCCTTATTGTAGGTGGACCCGGTCCTGTTCGATTCTTGACTATATGTGAGCAGCCAGCTGAAGTGGTCGGGAGCTTTGAGTACGTAGCTACACACGATGACAGGCTTAATTTTTCATAGAATGTGAATGAGTTATATAAGAAAGCCAATCGGAGACTTTTCCTGATCAGGAAGCTTAGAGGTTAGTGAGCTCACCGATTCTTGAGAAGGTTTTGTCGGTGTTGTTGAAAGCGTTCTTGTTTCAGTGTCGCTGTGGGGTTTGGGTGCCTCACTGTGGTAGTTTCTAAACTAAATATACAGATCTGATGCAGGGAAAGTGACTGTCCGTTAGCAAATATCACTGTTCCTTAGCAGAGTGGCCAGGTCTATAATCAGATGTAGACCATCTGTTACTGATGAGTTCAGACTGATGCCCTCTAGACTTCGTCACAAAATGCCTCTGACAACAAAAAAGGTGGATAAGGGGTTGTTTGTGCCAAATGCAGTCAGCCTTTGGAACGAGAGCTACAAAGCCTGAGAACTGAGTATGTGGCACATGAAAGTGTTTTTTATTATTATCTTATTGTTTGTTGTAATGTGATGTAATGTGGTTGTGAAGATGAACATCTATCTATATATTGCAAAGATGACAGAGTGAATCTGAAACTTCGTCGATTCTTTCCCTTTGAAACATTGAAGCATGTGAAAAATCCCACAATGAGTGCAGCACATGATCTCATCTGTACAACATCAACACTAAGTGTCATAACAGATGTTGGACAAAATATTACTTTGTTTTGGTTTAGCCGACTAAAGTTTAGAGGCGCAGCACACCGAGACAGAAGACGAAAGCAGAAAGGGTTTTAAACAGAGAAAGCACATGAGTGAACTCAATCCTAATCCGGTCCGTCTCTGGGAGCTTCGCCATGCTTTTTGCTGTTAACCATTTTAAAAACCATTTATCAGTGGAAGAATTATTTCTGGAAGTATTACTGTAATGATTACTGCTGGTGAACCCGATATTCAGCCGGACACAGAGCTAGGTTCAAAAGATTTCCTGCACTCTCATACACATTAAACAGTAGATGATAGATGCTCTGCGGCCACATTGGTGCCCATATGCCTGACAGCTGAAGTGACGTGCAGAGTGGGATAAGTGCAAAACACAAACCACAGGCAGTCCAGCCGTGGTGCGTGCGTTGTATCCAGAGAATATTATACCTTTAAATAAAAATCCACCCTCATCTACAGTATTTGTATGTATGTAAATTACAGCCTCAGCAACAACCAAGCCATTCTCAAAGACTGGTGAAACAAGTCCAATTATTCTATTGGGTATAAATGTATAATCTTCTCTTTCAGTGAGGAGTGACTGACATTGTTGCAAATGATTAACCATATTTAAAAACAACTTGTCAAACAAACCTGTGTGTAAAATCTTTGCTTTTGGAGTTTGATCCGAAATGCAAACTAAATACTTATAGAACGTGTCAGCTAAAACCGACCGGGAGAGCTTTGAAAATGAAGGATTAAACATCCTTAAACATTTTTTGTTCTATAACTGCATAAGTTTCAGAAAATGAATAAAAAGAGAGAATAATGAATGTGAATAAGAGATTGTTTGCTGTAGCTGTTGCCTGGGTATGAGTTGTAATAAGATTTGGTTTCCTTTGGACTTGGATCAAATAAAGTAAAGAAATAATAAAATCTTGATGGACGAAGAAGCCAGACAGAGGCTGCAAAGTAAAGGTGGAAGGGAGGAATGAGATCTTGTGAGGGATAAGAGAAAACCCTAATGGGAAGATTTATGGACGAGGCAAAATAAGATAAGCAAGTGGGAAAAGACATGTGAGGCGAAAAGAAAACGGTCCCAGACGGAAAGCCATGGACACATGTAAGGTAAGCCAGACGGTCAGACCACAGGAGGCAGTCCACTTTGACTTCTCTGCGTTCTCATCACACATAAACAGAAATGCTCACACATAGTTAGGCCTTCCATCTAGTCCTGGTTCCCCTGCGTTGATGTTCTACATTACTCTCGCTTCTTTTGGAGATCATACACAGCTACAAAGTGGGAAGAGACCTCTGACCATTTGGCACCTAAACTGCAAGGAGTTGATGGTGCATAACTGCACTGAAAATATTTACAAAGACATTGTTTTCACTTTGCAGAAACCTTCAGTAACTGTCGTCAATCTTTACTCTGCTGTAGCCAGACATGCATTAAGACTTATATCACGTTGCCAAAAGTTTCTGCTTGTCTGCGTCACACACACGAGCTTGAGTGACATTCCATTCTTAGTTTGTAGGTTTTAATATGATGTTGGCCCTCCTTTTGGAGCTGGAGCAGCTCTGTTTCTCCTGGGAAGCCTTTCTACAAAGCTTAGGAGTGTGTTTGTGGGAAATATGTCCTTTCACAGAGACTCACTCACACATGTCTGTTAGGGCCTTTGCTTTGTGCACTGGCGCTCAGTGATGTTGGAACAGGACAGCCCACCCACAAACTGCTTCAGTTAATTTGGTAGGGTAAAAATGGCCCACCTATCTTTGTAAACCGATGCTTTTGGCGTTCCTTTTTGTTAAAAGTTGGTATTTAGCTGCTGTCACTAATAAAACATGCTTGCCCATACATGCTGCATCATGATTTCCTGTTTTATCAGAGCATACAGACTAAAGCCCCATTTCCACTACCCTTGTTAAACCGATCCGTGCCGAGCTCAGTTCGAGCTTGGATCAGTTAACCAAGCCGAGCTTGGTTCTGACGACCGTTTACACATCACGCTTTCTCGGTTCCTTGGTTTCCTCGCCTCCTAGTGACGATCTGCGTTACTACTGCTCTTTGGGATTGAAGGAGGGACCAAGCAAATAAAAATGGCAGCGCCCGTAACATTCAGGAAGTTATGCTTGGTTATAATTGTGATACGTTGTTGTTTGCGGAGAGTCAGGCGAAGAAGGCAACTTTTGGTGAATTTACTTGACAGAGTCGGCTTTTGGGAAGTGGATAAGACAAACGAACGTCTAAAGGATTTACAGACGCAGGAAACAATGACAGACACTGAGGTTCATCACACTGCTAAGCAGAATCATCACTGGAAATCGTGTGTCACGGTAGGGAAGCTAGTATTTTTATGAATGTCTGAAATGTCAGCTGGTCCGGTTGTGTCTGGCTCGGTTCAGTTCAGTTTGCGTTCCATTTACACTCGATAGTTATCTCGGTTACCGAGCTGGGACTGGTCTCGGCACGGTTAAAAAGGGGTAGTGGAAACGGGGTATATGGTAGGGGTCAATAAGCATTTGTCGTTGATATTTATGTGCATCGATGGCTCATTTTCAAGAAAAGAGAAAACATAAATAAACTCTATAGCTCTAGCATTTGATATTGAGGAATTCTGTGCCATACTAGCATCTGTATTTCTTCATACTGGGCAAGTGTTCAATGGAGTTTTATTAATTTTAACCGACTACTTCATGGTTCATAATTCTGTTGAGCAAATCATATCAAACCAAAAGGGATTTATTCTAGTGCTGTCCAGCGATTAAAAAATGTAGAGATTAATTAGTTATCACCTCTAATGAATTGATCTAATTAATCTATTTTAATCTCACCTAAATATTGCTGAGAAAAGCCCTCAATTTAAGGTGTTCTCATTTATATTCATTACATTATTTTGGCTGATCGAAGCCACAAAGAAGTGGCTTTAAAGCGCTGTACACTAGAGCGACAATCACCCAAACACACAGATTGGTAGGCAACTTGGGGTCAAGAGCTTTGCCCAGGGGGCATCAACATGTAACAAGGGGAAGTTGGAATCAAACCCACAACCTTCCAGTTACAAGACACCTACTCAACCCATCAAGCGACAGTCGTGTTACCTAGCACTGTGATACCTACCAGCTTGGCAGTTTAAGGGCGTGGATCACTTCCGTGTCAGATGTGTGGGAACTCTGTAGTCTTCTCTTTCTTAGGGCACATGTTCACTGGAAGTTGAATCCTGTTGCTGCAGAGCTGGATACGTTTTGCTGCACAGGAATCTAAACATTGCTTCAGACATCCTGAAGCTCTACAACCACTGCACATTTCTCAAACCCAGGGCGCTAACACAAAGCATGCATATCACAATAATATATCTTCAACCAATAAATCTTTGTACGCTGGGCTTATTGTGATTAGTCCACTTGTGAGTAGTACTTATGGAAAAGGAACATTTGTGTATCCCCTAGACTCTAAGGCTTAGAGAATTTAGTCCCTTACTTTATTTTTGTGATTTCCAAAGGCTGTCAACACGTCCAATTCCAGCATGACAGACAGATTAAAGATGCAAAAAAAGTAAAATAAAGACCATTTTCTGTACCATGTATTTTCTTGATGTGTTTCTTCCTGTTAGAACAGCAACCTGAATAAACAGCAGACCTCCCTCCAGAGAAAATAGTTTATTTTTCCAATCCTCCTTGCACACTGTGGTTCGGATTTTATTTTTAAGCCTCACTTATAAATTAAATGAAAAGAGCTACCTTTGAAGCAATTTTCTTCAGTCCCAGCATCCATTTGCAAGAATGTAGTTAATGTGACTTGGTACTGTTGAGGTATGGTGCATTCGTCGACTGAAAAAAGATCAGGTTGTTGATGTTCCACACGTTGTGTTATTTTCCTCTTTTAATGCATTGTAATTTCAAAAGTAGATTCTCAGTGTTTCAACGTCTTGTCTCATGTTAATGTCAATAATAAATCATCTCTAAAAGTTAGAAAAAGCCTTTAAAATAGAAGTTCTGTGAAGGTTCTAAGCTTATTGAGATGTTGTTTTTGTTGGACAGAATAGCTTTTTTTTCTTGTTGGGGATTTTTTGCAGCTCTACTGGCTCGCTTTTTATGAAAGTAGGCTGACAGGAAGGGGGGAGAGACATGCGGCAAAGGACCGTGGGTCGGATTTGAACCCAAGTCGACTGTGTCGAGGACTAATGCCTCCGTATATGGGTTGCGCTACCTGCTGCGCCACCAGCACGCCAAAGAACAGCTTCTCTAGAGTTCTGCTTTCTGAAATCATTCACACAGATTGCATGTCTTCGCCATAAAATCCTCCACTTCAAAATGTCTAAAGGTCATGGTTAGTCTTTAATGATTGTTACTGATAGTAAGTCTAACGCCAATCTTAACGTGAAACAAATTGGAACACACCTCATAAATGAGAGAAGTAGAGATGCACTGACGCTAACGTTATGGCTCCTCTTTCATCTCCTGTTTTTAAAGCTTCGACGCGCTGATGCAGATTGGGGCCTGTTCTTATTTCTCCTTGTGTATGGCAGCATATCACATACTGTTATTTATATTGTGCGTAAAAGAAGTATTGAACCAAACAATTTTTCTCAGTTTAAATATGTCTGATGGGGTCATTAGAATTCACACCAGATGTCAAAGAAATCCCATCAACTCACTGTACTCTAAAAATGAAGTTACTGGTAAAAAATTGGAATGCCAAAAGGGAATAAGTGTTGACCCATTCTTCCACACAAACTCCTCAAAACGAAGGTTCTGTAGATCCTCTCCATGTAATCTGATCTTCAGTTCTCTCCATAGATTTTCAAGTGGACACAAGTCAGGTGATTGGGTCATTCTAGCGGTTTTACTTCCTTTCCCTGAGACCAGTTAGAAGTGTGCTATGGACAATGGGCTTGTTCAGAAGTGACATTTGTTTCATCTTCAGATTCCTATCCAGAGCGACAGGTACCTTTTTCCATTCATCTTTCTTCCATTATATCTAAAGTGTGGCGGTACCGTATGCTGTAAGTCAGCCCAGACCAACCCTGATGTTCCCACCTGCAAACTTCACTTTAGACATGGTGTTTTTGGGCTGATTTGAAGAACCACTGTTCTTCCAAACATGGTCTTTGCTACACTCTAGAAAGAGAATGCAGCTCCAACGTAAATGAACTGTTTCAATGGGTAACAAGTAATTCAATTAGGTTGATCCAACTCAATTTATGTAGTTAACAGGTTGTTAACTTAAACCATCATAAACAATCTCTTTTTAGAATGTAGGACATCCAAAGAATTCAACTCTGGCCTCATCTGACAAACCTTTGTTCTCCTAGCTTTTCTGTCAGCAGTGGAGTCTCGTGCTGTAAATGTGCGAAGAGGCCTTTGCACCTGAGTGCATTGCTTATTGTTTTCATGGGGGAAACTGGACCTGCCATTTCCAGGTTCTTTTGAAGCTCTCTGTGAGTGATGCCTGTCCCTTGAACCAAAGCCATTTGGCTCCTCAGTCAGAAATGTTAGGAGTGCCGTGTTTGGTTCATGAAATGATGATCAGCCCACTGGTGGATCATCGCTCATCAGCATTCAGAAGTTTCAAAAAGGATTAGTACGTTTTGCAACAGTAAGACTTAGGGATGCAGGTTATTGATGAATGTGTTAATCTAAAATTGATAGATCGACTAATGATTAATTGATAAGCTGCCATTTTATTAAAAACCCAAATTTTCTCTTATATCAGAAGGGTCTTTCATAACAGGAGGGGCTAAGTTTTTTTATTTTTTTATTTTTTATTTTTTTATACAATATACTGAATTTTAAAAGAGACACATCATTATATCTTAACAGGTTATTGTAACACCTATATTAAATACTGATTGGATAAACAGCAATTGTGGTTTTCTCACTCCTTATTAAACTTGGATGTATTTAAAAAATATAACAAAAAAGGAACCTGTTAGGTTATTGAAGAGAAACAAGTTTAAGAGAATAAAATATGTGAAAAACTTAAAATCCTCATGAAATTCCTTACCATCAGCTGAGCTTTTGGCATTCTCTCTTTCCCTAACATGTTACCTGTTTTTTTGTGTAATGCCCTCCGCTTTTCTATCATCACGTCCGCTCTTTCTGAGAACATCAGCGGGTTTTGGTTGAGAAGTGGGCGCCGCTCCGTCATGCAGCACAGCCGAATGGCGCTACAAAGGTGGTCACTTAAGGAGCTTGTTGAGTGTTTATATTCTAAAACAAAACCGCATAAAACGCATGTTGCATCGTTGTCGTCATTAAACAGTGTAAAATAATCCCACACAGGACTGTTTGAACGAAGGAGACGGAGCCGAGCACAGGACAGGTGGAGAGATGGAAGTAGAGGAGCAGACAGAAGTAAGAGCTCACGGTGTGCTCTGGGGCTGTTTGGAATGACTGCCTCCCTTGGATAATTTATAGAGGAAACGCCACAAGTGAGCTGAAGTGTCTTGTTCCACCGCTTAAACCACCTGAGTTGAACTGCGCGACGACAGTGTAAAAACAGATGCGTGAGGTATTTTTCCGCTTTTCTAACTTAAACACACCCATCCAAATCCTGTCCAATCACAGTACAGTAGCCGATAATCCCACAAGAAAAACACTTCTACCCAGACGTTGTGTCGAGAACGAGCAGCGAGACGCCCCAAGACGGGGCCGACAGAACAAAATGACGTCGTTCTCGGCAGGAGCAAGGCAAAATGTCTCGGTTCTCACGGAGCACGTAGCAGGCGTCAGGGTTACGTACCTTTCCCAAGGGCACATCAACATGTGACGGGAGGAAACCTTCCTATGCTCTACCCACTGAGCCACAGTCGCCCTTCTGTGCAGTTATCGTTACTTGGCAGCCAAAATGTTCTAGGTACAGTTTCCACGCTCTTCCTGGGTATGTATGAGTTCTCTCCAGGTAGTTTGGCATTTATCCTCTGTCCAAAAACAAGTATGATACTTTAATTGCCCTTAGATGAGTGTGTGTGTGTACATGTCTGCCCTGTGTCTCTGTGTTGCTCTGTGATGGATCGGTGACCCAGCCGACCTGAACCTCTTGTCCATTGACCGCTGACTCCACCCAGCTGTCTTTATTTTTCCACTATTTTGGGAAAGAATAGGGGGACAAAACCTGGGGGAAAAACTCTTGTAATATCCAGACATTGACATTGGATGTTAAAACAGTTTTAAACCACTATGAGTGTAATAAATCCTTAAAGGTGCATAGACACGTTATTTTACTTTTTTTATTTATACATCAGTAGCTCACTCTGGTTGCATACAGTTTTTAATGAAAGATTATCACGTCCTGCTGGCATATTAGTTGTTATTTTTGCTGTTTTACACTTTGTTTTTGCTCAATTAGTTAGTAAATAAAGCCTTTCGTGTTTATTTATAATAACTAGGGAAGTACAACACTGCGCATGCGCAGGAGGGGATAAAACAAGGAAGCGCCTAACAGCTATTAGCATCTTCCAGCAAAACAATGCAGAATGGTCCAAGATCCAGTGGAAAAAAAACGGATTCCAAGAGGAAAAAGACTAGAATATCTCTGGGAACACAGTCTGACCAATGGTGTTCACTAAAGATGTGACCACAGAGTTGATTGATGTGAGTAAATGTTCTGATATGAGGCTCTTAAAGTTGCTGTAGATCGGTGTATTTAATTAATAATGGTTGGGTGGCTGAGCTGCCGCTTTACCGCGAGGCATTGCAGAGGGTCAGGCTCGGTCCAGCATTATTTAAAATTGATTTATAAATTAAGCAAACCGGCATTATGATAGTTCTGCGATACTGTCGGTAGATGGCGCCATGTCTGTTTATGTTTGTTCATTGCGCCCGTTGTGGGGCTTTATTTAGCCTAAAAAAGAACCATCAACACACTATCAGGATGGATGCTTGGTGGATGTAACCTTATTTTATCATGACCAAAGGGTTTTGATCTTTTTGTAAGCATATAACATATATATTCATGTTTGACTTTCTTAGTTCTTTGTGAACCCCAAAAATTCTGAAAAGGAACCGTCTCACCCAGCCTGTGCCTCACATTTGTGGTAAAGTGGTCTGTAAAGAGGTTTAAATAGTGCTTATATGTAGGATAATATCCTAGAAGTTACTTTCATAATAAACTGCCATCCATCCATCCATTTTCCAAACCGCTTAATCCCTCATGGGGTCGCGGGGGTTGCTGGTGCCTATCTCCAGCGTTCACTGGGCGAGAGGCGGGGTACACCCTGGACAGGTCGCCAGCCTGTCGCAGGGCAACACAGAGAGACAAACAGGACAAACAACCATTCACACCTAAGGACAATTTGGAGAAGCCGATTAACCTAACAGTCATGTTTTTGGACTGTGGGAGGAAGCCGGAGTACCCGGAGAGAACCCACGCATGCACAGGGAGAACATGCAAACTCCATGCAGAAAGACCCAGGGGTGTACTTGAACCCAGGATCTTCTTGCTGCAAGGCAACAGCACTACCCACTGCGCCACTGTGCAGCTGCCATGTGATTTAATTGCATTTATTTTATATCTAAAAAATAGATGACTCAGCATCTTTCGCTGCCCTTCTGAATCTGCTGTAGGATCATTTTATTATTACTATTATTATTGTTGTTTTATGGACTTCCTTATTTCAGATTTTCCAAAAGCTATCAGGATGAGCATCACCTTTATATGGCTATAGGAGGTCTGTTTGAAAGCTGACACATTTTGTTGTGTTTGCCTTTATTTTCAGCCCTGTGTTGTTGAGATCAGAAATGTGTCCATTAAGGATTCAAAGCAAGTAAGGAAGAAGTGAATCATTGCTTTGGGTTCTCTTTAACAATGTACCATCAGCATTGTATAGTGCTAAAACCCTCCTAAGTTGTTAGGATGATGTGAGATCCTTGTACAAGCCATAACCTGTTCAAGCCTCACATTAGATGAATATATTTTACAACTCACTATTGTATTTTATTTGCTATTCCCAGAGCTGCTTTATTCCACACGTCTGACTTTCTCTCTTATCAATTTACAAAACTGCCGCATGAAGGATCTAAAACTCACAGCTGTACCTCTCAAAAAGGACATGTGATCAACTCTGTGGTCATGTTGTCTTCTACTGCCATATTTCTCATAAAAACATTAAAATCACATATTGAGAACTGGTCTCCCTTTAATCGAATCCAACTATGGTAGAAGAATCTGTCTTTTTGTGAGTGATAAAGAATTGATGTTCCTGGCTTTTGTGTGATACCTCCTCCAAGCACCAGGAGGCACCAGGAGGTTCTAGGAGGAGCGTGTGCTTGAGTCAGGCGTAGTTTTTTTTTTATCCTGTCTGGCAGTGTAGCATTAAGAACTGTTGTCTTAATGCCAAAAAGAGCCCAACAGATTTCACAAGTGGAACCATACTGCTTTCGCCATAGTTCTCCGCTTGATTTATATATGCAAGAAGCTTTATTACATTTTATTCTGGGACTATTTCATGTTCAATGGACACGGGAAGATAGAAGAGGAAGAAAAATGAGAAAAACAGATGAGACAAAATTCCTAAAAGGCAGAAAAGATGAAAGAGAAAGAGGAGAGGAAAGGGAGAGAGCAATATAATATCCTGAGAGCCTGCTTCTACAAATGCAAAGAGAGATATAAGAAGAACAGCAAAACCTGTAATACCATATTACAGGTACAAACAACCAACGCCTTGGTACCATCACACATCCTATACCCAGGGGGGTATCCAGCCCCCGGACTCGGGAGGTGAACCCCGACATCAAGATGGGGGGGCACCACAACCCCACCTATCCGGTCCATACTCCGGCCCTAACCCCCCACCCCGATCCCAGCCCAGACGACCCACGGGCCCATCCAGCTGGAGATGGGGCCGACATGAAGCAAACGTTCTAGGAGGAGTGTGTCCTTGAGACAGGCGTAGTTTTGCAGAGTGGCGCTGGCTTGCTGCTGCGCTGGCAGCACCTGCTTCCTCTGAGGCCGTGCAGCAGCTGATGTGGCCCCAGCAGAGAGTGGATGTGTGGGTCCTTGCTCGAGATTTTGTTCCCGCAGCCACAGAGGCCAGCTTCTGAACTGCCACTTCCTCTGGTGTGAGGGGAAGCAGGCTCCATTTCGGTAGCCGGTTTGCTAGCCGAAGTCAAAACTCAGCTGACTGGCATGGCAGCTCAGTAAGGATAATATTAGCTGGTGTGCTAATATAGGCGGTAGTTTCTCCAGACTACGATGAAGGCTGGAGCGGTAGCAGCTAGCGCCCGACGCCGGAGAGTTAGCTTAAAACTCCCCAATCAATGGACAGTTAAACTAGGCTGCTATAAGACATATGCCTCTAAGCGAGAAGAGGTTGTCGAATGGTGCTGCGTCGTAGCGCAAGCTATTTATAGAATTGGTGACGCAGGCGTCGCGATCACCAGCCAATCAGGATTGGCGTAATGAGATAAATGCTTCTGAGGAATACGGCAAGGGGCGTATCCCATAGTAAGACATCGACAGGAATGCTATGAATGAAACTCATTATGTGTGCTTCCCTCTGTTTAATAGTACCATTGTATTTGTATCAATACATTGATTATTATAGTTAGAATAATGTTATCAGTCCCGATACTTAATGGCTATTTTAATTTTTATACACAGTCCCATAAAATAAAACGTAAACAGATTTTTCAATTTGTACTTGTGTTGAAGGGCTAATTGTGCTGAAAATCATACATTCTACTTTTGTTGCTCATTGTACAGCAACCCTGGGAGTTTAGCTAGTGGATATTCGCTGGTTCATTAGTCAGGCTATCTGCTCAGGTCACCGGCCTGCAGTCAGCTGCTCAACGGACATTCCTTTCATTTATTTGCTAAAAGACGTTTTCTGACAGCATTACCTCAGTAAATGTGTTCACAGGTAAATTGATCTGTTTCATTGGGCCTGTTAACCTAATCCTATTGTTATTTTATGTTATTGGCATCTTATCTGTTTGTGTCCACTCTGTTCTCTCCCTTAGTGTCTTGTTTAATGTTCACTGTTCTTACCTGCCTTAGGACAGTTGTGCTAATTCTGGTTGTGCTAATTCTGGCATATTTACATTGATGCTTAATGCTGACATGTTGATGAATGTGCATTGTCCTAATTCAAATAAATAAATAAAGAAAGAAAGAAAGTAAAAGTGGTGGGTGGCGCTCCTGCAGTTTCACCATGACTGCCTGGGTTCTTCACGAACAAACAGCTTTATTTGTCTTGTGATTGAGGGGAAAGTGTATAGTGGCCTTTTTTTAGCCAGCTGCTCATTATTGCACTGCAAGAGGTGGGGGAAGGGTGATGCTGTGCTACCCCATCTAACAAACAATCGCAGGAAACTTTCTGTGGCATCTGACTGAAAGGGCTGGAAACCAAACGAATGGTGGAATTTGAGCAGTTTTTAAACCGTAACTTTTAAACGTTAGTGTGCCTTCAAAAGCACCAAACTGTTATTTACATTACATTACATTAAACTGTTATTTATTTGGCTTCACAATATCAGGAAAACACAAAATTGTCATGCTATTGCTGAATATTGCATGGCTGATTACAGTTAAGTCACTTTTTCCTTGTTTACCGTGATGCCCCCATCATTCTTTCAGCTTGAGCAGCACAACCACTAAAATATACATCAGAGGTGGGCATCAAGCACAGCTAAAGAACATCCTTCTGGCCAGAAATATGTTATTGGCTGGCAGTACTCGCATGTATAGTGCCTGATATAGAATATCCTACCTATTATTGCGTCCAAGGTGTTTCCAAGGTGAATTGCAAAAATGGATCTTGCCATGGCAAATCAAAAATATTAAGCACTTCTATTTAAATCACTTCTTAGCTTCTTATTTTATAGTTGTAGACACCGTAACACAGTTAGTCATGCCTTGCAGTTGACCAGCTAAGCTGTTCATCCTCAACACACTGCCAGCTAAAGTCACCGTCTGGGTGAAAGGTCACATGAAAACCACATATCCACTGAGGTCAATAGCAGTCACTATATACAAAATGTTCCATTTGTCTTAGTACAGTAAACTAATATGCTTTTCCTTTTCAGGCTCACCTCTCCTCCTCTTTGCCAACCGACGAGATGTGCGATTGGTCGATGCAGATAGTGTGCGGGGTGAATCCGCCATTGTTGTTAGTGATCTTGAAGATGCAGCCGCTGTGGACTTCCTGTTTGATGAGAACCTGATATTTTGGACAGACGTCAGTGAGGAGGCCATCAAACAGACCCAGTGGAATCAGTCCTTCAACTGTAAGACAGCGTGTTGTTTATTTTCTCACTTGAGGCAATTGTTGCCATGTAATTGCACTCTCACTGAAGCTTTGGAGGAGGAAGACACTAATCACTCTTTTCTTTGCCCATATCGAGGCACATATTTTTCTAAAGCTCTTACCTACTGATTTCAGTGGGATCCATTCGGATTTCTCTCCCAGAACAGCCATTTTCAGATTTTCTGTTTGGTAAAGTTCTAACTTTCTCTCTCTGCTTTTAGAAAAATACAGCTAAAAGTGAGAGATATTCGCCAATCCAGACCCAAATGAAACGTAGGGATGGGTCATATCACAGCTTAGAGATCACCTGAAAATGGTTTCACCTTCATAATAATTCGTAATCCTGTGATGAGAATGATAAACTGTGATTAATCAGATTTACAACAACCAAAACCTGAGTGGAACATTTGCTGTTGCTGACATGATTGCCTGGCGTCAGATCCATGAAAGCATGCATTTAATCTGTGCCTATGTGTCACACGTCCTACATAGGATGAGCCTCCAGACTGTGCAGTGATCAATTTGTTCAAATGGTGTTGATGTGTAATATTTTTTTATCGCTTACATTGTCTTCACAGCAAATTAAACACAAAGCAATGGCAAAAAATCTTACTTTTGAACCAGGATTTACAGTTCACCCTATAATTACTCTTATGCCTGGGAAATTTAGGTTTAAAGTAATGTTCTAATTTGAGCAACACGTTTCTTCTGACTGTATGACTTCTGATGCATTAAATCACTTTCTCTACCAGAGATAAATCAACCACAAGAATAGACGGCAATAAATGAACCTTTCTTAAGAAAGTACTACATATTCATTAAATTTGATTTGGTCATGTGACTGTAGATAATGTCAAACTGACCTTTATTTGTATTCAAACAGAAGTAAATCTGCTATAACTGGATCCATAGTAAGTTACAACTTAATGATAATTGACTTTAGAATCTATACTTGGGGTTTTCTTCTGCTTCCATATTGCCGGTCATAAACGTAAACAGATTTCATCTTAGTGGCATGTTTAAGCAGCAGTTTGTACTCCAAGGGAGAGCTTTGACCTGCGTGTTACAGAGCTGCAGACAGATGTCTAGCTAGACCCTCAGCAAATGATTGATTTCCATTAGTCATCTCTTAAACTTCCTTTGACATCATTTTAGCACCTTATAAACGTCATAAAAAGATAGCATCTAGTGCTGGCTTTAGTTAGCCTATTGTTGTCGTTAGTTCACTGATTTGGAAAGAAGAACCCAGATCTGAAAGTGTCTGATCCGCTGCTCAGCGGTCAAGCTGAAAATGGATCCCCGGCAGT
The DNA here is from genome assembly GCA_037039145.1 of Fundulus diaphanus. NCBI lineage: Eukaryota > Metazoa > Chordata > Actinopteri > Cyprinodontiformes > Fundulidae > Fundulus > Fundulus diaphanus. The sequence continues at coordinate 50,172,264 of CM073134.1, forward strand.
TTGCATGTCCCTGTTGTGAAAGCTGCATGGAAATTCATGGAAGTCAATGTCCTGGCAACATTACATCTGGGCATGTGTTGTTCTTGCAGCCCTTAAGGAGGCTCTGGGGACTGGCCAAACCGTGGTAGTGTCAGGGCTGAACAGTCCTGATGGGTTGGCCTGTGACTGGCTGGGGAAGAAGCTCTACTGGACAGACTCGGAGACTAATCGAATTGAAGTGGCCAACCTAGACGGCACGTCCAGGAAAGTCCTGGTTTGGATGGACTTGGACCAACCCAGGGCTATTGCACTTAACCCTGGTCAAAGGTAACAAAATAGAGCAAATAAACCAACACGCACACATACACAGTTTTTGCATTGTGAGGACATGTCCTCAATGCTGTGTTATTTGTCAAGAGTGGGGTCCACACAACTGTAGTAAGACACACACATGCACACCAAGGGGCTGCTGGGTAGCAGTGTCAGTAGGTGTTTCATCAGAAGCTTTTTTAAGGCTTCTTTTTAGGTACCCTTCCTGTGTTCATCTTGAGGAACTCTCCCAGTGTCTTGTTCCCCTTCTGTTGATATTTATTCAGATATTTTTTAGTTATGTCATAAAAAGCACTGTAGATGGCACACATAGGGTAGATCACTGTTTTCAGAGACAATGAAAAGATGGAATTAATGAGCATTTGAACTAATAGCTGTTGCTGGTATTAAATAAAGGTTCGATCAACTTTGTCATGCAACGGTATGGTTAAAATGTTGAATTTTGTGAACATGCCTTTTTTCCTTCCAGGTACATGTACTGGACAGACTGGGGAGAAGAGCCACGGATAGAACGTGCTGGCATGGATGGCAGCAGCAGGTACTGCACAGTGTACAATGACAGGCAGATCTAAGCCTGCATGCTGTGGGTGAAACCTTCATGTGTACGATTGTTTCTCATAGGCTTCCTGTCCTCCAACACAAGTCAGTCTCCTTCCAGACCGTTTCCATTTGTAGAGATCCAGACTGCCGATTTTAGGACAATCTAAAAAAACACTTACAACTTGGTGCTCACACCAGGGTTATTTGTTGAACTGCAGCTTGACTATTATACCTCATTAAGATAAAATGACCAAACTTAAAAGCAAACACAATGCCTCTGTACATATGTAAATATATTCCACAATTGTTTGAAAAGAAACGAACTCTAACTTTACTTCTCCTCTGCTGTATCCCAACAGGAAAGTTATAGTGAATGAGAACATACACTGGCCCAACGGTCTCACCATAGACCTAGTGCAAGAGAAGCTGTACTGGGCCGATGCCAAACTCAGCTTCATTCACAGAGCCAACCTGGATGGATCTGCACGGTACGCTTTGTGAAAGATAAGACTGGATGTGACAGAAAGTTTAGCAACTATAGTTGAAATTCAGACATCTTAAAATCCAAAGAGTGGATGTCGTGTTTTAAGAGAAAATAGTTGTTCTGAATATTTATTCTTTTTAAAGTGAGTGAACTGATTTGACTTGTTTAACTTAGGTGATTAGTAGTTTGTGAACCTTTAAATCTCATTTGGACAACTTTCTCATTGCATGAGGTGAAAACCCAACTTTTCTTCAATCTGGGCAGTACTTAGTCAGCGTCTTAGCTGCAGTAGATAGCATTCAGACAGCTGCAGAGATGCATCAGGACAATTGTTACTAACTTAGGGGTCAAGGTGGATGCTAGAATTAAGTTAGAAAATCAAAATTCTATGAAATCATCATTCTATGATCAGGGGAGGAAATTAATTTCTTTCCCACCAGTCAGAAATGGCTGGTGAAAAAGAAATTTTACCAGCCACTTTTTTAGTTTATTTTTTGTGTATAATGTTTGCCTTGTTTACAAACACTCTCAGTTTAATATACATATTATGATTTATTCTTAATTTTGCAAGAAGGAATTGAATGTAAAGGAAATTAATAATTTTGCATAAATGTGTACTTACAACAGTAACTAGTTCATTTAGGTAATTACTTACCTCAAATGTTAACTAAGCTACACAAACCTGTGTTTCACAAGTCCTTTTCTTTCTTTGTCGCTACAATTTGCCTAATTGGTATCTGATCCCTTCATTCTTTACGTGTAAAAGCTGCCCCCTCTGCATGATAGTGGGTCCATCATTTTTGAACATCCAACTTAGTGTCTTCAAATTTCATAACAGTGAATAACACACCTCTGCCAAAGTCCACCTGTTTAAGAACAATAATGTTTTTCATATAACTGCACTGTTGAGTTATCTCGACCCCACTGAATTTATACGGAAAACTAAATTCTGCTCTTTCCATCCACATCAGAAGTAAATGAACTTTCACGCTCTCGCTGTGTTCTGTATGCACCCATACAGGCGTATAATACTTTATTTAACAGGTTTGGATGTGACACAAAACCTAAACTACCGTACTGTTGTGTTGGTCGAAAAGTGGGGACTGCGAGCCGTAGTTGCAAACCGCAGAGCAGAGAACATTCTGGAGACATTTAAAACTTTCGACTCAATCAATGTTCATGACAAAGCCGTAATGTTTTTAATTAATCTGCCAAAAACAGTTATTTAAGACATATACAGATAAAAAATTAGTTGATATGGGGAATGTAAGAAAACGTAGCTCTGTCAGCAATATCTTAATCTATCTGTCATCGATATGCGGTTTTACTGATTGTAGCACGTTCCCGCAACAGGGCATGCAAATCTCAGCAGGTCGGCGTTTTTCAGCAAAACACCGGCAGCTCGAATCAAAAACGAGCCAGTCGTGAAACTTGCCATTGCTACTTACTTACCATGTGTCGTTAAAATAACGCTGTTTAACTTTTACTCCTGAGAAACGTTTTCATTGTCTGCTGCCTTAACACAATGAACAAAACCCCCCATTGCAAAAGTTACTGCTTAGTTTTTCTTCTGTTACTGTCTGAATGCATTTAGCAGACTAGCAGCAAATTTAATGCTGTGTCTTCTGTTTGAATTGCGAACCTGTCACTTTGGATGGTGGATTCTTCAATCATACTCACCACTTCATAAATATACCCACATTTGGCCAGTGGCTGGTGCAAATTTCCATCCCTGCTATGATTAAGCTATTATTTTATAGTATAAGAGTGTTTTATTTATTCAGGTGTTATTTATTTTAATATTGGTTCAATGGTATCATATAACTGCTGTTTATTTACTCTGCACAGCACTTTGGTCCTGTGTGTGTAAATGCTTTACAAAAAAGCTGGTACAGTATGGCAGCATGTGAGAGATTACCATTAAGGAACCAAGGATCGGTTAAGAATGGTAGCTAATAGGGACATGATGATAACAAGATGATACAGGATACTGGGCTCATGAGAACAAGAAGAAACCAAAAATGTCATAAGATTATGGGAAAACTAAGAATCACAATTTTTTAAACATAAATACAATAAAGGTTTCATAAAACAATAAAAAATGTGTTTTAAAGAAGCTGCCATGCCTTTATACAAGTCAGCATATGCGTGACTGTGACCAACTCGCTTGGCGGAACGGGTCGGGTTGACTTCTACCCCACGGGCTGCATCTGTCCTTTCACAAAACACACGGTTAGGGCAAAAATTCTGCCTTTATCCTGCCTTAAAATGTTTTGTTAAAGGGTTCCTGTTTCTTCTTTTGAACAATAAACCAGAATTCTTGCGCACAGAAGCTTCAAAACCTTTGGGGGCTTCTTTAACCCTTCTGTTGTTGGCCAGTCAGAGGAATAGTTTGAGTGGACCCAGGGTAAAATTCAAAATAGGAAACTCAAACAAGTTAAACCTCTTATCTGGAACTCCTCATGTTTCTTATTCTTCTTGTTTCTACTTTTTCCTTTCAGGAGTGGCCATAGCGTGTAATCTGTCTCCATCTATCCACATCTTCTGCATCTTCTTCTCTCACACCAACTACCTTTATGGCCCCTTTCTCTCCATCCATAAATCAACACTTTGGTTCTTGTCTGGGCCTTTGGCCTTGCAGTTTCGGCTTCAAATTATTCTACCGATGTACCCATAATCCCTTTGTACTTGCCCAAACGATCTCAGTCTGGCCTCTGGCTTTATCTCCAAAACATCTAACATGAGCTGTCCTTCTAATGAACTCATTCCTGATCCCATCCATCCTCGTCACTCTCAAAGAGAACCTCAACATGTTCATCTGTGCTACCTCCAGCTTTGCCCCCATCTCTTCCTCAGTGTCACTGTCTCTAAACATTGCCCTTCTCATCACCGTCTTGAAGGCCTTTCCTTTCGTTCTTTTATCACACAACACACCTGACACTTTTCTCCACCTGTTCCAACCTGCATGGACACGTTCAACCTGCTGGGACCCATCATGATTGCTTACACGTAATTGACTGAAGTCAGATACTGACCACCACTAAATATTGCTTTGTGAGGTGGACCCAACTTTGAGTAGAAATATGTCACAAAAGGTTGTTCCAGGAGACACCACTAGTAGCAAATTATTTTCTAAAACAGCTGCTAACTTATTCAGGTACAACTGATGCATGAAAGGCACCCCGCCTACCAAAGGCTGGTTTTAGCCTATCACTCTAGCAAATGAAAATGTAAGCAGCAGGCATCATGAGAAACCACAACAAGTTACACTTCTTGCTGTTCTACCATCAAGAAGAAATTGTGGATTCTGACATAACAGATGTGACAGCAGACGCTAAACGCTCGTCTTCCTGTGCTGCCATGTTTATTTTGGTTCGGCTGTAGGCTCAGTATCTCTTGCTTTCGTCACAGGGGTATGTCCCGCCTTACTGCAACGTGATTGGCCCGAATCGTTTTTTTGGTTCGGTCACAAACCGTTTGAAGCGGTACAAGATGTATTCTGATGTGTTTGTGGACGCATAAACAGTGCGAGAATTTGGCTTGCAGGCAAGGTTATGTGCATGTTGAGTTTCAAAGAGCAGAGCAACAAAAGTGGGGTGGTGTGGGAATTACACTCTTTTTAAGTTTCTCCAGTAAACGGAGATAATTAGAACATTGTCATGTAGACTTGTTAACAGAAACGGAAGAAAAGTCTAATTTTTAATGGATTTTTGTCATGTAGAAAGGGCCTAAAACTACACATATAATTCTTATAGTTTATATTGCCGTTAATATTCCACCAGACAGAGTCATGTTTTTTCTATGAGATTAATGACAAGATCATGGCGATGTTTTAGTGGTGGTGTGGGTAGAAGCTTGGATTGGATTATTTTAATTTTAATATCCTTTTTGTCATTAGAGAAACTTCAGAATCAGAATCAAGTTTATTGCCAAGTAGGTTTACACTTACAAGGAATTTGACTTGGTGTTGATGGTGCAGACAAAATAGAATATATATATATATATATATATATATATATATATATATATATATATATATATATATATATATATATAGAAGCTATATACACAGTAGACTGTGCATTAAATTTAACGCAGAAGCTTGTTAGTCCTGAACGGGGGAGGGGTTTTCTCATAGAAAATTTTGAGATGCAAAAGACCTGTTCAGACAATTTGTATTCTGAACTTTTGCTGCACTAGTAGAATTAAGTCATAGAAGGTCATTCTAATGTAGTGCAGCTACAACTTAAAGGTAGGGTCAGCGAAATTTCCCCAAGTCCCTTTTTGAATACCTGCACATGCGCAAGACCGTCTTACCTGCTCTTCTGCTCCTCAGGGGGATCGCCTGAAAAAAATCTCCCGAATCCACTCCGGTCTTATTTCTTTCTACTGAGGCCTTCCTCTTCTTCTCATAAACTTGAACATGGTTTGCTTCTTGCGACATGTTCAAAGTATACGGTGAGAGCAGCGGAGCTACAATGAACGGCTAACACCGAAGCTAACTGGATACATAATTGATCAGAGTTTTTACAGGCTTGCAGTTTTCACAGAGATCGAAATTTTTACCCCCTTGTTCTGAATACATGATGCATTGACAACTGTCAGGATGGAAGGACGATTTTACCCAGTATAACAAAAAGTGTTTCTGAACAGGATTACCAACTACAGCTTTAACACAGACACAGACGATTCAGATCAGCATATTGCCACTCTTTCCAGTAAACTGCCTTTGCATCATTTGTGTTTGAAGATGTTGTAAGATGGTACCGCGCTATTGCCTGCTTTAGAGTACACTGTGTACTAAGTGTTTTCACACAGTGTTATCTCAACAAGCAGCAGCCTAATGGGCAACGCTCACTTGTGCTTTTGGCTTAAAAGATGAAATGCTATTCTGTGGTCTACAACCTCAAATGCTTGCTAGACCATATTTTATATGGCTTTGTGAGCTGCTTTTTCCTGAAAAACGGGACTGGAGTAAGAAACAGAATAGCCATACCGACAGATTTAAAGAAAAATAAAGAAGAGTCCAACACAAACAGTGCTGTGGAATGAAGGCCCCATTTAAAAGTAACAGCTCCACACTCACCTCCTCCTTAGCTCTGGGTTCAGTTCCCTTTCTTATTCAGTATTACTGGATAAGATCAGTAATGCTGTAGCACCTACTGTATTTTTGCAGAGCTCATCAGTTGCCAAATGAGAAAATGAAAACAGTGATAGTTTAGGCTGGCTTTGATCAATTGAGAACATGTAAGATTTCCATTTCTAGTCTGGATCCTTTGTTCAGGTATCAGTGTCTGGTATCTCATTCACCTTCTCTGTTTTGTCCTTTTATGTGACATCTCTGCTGTCAGTTAAAAGGCATACATGTAGAAAAATGGTCCACCCTTAAACCTTTGATTCCTTTTTGATGTCTGTAATCTGTTTATATCACAGTTTCTGTTCTGTTTAACTGATTTCTGCCAGCATATCTTGTTGGAATGTGGTAGAGATGTTTGAGTCCAAACCAAATTATTGGAACTGTCTGACCAAGTTAGCCTCTGTTCCTTTGAAGGCACAGCAGTAGTTCCACAACCACTGTTTATACTAATAGTGCAAATTCTGGCTTCAGAACATTGTGTTCCTCAAATCTGTGCTTTCAAGTCTTTTTGGCAACAGGAGTATCTCCCACTTAACCACATACTGTATGTTGCAGTGAGTCTAAATAGTTTATTTGACATATCTTTTACATACTTTTTACTTCGACTGTGTACAATCTCATTCATGGTACATGTTTAGACATAAGTCCACTGTAGCATTATTCTTTTTCACTATACAATCATTCTACAGATTAAGTACACCTGCTCTTAGTTCTAGGTTTCTTTGTATTGGTGCATAATAATTTGGAGTCTGATTTATAAAACATTGCATAGGAGCCACACTTAAAGTTTGTGTACGCCAAAAAGCCAAACATAGCATATGCCAAGAATTTCTAAAACCATGTGCGTGCACACCAGCAGCAATTTCTCTTTGTAGATCTCAGCTGTACATGAACGTTTGGTACCAGGTTCCACCTCATGTTTTGCCCTCTACACGCCCTGATTGAACCATAAATGGTCAATGCAAAGCCCCTCATGAATGTTATTGCGTATTTAAATGAGTTAGCTGATCCTAGTTATTTCAGTTAACAACAGCAACCATGGAGTAAAAGCAAAGAAACAGTTAAAAAATGTCCCAGAAAGGCCCTCACTAAATGTGTATATCAGAGGCAAACACACATACGTTGTCCACATTAAAATAGCTTATTAAAAAACTTACCTGATTCTGTTTTAACGTCCTATGGCATCCTCATGGAGTCACTGGGTCACCTAACTGAGCCCAGACCTTCTAGACCCTTCAGAGAACTTTGCATAAACATATGTCTTCAAACCTCAATAACCCCTTGCAATGTTGGATAAGATAAGATAAGATAGGCTTTATTGATCTCACATTGGAGAAATTCACTTGACACATCCGCTCAGTAGTCAATAATCAGAAGAAGGTGCCAAAAGTAGGAAAAGGACAGAAGGCCAAAATAGAATCTGTTGTGTGTTTTCGTCCTCTTGAGGTTAGATTAAAATAATTTTAGAACCTAGTAAGGATCAAATCCAAGTTTGAGAAAAGTTTTATTCAATCATTTAAACGGGGTCTCCATTCTGCTTTGCGGCCACTGTAATTACTGCATTGAAACATGGTGGGCATTTATACATAGAATTTTCTTGCTCCATGTTAATTCTGCACGGGTTTATGAGTCATCGGGTTTAAAAACTGATGTTAAATCTTACTTGTAGAGATTCTAATCTCCTATAATGAGGAAGTGTAAGTCGATTTCTAAGTTGTTCTGGTAGAATCGATGACAAAATTCTTATTGTTATGAAGCTTTTTTTCCAACTTACAGAGAGGCAGTGGTGGAGGGTACCCTGACCCATCCTTTTGCACTAACGCTGTCGAAGGAGACATTATACTGGACTGACTGGCAGACTCGCTCCATCCACGCCTGTAACAAACACAGCGGAGAAAAAACCAGAGAGATCCTCAGCGGGATTTATTCTCCAATGGACATTCAGGTTCTGGAGCCCTATCGACAGCCTTATAGTAAGTGTGTATGTACTGTACAAAAAGCTCAATATAACAATACTAGTAGTAACGTCATTGGTCTAGATTATTTTATTTCTCTTTGAATAACAAAAAAAATGCATTGGAAATGCTGATGAAATCTAAAAGCTTTACTGATTTTTGACACAAAACCAAAGGTTCATCTTTGAACAAGTGGTAATTTAGATATTTGTCTATTCACACTGTTAAAACCAACAACATTACACCCTGGTTCTTATATTCACATTCTTTTCTTTGATTTCTGTCTTCTTTGTTGTGCCATTTCAGTCAAAACTCCATGCAGCAACTATAACGGAGGCTGCAGTCACCTCTGCTTGCTCTCACCGGTCCAGCCTTTCTACAGCTGCGCCTGTCCCACGGGAGTACAGCTTAAGTCCGATGGAAAAACATGCAAGCCAGGTATGTGTCTGACTTCTATCAATATAAACATGAACTAAATCAGCACTGTTTTTAGAACATTTACTAATAAACTGTAGTCAAATAGTTTGTAATTTTGGAGGGAGCTCTACTTCATCGTTTACTGAGCAGTTGTTACTACCAAAGTGGACGCAATGAGTGCTCCAAGCAGAATAATATGGCTGCATTACAAAAGCAAAATATATTTATATAGCACAGCAGTAATCTGTATTTAGTTTAGTTCTGTGTAAAGTTTCATTAGAGGAAGGCAGTCATCCACAACACACGCAGATTACTTAATTTAATAGATTATTCCTACAGCAAAAATATTAAATCCAATATATTGTCTTTAGATGCAGAAAAAGCATTTGATAGAGTAAATTGGAAATTTTTATTCGCTACTCTACATAAATTAGGTTTTGGCAATATTTTTTTTATAAATTGGTTAAAAATTTTGTACAGCTTGCAAACAGCCTGTGTCAGGACAAATAATCAAACATCATCCAGCTTTTGTCTCCAGAGTGGCATTAGGCAAGGATGCCCACTTTCCCCCTCACTTTTTGCCATTTTTATTAAACCTCTAGCAGCAACAATTAGACAAACTAATGTTGTTAAAGATATAAAATGCATGAAAATAGTGCATAAAATTAGTCTTTCTGCAGATGATGTATTACTCTATCTCCAGCACTCAAACACTTCTCTCTCTCAAGTAATTAGATTAAGTATTAAATATTTGGGTACTAAATTAGCGGATTTACCAAAACTTAACCATATCCTGCTTTTAAAAAAGTTAGAAGAGGACCTTGAAAGATGGAAATTGCTTCCAATTTCACTTATCGGTAGGTTAGCTTCAATTTAAATGATGGTCTTACCTAGAATTAATTACTTATTTTCAATGATCCCCAATAAACCACCATCCGACTGGTTTAAATCTCTAGACTCTGCCATCTCTAAATTTCTTTGGAAAGATAAACCCCCTCGTATCAGCTTAAAGACACTACACAAAACTAAAGATGGAGGGGAACTAGATCTACCTAACTTCCATAACTACTACTTAGCAAATAGGCTACAATACGTCTCTAATTGGATAAAAAATAATCCCTTAGATGAGCCCTGGACAGACACAGAACAGAAAATATGCAATAATATTATGATTTCAGATTTGCCGTTTATTAGCTCAAATATAAAACAGCATACATGCTTTAAAAATATTAACATCAGCTCTTCTCTGACAGAATGGTGGGAATTTCTTAAAATGACGAAGTCATCACTTATCCCGTGCAGTCGCACACCCAACTGGAATAATCCTGACATCCTACAAAATAATAATTTGATATACTTTCTGTACTGGAAGAATAAAGGTATTGAATACCTGGAACATTTATTTGACAGAACTGAGTTTATCACATTTGCTATATTAAATATGCAATATGGCATTAATAAAAATAAATTCTTAGAATATGAACAAATTAAATATTTATTTAGAAATAAATTTAAGCATATTAAAGGTGGTTTACAAATTCCAACTAATATATTAGAGTTCCTAGAGTTAAACCCCCCAAAACTACTGTCTAAATTATTCAGGACACTGACTAAACTAGATGATTCAATATTACTTCCTATTATGAAATGGGAGGAGGATTTATCAGTCAGCTTTGAACAAAACATCAGGGCTCAGATATGTCTAAGAACTTTCAAAATGACTAGAAACCCTAATTTACAACTAATACAATACAAAATCCTTCACAGAGTACACCATACAGGTCAAAGATTATTCAAGATGGGTTTTGCACAATCTAATATCTGTCCACGGTGCACAGGAAATCATCCTGATAATTATATTCACGCGTTATGGTTATGCACACCTGTTCAGAGGTTCTGGGTTCAGATATGTAAGGACTTATCAAAGTGCCTGAGTTGTAAAATTTCACCATCCCCATCAGCTTGCTGGGTAACTTTGAGGAAAGCTCTCTGGAAAAAAAATAGTTTGCATGGCTTTTACTGCCTTATGTATAGCAAAGAAAACTATCCTTATGAATTGGAAAAGTAAGGAAAATCTCAGTATCAATCAGTATAGAGATCTTTTGTTGGATCATATTAATCTTGAGACAGCATCTGCATCCGCATCAGATCGATCTCTCTGGGCTCCTTTGATCGGCTCCATCACTTAGTGGAATGGGGGGCTGTGCGATGCGACCTGCAGGGCGCGGGGGCTGGTTCGGGGGGTCCCTGAGTCTTGGGGCTCTGGGAGGTGCTCAGAGTGGGGCACCTAGTGGGTCAAACCCCGGTCTGTTGCCCCCATCTGGGCGGGGCTTGGGAGGCCTCGAGGCAGCCTACAGTGGCCGCTTGCGGTGCTCTTGGGGGGTTCCGTGGCGACGGACGTGGGTTACTGGCTTGGTAGCTGTGCTGCCGCTGGGTGGGTCCGGGGGTCTGGGGTCCCTGGGGTGTGTTGCCCTCGGGCGGGTGCCCTGGCAGGGCCTCGGGGGTTGGGGTTCATCCAGGCTGGGTTCAACCCAGCCTGGATGTCTATTGTCGTATGTGTGGTGAGTTGTTTGAATGTTAGTGTTGGGGAGGGATTACATTTTCAGGTGGGGGGCGGGGGAGATGTGGATGTTTTTCAAGGGTTCCGTGTCCGGACCCCTAAGTCCTGGTCCATGCCGTCTCCCGGTGCGGGTTTCATCCGGGGAGAGGGGTTCTGCATGGTTCGGGCGGGCTGGCTACTAACCAGTTTTTTTTTTTTTTTTTTTTTACCGCCGGGACACAGCCAGGAGGTTTGGTGGGCGGGTTGGGGGGGGGGGGGTGGAGGTGGTGGTCCTGGTGAGTGGTTGGCTCACGGGCCCTGCCGCATGTCCCTGGCCCCCGGGCTATGGTGGTGCGACTGGCGGAGCCCCCTCTCTGGGTGGTTTCTCGGGGAACGGGGTGCCTATCGGAGTCAGCAGGGGAGGTGGCTCCCTGAGAGTGCAGTAGGCTCCTCAGTCCTTTTCTCCATATCCCCGGACTCCTCCCTCTGCCTGCTCCATCACGCTGCCACAAATGTAGGACCTTGGGGAGAGGGGCGTTACTGGAGGGTCCCACTTTCTGATGATGTCCCTCACCCCAATTTTATTATGCATTTTAGACACTTTCATTCATAACATTTTCATAACACACAATATGTATGGCATTGTCTGGGAGGGTGGGGGGTAAAGACATCTGGGGGGGGGCTTATTGTGTGGGCCTCACCTCAGATGGCTCCCTCCAGCCCCTCTCGCATTTAGACATTGAGGGTTCTGGGTGGTTGCTTGGAGAGGATGCGCTGGCACCAGCTACCTTCCGGGGGGGGGGGGGGTTGACTGTGCTGGGCACCCCCTTTGGTACTCCCAGTTTTAAACACACTCGAGAACAACATGCAACAACACAACATTTGAGCAAGCGTAGGGAGGATTGGGGTCTTTCTCACACCTCTGTTCTCCGATTGCCGCCCGGAGTCTGGGGCCTGGAGGAGGAGCGGGCCACCTGGTCTGGGGTCTTGGCGGGGGGTTGTTGTAGGGCCCGGGTGGCTTGCCGGGACTGGGGCTGACACTTCTGCTCTCCCCAAAAATGGGTGGGGGGAGGGGTGGCTTGGGTATGGAGGGGGAGGGAGTGGGCCTGTCAGTTATTTAGGGGGGGAGGGAGGTTCTGGTTGGGTGTCCTGTATGGGTCATGTTGGCCCCATCCCCGGGGGGCTTGTGCCGGGGTCGTCTGGTCCGGGTACGGGACGGGGGGTCGGGCCTGAAGCAGGAACCAGGTAGGTTGGATTGTTGTGGTGCCACCCCTCCCTCCCCCATCTCGATTTCAGGGTTCACCTACTGGGTCCGGGGGCCTGGTACCCCTTTGAGGTGCTGGTTCCCGGACCTGGGATTATTGGATGTGAGTGGTATATGCGAATGTGTGTACGCCGTCGTTTTTTATTTATTTATTTATTTTTTGAAGAGTGTGTGCGTTGCGAGTGGTGCACTAGGGTGGGAAGGTGGGAATGAGACTGTGTATGTGTTTTTTTTCTGTTTACTTGTCAGGTTCGGGTCTGAACTGCTCCCTCTCCCAAGAACATCTCAAGTCTCCGCTAAGTGTGGAGCCCATCCCACCCGTCCTGCCCCCCTGAGCTGGCTGGCGCCTTGGTGGTGCACGGTGTTTGGGGGTGGATGCCCGGGCGGGCACCTGCTCATTCCTGGCGGCTGCTTCGGGGGGCCTAGCCCCCCGGGTCTCGGTCGGGGCTCCCGCCGGGGGGCGGGGCACCCCTGGGGCCTCAGGTCCCTGGGGCCCATGGCCGGTTCCACTTCAGCGTAGCTGGCTGCCGGCGGAGCCCACGGGCTCCTGGGGGCTTCGGCATTGCGGCGGCTGGGGGATTTCCTCGGGCCGTCCCTCCTCTTCACTTTCCTGTGTTGGCCCCTCTTGGGCGCCTTTACCATTGACATAATATAAGAGTAGACCCCGCATTGACTGTCGAAGCGCAGGAATTACGGCCGCCATCTTGGGGCGGTCGACCTGCTACCCTAACCTGCTGATTCAAGCTGAACACACTAATGATACCTCAGCACTGTGCGGCGTATTTTTGTTTAAATCGACGGACTATTGACGTCAGAGCTCGAGGGATAACTTTTCACAAGTAAGATTAAAAGATACTGTTTATATTAGAATCTTATTTTTCTAATATTAGATAGAGAGACACAGGTCTACACGTCCAAGTTTTTGTGACTTAGTCTCTCCAAAATTGCATCTACTCCGTGAAGGCATCAGAGCTTTAGACATTGGTGAATTTTATATATATATATATATATATATATATATATATATATATATAAATATATATATATATATATATATATATATATATATATATATATATATATATATATATTATTTGCTAATGTCTAACAAAGCTCTGATGCCTTCACAGAGCAGCTGCAATACATATCTATCTAGCTATTGATCGATCGATCGATAGATATTTTTTTTGTTATGGCCTGGCTCTTGGACCATAACAAATCAAAAGGAAGCCCCGGGATAACTTAAAATGGGATTTATTTAACAAAAATCATAACTGGCTGGAGAGGAGAGGGAAAGAGAGAAGTAGGTGGCAGAGAGAGAGAAAAAATGAGCCGAGCTCCTCCGAGCTGGTCTGATCTGAGCTGCTCCCAGCTGGGGTTGATCATCTGGTGCTTGGGCTGGAGCGGATCTTGAGCTTGCGCTGTCAGGTGAGGAAGCTTGCTGACGTCAGTCTGGCCAGCTGCCTCCACTTCCAATCAGCACCAATTAGAAGCTCTACACAGGGACTCAGAGGAAAGGTCTTGGGCAGTAACTATATATATATATATATATATATATATATATATATATATATATATATATATATATATATATATATGTATATATATATGTATGTATGTATATATATATATATATATATATATATATATATATATATATATATATGTATATATATATATATATGTATGTATGTATGTATGTATGTATGTTTGTGTATTCTGTAACTGTGTTTTTATATAGTAATAAAAAGTGAGTGGCTGTGTTTTGCAGCATACATAAATTCTGTCAGAATATTCAATTACTTTTAACCACACTAAGAACATTTAAATGCACTGAACCGTCCGTCCGTCCGTCTTCTTCCGCTTATCCGGGGTCGGGTCGCGGGGGCAGCAGCTTTAGTAGGGAAGCACAGACGTCACTCTCCCCGGCCACTTGGGCCAGCTCCTCCGGAGGAACCCCAAGGCGTTCCCAGGCCAGCCGGGAGACATAGTCCCTCCAGCGTGTCCTGGGTCTTCCCCTGGGCCTCCTCCCGGTGGGACGTGCCCGGAACACCTCACCAGGGAGGCGTCCAGGAGGCATCCTAACCAGATGCCCGAGCCACCTCAACTGGCTCCTCTCGACGTGGAGGAGCAGCGGCTCTACTCTGAGTCCTCCCCGGATGACTGAGCTCCTCACCCTATCTCTAAGAGAGAGCCAAGACACACTACGGAGAAAACTCATTTCAGCCGCTTGTATCCGGGATCTCGTTCTTTCGGTCACGACCCAAAGCTTGTTACCATAGATGAGGGTAGGAACGTAGATCGACCGGTAAATCGAGAGCTTCGCCTTTTGGCTCAGCTCTCTCTTCACCACAACTGATCGGTACAGCGCCCGCTTCACAGCAGACGCTGCACCAATCCGCCTGTCGATCTCCCGCTCCATCTTCCCCTCATTCGTGAACAAGACCCCAAGATACTTGAACTCCTCCACTAGGGGCAGCACATCCTCCCCAACCCGGAGAAGGCACTCTACCCTTTTCCGGTTCAAGACCATGGTCTCTGATTTGGAGGCACTGATTTTCATCCCGGGCCGCTTCGCACTCGGCTGCGAACCGCTCCAGCGAGAGCTGTAGATCACGCCCTGATGAAGCCAATAGGACCACGTCATCCGCGAATAGCAGAGACGCAATCCTAAGGCCACCAAAACGGATCCCCTCAACACCTTGGCTGCGCCTAGAAATTCTGTCCATAAAAGTTATGAACAGAATCGGTGACAAAGGGCAACCTTGGCGGAGTCCAACTCTCACTGGAAACGAGTCCGACTTATTGCCGGCAATGCGGACCAGACTCTGACACCGGTCGTACAGAGACCTGACAGCCCTTATTAAAGGGTCCGGTACTCCATACTCCCGGAGTACCCCCCACAGGATCCCTCGGGGGACACGGTCGAATGCCTTCTCCAGATCCACAAAGCACATGTAGAATGGTTGGGCAAACTCCCATGCCCCCTCCAGAATCCTGCTGAGGGTGTGGAGCTGGTCCAGTGTTCCACGGCCAGGACGAAAACCACACTGCTCTTCCTGAATCCGAGATTCAACTATCTGACGGACCCTCCTCTCCAGAACCCCTGAATAGACCTTACCAGGGAGGCTTAAGAGTGTGATTCCTCTGTAGTTGGAACACACCCTCCGGTCCCCCTTTTTAAATAGGGGGACCACCACCCCAGTCTGCCAATCCAGGGGAACTGCCCCCGATGTCCACGCAATGCTGCAGAGCCGCGTTAACCAACACAGCCCCACAACATCCAGAGCCTTAAGGTACTCAGGGTGAATCTCATCCACCCTCGGGGCTTTGCCACCGAGGAGCTTTTTAACAGCCTCGGCAACCTCAGCACCAGAGATGGGAGAACCCGACCCAGAGTCCTCAGGCTCTGCTTCCGCAATGGAAAACGTGTTGGTGGGATTAAGGAGGTCTTCGAAGTATTCCGCCCACCGAAACACGACGTCCCGAGTCGAGGTCAGCAGCACACCACCCCCACTGTAAACAGTGTTGGTACTTCACTGCTTCCCCCTTCTGAGACGCTGGATAGTGGACCAGAATCGCTTCGAAGCCGTATGGAAGTCTTTCTCCATGGCCTCTCCGAACTCTTCCCACGCCCGAGTTTTTGCCTCGACGACCAGCCAAGCCGCCTGCCGCTTTGACTGCCGGTACACATCAGCTGCTTCCGGAGTCCCACAAGCCAAAAAAGCCCGGTAGGACTCCTTCTTCAGCTTGACGGCTTCCCTCACCGCTGGTGTCCACCAGCGGGTTCGAGGGTTGCCGCCGCGACATGCACCGACAACCTTGCGGCCACAGCTCCGACTAGCCGCCTCAACAATAGAGCCACGGAACATGGTCCATTCAGACTGAATGTCCCCCGCCTCCCTCGGGACGTGTTTAAAGTTCTCCCGGAGGTGGGAGTTAAAGCTCCGTCTAGTGGGGGACTCTGCCAGACGTTCCCAGCAAACCCTCACAGTACGTTTTGGGCCTGCCCGGTCGGACCGGCTTCCTCCCCCGCCATCGGAGCGAACTCACCACCAGGTAGTGGTCGGTGGAGAGCTCCGCCCCTCTCTTCACCCGAGTGTCCAAGACATGCGGCCGCAGATCAGATGAAACGACAACAAAGTCGATCATTGAACTGCGACCTAGGGTGTCCTGGTGCCAAGAGCACATATGGACACCCTTATGCTTGAACATGGTGTTTGTGATGGACAATCCATGACAAGCACAGAAGTCCAACAACAAAACACCACTCAAGTTCAGATCAGGTGGGCCATTCCTCCCAACCACGCCCCTCCAGGTCCCACTGTCATTGCCCACGTGAGCGTTGAAGTCCCCCAGCAGAACGAGGGAGTCCCCAGGAGGGGCACTCTCCAGTACCCCTTCCAAGGACTCCAAAAAGGGTGGGTAATCTGAACTGCTGTTTGGCGCATAAGCGCAAACAACAGTCAGAACCCGTCCCCCCACACGAATGCGGACGGAGGCCACCCTCTCGTTCACCGGGGAAAACCCCAACGTGCAGGCACCGAGATGGGGGGCAACAAGTATGCCCACCCCAGCTCGGCGCCTCTCACCAGGGGCAACTGTGTGAGTGAAAGAATGTCCAGCCCCTCTCAAGGAGACTGGTTCCAGAGCCAGAGCGGTGTGTCGAGGTGAGTCCGACTATCTCTAGTCGGAACCTCTCAACCTCGCGCACAAGCTCAGGCTCTTTCCCCACCAGAGATGTGACATTCCACGTCCCAAGAGCCAGCTTCTGCAGCCGAGGGTCGGAACGCCAAGGCCCCCGCCCTCTACTGCTACCCGTTGCACAATGCACCCGACCCCTTTGGCCCCTCCGACAGGTGGTGAGCCCATCGGAAGGGGGAAACATGTCGCCTCTTCGGGCTGAGCCCGGCCGGGCTCCATGGGCAAAAGCCCGGCCACCAGACGCTCGCCAACGTGCCCCACCTCCAGGCCTGGCTCCAGAGTGGGGCCCCGGTGACCCGCGTCCGGGCGAGGGAACACGACGTCCAATAATTGTATTCATCATAAGGGGCTTTTTGGGCTGCGCTTTGTCTGGTCCCTCACCTAGGACCTGTCTGCCTTGGGTGACCCTACTAGGGGCTTAAAGCCCCTGACAGCATAGCTCCTAGGATCATTGGGACACTCAAACCCCCTCCACCACGGTAAGGTACCCAGCCCAGGGAGAGGTGTATTTGTTATAATAGCTATAGCTATAAAGTTTTCAGAAAACAACAACGTGAAAATTAGTTCAGTAATCAGCGAGTATAGTTGACTAAAATTGATTCTGCACCTGGTTAACACATTACACTGACCTGAGTTGTCGACCGCTCCAAGATGGCGCCCCTAAATCTTGTCAGCGCCTATAGGCGAGAGCGGTCGATGCGGGGTCTACTTTTTATATATGTCTATGGCCTTTACTTTGGGGGTCCTTTAGGGCATCTGGGGGGGGGGCGGGTCTTTGGCTCTTCACAACCACTATTGAGCATTTTTCTTTTGGATAAACTTTACATGCACAAGTGCACTCTCACAAACAACTACAGATGCTTGGTTCCAGGTCCTTACAGATTCACTTCCATACAGTAAACCCTTATTTTTATCTTCAGCTACCGCATTATACATGTCGGATTAAATAATACTACATATAATTCAGCGATGGTATCAAGGTGTTACTTTATTGTATCTGTTATACTATATCCGTTGGTTGTGCTGTTCTTTTTACATCTCTCTTTGCAGGTGATGAAGAAGACTGAAGAGGTTTTATCATTCTCTCCCTTTTATCTCCTCTTTCTTTCACCTTTTCTCCTTTTTTCCCCTTGTTTTTCCTTTCCTCTTCTACTTTGTCATTGTAGTGGCCATATAATTTGAAATACTCCCTGCATGAATTATAATAAAACTATTTACATGCATAAATCAAGCGGAGCACTATGGCGAAAGCCGTACTGCTCCACTTGTGAAAGTAAAATCTTTTGGGCTCTTTTTGGAATTAAGACAGCAATTCTTATTGCCACATTGCCAGACAGGACACTGTTAAAAAAACAAAAAAAACAAAAACAAAACAGTTTTCCTTCCTTTTGCATTCTAGCCATGTAGGTTAATACTACAGTCATTACATCCTCCCAACCAATCACAAACGCAGACCCAGGAATGCTCCATCACTTCACCCGCTTTGCCTGCTGGTGGTGGTCAGAGGTCCTGGTGGCGGCGATGTATGGCAGCCCCACTTCTGTCAGTCAGCTGTTAAAATTCTGTATATTATGAGTAGATACTTTATAGGTGGTCAGGATGGGTTTTCTTGTAAAAACATTGGGAACAAATAAAACAACAAAACAGAATTTGGGGGAAAAAGAAAAATCAGATTTCATAGAGCTCCACAAAAGCAGACTTGGGAGGTGTGGTTGAGACTTTGCTTGGCTCACAGAGTTATTTTAACACATGACCTTTATAATGAGGTAGCTGGAAGAAGCAGACTCTTTTTCTTTAAAGGAATCAGATGGATTTTAGACTTAGCTGGAAATATCTAAAATGATCAGCATGTGTGATCGCTGATTTTATGGTTGTCTATGGTGTTAGATTGGGGATGTGACACAGGGAGTATCAGCTTGAAAATCGTTACAAAGACATCTCAGGACACACAGGGGAGTTTTAACTGACCAGCTCCTATGTTGATTCCCACGATGTTAAAACAATGGAGCCTTATTCTGCAAAAACAAAATACTGGCTAAAGGTTTGTGTGTGTCTCTAAGGCTGGGTAATAAATCTGAACGAGGTCTGCCAACCAATCGCCTGGCCACTGTTGACAATAAAAACAACAATGCTTTATTGTGTCCGCCTGCAGTTTGGGCGAATGTCTGCCTTTGTGTATGTGCCTCTAATTTGTTTTGCTTGGCTGGTTAAATTGAAGCGTTTGTTATTGTGCTGGCAGTGGAGTGCGCATGTGTGCGTGTTTGTGTGTGGGTTTATTTGACTCTTATTCAGTAGTCTGGAAGGGTCTTAAAAGGAAGTCAAGTGAAGACGAGATGAACTCTAGATGCTTTCCCTCCTCCATTTATGGTCTCCCTGTGTATTTCCAGCCTGGTTTGACTCTTTCAGTCAAGCACGATTATAATCTCTGTCAAGTCTGATTGGGACCTCATCGGCGAGGATTTATTAATTCAATTCAATTTTATTTATATAAAGCGCCAATTCACAACACATGCCATCTCAAGGCACTTTACAAAGTCAAATTCAATCAAATCATACTGACAGATTGGTCAAAAAGTTTCCTATCTAAAGAAACCCAGCAGAGTCTTGACAAGCACTGACTCCTCATGAAAGAGCGTAGAGCCACAGTGGACAGTCGTCTGCTTTGTCGATGGCTTTGCAGCAATCCCTCATACTGAGCATGTATGAAGCGACAGTGGAGAGGAAAACTCCCCTTTAACAGGTGGGAAAACCTCCAGCAGAACCAGGCTCAGTGTGAACAGTCATCTGCCTCGACCGACTGGGGTTAGAGAAGACAGAGCAGAGACACAAAAAGCACAGAAGCACACATTGATCCAGGAATCCTTTCTATGTTATATGGTAATAACAGATGATGTCACAGCTAATCACACATTTTACCATCTGTTCCGCTGCTTTGTCCCACTGGCAGAAAGTGTGGGAATTGTAGGAATTTGCCACAAGAAATGTAGGTAATAGTACGCTCGACTATGAAGGGTAAAAGATCTGTGGAGAGTCAGTGCGGATTGCACCAAGCTCACAGTATGCGCAGAGTATGCCTGAGAATGTGGGAGCCTTTAGGCTAGCGACAATAAACCTAGTAAGTTAGTTCAATGTAAAAGTTACGTTTATTTTGGCCTTATGTTAGAAACACGGCAGTGTAGTCCAACTACTCTGAACTCCCGACAGAGACAGATAGAGAGCTGTGTACATAAAGGGGCAGAGTTTGGAAGAATATTTAAAGGAAAATTCCGGTCAAAATCAGAATTCAAACTGCTGAAAGTACTTTAGATATAAAACTATTACATACTGTGCAATAAATTATACGTTTTTTTAATTAAGAATTATTTTCATTTAATCGTGTTTATGTGGCGAAATCCATCTTGGTCAAGAATAGTACTGTCACCTCCCATTTTGTGACATCAGGAAGCGGACCCTGTTGAGCAAGCGACACTGCCGCACTACAGCCGACAGCAGAAATATTCCTCCGCCTCAAAACGCAAAACAGAAACAGTCCGCGGACGGTGAGGGGAAAAAAACACAAACAGTCCGCGGACGGTGAGGGGAAACCCCATAACCCCCGTCCGCGGACGGTTGGGGGAAAAAAAAAAAAAACACTGCTGCTACCGAGCGCGAGAGCTGCAGTGTACGGCAGAGGCTTTGTTTCCCTCGCTTCTGAATCCCTGAATTAGGCGGATGCACGGGGAAAAACATTGCAAAACAATTGTGGTGGTCTGCACATTAGGCTAAAGACTAAAACACACAGACCAGCTCTGCCCAGACGATGGACAAAATAATAAGGCACATCACATGTGATATCCCTCCGCCCCTCTGGTCGGTAACCAAATATCCCCGCAAATTCTAAATTATAAAAAATAATAACCTACCGAAAATCCTCGCTCTCATGTCATGTTAAAAACATTCTTCTTGAAATGGTTGCTGCATATGACGTGTTTTTTCTCTGGCCAGAAGTTAGATGGCAAATCCGCTCTCTTCTAGTTGGCTATCCAGCGATGAGCCCGTGGTGGCTCATGAATCGGAAAGGTGAAATAAGCAATGTTTTTTCCACTTTTACCAGTTGTGTTGGAATATCCTACGGCCATGCACGTGGGCATTGTTTCTTCAACAATAGCTCTCGTGAATGTCAATGGTGAAGTCCTCTGGAAAATCCGAAAAAAATGCTGATGATCACAGCTGTGTAGAACGGTTCCTATTGAGTTTGCTTGGAAAGCGGGGAGAAATGCCGTCGGCGCTCCGCTTTCCCACGTCACAGGATGTGATGTCAGGCGGCCCTTACTGCCCATATATGGCCAGTAATGTCCGCCCCCATACACAGTGATCCAGACAACAGTTTATGTTTTTATTTTCTTATTGATTAAAGTTAAGTTCATTAAATAACCACAAACGTATTAGTTTTAGTTATAGCTAATGATCCCCTGATTTTTCCTTGTTGACCGGACTTCTCCTTTAATGCACTTTATAATCTGTTGCACCTTATGGTCCGAAAAATACGGTAGTTACAATATGACAATACTTTAACTTCTTTAATTAGGGCAAAACCAATAGGTAGGGGAAAACTCAGCTGTCATTTATGCTGGTGAAAATTCTCAGTCATCCAGGTCATGATAAATCCAAAAACCATGTATGAACCAAGCCAATGGTTCAGATATGTGGATGACACGTGGGTCAAAACCCAGGCAAAAGAAGTAGAAGCTTTCACCAGACACATTAACTCAGTGGACAACAACAAGTTTACCAGAGAGGATGCCAACAACAACAAGCTACCTTTTCTGCACTGCTTGGCAAGCATGAAAAGAGAGGGAAGCCTCAACATTGAAGTCTACAGGAAACCTTCTCACACAGACCAATATCTTCTTTTTGACTCTCACCATCCACTGGAACACTAAGCTTTCTGTCATCAGAACCTCACACCATTGAGCTGAACATGTCCCCACTAGGACAGAAGAGAAGAACAAGGAACAAAAACACATCAAAGACGCTCCCCAAACCAGAGGATACCCTTACTGGGCTTTTGTCAAATCAGCAAGGAAATCCAAAAGATACGTCCCAGAACGGACAGAAAAACAAGGGCAAAAACATTGTCATCCCATATGTTGCTGGAGTCTCTGAAAATCTCACGAGGATTTTCTCTAAACACAAAATCCCAGTACATTTCAAACCAAACAGGATCCTCAGACAGAGGCTGGTCCATCCTGAGAACAAAACTTCCAAGCCTAAGATGAGTGGAGTGGTGTATGCGGTTCAGTGCAGTGTTGTTGGTGTGATCAGTTCCAGGTGAATCTACATGCGAATCTAAGCTCTAATGAGGCCGCGCCAGCAGGTCTATAAAGCTTGGAACTCCACACTACTCCAGACATTTTGAATTGAGAAAGCTTCCTGGATGGGAAGCGGAACATTTTTAGCTTCAGAAAATCGTTTAAAAAAATATGTAATTTAAAAGTATCACTTCCCTGTTAGCAAAAGAGTAGAACACATAACAGTATAAATGTTAATAACCTTTATGGAAGTGTGTATCTATGATTCAATCGCCATTTTATTTTAATATAACTGCTTATCTCTAGTGTGAAACTGTGTGCACCCATTTGCCTGTCAGTTTGTTGTTGATAGAAATAAGCTACTACTGAGGAACAAATAAAGAATCAATCTATATTAAAATAAATGTTTTTCAAAACAAACAGACCTGGAGCAAATAAATCACATTTTTACTGTGTAAACAAGGATCTGGTCCATGCTAATTATCAGCAGCAGCCTTGTATAATTCCTGTCTTTCTTGTCTTTGTGTTATATTTTCTTTAGTGATCAACTACAGCAGAAGGACAGGTTGCTGCAGGTTCCGACTATTTTCTGCACTATTTATCAGGTTCAGTCTAGCTCCATGTAGCTTGTGTTAATATTAGCCTCTAATAGCGTTAAGGCTAAATGGCGAAGTATTGGGGTAGAATTCTATTCCATTTTATTTGTAGTTCACAACTCGTCATCTCAAGCAACTTTACAAAGTCAAATCCTATCAAATCATACAGATTGGGTAGAAAAGAATATAATTTTTATTGTCATATTTCACACTATGAAAAACAGTTAGCAGCTCTCATAAAACACTAAAAGATAAATAAGGGAGCCCATTTCTGAAGCCAATTTCTGAATTTTAAATAATAGTTAAAATTTAGGAATATGCTTTCCAAAAAACCGACAGCAGTCCACCTGAAAACTTGTCGGCTCTGCCTCAAAGTCAGCTCTGTGCCGAGATCCCAACCTGTTTAAATAAATTCTACCAATTGGAGAGTAGTCAAATATCCAACCAGTGTATTGCCAGAAGTTTATTGATGGCTACAAACAGAATGTGTTCAAGGTGCAGTCTGCTCAGCGACTCCACAATAAATTGAAACTTGTCCTCTGAGTTCTAGTTCTAAAATGCATTTCAGTTTGTTTTATATAAACACTCCTTAGGGTTCCAAGCCCGCAGTGCAGAAAGAACAGGCTATGCAAGGCATAGCCGTTCGTCTGAACTGTGTGCAGAGAACCCTATTGTTTTTCGTGTGTTTTTTCATTATTCTCGCATTATTCTTCTCTGCTAAAACGCGTTGTGCGGCCCATGCGGATTTTTAACGAATCGCTTGAATCAGGTATCTAAGTACAGAATGTGCACCGCTACTCAAACCCAGACAACTAGGGGGCGCTATAACAAAGAACAATGCGTTTCAGCCTGTAACCACCAAACTACTGGTCCCACACTCAAAAACTTCACATCACTTTATTTATTGGATGATTCTGCATCAAAAAGGGAATTGGCACACCCTCGTTTACTGGCTACTTTTTGCGCTACATGGCTACAAAGGTTAAACCTTTCTTGTTAAACTCCTCCTACATTTTTTGTGCAATCCGCGCAAAACTCCATATATAACCGTGTAATGGACAAATAAAAGAACTTATCGCGGCGGATTTTTTAACTTTGACTTTTTCGAAAAGTAATGCTAAAATAAGTGATTGTTAGCTAGCTAGCTCTAAATGTAATTGCTGATTATTCTAAAACCATAACAGATTTTAACATGTCCTTCATAACCCATACTCCAAATAAGATTTTGCACACGTGTCATGCGTTTGAGGATCGTCCATCACTAGGGAGCGCTGTGATGTCAAGAAATTTACTACGCAAGAATGGCTGATTGGATTTTTACAAAACCTTCTTTATTCCCTTCCAGTCATAGCCCTGAACTAAAGTATTAAATATGGTAATGATTGAAACAAGTGGGCGGGGCCTATTTCCAAAAGTGTGGGAAAAAAACCTTGAAAACTAGAAAAATTCACCTAAAATCATTGTTTTGGTGTAATGAGCTCAGATTTTCAGGATGTATTCCTTGAATAAGGTGTAACAATTCTCTCACTGCATGTATTGAAGTTTTTGAAAGTGCCACACTCTCTGTTTTTTTAAAAGTTTGGAAAATGGATAAATCAATGTATTTTCCACAAATATTGTTCAATGCCAATAAAAATGGCCTCTCTTTGTAAAGCACATGAAGACTAAACATGGATTTCAGTTTGGTAAAAATCCAGGCGATTTTGACCTATTTACAAGACATTGAAATTTACATGTACAAGACTATAACATTTAAAAATTTTTGTCTCTGAAAATCTTTTCTGAACAACCATGAAAGGGCTCTTGGAGATCCATGAATATTTTCAGAATTTTAGAGCAAACCATTGATTTTATAATTAATTTATTACATATTAGGGAATGAAAAAAAAGGATTTTCAGAAAATGAGGCGTTGCTGCCATCTGGTGGTGAAACAAATATAATACAGTAATGAGTAACATAACTCTAATGCTTTTTATTGCTCTTAATGCTCTTAGAAATGATTTTAAAACCATCAACAAGCACACATGACTCTCCTATATATATATATATATATATATATATATATATATATATATATATATATATATATATATATATATATATATATATAACATTAAAACAAGACCAGTTCCACATTGTTTTAATGTTGATTGTGCATCAGTTTGTAATTGTATGTCTGTAGTAGCTGGTCTTTAAAGTTTCACTTAGTATTCAGCTGTGAGGATGGAGAGTAAGAAGAGAAGATGACAGAGGAAGAATCAGGGCAGACAGGGGAAAGCGACAGGTTGGTCTAATATTGGGTGGAAGTGAGGGAACAGCTACTTAGTCCCAAGCAATAATAAGAGAAGCAGAGAGGAACAGATGATGAAGAAGAGGGAGAGGAGCAGAGAGGTCCAGATGATGAAGAAGAGGGAGAGGAGCAGAGAGGTCCAGATGATGAAGAAGAGGGAGAGGAGCAGCGAAGTCCAGATAATGAAGTGTAAAAACAAGTGTACTAAGAAATGATTATTTACAATGACATTTAGTTATGGAATTTGCTAACATGGCCAAGATGGCGCCGCGAACGGCCGCCACGGTGTGTTGGTGCGCACTTTTTTGTCTTGTCTTACTATTTAACTCTGGTTTTTGCGATGATACCCGGAGCTCTTGAACTTCAGGGCTACATCACCAGAGGATTTATTCCCTACTTTTCTTCTCCCTACGCTGGAAATTTTGGACATTCTGGTCAAAGGTGCGCTCACCTTTGCTCACGCAGCGAAACGGCGGAAGAGAGGGAAGCGCGCTCGTGCGTCACCGCCAGCGCGGACTCCGCTCACCGCTAACGGGCATAATCCTGTCCAACGTACGTTCCCTGCCCAACAAACTACACAAACTGAAACTGATGCTGGGAAAAAACAGGGACTTCTCTTCATCTGCTGTTTTCTGCTTCACGGAGACGTGGCTGTGTGGATTAATCCCGGACTCCGCGCTGCAGCTGAACTTCACAGAGCTGACCGCGACACACATCTTTCCGGCAAAGCGAAAGGTGGAGGGATCTGTTTTACACCAACAACGGCTGGAGCAACGATGTGGCAGTGATCCAGCAGCACTGTTCTCCTGACCTGGAATCCTTCATCATAAACTGTAAGCCTTTTTATTGACCCCGCTTCATTCATTCTGGTCGGTGCTTACATCGTGCCGAACGCAAACGTGCAGGTCGCACAGCGCACGCTTGCAGACCAGATACTGAATGTGGAGCAGAGAAATCCGGACTCTTTAGTTATTGTCCTTGGTGACTTTAACAAAGGAAACCTCACTCATGAACTTCCTAAATATAGACAGTTTATTAAATGCCCGACCAGAGAGGAGAGCATTCTGGATCACTGTTACACCACAGTCAGAGATGCTTATCACGCCGTCCCCCGTGCTGCACTGGGCCAATCCGACCACGTCATGGTTCACCTGATTCCTGCTTACAGGCAGAAACTAAAGCTCTGCAAACCTGTAGTGAGGACATCAAAGAAGTGGACCAGTGAGGCTGTGGAGGATCTTCAGGTGTGTTTGGACTCTACTGACTGGGATGTCTTCAGGGCTGCTACCAACAGTCTGGATGAGTTCACAGAGGCTGTGACATCATATATCAGCTTCTGTGAGGACTGCTGTGTTCCATCACGAACCAGGGTCCAATAGGACCACGTCATCCGCAAATAGCAGGGACGCAATCCTAAGGCCACCAAAACGGATCCCCTCAAGACCTTGGCTGCGCCTAGAAATTCTGTCCATAAAAGTTATGAACAGAATCGGTGACAAAGGGCAACCTTGTCAAGAAACAGGGACAGAAGGACCCAGTATTCAGGCCAGACAAGCAGATGAGCTTTAGAGGAATTTATTAAAGGCAGTCTGGTAAGACAGGGACAGGCAGGCTCAGTGGTCAGAGTACAATCCAAGGTCGGTACACAGTAGAGCAGAATAAACAAGCAGGGATCAGGCAGACTCGGAAACTCCAAAAACAGAAACTGGTCAGGTAATACAAGCAGGCAGTCCGAACAGGGCAGGAAAAATCGGGTACAGGGTTCAGGCTGGCTCAGAAATTCGGAGGCTAATTGGGTAAGGTCAACAGGCAAACAAACAGAACAGGGAATGCTGGACTAGACTCACCAAAAGGCTCAAAAGACAATGATCTGGCAGAGTGCAGGAGACAGAGGCAGGTATAAATAGGGGAGTGAGCAGGTGAATTGAGTAGAAACTAATTACAGGAAAACAGTTGGAACTAATCAGAGGCAGGGAAGTGACTGACAGAGAACCGAACTGATAGGTTGGTGACTGCTGACAGGGGAGTGACAAACTGATTGGGTGAAAACAGGGAGGTGAGCTGGCAGGTGAACAGAACTGAACTAAAAGCTTGCAGAACCCTGACTGATAATATAAAACGAAGAACAAAAGCAAACCACAACAAAACTCAAACTATTCCATAAACCAAAACTAAGACAGAACCTAAACCTAAGACAGAATCGGTAAAATAGAAAGAAGTACAAAACAAACCAATAACAAAACTCCAATCATGACAAACCTTGGCGGAGTCCAACTCTCACCGGAAACAAGATGTATATATATATATATATATATATATATATATATATATATATATATATATATATATATATTAGTGCTGTCAGTTAAACGCGTTATTAACGGCGTTAACGTAAACCCATTTTAACGCCGACAATTTTTTTGTCGCCGTTAATCGCACGTCAAAACACACACACCGTTCCCTAATGTTTTTCCCCCCGCCGCGCTCTCCGGACTGTGTTTCTTTTACCCTCGGCGCTTTCCGTAGTTTCAAGAGTGCTAGAAAACTGTAGCAAAACAGACCCACGCTCACTGTTGCCAAAGACTGTTTATTTCATGCGACTTTGGGCTTCTTTTTTCTAAAAGCGCTTCTAAATTTCATGAGTCACGGGTTGCGTTTTTTTTGGGCAGGTTTCTGAAAGACAAATCGCTTATTTGGGCTCTAAAATAAGTGACGAAATAGGGGTTATTATGAGACCTGCCTGCACTACATTTGAGTGTATCCAGCTGAAATATCCCTCCGCCATAGGAAGTAAAGGCAGACAGAGCAACTCTGCTCGTATTTTCTGCAGTTCACGGTGCAATAACCGGTGAGAACTGCTGAAAGTAGATTACATGGTGCAGATCACCATTTTAAGCAGATATTGGTTCTGAAGATGAGTTTTTACACGTTGATAACCAGAACCCCAACCCATAAACTTTAATGCTTATTAATTTGTTGTCTCTGTATTTGACAAACCAAGGATGAATCACGTTGCCAAACGAAGTACCTGGAGTTACTAATCAGTTCCTAAACAGTCTCTTTCAAGGGTATTAAGCTCCTGGCCCAGTTGCAAGCAAAGTGTAAGACTGGAATGACCTGGAAATTAAAAACCTTTTTCCAGGCTTAAACTCTATGAATATGGATAAAAACAGCAAGCAAAAATATTCAAAGAAATTATTGTTGTTGGTGTGAAAGCTCAGAATTAGATGTGTGAGAGAGAGAGTGAAGAAATGAACAAAACTTATGACTTTATTGAAATGTACAATTTTTATTTATTTATATGTTTATGCATAATACCATGTCTATCTTTGTTTAAGAAGCAAAAAAAATATATCGGCATGAAAACAGGTATTTATTTACACATTTGTTTACACACTGTGTAAACATCAGGGCGTCATGATTAGTCATTTAGCCATTATAGTCCAGAGTTTAACATTTGGCACCAGGATGTTTTCATTCCAATTCTGAAAAGTGCTTGAAAAATAACAAAATAAAAATATTTTTTGTACAAGCATGTATTTTATTAGTGTCATTTATTGCAAAATTGCATATTAAAACGCCCAAACAGGCTATTGCACTTTCAGAAATAAAAGGATAAAATATGCGATTAATCTCGAGTTAACTATCGACATTATGCGATTAATCGCGATAAAATTTTTTAATCGTTTGACAGCCCTAATATATATATATATATATATATATATATATATATATATATATATATATATATATATATATATATATATATATATATATATATATATATGGTTGGTGGTGACACTGTCACATCACACTGTGACCATTTGCATTAAATTACCTCGCTGGCTACAAACAGATGGTCCAAAACATGAAAATCAATTGTGTGTCTTGTTCAGGAGCAGAACAGGTTTTGTTGCTGGCTCGAAGGACAGACTTGAGGAGAATCTCACTTGATCTGCCGGATTTCACTGACATAGTACTACAGGTGAACATGCTCACGCACATTAACAGAACTATCAGGATTTTCTTGTTAGAATGAGGCTCTCAGTTCTTCATCACTGCTCCTCTTCTCATGTAGGTTGATGACATCCGACATGCTATAGCCATAGACTATGACCCGGTTGAAGGTTTTGTCTACTGGACAGATGATGAGGTTCGGGCCATACGGCGATCCCACATTGATGGCAGCAATGCCATGATACTGGTTACCATGGACATCAGCCACCCAGATGGCATTGCTGTTGACTGGGTGGCCAGGAACCTCTATTGGACCGACACTGGCACTGATCGGATTGAGGTACACCCATAACATTGTTTTAGTTATTTTACTAACATCTCTATAGATTTTAAAACATGTCTACAGAACATAATCTAGTGTGAACATCTGCAGAGCTTTTATGTCATTTATTGGACACTGAATGTGAATGTCTGCTATCTCTGTTCTGAGCAAACAAACTGGAATAACACATCATGTGAATATAAACATTATGTTATTGCTGTTCATTTAATGACTGCTGTATGCTTTATAGGTTACCAGACTAAATGGGACATCTCGGAAAATTTTGATTTCGGAGGACCTGGATGAACCCAGAGCTATTGTTCTGGATCCTGTCAATGGGTAGGTGTTGGAATTTGTCATAGCTGGGTCTCTCAGAGGGTCACTGCTTTCAATATTCAGGGTTTCCACAGGCTCTTAAAATGTCTACGTTTGAAAATCAAAATGTTAGGCCATAAAAATTCTCAAATTCACTGAAATATTATGGTATAGTGTTGCATTTTTTAATAGGTTTTAATTTTCTTAAGCTCATTTAAAGCTATCTTAAATGCACAATAAAATACTCCCGCGACTCTGAATTGGGCTTTATTTAAGTATTTACAACTGAAATCATGTAGCTGGCCAATCAACTTTTGTGTTATTGGTTAGCTATCACTTAATGGTTCATGTGTGTAAACAGAAGAGGTATTGCTGCCATTGTCATGGGATAATGCTAATTTAGCAACACTTGGCATCAAAAGAACAAGTTTAAGGCTTGGTTAAAATAGTGACTTTGAAGCCTGCTGCTGTTAGACTTTATAATCTCTGTTGCTCACAACAGACTCAATAAGAGTTTACAACATGCTGATGGTTGCACGGGTTCTGATCTGATCATGAATCATTTACACAGTCTCTCAGATATTTTAGCTACTCTGGGTGTTGCTGTAAAATCAAGCATATTGCATATTTTTCTCACATTGTTGTGTAAATGAGCTGCTGTATATCCTCTGTTTTACTAGAATAATTCAGTTTTTACCCGAATATGCTATATTATCAATAATTGTACAATACTTACCTTGGTTTTGTTTTTACTTTTATTTTGGCCTTTCTGAAAAGTTTATTCTTTGTTGCTTTAGAACAAACTTTAGATTAGATTAGCTTGTTTTTTTATTACTGATTTAGTGCATAACTGTGTTTTTGCCACTATCTCTCCAAATGTCCCCATTGTGGAACAATTAATTATTATTTAATAATACATTTATTTAAGTATTTGGTAAAATGGCTACTCAAGTAGTAGCTGCTTGATCCAAACATCTGATTCAATATTTAACCATGAGAACCAGACAGACAAAAATATAGCGTTATGTGTAATTTGTAGAATCCTAAGACTAGAATAAAAGTTATACAAAAACAACGGAATTCCGAAATAACAAATTAAAGTAGAAGAAACACTTTTCCAAATCCATTTTTTCTCCTACAAGTAAATCATGAAAAGTCTTAAATTTCTCTCTATCAGGATAATTCCTAACACTAGAGGTTCCTGAAAAAATGGACAAAACTCTTTTATCTTTTAAAATACACTATTTAGATTGCAGATGGGTACCTTTCACGTTTGAACCAATATGGTACTGATACCCGTTACCTGAGAATCAATACTGGTACTTAACGGTACCTATTTTTGGTACTTTTGTGTGTTTATGTAGTAATAAATGTGAGTTTATTAATAAAATCTCTAAATGTTTCACTTTTTAAAAAAAATTTCACTGGATGTGTCTGAAAAGTCGCCACATTTCCTAATTTGTTCAAAATTTGCTAAATTGGCAACAGTGACCAGGTGCTTTCTCAGAATAGAAGTATTCCCGCCACTAGCCTTGCACTTCATTTCAACAATATTTCATGGAGCGTAATCTGCAGCGCATTTTAAAAAGTGGATCCATACTTTCAAGCGTTTTCTATTAGCCATGCTTACTGTTTTTTTACTGGACCAGCGGCTACTGACCTCATCATGCTCTTGTGCGTGCAATGCTGTGTTCGGCATGGAAAATCGCCCACTCTTCAGATCCCTAGGTGTCACAGTGATGTGTTTAGGTACCAAAACATGGTACCGTTTGATTTTA
This sequence comes from Fundulus diaphanus, assembly GCA_037039145.1. Lineage (NCBI taxonomy): Eukaryota > Metazoa > Chordata > Actinopteri > Cyprinodontiformes > Fundulidae > Fundulus > Fundulus diaphanus. The sequence continues at coordinate 50,204,163 of CM073134.1, forward strand.
CGTGAATTGGTACCCGGTAGTACCAACGGGATTTGCTCAGTACCTATAAAAGTACTGAATTCGGTACCCATCCCTAATTTAGACTTTAATAAAAGTAATAACAGGAGGAAGTGACCTGCAGCTATGGGTAAAAGAACTTTAAAACCACAACTTTCTTGGTTGCATGTTTCCTGATATCTAAAGTCTGTCTTCTCTCATTACCTCTGATATCTCAGTTTCATGTACTGGACGGATTGGGGTCAGCATCCTAAGATTGAGCGAGCAAACTTGGATGGAACAGATCGGGTGGTCCTGCTGAATAACTCTCTTGGCTGGCCCAATGGATTAGCCATAGACTACAAAGCAGGAAAACTTTACTGGGGAGATGCTAAAACTGACAAGATAGAGGTAAGTCCAACACTCTTCTGAAAACATCAATATGTGGCCTCATTCTGTTACTTGGTTTGAATGAATATAAGTAACAATAAGGAAAGAAATTAAAGCAGATTTTTTTATACCATCCTGCTGAAGTTTAACTTGATCATCATCAACTTCAACGGCATGAAGTAAAATAGCAAAACAGCAAAAACTTCAGCTTGCATTGGCCATTGATCTGTGAATGCCTTGTAGTGGTAAAGTGCACTGACTGGCCCCATCACTAGAGGTGGTCCTTCCTACGACAACATGGTGGTCGTTAACAGGAGTTTCAGCGCTGTTGGAAGGATGTTGAAACTATAAGTGGATGTGTTCAGTTGCTCATTACACCATCCGCCAGAATCCCACCTGGCCAAATGGGGTGGAGTAGAACACTCTGTGACCTGGAGGGGGGCCGGTGTGTTTTATTTAAAGAGACCACAACAAAACCAGTTGCTCTCCACTAACCTCAGAACTGGAGTAAAACGGGGCAACATGCCACGGGGAACATGGTCTCTACAGAAAAAAGTCAAATAATTAAGTAAAATAAAGTAAAAGCCGTCACACCAGAAAACGAACCTGTGCACTGCCTGGATTGATTACTAGAAAGCCTATGATTCAATGCCACACACATGGATCCTAGAATGCCTGAAGCTGTACAAGGTCAACAGTTCTCTGAGATCCTTCATTGCAAACTCCGAGAGGCTGTGGAAAACCAACCTTGAGGTCAACTTCAAGCCAGTTGCACAAATCTCCATCAAATGTGGAATATACCAAGGAGATGCTCTGCACCCTCTGCAGTTCTGCATAGGATCTGAACCCCCTCAGCCAAATAATCAACAAGTCTGGGATACCAACTCAGAAATGGGGCCACTATCAGCCACCTTCTGTACATGGATGACATCAAGCTGTACGCTAAGAGTGATCGAGACATTGACTTGCTGATCCACACCACCAGGATCTACAGCAGGGACATCGGAATGTCATTCGGGCTGGAAAAATGTGGCTGGATGGTGATCCACACAGAGGGGATTGCAGTCTCAGAAGGGAAAATAACAGATGTTCAAGAGAACTATAAGTACATTAAAATACCACAAGCAAATGGCAACCATGAAGAGGCCACAAAGAAAGAAGCAACAACCAAATACCTGCAATGAGTAAGGCACATTCTGAGAAGTCTGCTCAATAGCAAGAACAAGGTCCGGGCAATCAACAGCTATATCTTGCCAGTAATCAGAAACCCTGCTGGGATAATAAGTTGGCCAAAGGAGGAAATCCAGCCCACTGATGTTATAACACGGAAGCTACTCACCATGCATAGTGGATTCCACCCTAAATCTAGTGTCCATAGGCTATACACTAAGCACAAAGGAGGCAGAGGCCTAGTGAGCATCAGAGCCACCATTGAAAATAAAACATACAAGCTCCAAGAATATATCAGGAAAATGGCCTCAAGGTATGAAGTGCTCAGTGAATGTCTCAGACAATGGAAGCTGGAAGAGAAGGAACTGAAGGAACCATCATGGGAGGAAAACCGGCAGATGGCTGAAGTGGCTGATATGACCAAATCCTACCAATGGCTAGAGAGGGCTGGACTGAAGGACAGCACTGAAGCACTGATCATGACAGCACAGGAACAGGCCTTGAACACCAGAGCAATAGAGGCCCAGATCTACCATACCAGGCAAGATCCCAGGTGTAGACCATCCAGCATATCACAACAGGGTGTAAAATACTAACAGGGAATGAATACATGGAACGCCATAACCAAGTGACTGGTATAGTGTACAGAAACATCTGTTCAGAATACCAACTGGAGACCCCCATGTCAAAATGGGAGTCACCTCCCAAGCTGGTGGAGAATGACAGAGGTAAGATTCTGTGGGACTTCCAGATACAGACAAAATGGTAATGGCCAACCAACCAGACATCCAGTGATCATTGATAAGCAGCAGAGGACAGCCGTTGTGATCGATGTGGCCATCCCGAGCGATGGAAACCTTAGGAAAAAAGAACACAAGATCCTGGAGAAATACCAAGGGCTCAGGGAAGAACTAGAAAGAGCATGGAAGGTAAAGACAACAGTAGTGCCCGTGGTCATTGGAGCACTTGGAGCAGTAACCCCCACTGTGGAGAAGTGGCTCCAACAGATACCTGGAGAAACATCAGACATCTCAGTCCAGAAGAGCGCAATCTTAGGAACAGCTAAGATACTAAGTAGAACCCTACAGGCCTCTGGTAGAAGACCCGAGCTTGACAGATGGAGAGCCACCCACCCTGCTCACGAGTATGAGGGGTGGGTGAGACAGCAGTTTTATAAACCTATATTTGTGCATTTAATAATACCATAATCAGTGTTTAAAATTAATTGAAATATCATGAAACGTTAAAATTTACTTTATTTAACCATCACCGCCGGCTCCTGCCTGTCTGACTGCGAAGCTGTAGAAGTTACTGTCTACTGTGCTGTGCGCTACTCTCAGGAGTAAAAGAAAACTAGAGACGGGAGTCTGAAGTAGAGGGGGAGAAAAGGTGAAAGAAAGCCACCTAAGTAAGGTTAAGTTGATGTAATGAATAGAGGAAAAGGACCCAGAATTCAGCCAGACCAGCAGAGGTTTCTTAAAAAAAGCTCTTTAATTACCAACTCAAAAAAACAGGGAAAATACCAAACAGATTGTAGAACAAAAAGATGACACAAAAAATAAACTAACGAGCAGGGCAGACAAGGCAGGAACAGACCGGACAGACTGGCTCAGGTTTCTGGAGGAAAAGGGGTCAAAAATCCAAAACGTAAACTAACATACAGAATTGCAGGAGACTCACCCATACTCAACAGGACAACCTGGCACTGATGTCTGGTCTCAGCAGTTTATATGAAGGTGGAATCAGGTGAAACCGGTGAGAGGTGATTGCAGCAGGGGTGGAGTTAGGCAGGTGTGCAGAGTAAGTAATTAGACCAGACATCAGTGCCGAGGCTCAAAACAGACCAGATCAGAAACCAAACTAAAAACAATAACTGTAAAAGAAGTCTCAAAACTCACACTAAGACACAAACCAAAACTAAGACAGAACTCCAACTATGACAGAACCTAAAACACAAATAAACCAAAAAGCAGGGAAAAGCCAACTTTAACCAAATCATAAACAGGAACCAAGACCGAATATTACAGTTGAATGCATTTTCAGTTCAAGCATGCGAAAACAACCCTAATGCTAACATATGTTGCATTTGAACGACAGTAACGTAGTTAATTAATTTAGTTTGGCCTCTATGTTTCAGATGAGTTTTGAACATCACAAGGTAGCTTGATATTGGGTAATTTTCCCATTGAGACTCATTTCTGGTTGCATTTTCAGATGAGTATATTAACATATTTTCAGAAGAAGAGGAAGGGACCCGTTGAAGATGTTATGGTAATGTTAGATGGGGATGGTCAATGTGCTTTATTATGACACAGTTCCTTCAAGTTCTGAGGAATATAGAAATTATAGTCATTATAGATCTGTACTGTGACACGTGTCTAACACTTTAATCTAACACTGCCTAATTATATTAGACAAGTACACAGGCTGAGGTAGTGGAGGAGGGGAGTGAGGGAGAGAAATGTGGAGAGGCAGAGCAGGAGGATGTATCTTCCTGTGGAGGTGAGCATGCCTCACCATGGTCATAGTTAAAACTATGACCATGGTGTTGCTGTTCAACAGTCATATTGTGAAAAAAACGTCTGGCCCAGAAAATGTGTCATGGACAAGTTGCAAGAACTCCCAAACCAGGGCTGCAAGAACAAAATTATGTAATTTTGTTCTTGCAGCCCTTGGAGAGAGAACAAAAATGCGTATGTATTGAATTGAATTGAATTGAATTGCTTTATTGTCTCCCGTGTAGACATTATGTTGCAGTACAGCCCATCAAGAGAAAGACAAACATGAGCAGACAAGGCCCTGCTGCCCTGAAGGTGCTGCCTTTTTGCGGAATATAGAAAAGAAATACATTGGGAGGTGTCAGCCTTTACTGAGCAACACGTGTCCAAGCTACCATCTCTGATCACATTAAGCTCTTTTTCAACCTGGTGTTGATAAAATACAGCAGCAATAAGATTCTGGGACAGGGTGGGAAGATATTGTCAAACAGACATTTCTGTTGTATGTAGTGACATGCATTTATAGAAATGTAAAGCCCAGTGACATTTATGACAAATGTTTAATGTTTGTTGATTCCTCTAACATCTATTGTGTATCCTGAGTGAAGGGTTGGGAAATGTACAGTTTGCTTTGGCACAATGTTAGCAGGAAATAAATACCTGCAGCTAGAGCAGAGCCATTTGATGCAAGACTAAAAGCCAACTCAACACTTTCCCACAGCACTAAAAAGCCAGATGTTAGTGGGATTTCCAACTATAGGGAACAGCTTTGGAAACTAGCGGACAATAAACTGAGGTGGGGTTTGGGGAGCTTATTCTACTGACTGTCCCCCTCCCACCATAACTTCTAGATTCCTTTGAGCAAGGGATCTCTTTTCTGTTTCATCCTGCCAACGACATTCACTACACCGTCTCTTCTTCAAGACATTGCAACATGTCTTAGACTTCTTCCGTCCATTTGCTTTTGCTTTACTCCATTGTTCTTGTTGTTTCTCTGAGTATCATTTTTCCTTCCAGCATTTTTCCCTGATGTAGACAGGTTTTGGCTGCGGTATCGCTGTATGTGTGTGTTAATGTTTGCCACTTGCAGAGGAGCTGAGGGAGAAGGGAGAAGAGTGCAACAAAACACTGAATAGCCAAGTTTCTGGCTGAATGCTTACCAATTGAAAAGGGGCGGCTGCTCTGTCTCACCCTGCCTCCCACTCTATGTCAGGGTTGAAGGAGCCACTTCAAAGGCCTTTTCCCCACATTTTAACCCTGTTTTTATCTTGTTGAATCCAAATAGCTGATAGCAGTGAAGATATTTCCATCCTCTGGCTGTTGTGGTTAGAGTGAGCTCTGATTTAAAAAAAAAAAGTTTATGCATGAATCTATGAGCACTAAAACCCCACAGTGAGATTCCTTTACAGACTGGCTGAAGGATACACTTGGGTTAATAAAACTTTCATCTTGTACTATTGTCATGAAAACGATTCTCAGTCTTTCAGGAGTTATTCCTTTCAGGTCTGGAAAATGCAGCTAGTTTGATTTGACAGATTGATATTATCAAGAAGGTACCCTTTCATCTTCAGTGTGATACCTACTCTTTACGCTCCCTGAAAGACAGCAGGGAGAATATTTATGCTGGAGTTCAGAAATACTTGAAAGAAGTCAAAGTTAAAAAAAATACTGTAAATAATAGTGGAAACAGAGCTGACACCACAAGATATCACAGTGTTATAATGCTATTGTTCAGAGGCTTTTTGTAAATTTGGTCTTAAATAAAATAAAAGTAATACAACATAAGGTATGGGCACAATTTGCACCAGTTTAAGTGCCCTGGATCAAAGAATTCCAATATCAACAGATATTTTAATTCAGATGTCAGGATCAGATCGAAACCCCAAAGTCATGGACCAAAGGATATCAGCTGAAACCAATATTTGCAGAGCAATTTAATTAATTAACCTTTAATGGAAATTAGAAAGTCTAAATTTATGGGATGATAGGGACAAGAAAACACCCCAAAAACATTAATGTATCCTTGCTTTTTTGTAATTGCTGCACGTCTCACAGGATGGAGGTTGGGGTCCGGTTGGTTCTAGTTCAGGGTTTCCGCGGGTCATTAAAAAGCATTAAAAGTCATTAAATCATTTTTTTTTAAATTAAGGCCTTAATTGGCATTAAAAGTCATTAAATGTGATTATCAGTGGCATTTAAAATGCCTTATTTTTTTCTAAAAAAAATATGTTCATAAAAACAGTTTCGTCAGATGTATTAGATCAGAAATAACTAATTCCACGTGTTTGCGCGGAACCAAACACGCTGAACTGCTTCCAGTTGTTCGTAAAGCCGTATGGTTTTATGATGCTCGGAAAAGAAGCTCTAGGCGGAGAAAGAGCTAGAGAATGGGAAAATGCAAATTTCAACAAAAGTGGGTATAAAACGAGGAATTCGGGACATGGCTGTAGCCTGTCGACGGTAAAGATGACGAAGGATTTTTCCGTGTTTGTAAAAAAAAAAAATTAAGCTTTGCACAATGGGTGTCAATACTTTACGATCTCACATGAAGTCGGACAGGCAGTGGTGTAGTCCAGGGTATACGGCAGAGGTCACGGATTAGCGGACCACAGTCCGGATCCGGACCCAGCTGCTACCTAATCCGGACCCAACCTCATTTAAAAAATTTATATATTACTGCATGTTGTCCAACGACAGTGTCTAACTCAGGGGTTAAAGTTCTCCGTCGCTGCGACGGATTTCCGTCATTTGGAAATTGAGCGCAAAAAGTTCCGTCTAGACTTTTTATTCAAGGTTTTAAACACAAGCTGCTCTCAACCAATCAAACCTGGCAGAGCCGGGACATTAGCCAATCAGAATGAGAGCAGGGCGGGTCTTTCCAAAGCGGACATTGCCAGTCTGAGGTTTATCGGTGTTCATTATTTTAACCTTTGGGAGAGCATTTTAAACTGGCCACAGATGGTATGAATGAAAGTAGCGGTGGTCAAAGGTTTCTATGGATTTATGCGAACCAGCAGGTCAGAAAGTTCAGCAGCTGACAACAACTTCCCTCGGTAAGCGTGTCAATCTGCTCCGGCAGTTAATTAATGAATTATTTCCACCTGTGGCCATGTCATCTGTCAGCGTTTATTCCCTCGCTGATAAACGCGGCGACCAACCAGGCATCTCCTCGTGATTCGCTATTATGTTTTATTTAAACACAAAGAAGAGTTACGCGCTAGCTCAGGCTAATTTAGCATGACCCTTGAAGAACAAGAGTCGGACTGTGAAATAATGTGCCGCATTTGACTGGGTTCGATTCGGAAAAAGTAAAAAAAAAAAAAAAAAAAAAAAAAAAAACCTGCGCTGTTCTGAAACAAAGAAGGCAGAGCTGCATCTGCTGTCGGTATGCAGCAGTGTTCAACTGATGAGCAGCTGCGCTACAGGACACTAAATAAAATGACAAGGATTTTGATGCTTACAGATTGTCAAGAAAACTACATTAAAAAGATAAAACAAATAAACTGCAGCTACAACATGGACTGGAGAACGGGTTCTAACTGGGTGAGGCCAGAGAAAGGCGATTCTCAGAGAGTTTTTTTATGAAGTTAAAGTGGAGCGCGGACACAGGGTTCATCCTGGATAGGTCTCCAGTGACTGGGCTAAAATATAACCATTTTATTAAACTTCAAAAAAGTTAAATCATGCCTTTTTATAAACTGTAATGATTAATTGGTGAACAATAACGGGCAAAGCAGAGATGTCTTTGTACTAGCTGCAGTTTATGGAGGGATTCTGGAGGACAGGGAGCTGGGATTGTAAAGTGGAGTTGTGGATGAGTTTGTCAACAGTGTGAAGGAAGAACTTGATGCTGCAGAGATGAAAGTAACCCAGATGATGATGTGGATGTGGAAAGTGATGGAGAGGCTGTCCAGGATGACGCAAAGACTTTAAAGCTGAAAAGTGGCAGAGAAACAGAAATTTTCAATGGATATTTTAAAAGTATCAGATTTAGTTGACTTTGCACACTAAGCAAGTGAGCCAACTAATGCGGCATGATGTCCACGGCCCGGGAATATATGGGCTGGCGAGAAAATGTTTTCAGTCAAGCATTATTTTTGCTTCAACCCCTGTGCTAACTTCACTTGCGCCGTTTCTCTTGTTAATATGGAAAAGCCCTCCGGAGCGTTCCCAAACATATCCGCTTGCTCATACATACGGAGAATATAGCTGATTTAAAGGCGCAGAACGAATGAGCACCTTGATATGTGCTTGAGGTTGGCTTTGTTGCCAATCAAACCCAGGTTTAAAATCCTTGCAGGGCAGCCTAAAGCTCACTTCTATCATTAAGCCATAAAAATGAAATTAAAAAAAGTTCAGTTGTTTTATAAAAGATGTGAAAGTCAAGAAATTGTCTATATACCAAACTGTGAAAGATTGTGGTTCTCTATTTCAAAAAGCACTTTGGATTTTAAAATAGAAAAACGTTCTATTTTTATGTTATTTTTTTGTTTAAAAAGTCAATGTATAAGGTGGATGCATAAACATTTTATTTCAGTGTTAAATACTGTTTAAAGTAACGGATTGTAATAAAAAATGTGTCCGGACCTTTACTGGTTGTTGATTTTCTTTATTCGGACCCCGCTGATTCTTAATTAGTGACCCCTGGTATACGGCGTTTCCCCACTTATTTTTCAGTCAGCATTCCGTATATCAACTTCTGGAGCAATATTTTTACCTTTTGTTTGAGCACGCATTGAGACAGGTATTCAGCGTTTAAACATCACGCGGGCGCGGTCAAATTTACTAAACATAACGGTGGGATTGAAGAAAAAACAACAACCAATAAACAGTTTAATATTTTAGCCTAAAATATTTAGTTTAAAGTAATTGCTTGAGTTACTAAGTGAGGTGATGCAAAAGTTTCTTGTGATCATAATCATCATCATTGTCATCATTATTTAAATAGCACTTTAACATGAGGTAAACCAAAATAACATCTAATAAAATGACTTGGGTAAAGACTCAACAGTTTAAAACAACAACAATAATAAGAAGAATAATAATGAAAACTTGATATCAAACATAATAGAACCAGCCGGCACAGCAGAAATACAAGTACCAAGTAAAGTTAGGAAAGATAAAATCTCAGTAAGGTTGAAGTCCAATGAGTAAAAATAGGTTTTAAGACAGGTTTTAAAACTGGACAGCGGAGGGGCCTGTCAAATGTACAAAGGTAAGTCGTTCTATAACTTAAGGGGACCCAAAAGAGAAGGCCCTGTTCCCTCTTAGCTTCTGCTCAGAACTGTGAATGACCGTGAGGTGAAGGAGAAGCTCATTTAAGTACGGTGGGCAAAGCTGTTTAAAACCTTAAAAACAAACAGAATTTCTTTAAACTAAACTCTAAGATAAGCAGGTGACCAGTGAAGGGAGGCCAGGATGGGGTAATGTGCTCTTTTTATGTTTTTCCATTAAAAGGTGTGCAGCAGCGCTTGAACCAGCTGTAGACATTTGAGTAAGGACTGACCGATTCAGAGATAAAGAGAATTACACTAATCCAGCCATGATGAAATGTAGGCTTGGAGTAGTGTTTCCATATTTTGCCTTGAAAGAATAGGTTTTACCTTTGCTTTGTTCCTTAAATGATAAAAATGACTTAACTGAGGTCCTTTATTGACTGTAAAGTTTAATATATATATATATATATATATATATATATATATATATATATATATATATATATATATATATATATATGGCATTAAAATTATTTCTAAGAGCATTAAAAGAGCATTGAAAAGCATTAAATTTGAGTTACTCATTCCTGTATAAACCCTGTAGTTCTGGTTCTAGTAACGTCCGTGAGCAGTGGATATGGCTTAGATAAAGTTTCAGCAACTTAATTACTAATCAGTGTTTTATTTATGCTAGCAAGACCGTCAAAATGCTAAACATTGAACAGAATTCAACACTTTGACATTTGAACGCAAGGAGAGTGAATAATATGGACCCCTTTGGAATGCTCTAGCTCTGTCTGCTTCTCTCATCTCCCCTCACCCCTCTCCCATCCTGGCCCCTCTCTTTTAAAGTGTGACTCCGCCTTCTTGTCATAAATCTATGGCGCAGGCTCTTTTCTTTTAAAAAGAGAACGTGTGTGTAGGTTGTTTGCCTGATGTTTTGCTTTGTCCGTGCGTGTGTGCACAGACACACACACACAGAAGCAAGTGAAGCTCCAGCTTTGTTGTGGTTATGCAAATTGCGAATGTGTAGCTCTATTCAGCCTCATCACGGAGCCATATGGCCGAGACCCTTCAGTGTCTCAATGTGTTTGTGGATGAGGTGGAAAGAGGGAGGTGTTGTACTGTGGAATTTCCTCTCCTTCCACAGGACTCATGCTTTTCACTTGCTTCAAATGAAATCTGTACTGTTCCTCAAATATTTCATGAAGGAAAAGAATGTAATTATTATGCTTTTACCTTTACAAAAAAAATCTTTTTATAAATAAATATTAGATACATAAACATAACAGTATGGATAGTGAACTAGTGAAAATTGGTATCCCTCTCTGATTCCAAAAAAAGTAAAAAACAAAACAACTGGACTTGTTTTCCGAAATTTGAAGACGTTTCGCTTCCTATCCAGGGAGCTTTCTCAATTCAAAAAGTCTGGAGTAATGTGGAGCATCAAGCTTTATACTACTGCCCAACAAAGGCCTTGTAATGGCTTAGATAACATGCAAATTCGACCGAAACAGATCCACCCCTTAGTAATGGGAAGTCGTTAAAGCCATTAAGGCCCACTCCTCTGTAACGAGGAGTCGTTGGGGTCGTTATTGGCCTGTCTTAAGGGAGCGATGTTTTGATCACCCGTATGAGGGTGAGAATTGTGGTGATGATTGGCTGGAATTAATCCTATAGCTGTATTATAGGTTTTTGAGAGTTGGAACCTAAGTCCTCCTCCTCTGTTTAAAGTTGGTTTTTCTCTCTTAACGTAGATGGCTTCCTTCACACGCCTTTCAAACCATATGTCTTCTTTGTCCAAAATGTGAACATTTTGGTCCTCAACCGAGTGTCCTTTGTCCTTAAGGTGTAGGTGGACAGCAGAGTCTTGTCCTGAGGAGGTAGCTCTCCTGTGTTGAGCCATGCGTCTGTGGAGAGGTTCTTTGGTTTCTCCAATATAAAGATCAGAACATTCCTCACTGCACTGAACTGCATACACCACCATACACATGAGTGGTGTATGCAGTTCAGTGCAGTGAAGTCGCCGGTCAATCAGCTTTCGTGTTATTGGTTAGTCATCACTTGATGGTCCTTGTACAGAAATAGAAGAAGTAATGCTGCCTTTGTCATGGGAAAATGCTAATTTAGCAACACTTCGCATCAAAAGAACCAGTTTAAGGTCAAAGTCCACTTTAAACAACAACTTTGAAGTCTGCTGCTGCTTATGCGGAAAAAGCCCATAAAAGTGGGAATGTTGGGAGTCCGGGCAGTGGAGATTCATTTAGAAGGCGCTGTTACCATTGTGAATGGTCAGAGATAGACAACAGCTATCAGTCAGTTCTACTGCTCTGACCCCAGGACTAGCAGTGGTCCTTCCACGCTGCCTTGGACAGACAACAGCTCTGCAGCTCCTGTTAACAACACCCCGTGTCGTCTCCGGATCAGAACCGACATCACAAGCGCAGGTTCCCTGAAGTTTCCACATGGTGACTTAACACCACTCATACAGAGCAAATAGCTTGCTCCAAACCAGTATGTCTCAGTGTTTTGCCTGTTGCTTTGATGAAAGCATCATAACCAGAAAGATTTTCAGAATCCCAATGGATTTGATATTTTTATTAATCACGTGCAAAATATATTTAGCATTTTCCAGATTCAGCAGGTAAAAATTACACGTTTGGCATTACAGGGTTAAGGGTATTGGGCACTGTGGGATCTGTGTTTGTCTGGATTTCTAAGAATATCCTTGTTCTGCCACAGGGTAGAACATCTCTCTGTGTCTGATGAGACCTTTGTTACTTTTCTGTTTGCTTTTTTTGTCTCTGCCTTTTTGTTCTTTCCCTCGTGTCCATCAAGAAAAGAAGCATTCCCTCTTCCAAAATTGAATCAGAAAAGGAGCAGTGAAAATCCCTCTGCCACCGCCTAATTCTTCCTGAAAAAAGCCAGAACAGAGAAAGAATGAGGAGTAGAGGAAATAAAAAGGCAGTCCCTCTTCCATCTTTTCACTAAGATGGCCGTGTCTAATTTTGTCCCATATATAAATGAATAGTTTATTTGTGAAAGGGTCAGGAACCCCTTCGGTTCAGAGGTCCGTCAAAGTGACTGTTGTTTTTTTCTGTTTGCTCACTCATAGCCTGTGAATGGATATTTAAATGAGCATTCACTAAACATAAAGAAGGACCCACAGCTGCCTATCACAACATTAACTCCATTTGCATGCATGTTTTAGCTTAGAGGTTATTCTAGAAAAAGCAGGAGGACTATGTGAGGTTGTGAATGTCAAAGTCAACACTTGATGACTACATTAAGTGAATGACTGATTGTGGGAAAATCTGCGAGAAATAAGCTTTGACCAGGGGTCTCATTTATAAAACTCTGTGTGGAATCCATACTAAAAATGTACTTACGCCAAGAAAAAGAAAATGGCGTACCTGCCGTGCAGCACTCCGCTCATAGCCCGTGAGCCAAGCGCTGCAGCGTTCCCTTACTTTGAAACAGAACAAACGTCAGATATTGTAATGATTTACCCTGCTGTTGAGTTCCCATCGCCCTCATCAATGACATATACATAAAGTAGGGTCTATATATCTCATATGCTTTACGTTGCTTTACATTGTTTTACCATATATAAAAAGAAAACTGATTCTGAAAGTATGGAGGCTTTTATTTTGCTGTGGCGGCACGCCACCATCATTTACATGTAGCAGAAACCCTGCAGGCAGATGGATTTGGACTCATGTTGATTTTTCTCCAATACCGGTGATGTTTACATTCAGCTTGATGTTTCTGGTGAATAATTCATTTAAGGGCAGAGGGATTTACGTACCACTGACATAAAGTTCTCTTTGGCTGACCTTTTTCTCTCCATTGTAGCTGCATGAGAAACTTTAATGTTCCTAAATAGTAGGGGTTAGTGATAGCTGGGAATCATCTGTTTTGTTTTTCTTTTTAAACTTGTGCTAAAAATGTTTCATTGCGTAATTTTTCCCACACACAAACATTTTGCCTGTATTGAGGTATAAAACAAGGTTGTATTGGTCTAGTTAAAGGGCGTTAAAAACCGGAAGGTCTGTACTGTAAATGTTTGGTAACAGTACCTGTAAGTTACATCCCTACTATCAAATAGGTTAGATAATTCTTCCAAAAATAAACTTCTTAATCAGTCACTTAATCTGGATGGCATTAAATTGGCCTCTGGGAATAAAGTAAATCCCATATTAAACAGGTTTCCAGGGTTTCCTTTTTTCACCTCCAGAATATTGCCAAAATTAGAAATATTCTGTCCAGGAGTGACGCTGAAAAACTAGTCCATGAATTTGTTACTTTAAGGCTTGACTATTGTAATGCCTTACCATCGGGAAGTCCACAAAAAGAACTTCAAAGCCTTCAGCTGATCCAAAATGATGTGAAATACTCAGAGAGCTGATTACCCCATCTGTTCCTAACAGAGCACTTCACTCTCAGACTGCAGGTCTACTGGTGGTTCCTAGAGTTTCTAAAAGTAGAATGTGAGGCAGATCTTTTAGTCATCAGGTTCCTCTCCTGTGGAACCAAGTCCTAGTTTTGGTCCGTGAGGCAGACACCCTGTCTACTTTCAAGACTAGGCTTAAAACGTTCCTTTTTGATGAAGCTTATACTGTAGTTAGAGTGGCTTAGGTTGCCCTCAGCTATCTTTGTAGTTATGCTGCTATAGGCTTAGGTGGCTGGAGGACATCAGGATCTATTTTTCTCACTCTGCTGAGTTCTCCTACTGTTCTCCAATTTGCATTGTTTGTTAGTTTAATTTTTTAACTTTTTGTTCTGTCTTTTTTCTGTTCATAGTAGGTACACCTGGTCTGGTGTTCTGTTAGCTGTGACATCCAGGGAAGGCAGATCATCCGCTATTACTATATAACATAGAAAGGATTCCTGGATCAATGTGTGCTTCTGTGCTTTTTGTGTCTCTGCTCTGTCTTCTCTAACCCCCAGTCGGTCGAGGCAGATGACCGTTCACACTGAGCCTGGTTCTGCTGGAGGTTTTCCTCCCTGTTAAAGGGGAGTTTTCCTCTCCACTGTCACTTCATGCATGCTCAGTCTAAGGGATTGCTGCAAAGCCATGGACAATGCAGACGAATGTCCCTGTGGCTCTATGCTCTTTCTGGAGGAGTGAATGTTGCTTGTCAAGCCTCGATGCAATATGCTTGACCCATCTGTCTGGATGATTTGATTGAATTTGTCTTTGTAAAGTGCCTTGAGATGGCATGTGTTGTGAATTGGCGCTATATAAATACAATTCCTGTATATAAATACAGGAAGAGCAGTGTGGTTTTCGTCCTGGCCGTGGAACACTGGATCAGCTCTACACCCTCAGCAGGATCCTGGAGGGGGCATGGGAGTTTGCCCAACATGTGTTTTGTGGATCTGGAGAAGGCATTCGACCGTGTCCCTCGAGGGATCCTGTGGGGGGTACTCCGGGAGTATGGAGTACCGGGCCCTTTAATAAGGGCTGTCAGGTCTCTGTACGACCGGTGTCAGAGTCTGGTCCGCATTGCCGGCAGTAAGTCGGACTCGTTTCCGGTGAGAGTTGGACTCCGCCAAGGTTGCCCTTTGTCACCGATTCTGTTCATAACTTTTATGGACAGAATTTCTAGGCGCAGCCAAGGTGTTGAGGGGATCTGTTTTGGTGGCCTTAGGATTGCGTCTCTGCTATTCGCGGATGACGTGGTCCTATTGGCTTCATCAGGGCGTGATCTACAGCTCTCACTAGAGCGGTTCGCCAAGTGCGAAGCGGCCAGGATGAGAATCAGTGCCTCCAAATCTGAGACCATGGTCTTGAGCCGGAAAAGGGTAGAGTGCCTGCTCCGGGTTGGGGAGGATGTGCTACCCCTAGTGGAGGAGTTTAAGTATCTTGGGGTCTTGTTCACGAATGAGGGGAAGATGGAGCGGGAGATCGACAGGCGGATTGGTGCGGCGTCTGCTGTGAAGCGGGCGCTGTACCAATCCGTTGTGGTGAAGCCTTTTGGCTCAGCTCACGGTTTACCGGTCGATCTACATTCCTACCCTCATCTATGGTCATGAGCTTTGGGTCGTGACCGAAAGAATGACATCCTGGATACAAGCGGCCGAAATGAGTTTTCTCCGTAGTGCAGGGGTTAAAGTTCTCCGTCGCTGCGATGGATTTCCGTCATTTGGAAAATGAGCGCAAAAAGTTCCGTCTAGACTTTTTATGCAAGGCATTAAACAGAAGCTGCTTTCATCCAATGAAACCTGGCAGAGCCGGGACATTAGCCAATCAGAAAGAGAGTAGGGCGGGTCTTTGTGAAGCGAACATCTGCCAATCTGAGTTTTATCGGTGTTTCATCATTTTAACTTTTGGGAGAGCATTTTAAAGTGCCCTCAGATGGCATGAATGAAAGTAGCGGTGGTCAAAGTTTTCTTTGGATTTATGCAAACCAGCAGGTTATAAAGTTCACCGGAATGAACAGCTGACAACAGCTTCATCGGTAAGTTTGTCTGTCGCTGCTCCTGCAGTTAATTAATGAATTATTTCCACCTGTGGCCACGTCACCTGTCAGCCTTTATTCCCACGCTGCCAGTAACTTAGCTGATAAACCAACCAGGGATCTCCTCATGATTCGCTATTACGTTTTATTTAAAACTCAAAGAGTTACGCGCTAGCTCAGGCTAATTTAGCATGATGCGCTTTTTTTTCTTTTCTTTTTTTTAAGAACGGTCGGAAAGTGAAACAGTGTCCCGCATTTCAATGGGTCTGATTCAGAAAAAGTAAAAAACTTCCACCTGCGCTTTTCTGTAACAAAGGCAGAGCTGCACCGGCTGTCAGTCAATAAGCAGCAGCTCCACCTCAGGGGCAGCTGCTCACCAGGACACTCGTTAAATAAAATCACAAGGATTTTCATGCATGCAGATTATTAAGGAAACTACGTCAATAAATAAAAAAATAAACTGCAGCTACAATATGGACTGGAGAACGGGTTCTAACTGGGTGAGGCCAGAGAAAGGCGATTCTCAGAAAGCCTTTATGAAGTTATTTTTTATTTTTAAACAGAGTGGAGCGCGATGTGAAGCGACACTGTAGAACCAAGTCG
Organism: Fundulus diaphanus; assembly: GCA_037039145.1. Lineage (NCBI taxonomy): Eukaryota > Metazoa > Chordata > Actinopteri > Cyprinodontiformes > Fundulidae > Fundulus > Fundulus diaphanus. The sequence continues at coordinate 50,220,480 of CM073134.1, forward strand.
CACTAGAACCAGCTGAGAAAGCCTCCTGTGGTTCTATGGACTCATTTTATTCAACCCAAAATCACCTGCCAGAGAGACAAGCTACAGCAGCCAAGATTACCTACAGCAATATTTAACTTTATGCAAAGTTTAATAACATTTTTCTAATTAAAGTGTTCATCTTAAAAAGCAAGTTATGTTCTTTTCTGATAAACTTTGAGCAATTTTATTAAACTTTTCAAAAATGTAACATCCCATCCATCCATGGATTTTCTATACCCGCTTTTCCGTACAGGTGTGACGTCAAGCCCTATCTGATGGGGAAACAGGTTAATGGGGGGAGACAGGTGGCTCTTCCTAGGCGGGGACACAGATTACATCCTGGACAGGTCGCCAGTCACAGGGCTAAAATATAACCGTTTTATTAGACTTCAAAAAAATTAAATACTGCCTTTCTTATAAACTCGAGTTGTGATAATTAATTGCTGTGCAATAATAGGAAAAACAGACTGATTATTGTAATGTGCGATCTGTGTTAAATTAAAATATATGACGTCATCATAGTGTTGGTTATGTGTCCTGCATTGTCCATGGTTGTGGTTGGCCTTGTATGATCATAGGATTGGTTTATATTGAATGTGACAGGGAGCCAGTGGAGTTAATGTACAGGAGTGAAGTAGATGATGCAATGATGAAGCTGCTGTCTTTGTAGTAGCTGCAGTTTATGGAGGTTTTCTGGAGGACAGGGAGGGAAGGGAGCTGAAATTGTAAAGTCAAGAGGTGAGTGGACTGTGAACCAGTTTGGCAACAGTGTGAAGGAAGATCTTGATGCTGCCGAGATGAAAGTTAACCAGGTGATGATGTGGAAAGTGAAGGAGAGGATGGGAGGCTGTCCAGGATGACGCCAAGGCTCTGAAGCTGAAAGGTGGGAGAGATACAGGAATGGTCAATGGATATTGTAGACCTACCAGATTTGGTTAATGTTGACTTTGCACAATAAGCAAGTGAGGTAACTGATGTGGCATGATGTCCACGGCCACGGGAATATATGGGCTGACTTGAAATTATTTTCAGTCAAACTGATTATTTTTGCTTTAACCCATGCCGTAGTGTGTCTGGGCTCTCCCTTAGAGATAGGGTGAGGAGCTCAGTCATCCAGGGAGGACTCAGAGTAGAGCCGCTGCTCCTCCACGTCGAGAGGAGCCGGTTGAGGTGGCTCGGGCATCTGGTTAGGATGCCTCCCTGGTGAGGTGTTCCGGGCACGTCCCACCGGGAGGAGACCCAGAGGGAGACCCAGGACACGCTGGAGGGACTATGTCTCTCGACTGGCCTAGGAACGCCTTGGGATTCCCCCGGAGGAGCTGGCCGAGGTGGCTGGGGAGAGGGACTTCTGGCCCTCCCTACTGAAGCTGCTAACCCCGCGACATGACCCCAGATAAGCGGAAGACGATGGATGGATGGATAAATACAATTGAATTTAATTGAATTACCAAATTAAACACACAAAGTTCAGATTGGTTTTGTAAAGCCATGACAGACCTGAAACAGTATCAGCAATGCATTATATACTGTTTGATGAAAAAGTGAAACCCTCATAATAATGCAGATAAAGTTTTGATTCAGTAAGATGAAACTTTCTTTGCAAAGTGCTTACAAAGGTCGAATTTCTCACATCAATATTGATGTTTTATGTAAAGAACGCTTGAGTCAGTAGATTGGACAGTGGCAGGGCATAACTGTTGTGAAAATACCTTCAAAAGAACAAAAGCTGTTTCTCTATTTACTGATCTCTCTCATCCAATTTGCTGATGAACTTTCGATAGCTTCAACACAGCCAACCCAAACGCTCCCAAAACCGATGACTGTGTTAAAAATACAAATAAATAACCCAGGTGTCATCATTCAACACTAATTCATCACAAGAGCTCAAAGATAAATATAATTGGAAGTGGGGTAATAAGTCTGTTAAATATTTGATATTACCTTGCATAAGAATTTCTCTAAAATGTTTGAGGTTAATTCATAGGCCTGTAATCTCCAACATAAAGTCAGACCCTCAAGGATGGAATATAATTCCCTATTTGACTCTGAGCTCCACGATAGAGTCAATTAGAATGAAATAGAATATAATAAAATATAAAATAGCTTTTATATTTGTTAAAAGCTACCGCCACCTGATGGCGGTTAGACGCCTCTACGTCCTACCCAGTCCTTTTACCCCAGAGAATTTGTCACACATTGAATACCTTCTTTTGTAGGAAAGGACCTTTGAAACAGAAACTATACTTTAGCACTTTTAATCTAAACAAGCCAGAGAAATGGTACAGATTGGTACTGAGGGTCTAAACAGGTTTGACAGGAAAAGGAATGAGGAGCGAGCTACAAATGATGGTAACATCAGATTCTTATTGATCAGCAGGGACACACCTCTGCAAGAGCGGTACACCCCTCACATGTCGTTAGTAGAAACTGGTCACCACTCGGGTATGGGTATCCTCTCGACTGTGGGATAGCATGCAGTCCAAGACTGGAACCATAGTGGCGTAGGAGTTAGGGAGTTTGTCCTGTAACTGGCGGGTTGCCGGTTCTCAGTTGTTGTGTCCTTGGGCAAGACACTTCACCCGAACTGCCTACTGCCGGTGGTCAGACGGCTGGGTGGCAGCGATGTCTGGCAGCCTCACTTCTGTCAGTCTGCCCCAGGGCAGCTATAGCTACTACCTAACTACCGTTTGGGTGTGAATATGCGCCTGAATGACTGATTATAGTGTAAAGCGCTTTGGGGTTATCGGACTTGATAAAGCGCTATACGAGTACAAGCCATTTACCATTATCCAAGTGAATATGTTGCGCTGAGATAACTGACCATTTCTTTTATCAGTTCCTTTGTCTATGTATGCCGCATCTACCGTCCACCATGCCGGTGAATCATCTGTTATTTTCCCAATAACTGCTATCAACAGCTCCAACAACCTGTAGCCTCATGTCATATATAACATTCTTACATGTCTCCCAGTTAAAATACCTCTTGAACAATTTAAAGAATAAAACAGATTACTTTCAAGATATCTATGGCAAGGGAAAAGAGCAAGGATGAAGTACAAAACACTAAAGGTAAAGAAAGAATAGGGTGGAATGGGCCTTCTGAGCCTACAGGAATATTATTATGCTGCCCAGTTGAACCCATTAGTTTGTTTGTGTTCAGCATCTTACACATCAGGTTGGATAGAAATAGAAGGAACCACTGTCCAATGTATACCTGTTAGAGTTATGTTGACCGATTGGAAACTGCAGGATGAGTTGATGGTCTTGGAAAAATCCCCTGTTGGATAGTGTTTTGCTCTTATTTTTATCAGGGCTTATACTGGGACCAGGGAATCTAATTCCATTTACCTCATGTTCCTAACTTGTAATGCAATGACGTTAAAGAAAACACATCCAAAATATAAAGGTGGTGTGCCTACAATTTTGGCTGTGTACCCAACAACAGTGATGGAAGATTTAAAAACGTGCCCCTCAGGGGCCCAACATCCTGTAATTCATTACTCCACAAGGAGTATTTCAAGAGTTTGGAGGCCTTACAAAGCGATGATCGCTTAGAAAGGATAGATTTTAACAGATTGCTTTTTACAGATTACTTTACGTTAGATATCATTTTACCAAGATCTGAAAAAGGTCTGGATTACCTGTAAAGGAGGTGTTCTTGGAGGTCTCTGTGTCATTAATCAACCTGGGATAATGTAATAAAGTGGTTTCAAGACTGCAATAGAATTTTGTTGTCTAAACAAGGAAATATGGACTATATACAGTGGAAGTCAGAGGCTGAAGCACTGATTTCAGCAAAAATATGACAGTTTATGTGGACCTTCACAAAATCAAATATGTGGCAATAGATCTTTTGTTAAAACATTGAGATTTTATTTTATCACACATGATAGAAAAGACATCTAGGCCATGGAGATGCCAGTTGGAGACATTGTGGAACTAATGGAGCCACTCATGAACATACCAAATTATTTGAGGTTTTTAGGGGGAAAAAATCACTATTAACTAGAAAATGTTTTTGGTTATAAGATTTCTTTTTATTGTGCTACAATATACCTAGGATATGTAATACAAAAACTGAACAGAAATAATAAAAAACATTTTGGTCTACCTATGGCAGCAAGTAAAAAACTATTAATGAGAAAATGGCTAAAGGTTGAACCACCTACCATTGAAGAATGGGTTAATATTGTGTAAGAAATTTACATGATGGAAAAGATCACATTTTCATTTAGGTTTCAAATACATTAGTTTTATAGAATCTGGTCACAAAAAACTTGCTTTTATTTTTGTGATGTACCTTTTATCTGTTACAAACATGCGCAAAGCTCTGAATTGTTTTAACACCAGCAAAAGCAATGGCAAATATATAAATAGTGAACTTGACGTTTTTATTTAACACTATGGTTGGCAAGAAAATGGCAAATTCAGTGGTCAGTAACAGAGAGATTTGTTGACAATAAATACCATAGGATTCTTTGTGACTCCTCTCCAGAAGAAATACTAGTTAGGTAGAGACCTCTGCTGGAGACCTTGTAGAATTACCAGTGACTAGAAGAATAGAAGGAAAAAACCTTTATTGTCCTTCAGCCAGTGGCATATTTAGGCCATTTTTAGGGGTGCTCAAGCACCCCTAAACCTTAGCTCAGCACCCCTAAAAAATTACTGATACAGAGTATTCCTGCATGTCGGTTTGGCTCTGCCAGACGTGCGTACATGCACAGGTTCGCTCCCACGGTGTCAACGCTGCTGTGCGCAGCTCCACTGCCTGCTTTTTCTTTCCTCTCCCTTTAAATCTGCAGCACACGTGACTGTTCTGTGTGCTGTTTAACTCCACTCTCAATGGTTTTGCTGCCTTAAATTCCGCCTTTCCACTTCCTGATTGGCTGTTTTCTATTGCGTGTGTGTGCCTGCATGTTCGTGCGTGCTTGGAGCGCGAGATTTAAGTTTTGATTCGTACTGGGATACTGCCGTTACCACAATTAATATCAGGCTACTGATAACTGGTCCCAGTTAAGAAACTAACTATTATCTGCACTAAAATAGGTGAAAGCTGCTGAACGCAGTTCTGAACAGAAGCAGGAGAGACTGTTTTGGTTTGTTGAACTGGATAAATGTAAGTAACTAACGTTAGCATCTCAAAATAGAATTTAATTCTGAAGTATAATACATTTTATCAACAAAAATCTAATCTCTTTTATAAAACTAAATATTCTGTGCCAGGCAGGAGTTCTGAAAACTGCTAGAAAGATGGAAAAACAAAGACTGAAGGCTATTAAAAATTCTGATTCTTAGCCACAGCCGTCTGAAAAAGAAAAGTTGAGGGTTTCCCTTTTACCAATATTTCGTTGCTATTATTGCTTTCATTTTTTGTCGACCCTTCGAGTCAGTTCAGGTATAAATAGCAGGTGTAATTTCTTTTACATACTATACAGTATAAGAACACTAGATGCCGCCTAAACAACTATTTTTTGTTTAGACTTTTGCTTAGTTATAATAGCATAATTAGGATTCCACAAAATAATAGTGCTATTTATTTTACTATTTCTACTTCTAGAATTAGGATAAAGACAAATAAAACAGAGGAACACTATTTATATTGGTTTTATTTTACATAGATTTCCGCACTGTCCATTAGTAAATTAGTACAAAACAGGGGTGGAGTTAGACATTCTCATCATCAGGGGCTTAGCCCATAAAATATTACATCATTACCAGGGTAATTTGGTACACCAAAAAATAAGAAATTATTTAATCTGTTGATGTGGTCACAAAATGTATTTAATATAGGCCTTTACATATCTTAAAGTTTCATCTGCTGTTCTTTAATAGTCGTACTAGTATATACCAATAGTATATTAATTTGTTCTCATTTGAATGATGAAATGGACAACCACTTATGTAACAATTCAGTCTTGGTGTCACCAATCTTACTCAAAGTACAGTATTGGGTCCTCCATGCTCCTTATGTATAAAGGTTTACTGCACATTTAAATAAGATAAATTACATGAAATGGGCTAAAGAGAGTAACTACAGCCCAGTTGTACATTTGTTGTTTGAATTTAATATTTGAAATGCTGTCAGTGTCAGTGACACTTCTACTTCCAGTTAGGGGTGGGCGATATATCGAGTATACTCGATGCATCTCAAGTTTTCCTCCGCGCGATAGTAAATGACTTTAATTTGTTCCACCTAAAACGTCATCCAGTGCAAAATGAAGACTCTTGTAAACTCCGCGTGTCGACCCCCTCCCCCCACACACACACACCGCAGGGAACTTTAATTAAACCAGCCATAAAACTCTTGAAACTGGCGTCTTCTTTTGCTAAATCCCATATGACAGAAAAAAACTTTTGTTTAAAATTTCCCAGCACCTAAAGAGCAACGGAAATATTTTTGAGATGCTCTGAATATGTAGCTGCTACTGGTCAGTTGATTTTATAGTCACAATACAAGCTTTTGTTTTTGGGATTGTCACATTTTTATGATACCTTTTATTTCAGGTGTATTTTGTGTCAGATTTTTCCTTGGTGTTCCTTTTGGCCGCTGGGATGTTCTGTTTTTTAAAGTCCAGTGTTGACCATGAAAGAGCTTTAATGTGACAATATTGTAATTTGCAGTGACGTGCAGTCAGGGGAGGCAAGTGAGGCCAGGCCTCACTTGTCATGATGGAAAAAAAGAAAATATATAATAATGATAACATAATATAAATTGTGATTCACTCATTTGTAATAAAATTCCTTTTTTTATCTAATTTCCTCAGTTTTTATCATATTATTTTTGAAATTGCAGACTTTTCGCTATTTCTCATGTAAACCCTTGGTGGCGCTTGATAGCGAAGCCGGTGAGGCCGCAGCGAGCTTGGCCTCCCCTGGGATTGCACAATCCCATGTTAACTGCGCTGGCTTCCATTCTGTGAATGCATCTTCCTGTCTCTAGATCATAAATTCAATTGTTCAAACAGTTATGAACTGATTTTCCAGAATTTAATATATGTGGATTACGAATTGTGTTTTGGTCATCAAAATGTGTGCAGGTAACATGTTTTCGTGCTGCTGCGCGATCATAACCGGCAAAGAACTGGTTGTAGGTGAGGCCGGCAGTTCCTTGGCCTCTAGGCAGGGGGCGCTCAAGCGGCACCGCTCGTGATCCCAAAACTGTTGAGTCACAGCAAGTTATGGATGTATTATTAGCGAGTTTTGCTAAACAAGTAAAGCACTAAAATGACTCTTTTTTTTTTTCTCCCAGTGTCCTGTCTAGCAATGTGGCAATAAGAATTGATATCTTAATGCCAAATACAGCTTGACAGATTTTACTTTCACAAGTGGAGCAAACAGCTTTCGCCATAATGCTCCGCTTGATTTGTGCGTGTAAATAGCTTTATTGTGATTCCTGCAGGGAGAATTTCAGATTATGTGGACACTACAATGGGAAAGTAGGAGAGTAATAGAAAAACAAGAAGAGAAGAAGAAAAAAAAAAGAAAGAAGAGGTGAAAGAAAGAAGAGATAAAAGGAAGAGAATGATAAAACGTCCTCTGTCTGCTCCATCACCTGGAAAGAGATACAGAAAGAACAGCACAACCAACAGACATAAAGCAACAGATACAATCGTGTAACACCTTGATACCATTGCTAAATCATATGTATTATTATTTAAGCTGACATGTGTAATGTGATACCTAAAAAAGAAAGTAAAAGAAAGTAAATAAATGAATTATAGCCTTTCTGTATATAAGAGAAAATTTAATACCTGGGACCCGGCACCTGTGGGAGTTTGTGAGAGTGCACTAGTTTAGGTGAAAATTTATCCAGAAGGAAATAGTTCGATAGTGATTGTGGAGAACCGAAGACCCACCTTCCCTGAGCACAGAGGCAGGAGTCAGGGGACCCGTAACCCCGGACTCCCAAAGGGGCCCCCAAAGCAGTGCGCCCGAGAGGGGCCTTCACAGGAAATCTGCAACCTCCCCCCCCCGAGGAAAGAGGAGAGACGACCCCGAGGAAATCCCCCAGCTACCGCAATGCCGACGCCCCCAAGAGCCGCGGGGACGAGCCCGTGGGCTCCGCCGGCAGCCGGCCGCGCTGAAGTGGTCCCGGCCAGGGGCGCCCCGCCCCCGCGGCAGGGGCCCCGGCCGCCCCCCGGGGGGCCAGGCCCCGCGAAGCCACCGCCGGGAATGGGCCGGCGCCCACCCGGGAACCCGCCCCAAACCCGAGGACCGTCAACGCGCCAGAGGGCCAAGGCGCCTGCCAACGCAGCGGAGGAGGGCAGGACGTGGGGGGATGGGCTCCGCACCTATCGGAGACTTGAGGTGATCTTGGGAGAGGGAGCGGACCGGACCCGAACCTGGAAAAAAAAAAAAAAAAAAAAAAACTCATTCACACCATCCCTCCCTTGTGCCCCACTCGCCGCACTCAGACACAAAAAAAACGGACGCTGTACACACAGTCCCACTTAGCATTCACATCCAAAAATCCCAAGTGGGGGGGGGGGGTCACCACAATTCAACAATACGACTGCCTGTGCCCGACCCCCGGCCCCGCCCCCGGACCAGACGCCCCCCGGACCAGGCCCCCCAAAGAGGGGGGGCCGACACGACCCGTACGGGCCACCCGACCAGAGCCCCCCTCACCCACTATATACTTAATAAACCCCCTCCCACCCCGACCTTACCCTAGCCACCCCTGCCCCCCATCCCTTCCTGGGGAGAGCAGAGGCGTCAGCCCCAGAGCCGGTAAGCCGCTGGCTAGCCGCAGCAGCCCCCCGCCAAGACCCTGGACCGAGTGGCCCGCACCTCCTCCAGGCCCCAGACTCCGTGCCGCGATCGGAGATCGGGGGTGTGCAAAAGACCCCCGATCCTCCCTACGCCCGCTCAGATGTTGTGTTGTTGCATGTTGATCTTAGGTGTGTTTAAAACTGGGAGCACCGAAGGGGGTGCACGGCACAGCCCACCCCCCCCTCCGGAAGGAAGCTGGTGCCAGCGCCCCCCCTCCAAGCAACTACCCAGAACCCTCAATGTCTAAATGCGAGAGGGGGTGAAGGGAGCCGCCCGAGATGAGGCCCACACAACATAAGCCCCCCCCCCAGACGTCTTCCCCCCACCCCCCCATATTGTGGCCTACATGAATGTGCGTTGTGAAAATGTTTGGAGTGAAAGTGTCTAAAATGCATGATAAAATTGGGGAGAGGGACGTCACCAAAAGGTGGCAACCTCCAGTAACGCCCTCTCCCCAAGGACCTACATGTGTGGCGGCGTGATGGAGCAGGCAGAGGGAGGAGTCCGGGGATGGGGAGCAAAGGACTGGGGAGCCAACCCAGGGAGCCAGCTCCCCTACTGACTCCAATAGGCACCCCCGCTCCCCGAAAGCTCCACTCGGAGAAAGGGGCCCCTCCAGCGGCACCACCATAGCCCGGGGGCCGGGGAGAGGCCGCAGGGCCCGCCAGCCAACCACCCACCAGGACCAACACCTCTACCTCCCCCAGCCCACCCCCCAAGCCTACTGGCTTTAACCCACCCCAAAAAAAATTAATAATAATAATAATAATATTATATAAATAAATAAATTAAAATATTAAGTTAATAAGATGGGGGACCCTGGCCAGCCAGCCCGCACGAGCCATCCCAAACCCCACCCCCCAGGTGAAACCCGCACCGGGAGACTACACGGACCAGGACCGGGACAAAGGGCCGGACACAAGCCCACCAGAACGTCCACCAATCCCCCCCCCCCCCCCCACCCCACCCGTAGATTTAACCCCTCCCCAACACTAACATTCAAACATCTCACCATACATTCGACACTAGACATCCAGGCTGGGTAAGTCACTACTCCCCCTCCCTCCCCTCCCCCCACTAGCAGAGTGCCAACCCAAACAAGGGGAAGAGCATCTGCCCTGAGATGTTAATAACCATGCCCCCCTACCAGCTCAACAGGCCCCGAGGCCCCCCAGCGCACCAGAGGCCCCGTGCAGGGGCAGACACCCGGGCGCCCGCCGGCCCAGACCCCAAGCGGCACACCCCCCGGAACCGGAACCCCCGAGGCCCCGCCGGGGCCCCCGCCCGAGGGCAGCGCGCCCCAGGGACCCCAGGCCCCCAGACCCACCCAGGACCCACCCAGCGACAGCACAGCTACCAGGTCAGTAACCCACGTCCGTCACCGCGTAGCTCCCCAAGAGCGCCGCAAGCGGTGCTGTGGACCACCCGTAGGCCTCCCAAGCTCCTCCCAGATGGGGGCAGCAGACCCTGGAGTCAGACCCACCAAGCGCCCCACTCCAAGTGCCCCCAGAGTCCCAGGAACCCCTCCACCCAGCCACTGCGCCCTGCAGGAAGCAACCCACCGCCCCCCATTCCACTAAGTGATTGTGCTAATCAAAGGAGCCCAAAGAGATCGAACAGATGTGGATGCAGATGCTGTCTCAAGATTAATATGATCCAGCAAAAGATCTCTATACTGATTGATACTGAGATTCTCCTTACTTTTCCAATTCATGAGGATAGTTTTCTTTGCGATACATAGTGCAGTGAAAACCATGTAAACTATTTTATTCCCCAGAGGGCTTTCCTCAAAATTACCAAGCAAGCAAACTGATGGGGAAGGTGTAATTTTACAGCTCAAGCACTTTGATAAGTCCTTACATATCTGTGTCCAGAACCTCTGGACTGGTGTGCATAACCATAACGCATGAATATAATTATCAGGATGATTGCCTATGCAGTGTGGACAGATATTAGATTGTGCCAGACCCATCTTGAATAATCTTTGTCCTGTGTAGTGTACTCTGTGAAGGATTTTGTATTGTATTAGTTGTAAGTTGGTGTTTCTAGTCAATTTGAAAGTTCTTAGACATGTCTGAGCCCAGAAGTTTTGTTCAAAGCTGACTGATAGATCCTCTTCCCATTTCATAATAGGAAGAGATATTGAATCATCTATTTTAGTCAGTGTCCTGTATGATTTAGACAGTAGTTTGGGGGGGTTTAAATCTAGGAACTCTAATATATTACTTGGAATTTGTAAACCTCCTTTAATATGCTTAATTTTTTTTCCAATTATAGATTTAAGTTGTTCATATTCCAAAAATGTATTTTTACTAATGCCATATTGCATATTTAGTTTGGAAAAATTGATGAACTCGGTTCCATCAAGTAAATGTTCCAGATATTCAATACCTTTATTCTTCCAGTATGTAAAGTTTATCATATTATTATTTTGTAGGATGTCAGGGTTATTCCAGATGGGTGTACGACTGCATGGGATAAGTGACGACTTTGTCATTTTAAGAAACTCCCACCATGCTGTCAGAGTAGAGCTGATATTGATATTTTTAAAGCATGTATGCCGTTTTATATTTGAGCTAATAAACGGCAAATCTGAGATCATGATATTATTGCATATTTTCTGTTCTATATCTATCCAGGGCTCGTCTAAAGGATTATGCTTTATCCATTTAGTGATATATTGTAGTCTATTTGCCAAGTAGTACTTATGGAAGTTAGGCAGATCTAGTCCCCCTCTGTCTTTAGTTTTCTGTAGCGTCTTTAAGCTGATACGGGGCGGTTTATCTTTCCAAAGAAATTTAGAGATTGAAGAGTCTAGAGATTTAAACCAGTCAGATGATGGTTTATTGGGGATCATTGAAAATAAGTAATTAATTCTAGGTAAGACCATCATTTTAATCGAAGCTACCCTACCCATGAGTGAAATTGGAAGCGATTTCCATCTATCCAGGTCATCTTCTATCTTTTTTAAAAGTGGGATGTGATTAAATTTTACTAAATCCGCAAGTTTAGACGACACAGTGATACCCAAATATGTGATGTTTCCTGAGCGCAAATGTAAATCTAGGGGGTTTTGGAAAGAGCAATTAATTGGCAGTACCGTAGATTTAGACCAGTTTATAGAGTAATCAGAAACCTTTGAGAAGGATTCTAGTAATCTAATTACTTGAGAAAGGGAAGAGTTTGAGTGCTGAAGATAGAGTAATACATCATCAGCATAAAGACTAATCTTATGCTCTATATTCATGCATTTTATACCTTTAATAACCTTTGTTTGTCTAATTGTTGCTGCTAGAGGTTCAATAAAAATGGCAAAAAGTGAGGGCGAAAGTGGGCATCCTTGCCTAGTGCCCCTCTGGAGACAAAAGCTGGAAGATGTTTGATTATTTGTCCTGACACAGGCTGTAGGAGAGCTGTATAAAATTTTTAACCAATTTATAAAAAAATTGCCAAAACCAAATTTATGCAGAGTAGCGAATAAAAAATTCCAATTTACTCTATCAAATGCTTTTTCTGCATCTAAAGACATTATAATAGATTTATTATTTGTACTGTAGGAATAATCTATTAAATTAAGTAATCTGCGTGTATTTGTGGATGACTGCCTTCCTCTGATAAAGCCAGTTTGGTCTGGGTGGATTATGAAAGCAGTGACTTTATCTAATCGTTTTGCAAAAGCTTTACATATTATTTTAATATCCACGTTGATTAAGGATATGGGACGATAGCTGGTGGGCAATATAGGATCTTTGCCTGGCTTAAGCAGAAGACTGATGGTGGCAGAGTTTATATTAGCTGGAAATCTGCCATTTTCCTGAATTTCTTGCAACATTCTGTGAAACGTTGGTGCCAGAATATTCCAGAATTCTTTATAAAACTCAGTAGGGAAACCATCTGGGCCTGGAGCTTTTTTATTGGGCATGCTTGTTAAAGCTTCCTGAACTTCAACTGTTGTCAGCGGTGAGTCCAGTGTCGTTCTTTGGTTATCTGATAGTTTAGGAAGTGTAATTTTATCCAGAAACTGCTTGATGACATTGTCTGATGGATTTATCTGTGATGTGTATAAAGTTTTGTAGAAATCACGGAAGGTGTTATTTATACATTCTGGATCATGTAATGTATTCCCATTGGAATCTGTAACTGCAAATATAGTCGTTTTCTCTTTATTTATTTTTAACTGATTAGTTACGAAGCTTCCTGACTTATTGCCATGTTCAAAATTTTCTAATCGAAGTTTTTCTATTAGAAATTTGTTTTGCTTTTCAATATACTGGTTTAATTCTAGTTTTATTTTACGGATTTTACCCAACTTTCCCTCTTCCAGGGAAGTTTCTAGTAACTTGAGTTTTTCTTCTAATTCCTGAATCTTCTTGTTTTCCAACTTCTTTTTGTGAGATGAGAATGAAATTATTTTGCCTCTCATCACTGCTTTCCCTGCTTCCCAAAGTATAGATGCTGAAATGCCTGGCAGATCATTGTGTTCTAAGTATGAAGCCCACTCTTCTTTGAAAAATTTATTAAATTCTTCATCTTTAAGCAGCGATGTATTAAATCTCCAGCTCTTGTTTTGTGGGGTTATTTTTTTATTTGTTAGGGTTAAAGTAACAGGAGCACGATCGCTAATAGCAATAGGATGAATTATAGCCTCTGAAACGTCCGACAGCAGCGAGCTGCTGATTAAGAAATAGTCCAAACGAGAATACGAGTGGTGAACATTTGAAAAAAAAGTATATTGCTTACTATTAGGATGAAGAGAACGCCATGCATCGCAAAGACCAAAATCACTCATGTATTGTTTGACTATATTTAATGACTGCCAACTGCGCTGAGACCCTGTTGCATTCAGCCTGTCTATTTCCTCATTTAGACCAAAGTTGAGGTCACCCCCAATAATTAGAGAACAATCCTCGTGTTTTGAAAGTGCATGGAAGAGTTTGTGGAAGAATGAGGGTTCATCAACGTTTGGACCATATACACTAACAATACATAACTTCTGGTTATGAATAGATATTTTAATTATTATGAATCTACCTTCGGGATCAATAATTTTGTCTAATATTTTAAAACTAACGTTTTTGTGGATTAAAATTGCTACTCCTCTCTGTCTAGAGTTATAGCAGGCAGCAAAAACATTGGGGAACTCAGGTGAGTTAAGATCACTTACAGTTGTATCTGATTTATGGGTTTCTTGCAATAAGACAACATCTGCCTTTAATCTTGTAAGCTGGTTAGAGATCTTTAGCTGTTTTTCCCTGGTGCCTGCTCCATGCACATTCCATGACACAAACTTTACATTCATCATAGGTGAAAGTGAGAAGTTGAAAAGCGCATGTCCTCAGAAGAATAGTTATACAAAGAGCCAGGTAGCATCATCTGACGTGCTTGTGATTTCCTGGTCAGCAGGAACGGAGCAGATGAATAATATAAAGAAAGACAGAAAATTAAGAAAGTGCAAAGAGTGAGAAAAGATGAAAGAGAAATAACCATTACCCATGCCTCGTGTACCCAACCATGACTAACAACCATACCGTGCCAACGGGCTCTTGAGCTGTGCGTTTATTTCTTTTATCACCGTGTTCCGAACATTTTTTTTTTTTCAAGCGTGACAAGCTATAAACCCACCCTTTGTGCATCTAATAAAGCCAAGGAGTGATCTTCTGATCCCTGAACAACTGACCATTGATATAAAGTTTGTCAACTGCCACGTTAGCTCTGACGCCAACATTAATGTATTTTTTCCTGATTGGGAATAACACTCGCCTACGGTCTAGGATTTCCTTAGGAAACTGGTCATTAACACTGAAATCCGTTCCTCTCAATTCGCGGCCATGGCTTTTAACAAACACTTTTTGTTTATAATGCTCAAATTTGGCTACAATTGGACGAGGGCGGATTTTATCGGGTTTCTTACCTCCGAGCCGGTGAACGCGGTGAAAGGTGATGTTTTTTACCTGATCCGCCGGTATTTTCAGCTTCTGCTGGAGAAACTCACGTATAGCAAACTCAGGGTCCTCTTCTTGGCACTCCGGGATGCCTGCAAAGACGAGGTTGTCTCTCATACTTCGCAACTGTATGTCCAGAATGGATTCTTTCATCTTCTTATTTTCGCCGGTCAGCCGCGTCAACCCCTCGGTTAGCTCCGTGACTTCCCCTCTCAGCGCGTCATTCTCCGCGGCAACAGAAGCTAGCTGGGCTTGGCTAAATTCGACCGCTTCCCTCAAAGCCTGGAACTCTTTGTGGAGCACCTCTACCAAGGCGAGGCGAGCGTCCAGGCTGGTAAGCTTTTTGTCCAGGACGTCGCTGTAGCTCCTGTCGGGAGACAGAGTGGAAGTTGAGGTTCCGGTAGAGCTAGACCGGGTTCGTTTGAGTGAAGGTGTGTTTGTGGCTGCGGGATTTTTTTTCTTCCCCATCACGATGTTGTCAAAACACTCGTCCAGGTAGCTCTCCAGGCTCGTCAAGGTCTCTTCTTCCAGTTTGTTCCCTCGTGAAAATGAGACAATTGTTAATGTTTAAACTTTACTTTGTTTAATTTTCAGTTATTGGTTAGTACTTACCTGAGTGGATTTAATTTTGAACTACATGTATGCCGCCATTTTACTTACGCACAGCTCACAGCTCTCGCGAGATCTCAGCCGCTCATCTCTCTCAGCCGCTCATCTCTCCCCCATTCAATCTGTCGCCCCGATTCTAAAAAAATGACTCTAAACATACAGCCGGAACAGGACTGGTCAAGGAAGGCTTTCCTCCCTGGCAGTGATCTCCACTGAGACTGAGAGGGTTTTAAAACTGAAGAAGATAAAGAGGACTTTTACCGGAAAGTGACCGATATTTTTGTTCAGAAAGAGCGCGGCTTGGACTTCATTTATAAGTAGAGGTAAGACAGCAATAATTATTCATGTTTTGTTTTTGTAATGAAATGTGCATAATGTGTGTTATATTTTTAGAATGTGTTACAAATGCAGAAATCCATCATAACTCATAAACTGTTACCAATCAAATGACAAATAATTTAGTATTATTTTTTTTCATCAAAGAATCTATATTTTTTCCATGTCTCTTGGTGAATTTATTTGGCTCAATCAGTCTCCTTCAGCACTTTGCAATGAGTCTACTCTGTAGAGTGTATATATTTGTAAATCTGACACTGATGACATCAGTGCCTCACCAGCTATGAACCCTACCGCACGTCACTGGTAATTTGTGAAAAGCTTCTATGTGCAGCTGTGGTGGAAAAATTGGCTAAAATAAAACATTTTAAATTCATTTTTATTTTGCAATCAATTTTTCAAACAAAAAAAATTGACACGTTAATATGAGATATACCAATGCAACTTTAGGCACTATTTGGCTAAAAACATTTGTTATTCAAGGTTATTTGAACTTATCGCGATATATATCGTGTATCGTGATATAGCCCAAAGATATCCGGATATTAGATTTTCTTCATATCGCCCACCCCTACTTCCAGTGCTGAGTAAATACATGAAATTTAATTGCAGTCCCTCGAATGTATAATTTTGCTGTGTTTTATGATGCAGACAGAGTATCTTAGATAAAAAAAATAAGGGTGGGGTTTATCTCTGCGCATTTCTATATCTTTAAAAGAAAATACAGGATAGACAACAGACATATTGTGACTATATTTATCAGTAAGATTATTGAAAAAGCTGTATTTCAACAATTAAACACCTTCTTAACAACGACCAGCTGCTTTGACGTATTCCAGTCGTGCTTCCGTGCTCACCACAGTACAACACAGGGACTTTTTTGTATCAGTAGGTAATTTTACATCCCAGACGACAAAAATCACATGTGGGGTTCCCCAAGGGTCCATCCTGGGTCCCCTCCTCTTCAATATCTACATGCTCCCCCTAGCTCAGATAATAAAAAATAACAACATCAGCTACCATAACTATGCAGACGACACACACCTTTACATCACCATGTCACCAGGTGACTATAAACCAATTCAAGCACTGAGTAAATGCCTAGAAGAAATCAATACGTGGATGTGCCAAAATTTTCTTCAGTTGAATAAAAACAAAACAGAAGTAATAATTTTTGGACCAATAGAGGAGAGATCAAAAGTTAGCACACAGCTTCAGTCGCTTCAGCTAAAAACCACTAATCAGGCCCGAAACCTGTGTGTAGTGATGGACTCAGACCTGAACCTTCAAAAGCTTCTAAAGACAATTACAAGGTCGGCTTTTTATCACCTGAGGAACATTTCCAGGATTAAAGGACTAATGTCTCAGCAGGATCTGGAAAAACTAATCCATGCGTTTATTTTTAGTAGAATTGATTACTGCAACGGTGTTTTCACAGGTCTGCCTAAAAAGTGGATCAGACAGCTGCAGCTGATCCAGAACGCTGCTGCCCGCGTCCTCACTAAGACTAAGAAAGTAGAGCACATCACCCCAGTTCTAAAGTCATTACACTGGCTCCCTGTATCTCAGAGAATAGACTTTAAAATACTTCTGTTAGTCTATAAATCCCTAAATGGCTTAGCACCTAAATACATCACAGACTTGTTAGCAGCGTATAAACCCTCCAGACCACACAGGTCTTCTGGCTCCAGCCTTCTCTGCATACCTAGAACACGAACCAAACACGGAGAAGCAGCATTTAGTTCCTATGCTCCACTTATCTGGAACAAACTTCCAGAAAACTGTAAAAGTGCTGAAAGCCTGAGTTCCTTTAAATCAAGATTAAAAACACATTTGTTTAAAATTGCCTTTGAATGTTCAAGTTAAACTGTTTTAAAATGTTCAATGTTCAAGTTAAACTGTTTTAAAATTACTTTTTTTTTTCTACATTCTATCCCTACTTGCTTTTATTCCTATATTTTAATCATGTAAAGCACTTTGCATTGTCTCTGTACTGAATTGTGCTATATAAATAAATTTGCCTTGCCTTGCCTTATATTTGGTTTAATAGGCACATATTTACCGTTTGTCTCTGTTGCTGTTAGTTCAAATGGAAAAAAGTCCCTATTCGACAGTCATCAGATCCTGTGATGCTTTAAACATTAACAAACAGCATCTAGTGTGTGTCGTGGTTATAAAATTTGTATAAATGTAGCAAGAAATACTGCTTTTCTCTTTAGACAGACGAAACGCGCCCTGACGCTCAAGTCAAGCATCAAAAAATAGGACCATGCATATTGCGTAGGATCAATGACGTCAAACCAGGGAAGGTTTGTTTGTAGGTGTCCCTACCAACATATATATATATATATATGTGTGTGTTTGTATGTACAGGACTCTCAGAAAATTAGAATATCGTGATAAAGTTCTTTATTTTCTGTAATGCAATTAAAAAACATGAAATGTCATACATTCTGGATTCATTACAAATCAACTGAAATATCGCAAGCCTTTTATTGTTTTAATATCGCTGATTATGGCGTACAGCTGAAGAAAACTCAAAAATCCTATCTCAAAATATTAGAATATTTCCTCAGACCAAGTAAAAAAAAAATTATAACAGCAAAACAAAATCAAACATTTGAAAATGTCCATTAATGCACTCAGTACTTGGTTGGGAATCCTTTTGCACAGATTACTGCATCAATGCGGCGTGGCATGGAGGCAATCAGCCTGTGGCATTGCTGAGGTGTTATGGATGCCCAGGATGCTTCAATAGCGGCCTTTAGCTCATTTGCATTGTTGGGTCTGGTGTCTTTCAGCTTCTTCTTCACAATACCCCACAAATTCTCGATGGGGTTAAGGTCAGGGGAATTGGCAGGCCAATCAAGGACAGTAATGCCATGGTCAGTACACCAATTACTGGTGGTTTTGGCACTGTGGGCAGGTGCCAGATCTTGGTTGTGCAGCGTTTCCTGCCACATTTCCCCCTTCCAACACACTTTTTGTGAATGTGCTTTGAAACTGCACTCTGTGAACAGCCTGCTCTTTGAGAAATTTCTTTTTGTGTCTTACCCTCCTGATGGAGGGTGTCAATGATGGTCTTCTGGACAGCAGTCAGATAAGCAGTCTTCCCCATACTTGTGATTTAGTTTACTGAACCAAGCTGAGTGTTTTTCAAGGCTCAGGAAACCCTTGCAGGTGTTTCGAGTTAATTAGACGATTCAAGTGATTAGTTGAATAGCCTACTAGTATACAGTACTTTTTCACGATATTCTAATTTTCTGAGACAGTCCTGTATATATGTGTATGTATATGTGTATGTGTATGTATGTATGCATATAAATGCTTCTCCACAAGAAGCATTTATATGCATGCAAACTGCTAAATTTGTCTCTCTTGTAAGCAAAGCAGTACGACAATAAGGAAAGTGTAGTAGTATCTGTCCTTTTTTCAGCCAGCTGACAAACACTGTGCAGCAAAAGGTTTATGGGCTACCATGTTTTGCTCTGTTAAGCCAGAGAAAATTAAATTTCAAGAAAGCTAAGTTAGTTTTTTATCTTTAGGGAAATTATTCCTCACTTTTATCAATATAGCTAGTCTAACTATTGCCATCATGCAGGTTTTACAAATACACAAGGTTTTAGCGCGTGAAAACATTTCGATCTCTTTGTCACTGCCTTTGGATGGGCCTATATTGTAGCTTGTTTGACGAGCTTTAGCTCAAAAATGAGTCAACTCTAAGAATCTTACCTCTGGACTAAAAGTGGAAAGCCTGCTGTTCATGCCAGGAATCACAGTCAACACTGGGGGCTGAGCACCCCTAAAGGTCAGATCCTAGAATCGCCCCTGCCTTCAGCTGTACAATCTTGTTATGTTTTACTGTATTATTACCACAACGCCATTTACAGCTATTGTCTAGTAGTAATTAACCACAGCGTTTAAGGGGACCTCTAACATTGTGTGGAGAGCAGCTTGGACACCAAGAGATATTAATCTTGTGCTTGGTGGACCAAAGGCAGTTGCTTCAGTAAATATTTTGTACTTGTTGATATGTTGGTTTCTTTGTCTCATTTAGATTCCGAAATCTAACTTCTGCAGATGCATTTGTCAGTAGTTGATTTTCTAAACAAGGGAAAGCATGTGATAATACCATGCGTTTGCACATTTGTTGTGGCAAACCTTGACTACTTTTTACTGGTTTCAGGAGGTACCTACTGAAACCTTCAAACATGAAGGCTGAGTGAGCCCACAGAGAACCTCAGTGTATGACACTTTTGCACTAATGCAGCAATGAATGAACAGTGAATGTCATGTGCTCTTTCCCAGACAATGACTGCACACCTCCAACAAAACTTACCAGTATACGTATGTAATGGTACAAATTTGTATAAGTTTTTAATACCAACTTTCAGTAGATGCCATTAAAAAATAACTTCATAAAACATATAAAGACAGCATAAATCTTATAAAAATATTCACTTTACATACAGAAAACCTATATAATGGTATTTGTTCATATATATAAAAGTATTTCAAACTGATATAGTAAAAAATATATGAAAAACATGTATGGAAAATATGTTAAAATATGATTTACTTATATATCACATCGGACTATATGGCACACTTAAAATCCTTAAATTTCCTAAAAGATTTATGGTGAGCCTTATAATCCAGTGAACCTTATATATGATTACCGTACTTGTGCTTACTGGCCGATTTTATGTGGTACAATGCGCTCAACAATCTGTTAAAATGTGTAAGTACGACTTTGGTTAGCAACGAAGCCGCTCCACTCAATAGATATTCGGAGCATTACGGTACACTGTGTCACTACCTGATCGGCCCATAACAGGACCCCTGCGGAGTCTACAAGACTGCCTGACTGTAATATCTAAACTAGAAGTGCATTCATGTAAGGCAGCCCTTGCCCGGAGTTTGCACTAGCAACAATAAACTAAGTAAGTTAATTCAATATAAAAGTCACGTTTATTTTGACGTTATGTTAGAAACAGGGCAGTGTAGTCAACTACTCTGTCCTCCCGACAGAGACGGATAGCTCTCCTTCTCAGGAGAGAGCTGTGTAGGGGGGAGGGGCAGGGTGATATTGCATACGTGGAAATAACATTTAATGCGCCTTATGGTCCAAAAAAAAATTGTTTTCAGATGATTCTTCTAAAATTAATTATATTGTATGAAATAAACGCAAAATATTCCACTTTCAAGAGTAAATCATATAAGCCTTATATGTTGTGTTATATATGAAACATAAATTGACGATGATTGAATGCTTATGTTTTTCATATCTTTATTCTATTTCTTTTCCATATGGGTGGCTGTTTTGGCCCTGCTCAGGAGTAGAGTCGACCTTAGCGGAATAGAGCTGAGTTGTTAGATGAACAGAGCGACTGATTGGCCGAGGGTTGAGGAGAAACGAGAAGGTTTTCTCTGACAAAGTCTAGGGAAAAGTTAAACTAAAGAGCCACAACATTCATAGGTAGGACCACCATGAACAGAGTGGGTTAAACCAAACCAAAATGTAATTTTACTATTTACAAACCATTAACCATACTTGAAGGGAAAAAGGAAAAAAATGTTAATAACCTAAATCAGATCCGTGGATTTAGCGAGGTTTTCTCTCACTTTATACACACTGGAAGCTATTAAGTTTTGTCTCTAAAGAGTGCATGGCCCCTGATCGAACCACTGTGTGTGTGGGAGAAGGCAGGCTCTCTGCTTTGCTGCCGTAGCAGCAGTGGGGTAAGTTCTACTTGAATATCAAATATCAAACCTATAAAAATAAATTCACTGCGGTCAAAAGTCCCCAGTTTTTGAGCTTTAAAGTCCTTATTGTTCTTCTTGCCATGGCTGAGGCAAAAACTTCCCCATTAAGCCCTAAATGTTAACTCCATCTCCCCTCTCGCTTCTGTCACTCCATTCTTAATGGGATCAACTTACCCCTTTGCTTTAAAGTTATTCGATTTCACTTCCCCTCTGCTGCCGCAGGCATTGTACGTCAGTCCAGTTCATTTAAAATGTGTTAAGTTGCAGATTTCCAATAAGTTGGTGGTGAAATTACTCTATTGCTGCTGTGAAAAACGAGTCCTTAAGCAGATGTCAGGCTGCACGCTGGTGCAGTTGGTAACGCTGGTTCTTTACAGCAAGAAGGCTCTGAGTCTGAATCTTGTTATTGTTTCACCGTGTCCCGTCTACGGTGAAACACCCTCGGTGGACCCAGTTCGTTTTACCCAGTCAGGCGACCCCCACTTACTTATTACCTTGAATGTAGGACGCATAAAACAGACAAGTATGCTTTTAGTTATATTTTATCTACGTAAAGACAGAGAAACAGTTACAGTCACACCAGCGCTGATGGGCTCCTGATCGGCAGGCAGCCCCGATTTCTCATCACACATACATTATAAAGGAGTTTAGGTTAACACCCATAAAAGGCCGTACATATCCAAACTGCGTCATCAGTAGATAAACGGTGTCAACTCCGGGACGCTATCAGACAGATGAGTCCTTTCCTCGTTGTCCGGTGTTATCCAAGTGTGGCAGACAGTCCCGGGATAAACAGTTCGTTCCACTTGACCTCGTTGATATCCTAACAATCTCAACAATGGATGTACACAGATTACATATAACACGCAGACACAACAAGATAATATTTCCACACAATGTTTTTTTTCTTTTTTATAAATGACCCTGACCAAGCGTGCAAATAGTGTTCAAGGATTATTTGCTTTAGGGAATAGTCTTTGGGTACTCGTACCAGGTCCAAAAAGTCCAATTTCAGTCCCTTTGTGAATGACATGAATTATTGTGTTATCGCATTACTTTATTGCTCAATGCTCTCACGATGATGCACTCATGCACACAGTAAATGCTCAATTGTACCCCTATAATGTTAACAGCCTTATGGAAAGCCCAGTCCGTTTCAGTTTCCTGAGGAAGAAGCGCCATTGTAGGGCCTTCTTCGCCAAGTGGGAAGAAGTCAGGAAATGTGAACGTCCAGGATCTTTATGCTGTCGTCAATTTAATGTCGTGAAATAAACGTCTAAATAAATACGTATCGTCCAGTGCGACTTATAGTCCGAAAAATACGGTATATACAATTATATATATTCTATATATACATAAGTCCAAAAGACTTGAATTAGTCTTTTAATCCAAGACTAAAAACTGATATTTAATCTGGTAAAACAATTTATTAAATTACACAGCTGCATCCACAACAAGCTGAATTACATGGAACATACCTGGGAGGGTGAATGGGGTAAATTAGCAACTCCAACCAGCAAGGTTTTATCCAGCGCATTTCAGCGTAACAGCCTGTTACACTGAATGTTGTCAAAATTACGGCTAAATTAGACCACGACTGTAAGGTTGCTACGTGCTAAACTAACAGTACAACACGGATGTTTCAGAGCAACATAAAGCTCACGTGCATCAGCAAAGTTTTAACTGCCTGGACAACAGACCTTTAAGATAGCCCTAGCTGTTATTAGCTTCAAGGCCAGTCCAATAACAGGGTTCTATCACAGTCTGGACCATTCGAGCTGCACCATGCAAAGCTCCCCTGCGTGAATGCAGACTGAAACAGCAAAACAACATAGAAACATGTGTTCAGTCTTTGTTGTCTAAAATTTAATGTTTCAGCACAGGAGCAGGATAGTTTTCACAAGCCTACAAGCCTTCTTGTGGCGATAGACTGTAATGTTTACTCTTTGGCTCATACTGGTCCTTAGAATTACCATTTAAATTTGATATATAAGTCACGCCTGAATATAAGTCGCAGGATTGGCCAAACTATGAAAAAAGTGGGACTTATAGTCTGAAAATAATAAAAATAACTAAAGAAATAATAATAATAATATGTGTAGATGGGTCAAGATTTTTCCACAGTCCACCCCTGGTGCTAAGCAACCCTTAAACTGAAAGTCTGAAATCTTTCCTGGTGTTCAGTCTTCGTGGACCTCCTGTAATCCATTATTACGTCATTGGTCTTGTTGGTGTTCAGGATGAGCTTGTTCCTGGAGCACCACTGTGTCAGATTGTGGACCTCCTCTCTGTAATGGCTCTCATCGTTGTTGGCTATGAGACCCACCACAATGGTGTTGTCTGTAAACTTCACTACCATGTTTGTGGGGTGGATAGCAGAGCAGTCATGGATGAAAGGAGCAGGGCTGATGACGCAACCCTGCGGTGTTCCCGTGTTGAGGATCAGTGGAGCAGAAGAGAGTTTCCCTATTTTTACCACCTGAGTCCTGTTGGTGAGGAAGTCACTGATCCAGGAGCAGAGCGGTGAAGATAATCTCAGGTTGTGAAGCCTCAGAACCAGCATGTCTGGGAGCACGGGATTCCATGTTTTCTCACCAGCTTCTAGGCCTCAGGGGCAGGGTACTGCAGCTTTTGTTGTACGTTGCAGTTCAGTAGTTCGATTTTGGTGGTCTGTACGATCCGTAAAAACTGGGGGTTTAACTTCAGCTCAAGCAGCTCTTCTCTCCCATACTTGATTAGAGCTTGGAATGGTGATAACATGGACTAAAACACAAAGACAAACAAAAAAAGCTGGTAAACTTGACTAGCTGTAGCCATCTGCGCCGCCATCAGCCATGGGCCTCTCTGCATTGAGTATTCGTGTCTTCCCCATGCATACTCAGTTTCTCTCAGGGTACTCTGGCTTTCTCCCTCAGTCCAAAAACACGTCTGTTAGAGTCATTGGTTACTACAGGACTGTCTCAGAAAATTAGAATATAGTGAAAAAGTACTGTATACTAGTAGGCTATTCAACTAATCACTTGAATCGTCTAATTAACTCGAAACACCTGCAAGGGTTTCCTGAGCCTTGAAAAACACTCAGCTTGGTTCAGTAAACTAAATCACAAGTATGGGGAAGACTGCTGATCTGACTGCTGTCCAGAAGACCATCATTGACACCCTCCATCAGGAGGGTAAGACACAAAAAGAAATTTCTCAAAGAGCAGGCTGTTCACAGAGTGCAGTTTCAAAGCACATTCACAAAAAGTGTGTTGGAAGGGGGAAATGTGGCAGGAAACGCTGCACAACCAAGATCTGGCACCTGCCCACAGTGCCAAAACCACCAGTAATTGGTGTACTGACCATGGCATTACTGTCCTTGATTGGCCTGCCAATTCCCCTGACCTGAACCCCATCGAGAATTTGTGGGGTATTGTGAAGAAGAAGCTGAAAGACACCAGACCCAACAATGCAAATGAGCTAAAGGCCGCTATTGAAGCATCCTGGGCATCCATAACACCTCAGCAATGCCACAGGCTGATTGCCTCCATGCCACGCCGCATTGATGCAGTAATCTGTGCAAAAGGATTCCCAACCAAGTACTGAGTGCATTAATGGACATTTTCAAATGTTTGATTTTGTTTTGCTGTTATAATTTTTTTTTTACTTGGTCTGAGGAAATATTTTGAGATAGGATTTTTGAGTTTTCTTCAGCTGTACGCCATAATCAGCGATATTAAAACAATAAAAGGCTTGCGATATTTCAGTTGATTTGTAATGAATCCAGAATGTATGACATTTCATGTTTTTTAATTGCATTACAGAAAATAAAGTACTTTATCACAATATTCTAATTTTCTGAGACAGTCCTGTATGTATCTATGTTGTGACTGTCGACCCGTCCAGGATGGACCGCCCTTACGCTGAATGGATGGATAGTGTCATGTCTCCTCTATCTGGTGATGTGTCTCCTCAGC
This sequence comes from Fundulus diaphanus, assembly GCA_037039145.1. Lineage (NCBI taxonomy): Eukaryota > Metazoa > Chordata > Actinopteri > Cyprinodontiformes > Fundulidae > Fundulus > Fundulus diaphanus. Next base: position 50,245,882 of record CM073134.1, read on the forward strand.
AACACCAAATCCGGATTTAACCCAGACACCAAGTCTCTTTAATTTAACCTAGAAGGATGCAACTACCTATGTTCACATACAGAAGTCATGTTGATCATAATGCCAGACCAAGCTGCACACCAAAGAACATCGTCAAGTAGTACAACATGCACAAACTAATTCTGAAGCTGGCAGTAACGTGATAGTGACTTGTATTTCAGTTAATGCATGTCCAGCAATAGCACTGGCAGTGTGGGGTATGTAGAAAGTACGCTACAGTCTTCTTCTTTATCTGTCTCAGGTAATCAACGTGGATGGCAGTAACAGGCAAACTTTGCTGGAAGACAAGCTGCCTCATATCTTTGGTTTTACTCTACTGGGGGAGTACATTTACTGGACGGACTGGCAGAGCCGCAGCATTGAGAGGGTCCACAAAGCGACAGCCGTGCGAGACATCATCATCGATCAGCTGCCGGATTTAATGGGCTTAAAGGCAACCAAGGTCACAGAGACCTATGGTAAGATCTTCAGATTTGGGGGATTTTTGAACAGTGGATAAAAATACAAAACAAAATCATGACCTCTGAAATACGTGTGTGTGTGTGCCCAGGTACAAATGGCTGTGCAGAGAATAATGGTGGGTGCAGCCATCTGTGTTTTTGGTGTGAACGGGTGGTTCGCTGCGCCTGCCCCATGGGTTTGGAGCTCCTTTCAGACCTCCGGACCTGTGTGGTGCCAGAGGCCTTTCTGCTATTCACCAACAGGTACAACTAGCTGACAAACCTTTGGTCTAAGTGAACTGCTGCGTTGCTCCCTGTTCTTGTTAAATGATCCTAGGCTGACATCCTTTTTTTTTATCCTGGTTGTTCCAGATTACTTAACAGCACAAGATGGATGTGATGATAAAGAAGTGATGGATGTCACTCACTTAGGTTATTAATGTGCATGGGCAGATAGCAGAGTCTGTTGCTATCACAATCTAGAGTAAAAACACCAGCTGCACAATATTTTGAATCTAAATTGCAAATGGCTGTTTCAGTTCATTAATAATGGCAATAATATATTTTACCTTTTGTTAGATTTTTCATTGCTGTTGATGGCCATACATGTTTTATTATCTAAGTGGCTGAGATGCTAAAGCTCACAGAGAGTATTTCATTGAATGAAAACGGAGAAAAGAGTCAGGAAAATGTAAGGTAATTGTGATTGTCAGTGGAAGATTTAGGAATTGCAAGCATATGTTTACCTGATATGGAGCCCTACAACTCATTTACACCAAAGTGTAAAACTGATTTAAACCATGAGCTCACTGTTTTCTTTCTTTAAATCAAAAAATAATTTTTTTTCTCCTGCCGCAAAACTACCATGTAATTTTGATTATTGTGGTCACAATTATGTTAATTCTAACATTTATTTATGTTTTTTTATTTTGTTGCATTGATTTATGGAAAAATAAAGAAGTTTAAACAGGCTAATATTAGCTGGGTAATTAAGCAGCTATTGTGTTTGAGTTAGCTGGTCAGTCCTGCACTTTCTCTGCCATCTCATTAAAAGGACTTTAAACCGTAGGAACAGTATGGCAGAAAATTAAACCATAACCTGTTTAAAATTCCACTTTGGACAAAAAAGAACAAGTTCAAACTTTACACACAAGTTAATTAATTCATGTCATGACAGCATGTGGAAGAACTTGTTACCTTTAAGTATCATTTATGGTAACTGAAGGTTTTGGGAATGTTCAGTGCTGTGCATGAATGCATCGTGGAGCAGTTACAGATGAAGGGCTAGCTGTTTGAGTTGACCTATTGCCTGTAAACTGATCTTTTCTTCTAACCGGTGGTTGGCAAAACCAACGGTTAGAAGTAATAATTACTGTAATTCTCGTCTCTGTCAAACTTCAGGGTCTCACTTTTTACTGTTTCAGAACATATTACACATAGTTCGGGTGATTCTAATGTACTGATTTTACTGTGAATGCTTCTTTTTCAGAAGTAACAAAGTAATAAACAAGTGAGTTTAATGTTCCATGAACTGTGTCATTGGGCCTGGTTTTGAGCGGACTTTTCTTGACCCATTGTTCTCTATAGGGACAGCATCAGGAGCATTTCTTTAGGTACGAACAGCAATGATGTGGCCATCCCTCTCACAGGAGTCAAAGAGGCCTCCGCTCTTGATTTTGATGTTTTAGAAAGGAGAATTTACTGGACAGACATACAAGCCAAGGTAGGCCATGCTTTGCCAGAGTGGTCATATTTAAATATAGGTTGTATTTGCTCAAGAGTAAAACAAGCACTTCTCTCACTCTCTTCCCTCCATTCTCTCTATCAGACCATCAGCAGAGCATACATGAACGGCAGCTCTGTGGAACACGTTATAGAGTTTGGACTTGGCTACCCTGAAGGCATGGCCATTGACTGGATGGGTCGTAACGTCTACTGGGCTGATACTGGTACTAACCGCATTGAAGTGGCACGGTTGGACGGCCAGTACAGACAGGTTCTAGTCTGTAAGGATCTTGACAACCCACGCTTGCTGGATAACCCACGATCTCTAGCACTGGACCCAGCACATGGGTAGGACTTCAATAATTGATAACCAGTTGAGATATTTGCCTAAACGTGTGATGATGCTAAAGTTTACTCACAGCAATCGTGTGAGCTCCCAGGTCAAGTCTAAATAGTCTTGTTGTTGGACTTTAAACAATAAAGTGTAACTCTCCCCTGATGTAAAAGCATAACCCCGCCCCCAGACACATTTGGAAAATTTCCACTAAAGAGATATGAATGAGCGGTGGGAGTTTTAAGCAGTGCTGATTCGGTCAGGACGGGGGAAAGTGACCTGCCGAAAACATGCCGTGACCAGGTCGACATCTGGTGGATTTGCCATGGAACTGTCTTTCTAGGTGGAGGATGTTTCACCGCCAAAACACAGGGCTATGGTGACGAAAGCATGTACTGCATCAATCCTAAGAGGGCAGCACAAATACAGTTTTAAGACACAAGTTCACATAAAAATGCAAAAAAGAAATGCACAGTAACATTAAAGTAGCACCCTTAGGCCAAGTTTATACCGTTTATCTGCAAAAAATTTGATTTTGGGATGAGTTACATGATGACAAGTACAGATACATCAACACGGAAACTAACAATGGATGCAAAATGATAAGAACATCAGAAGGAATCACATTTGACCTTGATATAAATTAAATCTTGTTTAAAAAAAGATCTATTTAAAATTGATCTCCTTCTGTGGGAATCAGTTATTTCTTTCATGAGCTCATCAACTTTACAATTTAACCCCAGTGACTTTCAGGACCTTTGTTGTTACTCTAGTATACAAAGAAAAAAAGAAACAGCAATATTTATTTATTTAATGTGACTAGAGGAGGAGTGGAACAGAGTGTGTGTTTTGGAAGTTGGGTACCGTTCGCTTAACTAATACTGAGATGAAATGTGAAACTTTACTGATTTCTAAAGCGTATATACTGGTTTATTAAAAAAATCCCAATATCAGTGACATTACCTAAGGTCCCTGAATGCTGCTTGTCAAGACTTGATGCAATCTACTGGGTTTCCTTAGATAGGAAACATTTTGACCAATCTGTACAATCTGATTGAATTTGACTTTGTAAAGTGCCTTGAGATTATATGTATCATGAATTGGTGCTATATAAATAAAATTGAATTGAACTGAATTGAATTAAACCTCAAAATATAAGTGGATTATTTCATGGCCCAATATAGGGTATTTAACATAGCAACTCCTGGACTGAGGTTTGCTCATGTTTCTCTGCCTAAAGCTGGTGTATTGTCTCCACAGCTACATGTACTGGACTGAATGGGGTGGTCGTCCACGCATAGCCAGAGCCTATATGGACGGCAACACTATCATTACGTTAGTTGATAAAGTGGGGCGTGCCAATGGACTGACTATTGATTATGTGGACCAACGACTCTACTGGACTGATTTGGATACGTGTATGATTGAAAGCACCAACATGCAAGGTTTGTTTTGCACACATCATCATTGCTACCTGGGAAGCTGAGCATGGCCCACATGTCTGTAAAACACCCTGTACCCTGCAATGACGCTTCACCATATATAATAACATTACACAGTGCATACGGCACTGTGAAAAAGCATCTCACCCCTTACAGATTTCTTAATTCTATCTTAATTATTCTTAATTATTCAACTGTATTATTTTTTTCTGTGTGTCAAAAATAACTGTTTCACAGTAATCTATGAATTTTAATATCAGACAAAATGATGGTGAACACATGGAGGAGAAGCTGATTGATGGGAAGATAAAAAACTTTTGAGCAGTTGTATTGATTTGTCCTCCAGGCCTTCAGAGGGAGATCATCGTGGACGACCTTCCTCACCCCTTCGGACTTACTCAGTACAGGGACTTCATCTACTGGACAGATTTCAACCTTCGCAGCATTGAACGGGCTGATAAACGCAGCGGACTCAACCGCACTGTGGTCCTGCAGGTACCAAACCAGTTTGAAACTGTTTTAGCAAGTTCCATAACTTAAAATAGTCTTTCAAATTTTTAACGGTTCCAAGAAAATATTATCAATCACTATTCTTCTTCTTAGAGATGCTGACCTTATTGCCATCACACTTGTGTTTCCACAGGGTCAGCTGGAGCTGATGCTCGACATCCTGGTATTCCACTCCTCCCGTCAGGATGGCACCAATGAATGCTCACAGAATAATGGAAACTGTGCCCATCTCTGCCTCGCCACTCCTGCTGGTGCCCAGTGCCGTTGTGCCTTCCACTACACTCTAAACCCTGATGGGAGAAACTGTAGCTGTAAGTACAGAAAGGCAAACATAAAAACCTGTGCTATCAGCACACAGCGATATGGCTTTGTCTTAAATAGTGATAGAATAAATGAGCATTAATTATTTAGGTTTGAGAGGCAGCAAAATATTTATTTTATGTTGAAAATGTATTTAATGTTTCTACATTGTAAAACTTGTAACTTTTTTAATGATGTAAGAAATATATTTTTGAAGCAGTGTTTCTGTGGTATGTAGATTTAACTGTTGTGTTGTGGCCTAGCGGTTAGAGCGTTGTGCTTGTGTCCCAGAGGTACTGGGTTCACAGACTGCCACTCTGGGCAAGACCCTTAATCCCAGATTGCTCCCCAGGCACCACACAGTGGCAGCCCACTGCTCCCCAAGGGGATGGGTTAAATGCAGAGAACAAATTTCATTGGAATGTACATTCCAATGAAATTGGAATAAAGATGATTAAATAAAATGTTATTTTTGATAAAAAAAAAATTTGATGTGTAATTTGATTGACTTCTATTTGAGGATTTCCCACGATGTTCTGCATACTTATCCAAAGTTACAAATATATTTCAGGAAAGTAAAACCTCTACAGAAAGTAGAAACATTTAACTATAAACTATTCATTTTGCAAGTTGTGCTTATACTGTGTTTTTTTGACCAATTTTTATTGAACAAGCCTCTCTTATGCATTTGCATAAAGAGCCAAATGCCCCATTACTAGTATCCATCTGTTCATCTCATGACCAAGACCTCCTCCGCTCTCTGTCTGCAGCTCCATTAAGTTTCTTACTCTTCAGTCAGAAGGCCAGCATTAGCAGAATGGTGTTAGGAGATCAGAGTCCTGACATAATCCTTCCGATTCATGTCATGAGGAACGTCCGAGCTGTCAGCTATGATCCCCTGGAACGGCTGGTTTATTGGCTGGATGGACGACAAAACATCCGAAGGGCCAGAGATGATGGAACCATGGTAACACCTAAACAAAGAACAGTTAACAACTCTAACAACAAAAGTTACCGAAGCTTCATATTACTCAAATGTTGACCTTGTGTCTTCTCTACGAAACATCTCTAGTCTTCAATTATAGTAAGCAGCCCTTCTCAACCAGTGGACAACCAGCTTCATGACCTGAGCCTTGATCCCTACAGTCGCCACATTTACTGGACTTGCGAGACCACCAACACCATCACCGTTCAGAAGATGGATGGTCACATTGTTGGTGTGGTTGTCAAGGATGACACTGATAAGCCACGAGCCATTGTGGTCAATGCTGAGAAAGGGTATGTCTTGTTGTACTGAACGCACTACAGAAATTCATGGTGACAGAAAGACAGAGTAGTTTTAAGGTTTACCCCCTCTCCACAGGTACATGTATTTCACTACAGTACAGGAGCACTCTGCTAAGATCGAAGGAGCAAGTCTGGATGGCACAGAGAGGGAGTCCTTGTTCTCCACTGGTCTAATTAGACCTGTCGCTCTGGCTCTGGACAACAAGCTGGGAAAGCTGTTCTGGGTCGATGCTGACCTCAAACGCATTGAGAGCAGTGACCTGACAGGTGAGTTATTATCAGCATAGGTAATGATTTTCACATTTTTGAGTTGTGAATAAAGGCACTCTCCGACGATTGAGGAAGGAATGAAAACAAGTGTTATGATTAAACAAACCATAGTTGTGTTTAACTTGGTTAGTAGCAAGCTGATAGCTGCAAAAGCTGACACCAGAGTTTGTTTAAATTGACTTTTTCTCATATTTCAGTGCATTGAGCGAACCGGAAAACACAGTTAACATCCCATCAGTGTTTAAAACCCTCATGGAAATAAAGTTTGTCATAACCTTAAAACAGAACTCAAAACACATATCAGCATAGCTTTGTTTCAAAAGATTGCTGGCTGGTAGTTTAGCTTCAGGTTTTAACTTCAGTTGAACCTCAAAACCCACTGAAAATCAGAAGTACACAGTCTCCCAATTGTTTCATCCCATTGTTTTCTCTGCCAAACCTCATCTTTTAATGTGTTCTGGTAACTGGGGACATCCAGTGGTGATGAGTTATTAAGTGGCGATTGGGCCAATGGCGGAAAAGGGGCTGATCTCACTCTTCTTTGTGGCAGCTCCAGGAGGCTTCTGCACAGCTTCTCTGGCGCGGCTGCACTCGGGGCTGTCCTTGTATTGGCTAGTGCTCGCTAGGCCCTTGTGGCGATCTCTGCATGGCTTGCAGAGATGCAGTTCTCAGCTCCGTCCAGCTGTAAGAAGTGCATCGCTCAGTCTCAGGTCCTAAAGGACGTGTCTCATCCAGTAATTGTTACATAGCCAATAATTGCAGACCTCTACAATTTGGAAATTGTGTTTTTTTAAATTGCGATTATATTACAAATATGATTAATTGTCCAACCCTAGCTGGCTGTCTTCTTTAATGTCTGATTTTGCAGTAAACAGACTGTACTTTGCTTTGTCTTAGTTGAGGAGATGTCTGTTTTATCCAGTAAACAGACAATAGCCCAGTTCCCATTCCCACTCAGAAGCCTGTGGCTTTGTAAATCACGGGTAGCATTTCCATACACATTTACCCGACTAATTTCACTTTCCTGGGGCTTTGGTCCCTCAAGCGACCCAGTGCTTTGGTCCGCTTTATCTGGGCTTGTTGAGGGGTCGGGGTCGCATGCAGCAAGAACTGTCCGCCACAAGGGTCGAGTAAGGAGCAGCAAGGAGATGAGGATTTTACAAACTTATCGATTTTATAACCTTAATTTATCACAAAAAGTTGTTTTAAGCCAATAAAGGGAAGCTAAAATTGGAGAAATATGATCCCGCTTGTTGACTTTCATCAGAACTCTTGCTGCAGCATTTTGGATCAGCTGAAGACTTTGAACTGCATTTTGTGGACTTCCTGATAGTAAAGAATTACAATAGTCCAGCCTTGAAGTAACAAATGCATGGACTAGTTTTTCAGCATCACCCCTGGACAGAATGTTTCTAATTTTGGCGACATTCCTAAGGTGAAAACAGGAAACTCTGGAAACCTGACTAATATTAGATTTAAATGACATGTCTTGGTCAAAAATAACACCAAGGTTTTTTACTTTATTACCAGAGGCCAAGTTAATGCCATCCAGATTAAGTGATCGATTAAGAAATTTATTTTTTGAGGACGCTGGTCCAAAGATGAAAACTACTGTCTTGTCAGAATTTAAAAGCAGGAAATTTAAAGTCATCCAGCTTTTGATGTCATCAAGACATGCCTGCAGTCCAAGTAATTGATTGGATTCATCAGGATTTATGGATAAATATATCTTTTGTTATGATACAGCTGCTCTGACTTTCCTGTCAGCTTTAAGTCTTTTGCTGGCTCCAAATGGTGAAATCCAATTTTCCAAATTGTTGGGCTTTTCCGCGCTTCACTTCCAGATTTTATCCCAAATTACCCTCGAGTTCAAACCACCGAAGCCAGTCTGTGTACCAGCACATCCAGCTTTTCGGCTTTGCTCCTCCACCTTCCAGAACTGTCCATTCACCGCCTTAGTGAGCGCGTCATATGCAGCCGGCAGCCTGATCAAGGCCAAATGGCTACCGACATCCGCTGTATTTGCTGATACATGTTATCAGCATAACAGTGGAAATTAATCCCATGCTGTCTGATGATTTTACCAATTGGAAGCATATATATAGTAAAGAGAATTTTCCCAAGGACTGAACCCAAATAATAACCACTGCAGGAGTAGTGCCTTCATGGCTGGGGCACTTCTCCTGCAATGGTTATTATTTGTCAGTTTGTCAGCGTCATCTGACATTTTTCCTCTCGCTACCTCAAACAGGTTGATCCCGACAGCAAGGATTTTGTGGATGTGTTGTTCTTTTGCACTTCAGTCAAGAGTATCAATATACTATTTTGTTTGTCTGGAAGCCAGGATGATTGTAGTTGCTTGCGTTGCCTAGCACTACGCTTGCCTACCAACATAGCAGTTTAAGGGAATGGATCACCTCTATTTCAGACGTGTGGAACTATGTATCACAGAATTACGTTTCTTGATTTCTTCCAGGGGCCAATCGCATTGTTCTGCAGGATTCCAACATTCTTCTGCCAATGGGACTGACAGTTCTGGGAGACCATCTGTACTGGATTGACCGGCAGCAGCAGATGATCGAAAGGGTAGATAAACTGACTGGGGAAGGCCGCACACGCATTCAGGGACAAATATCATACCTGACATCTATCCATGCAGCAGAGGAGATGGACCCGCAGGAGTTGGGTAGAGATCTGTTGCTCATTGCTATTATTGATCTATATTAAACTGGCTGTGATGTTATGATATGTATCTTTGTTGTTTCTTTTGTCCAGCATCCCACCCTTGTTCCCGAGACAACGGAGGCTGTTCTCACATCTGCATTGCAAAAGGTGATGGAACATCTACCTGCTCATGTCCCATGCATCTAGTTTTACTCCAAGACCTGCTGCACTGCGGAGGTAAACCAAAGACCACACCACCAGTATTAAAGTACACCAAGAAAAGCTGTAGCTGTAGTTATGGAGAGGAATATTGCCCATTCTGAAGAAATTCACTGTTAGTGCATTTTAAGGTCATGGATTATAAGGTGTACTGTGAATTAATGTGTCTTTGTGTGTAATATCACTCCAACCCAACACATACACAGCTCTGAGAGAGAGAGCTATCCGTCTCTGTCTGGATGACAGAGTAGTTGGACTACACTGCCCTGTTTCTAACATAAGGCCAAAATAAATTTAACTTTTACATTGAATTAACTTACTAGGTTTGTTGTTGCTAGCGCGTACTCCAGGCGCAGGATACCTAAAGGCTCCCACATACTCGGGCGTACTGTGCACATACTGTGAGTTTGGTGGAGTGGACTCCGCTATGACTCTCTGCTGACGTTTTACCCTTCATAGTTGAGCGTACTCTTGCCTACATTTCTTGTAGCAAATTCCTACAATTCTCACGCTTTCTGCCAGTGGGACAAAACAGCGGAATGGATGGTAAAATGTGTGATTAGCTAGCTGAGCACCAAGAGCCGTTTATTTTCCTGCAGGTTCCCGCCTGTCAGTGAGAACAGGGACTGTGATGCCGTGCATACTTGTGACCGCCTGCTTGGAGCAGCTCAGTGTATCAAGCTTGGTGTCACATATAAAACAGTTTGATGTACAGACTTCTTGCCACCGAACAGTTTATAGTGTGACACCACATATATGGTTCTAAATATTGATCTCTGCACGCACCTGTATGCTAAGAGTCTGCCTTGAGTATGCCTCGAGTGGAGTGAAGTACGCCCAAGTACGTGGGGGCCTTGACATTGAATGCACTTCTACTTTCGACATTATAGTCAGGCAGTTTTGTAAACTTGCTCAGGGGTCTGATCAGGTAGTGACAGTGTACCGTAATGCTCCGAATATCCATTGAGCGGAGCGGCTTTGTTGCTAACCAAAGTCGTACTTACACATGTTGACACATTTTTGAGCGCATTGTACCACATAAAATCGGCCAGTAAGCACAACGGTAATCATGTATAAGGCGCACCGGATAATAAAGCGCACTGGATTATAAGGCGCACCATCTATTTTTGAGAAAATGTAAGGATTTTAAGTGTGCCTTATAGTCTGAAAAATGCGGTATGAAGTGAAAGGGAGATGAAAAAGGATTTTCAAAATTTCCAATTAAAATATGAAAATCATGGCAAGCATTTCTATTCAGCTACTTTCATTCTAATGCTCAGAAATATAATTCAGTGCAACCAGTTGTCTTCGCAAGTCCCCTGCTTACTACATATAATCCAATATTTTTATCCTCAGTATAAATCCAGCTATTCTGTGAAGGCTTCCAAGGAGAACAGCAGACAGCTCTAAGTATGTGGAAGAGGTAGTCCCCTGGAACACAGTTACTCTGGAGGAGCTGTGTAGATTCACAGCGGGATAATATAATGGTGGAACAACTATTAGCTGTTCACGCCATTGTTGAAAGAAATCAAGAAGAAGTCCTACTGTCTGTTTGCCACAAGCCAAGCTAACATGAAGAAGAAGCTCTGGTTGGATCAGAGTAAAATTAAGCTTTTTGGCCTACATACAAAACACTGTGGGTGTTAAACTAGCAATACACATCACTTTGAACACATCATTCCACGGTTAAACATGGTGGTGGCAGCATCATGTAGTGGAGATGCTTTTTTTATGCAGACAGATAAGGTGGTCAGCATTGATGGGAGGCTTGGTGGGGCTAAATATAGTACAGTTCTGGAAAAAGGCCTGTTAGAGGCAGCAGAACTTTAGCCTTGGGTGGAGGTTCACAGGACAACCACCCTAAACGTACAGCCAAGAGCTAGAGTGGAATGGTTTAAATCAAAGCATATTTTTGTTAGGACGGCCAATTTAATGCCCAGTCCTAAGTCTGACAATCTTTAGCAAGACCTGAAAATTGGTGTTCAAAGAAGTGTTCCTTCTAATCCGAGAGAACATAAACTATTATCAAAGAATTTCCATGTCTAAATGTGGAAAAGGCTTGCAGCCATAACAGCAGTGAAAAGAGGTTCTACAACATACTGACTCAGGTGGGCTGAATACAAATGCATCCACAGCTTTTTTCTGATTATTTATATAAATCTAGGAAACTACTGCATCATTTTCATTGGGTTTCACAGTTATACAATACTTTGTGTTGGTTTGTTTTGTTTTACTCTGTCTGTGGTTGTAATGGGACAAAATGTGGAAAAGGTTCTAGGTGTCTCAGCACTTTAGCAAGGCAATGTACGATGTGTGCTGTGTTCTCTCCTCTCAGCATTGCATTCAGCTAGCTTCTAAACTCTTCCTTCGTTGTGTTCTTCGTTTCCCTCAGAGCCTCCCACCTGCTCCACAGAGCAATTCACATGCTCCACAGGAGAAATCGGCTGCATACCTATGGCTTGGCGTTGTGACCGTTACCCAGAGTGTGATGACGGCAGTGATGAAGAAAACTGTCCCAACTGTTCCTCCTTCCAGTTCCAGTGTGACGAAGGAAGCTGCATTGATGCTCAGAAACGCTGTGATGGAGAACCCGACTGTCCTGATAAATCTGATGAGCATGAATGTGACAGTACGTTTACACACTACTATGGTTGCTGAAATGCAGCTAATTTGCACTTTTCTATATATCATTTGCATAAATAGTTTTCACTAAGCCACTGTCGTTTAGGATTGTTGAGAACTGAGTTTGTACCAAAATGTTTAAATGCATTATTTAGTTTAGTCAAAGTGCTCGTCCTCTGTTACAGATCCTTACTGTAAATTCAAGCTTCCTGTGAAGACTTGATGGAATAGAGCTGTGTGTCATGTGACTATTAGGAACACAGGGAGACTCTACCCTCTCATTTATTCAAAGATTAATCTAGGATTGACTATAACATTTGTTAACCAATCTCAACAAATTTTTCGATTAGCAGATGATTTACTACACATTTTAACATGTTTTTCCCACAAAATAAAATGCACACAAAATAAAATGCAAATACATGAAATTTTACATTGTAAAATACATGTATACAGGACTAACTCTAGCATGAAAAAATTAATAAGATGAAACCTTTATTATTTATGTATTTGAAAGTAACTAAGTAATAGGCTGACGCCCTCGCTCAGAGGGGGAGGATTGTAATTTCAACTCCCCAGTGTTTACAGCTCAGTTCTCCAACACTTTCCAAAGAGATTACATCAGCAGTCTCATCATGATTCAGGTGACCAAGTACTCCACTCACACCAAGCAGTAGCTTCTAATGACCCAGGACAGTGGCGGGTGGGTCATTGATTTACATCTGACTTAGAATGCACCTAGGAGGATGGGCCTCCATGTCCTTAAAACAGCAGTGCACCAAGTACGGGTTGCTCAAGTGCGAGCTACCAAAACTGATAAAGACTCCTGGATAGATGTTGAAATGTCTTCAGAAAGAACTGAAGAAAAGTCCGGTTGCCTCCGATTTAAGCCTGTTTGCTGTCTATATAAAGTGGAACTGCAATGCTTTGGTCTGAATTCCTCATTAATTTACCCCCACATTCACCCTTTTTATCCCTGTTCTGAAGTGCGTGTGACAGCAACTTGTTTTGGTGCTGTCTCTTTAAATCTAAAGGAGGCACTTCCCCGCCAGGTCACAGTGTTCCACTCCACCTCGTTTGGCCATTTTTGTAGTATGCTGGGTACAATGTAATGAGCAACAGATGACATATCCACTTGTAGCTTTTAGCATCCCTCACCTTGGACTACAAAATAATTCCCAAAATACAAATTGGCTATTCACGAAACTGGTAAGCCAGAGGTCCATGACTTTGCTCAGCAAGCACTGTGACATAATTGTTAAAAAAACAAGAGAAAATTGAACTGCTTGACAAATATGACCCAAAAACAACATTAAGATTTCTACACAGCTCCTGGACAGACTAGATTCAAATGTTCTGCACCCCTAAAGACTCCAAGTACACAACAGAATGTATTTAATGAGCAACTAAGCCCCCAAATTGACTTTTTTCCCCTAATAAATTTGGTATCTTATTGTGCTGTCTACATGTGTCGGTCATTATTTTGACAATTAATTGTACATTTGTTGAAATCCTGCTTTTGTGTCTAAAAGTATGTCTGTTTGGCGTCCTCCTCGTGTTGAACGAGTGTATTGCATTGGAATTTCGAACCAGAATTCTAAGCATTGGCTCAAAATATATTGTGACTTTACCCAGAAAAACTGAAATCAGTAGCTCTGCTGCCGTGGGGTATAACAGTGGCTCCGTGTCATACATTACTCCGTAGCAGGTTGAACATAAAGCTTTGCAATCTTTCTATCGCTTTTCAGATTAGCAATGTATTATCTTAGCATTCAGTTAGTTTACTAAGCATTTATTTACCTTATTCTAGTAGACCACACCACGCCCAGTTTATCAGTCAAACGTGATTAGCTGGGAAACTGGAATATTATCCAACAGACAGCTTGTTTAATCCCAGAGAGAATTGTCATAGCCGTTGTTGTGCTAACCAGCCTTTAGGAGTATTTGCCTCTCTGTCTGCCTCCCAGCTGCACACGAAAAGATCAGCCTCCCAGCTGATCTTTTCTAGATCCTTAGAAAGTGCTTAATTTGAGAACTATGAATCAAGAAGCTTTATTGTCATTATGTCTTACCATAATAACATTTAGATGAGGCAGACACCGGCTGAGAATGTACATAATTACACATAACACGCAGACAGCATGACATGACCTTTCCATTTAAAAAAGTGATTCTTTAAACAGTTGATTGCACTGGCCAACAACACTCCCTGAGGAGCTTAAGTGAGCATATAGTCCTTAGCAGCTAACTAAAAAATTAAAAATCGAATACAAAATACAGTGGGTATTTCTGCATTTAATAAATGACTTGAAGTGTGGCACGGTTATAGGTAAAATGTCTGGACATTAAACACATTTCTACCTAATTGCTAAAGGTAAGGGAGGACTGCACAATGCAGTCATGCAAAATATCACACACACTTAGAGCAACGTACTTCCATACATGTTTATTTTTTTAGATTTTAAGTATTTCCTGTCAGTCCAAACATTTGGTAGATGGGCAGTTCTACCTGCCTGTGGAAGAGTGTTGCCTCCCACACATGAAATAGCTTTTACTTGTATTGTTAGACCTGTGCTAAAGTGTGGACTTTGTGGTTCTGTGACTCTGTGGATCTAGTTGTCCCATTGGATCCATCTTTCCTCCTCTCTTTCAGCTGTCTGTCCACCCAACCAATTCCGCTGTGGGGACAACCACTGCATCACTAAAAAACAGCAGTGTGACAATTATTCCGACTGTCTTGATGGATCTGATGAGTTACCTTGTGGTAAATATGTAGACAGTACAGTAGCACCTTTTCTCACTAAATTATTCACATCGTAATGTACCTATCCCTTTTTTCCTGTGTAGATTATATTTCTCCCTCCTCAAGCTTCATTCCGAGTAATGAAACCACAAATCCTATTGGTCCAGTCATTGCCATTATTCTCCTCATGTTTGTGATGGGAGGAGCCTGCTTTATCTGTCAGCGTGTGGTGTGCCGACGTTACAAGGGTCCTAATGGGACTTTCCCTCATGAATACATCAGTGGGACGCCTCATGTGCCGCTCAACTTCATCAGCCCCAGCAGCTCTCAGCATGGTACATACCAAGGTTGGATCAGTTTGTTTGCTGCAGGTCTGTAAAATGAGATCCATCAGTTATGTTTGGGTGTTAAATGACGGATGTGTGCAGGCATCTCCTGTGGAAAGTCTACAATGAGCTCAGTGAGCTTGATGGGCAGCAGCAGTAGCGGAGCCCCTCTCTACGACAGGAACCACGTGACTGGAGCTTCATCCAGCAGCTCTTCATCTACCAAAGGAGCTTTCTACCCAAAGGTACACACAACAGCTCACACAGTGAGCATGTACGCCACTTGCTCACCCATCAGTGGGTTAATATTTATACTTTCTGATTGTAGATCCTGAACCCTCCTCCATCTCCAGCCACGGATCGGTCTTTGTACAACACCGAGATCTTCTATTCCTCCAACAGTCCATCTACAACCAGATCATACAGGTCACTCACTCACAAACCTGTCACTGGCATAAAGTCCAAATCAGTTTTTATCAAAATATAATCAAAGTGTCAGCCTGGTTGTGTTCTCATTTTATTTTTAGTTTAGATTTGCACAGAGAAAATGGACTGACAAAAGGATGGCGACTGTGGCTTGACTGAGTAGTTGTCTTGCAATTGGAAGGTTGTGGGTTTGATTCCAGCTTCCCCTTGTCACATGTTGATGTGCCTCTGGGCAAGGCACTTACCCTTGCCCAGAGGCACACAACCTTAAAGTTGCCTACCGAGTGCGATTGGGTGAATGTGGCTCTAGTGTACAGCGCTTTGAGTGGTCAGTATGACTGGAAAAGCGCTATACAAGTTCAGTCCATTCGTTAAGTTCCTTGAATACAATCTGTTTACATGTTTTATCATTTGCCTAAAGTACAAGATGTTTATACAGGAGCACACAGCGGGAAGTACTTTACACTCTAGACCCAGATGGATCATGTGCAGAACGTAGAGTTCTACACATCAATCTGGCATGTCAGGTTACTCCTTATTACCTTGGACAGGATATATTACAACTGCCGTTACATCACATTTTTGTTATTTCTCCATAATAGAGCAGCAACAGACTATTTGGGATGAAGGTTGAATTACCTATGAATTTCTTTAAGTGGTCGGATAGATATTCACTCATCTAATCTGAAAGTAGATCCGACTGTTATTAGTCGGAGCCACTCTACATATTCAGAATGCTTGGATGAGCGAACCTTCATTAGTACAGACAAAGCATCTGCATAATCTAGTTTGTGATTAGGCTACAGTATCATATGTAAAGGGAAAAGTGTAATGACCAGAGGCAGGGGACCCAGAATTCAACCAGACCAGCAGAGGTTCAGATAAGGTTCTTTATTAACAAAACAAAAATCAAAAACAGGGAAAAAAAGCCAAAAAGACCGTTGAACCAAAAGACGGCAGAAAAACAAACAGTCCAGCAGGGCAGGTAAAAACAGGAACAGACAGGCAGAACAGGAAGGCTCAGGTTTCTGGAGATAACAGGATCAAAAATCCAAAAGCAAAACATACACTGAATGTTGCAGGAGAAGACTCACCCGTAAACTCAACAAGACGACCTGGCACTGATGTCTGGTCTCAACAGTTTATATGGAGGTGGAAACAGGTGAAACCGGTGAGAGGTGATTGCAGGAGGGGTGGAGTTAGGCAGGTGTGCGGAGTAAGTAATCAGACCAGTCATCAGTTCCGAGGCCCAAAACAAGAACTCAGGAACCAAACCTAAACAGGAACAAAAGAAAACTCAAAGCAGAGAAAACTAAACAGAGGCAGAAGACAAACTATTACAGAGCACATGATGAGAACCAGAACTAACACAGAGACAGGATAACTAAAACAGTACACAAGCTAAACAAGAATCCAGGCAAGACAGAACCTGAGGCAGGAGAAAGGACTAATAGATCAAATAATAAACCTAAACCAAGACAGAACCCAGAATATTACAAAAAGATACTGAGACATTTTTTTTAACCTAAGGCATACTAATTGCTGTATCCTTACTTTCCTCTTTCTGTTATGTTTTATGCCCTATAAATACGGCATCCAAACTCTGACTGCCTGCCTGTCTGTCCTAGCATTTATCTTACTTTGATAGAACAGAGCCTAACTCCTGTTATGAATTAACTCTATGTTTTCCTCCACAGAACCTACCACCCAGTGCGAGGGGGTGCCCCACCTACAACCCCTTGCAGCACAGACGTCTGTGACAGTGACTACACTCCCCACCACCCACCCGCCGGGCTGCCATTATCAGCAGGACGCTGGAAGGCCTCAGGCCACTCCAGCCACGGCAAACCTAATAAATACTACATGGACCTTAACTCAGACTCTGACCCGTATCCTCCACCCCCCACCCCACGCTCTCAATACATGTCAGCTGAGGAAAGCTGCCCCCCATCCCCTTCCACTGAGCGATCCTACTTCCACCTGTGCCCCCCTCCTCCTTCCCCCTGCACCGACTCATCGTGACCCTCCAACAGCCTGGGTACCCCGTGGGAAACAAAGGGACGAAGTGAACTCACTTCTTTGCTCTGGGATAAACTAATGTGCCAACAGTCAGCTGGGGCTTCCTCATAAATGTGCCACTTTACATGAACTAGGTAAAGTGCCTTGCTCAAGCTATGCCCATCCTTCATCTGCCATTCCAGTCATGCTCAGGACGGCTCCTGTTGTGACCTTCACCTGAGGAGAACTGCCGTGCTGGAATGTTCTGTAACTTCTTGAAGGTTGGAGTTTCGAGGCGACACCTGCTTTGCCTCAAGGCCTCAGAAAATAAACGATGAAAGAATTCAGCCAGTAGCTCCTTCCTCCACTTTCATTCCATCTCACGAGGAAAACAGTAATTGGGCCACTTTTTCATGACAAAAACATCCTGAAATGTCCAGTTGCTTCTTTAACTCTTGAGTGTGAAAATTTGAACTGAGCAGCTGAAGAAAACAGGTCACAGACTGAAACCAAGCCATTGACTGGGACCCCCTTTTCTGTCTGTCCCTAGCATTATAGCATTTATCTGCTCCCCTGTCAGACAGATGGCAGCAGCAGGGCCCATCAGATTGATGTCCTTCTTGTTGATATTTTATTGGTGCAGCACAAACACGGTGTGAATGAGTTGATGATTGATAGGTGAATGATTACATAGGATGTGTGCCACAGGCTTCCCAGGCAGTCTGGAAAAGTGCGGAAAATGATTTCAGTATTTTCCAAGTCTGGATAAGTAGGGGGAAAAATTAAAAAATATTCCTATTTAGAAACTTTATTCCTTATAACATTAGCCCCTTTTCTATTGTTCAAATGTAAAGGGCAATGATGGTAGAGAACAGCAAAAACTGTGATTAACGTTTGATGTACACTACCGCTCAAAAGTTTGGGATCACTTAGAAATGTCCTAATATTTCTATTAGAATAACATAAAATTAATCAGAAATATAGTCAAGACATTGTCAATGTGGTATTCTGTCTGTAATGAAGTGGCCAGCACAGTCACCAGATCTCAACCCTATTGAAATGTTGCAGGAGCAGTTTGACTGCACGGTATGTAAAAAGTGGCCCTCAAGCCAATCCAAACTGTGGAACGTGCTTCTGCAAAGCTGTAATTGTTGCAAAAGGAGGATTATTTGATGAAAGTAAAAGTTTGTTTCAGGTACAAATCATTATTTCTAACCTTGTCAATGTCTTGGCTATATTTGCTATTCACTTTGCAACTCCTTTGATTAATAAAATGTGGATTTTCTTGGAAAAACATGACATTTATGGCTAACCCCAAACTTTTTAGTAGGTTATTATACTTTTTGTGACAGAAAACAAACTTTTACAATGTTTTTGGCTGCTTGATTGCAAATATGTTCCGATGTTCCACTGCTCTAACAGCCAGCTCGCCACTTAGTGGAAGATGAACACAGGTATCATCCGGTCAGGTGATATTTAACATTTCATCTTTACCGTAGTTTATTTCAGCGTTTGATTTATTACTGAGCAAATTGTTTTGGCAGAGATTAAAATTAAGCTTCGTAACGGGATAATTGTTATTTAACATTAATGGCTAACTGGATTGTAGGAGAGAAAATTTGGAAATTAATAATTCACCCATCTTTAACACATTTGACAGTATAACTACTGCAATTGCTTACAAAAACTATAACGGAGCAACACTTCAGGCTCCATTTTTAAGGATTCACAACTCTGTGCTTCATGCTGCCACGGTTGCTAGATGACAAATTATGCTGAGGTAAGGGTGTGAACAGCTGGTGATGGCCTTGGTATATTACCGCCAACCGCAGGACGAGTGTAGTGTATTTTCTTTCACAACCTTCTCATTCGTCATTAGGCTGATTTAAATACGTTTTCAGCAGCCTTTCGGAGCAGTGGAATCAGAAAGCACACAAATTACCCAGGTAATAAAATCCCAGGTATACTAATCCAGGAATTGGTGGAAAAGGGGCTATTGTTTAAACATCCTCATTTCTGTCTTGGTGTCTTTGCTTTCTTATTTTCTCTCATACATTCTTTTTTGTCCTTTTGTTTTCAATGTCCTACCCCTATTCTTTCCTTCCTATTCTTTTTCCCATCCTTTTCTTCCTTGTGTTTTCTGTCTTTCCTTATCTCCTTCATTCTATCCTTCTTTCCTTTTTTGTTTCGGTACTTTCCTCCCTTCCTTGCATCCAAGTACTCTTCCTTCCTGTATCCTTCCTTATTTTGTTCGTGGTGTAGTAAGTCCCTTCCTTCTTTCTTCTCTGTTTGTTGTTTTTGGGAACTCCATACTTCCCACTGTAGAGATATGTGCCTGAAATTGTGGTGACCTTTAGAATTTTATATTTTAAAATGGACATAAAGAACTGAGAAAAAGGATTTTGGAAACATCTGGAATTTTTAGATGTTTAGATACCTTTATTTGAGCATCTGTGAACTTTAGCTGGATTAACACGAACAGGCGAATCTGATCACTAAATGCATTAATGAACAAGTGGACGGGTGCAGCAGGTCTAGGATCAAAGCATGAGGTGGAGTCTGCAGCCGTGAAACTCACCACCTGACTCTCACACCAAATGAGTAGGAACAGGCCAAGCTATTGTACATATGTGGAATGAAGTCAGTGACTCAGTTGTGAAAGGTGAGAGCATATCTTTGTGAATCTGAACCTCTGTCCTTCTCATTGTCCTGTTTACCAAAAGTACTTTTGCTGCTATTATGTACAGAGTCAATCAGATACTATGACATGTAATTAAACAGAAATGCCAAAATGATCAATGTCATCCTGACAATAGATTATGAAGCTATTCTACACCTAATAACAAATTATTCCTATAGCATTTTGTCTCGTTAGTATACTTGTTAGACCAGCATGTATTCGTCTGTCTCAATGTTTGCTCTGAAGATATTCTGCTCTTCATGCTGTGCCACAACCAGCAGAAGGGTTACTGCTCTTTAAGGCCAAAACACATCGGATGCGTCCGACTGTTCATGCTCCAATCTGACTTGCTCAAATCAGAATCAGAATCAAGTTTATTGCCAAGTAGGTTTGCACTTACAAGGAATTTGACTTGTTGTTGATGGTGCAGACAAAACAAATAGATATATATACAGAAAGCTATATACACGGTAGACTGTGCGTTAATGTAACGCAGAAGGTCTGGAGATGCTATGTTGGTGTAGCTTGTAAATCCTGAACGGGGGAGAGAGGCAGTGTCCAGTTTCACGGGCGGCTCTTGGCCTGGTTCATAAGGCCGGTAGCAGATGGGAAAAAACTGTTCTTGTGGCGTGAGGTTTTGGTCCTGATGGACCGCAGCCTCCTGCCAGAGGGAAGTGTCTGAAATAGTCTGTGACTGGGGTGCGAGGGATCAGCCACAATCTTCCCTGCACGCCTCAGAGTCCTGGAGGCGTACAGATCCTGGAGAGATGGTAGATTGCAGCCAATCACCTTCTCTGCAGACCTGATGACACAGGCTCCTCCTAGAGCTTTCCATCTACAGAGCAATGGACTTGCCATATTGAGTATTCACACAAGAGAGCATATACTGGAAATACTGACAGCGTAAATACAAGCCAGTGTGGCAGTTAACACCAAGCTTTAGTTGCTGCCCGAAACTGTTTCATGTTTGACATGGCCAAACTATTTGTAGATAAACCTCAAAGAAAGTTGCATGCTGTTTCTGTTGTGAGTACAAGTGATTTTTCTTTGTCACTGTGTCTCACTTCCTGCCAAATTGATGCATAGGGTCAAGATAAATAGATCCCTGGTCTATCTTGTCGGTTGACGACGCGGTCGAGTGGAATCAGGCTGCATGGCCCTGTTCATATTCTGATTGCTAAGGACATCATGCGACTCAATCTTCTGTTGAATCGGATGCCAAATCGGGTCTGGTGTGTTTTGGCCTTCAGCCTGAACCCCATTCATGCTTGTGTCTTTCATGTCTGTGTTTCATCACACAATGATCTCAGAGTCAGCATCCCAGAGTAAGGGGGTGCTGTAAGAGGGTGTTAATCCAAGCACTTGCTTCCTTGCTAGTCATGAACCTGTGGAGTCTCTCACCTTAAAAAAGTCAACCCTGCTGAGGACTTTGAAAGCCTCCACACAGGAAAACATCCCGTAGTTTCAAGTTTAATAGGACAAGAGATAAGTCTGAGATTAAATCCGCAGTTTGTCACATTGAACTGGTAAACCCTCAAAGAGCTCTTTTCTGCCATTATCCAGAGACGCAGCAAAGAAAGCAACTAGAAAGACTCAGTGTTCTGTCTAGAACACAATTGGTGAGAAACAACGCACCGTAGTGTCCCAAGAAATGATTGTGCCAACATTTCAAAATCAAAACTTCAGGAACATGCCATTTGCTTGTTGCTAATCCATTCCTATCCGGCCACATTGAAGATGATGCTCGGTGACTGCATCAGTTTCTAGTTGCGGCTGTAGCTGAGTAGTATCCATCCCATGGCAGTGGGAACTCTGACCAGCACAATACATTTATTTCAAGGGCTAAAAACCACTGTCAGTAAAACTCTGTACATCCTGTCTCAGCTTTGAATGCCTTGTGTGATTTACAGTCTGGAATTTTTGTATCAAAAACATTTTTATATAATAAAGTTTTTATTTTAAAGAATTTTATCTGTTGGTTTTTATTGTGTCGGAGTATCCAGAGAGAAACCGTGCACGCACAGGGAGAACATGGAGCCTCCATGGAGAAAGATCCCAGGCAGGGATTTAAACCCAGGACCTTCTTGCTGCTACCAATGTGCAGCCCAACAATATATAAACACAGTAAATTATTTGAATTAAGGTAAAAGGACAAAACCAAACTCTTATTCAATTTATTTATATAACGGCTATTCACAACATTTCATATTTAGGCTCTTAACAAAATCAATTCTATCAAATCCTCCAGACAGATTGGTTAAAATGTTTTATATGAAGCTGTAGATTGCACCGAGTCACAGACGTGCAGCATTCAGCCCTGGAAAAACATGTAGCGATAGTGGAGAGGAAAACGCTTTAACTTGGAGAAACCTCCAACAGAACCAGGGTCACTGTGATATTCTATGTGAGAGAAAAGTAAAAGGGTAAAAGCACAAACTCCATTAATAACTCTATTCAGGAAAGAAACGGCTAAGCTTATAAGCGCTGAGCCAGTTTTCAAGTCTATTCAATTCAATTAAACGTTATTTATATAGCGCCAATTCATAACACGTCATCTCAAGGCACTTTAAAAAGTCAAATTCAATCAAATCATCCTGACAGATATCAAGTCTTGACAAGCAGCATTCACTCCTGAAAGAGCGTAAAGTCACAGTGGACAGTCATCCACATTGTCGATGGCTTTGCAGCAATCCTTCATACTGAGCATGCGTGAAGCGACAGTGGAGAGGTTGGTGAGACACCGCCTCAGAATGCATATGGATTACACATGTACTACACATAACACGCAGACAAGACAGTGTTTTTACTTATTTTTTTGATTGCACCAGCAACACTTCCTGAGAGAATGAAAGCGTGCATATAGTCCTAAGCATTCAATGAGATTCATGTTCGAGTCAAAAAGACAGATAGTAGTCCCTTCACAGATGATGTAGATTACTGCTCAGTTGCATGAGTGTCACACAAATGCTCATTAAGAAGTTAAAAAGTGTGCAAATAATAATCATTTTTATTGTCATGTCAACACACTGTACATTCCAATGAAATTTGTTATCTATTTGGACTCAATTTATGAAGGAGTCCAAAGAAGGGCCAGACGTATCTACACTGATTCCACCCACCCAAGAAATACGCTGTTTGCCCCTCTCCCATCAGGTAAACGCTACAGAAGCATTAAATCCAGAACCAATAAACAGCTTTTCCAAAAAAGTTAAAAAACAAAACAACTGGACTTTTTTCTCAATGCAAATGGGAAAGCTTTCTGGATGGGAAGCGAAACGTCTTCAAACTTCGGAAAAAAGTTCAGTTGTTTTGTGTTTTAACTTTTATGGAATGACCATGACCTGGATGACCGAGAATCTTCACCAGCAATAAACAGCTTCCTTCCCATGACCATCGCTTGAATGGAGACTGCGGTCCAACTAATTTTATATATATATATATATATATATATATATATATATATACACACATACATACATACATACATACATACATACATACATACATACACACACACATACACAAAGATTACAACTTCTGTCTTGTCAGAATTTAATAGCAGGAAATTTAAAGTCATCCAGGTTTTGATATCATCAAGACATGCCTGTAGCCAAAGTAATTGATTGGATTTATCAGGATTTATGGATAAATATAGCTGTTATCTATATATAGAGTGTCATCAGCATAACATTGGAAATTGATCCCATGCTGTCTGATGAGCAGGAGACCAAAGGATGCAGATAGTGACAGAGCAGAACAGGCGATGTGAACCGGGGAACCACCAGAACGGGCAGAGCAAGCGGCTAGAACTCACGGAGAAACTGGCAGAACTGTAGCATGCAGACACAGGCGACCTTAACAGAAGAATCCAGCTGGCTGAGCACACAGGATCTGATCGAGACAGGACACATCAAACTGTGCGAGCTGACACGAAAAGAAAAGTGACGTTCTGGCAGGGATGAGTTGGCTGAGGCAGGTATAAGTAGGCTGGTGAACAGGTGAGCTGAGTAGACTAATTAGTGGCAACAGGTGGAGAAGATCTAGAATAGGGTGGTGGCTGGAGGGAGACTGAGCTGATTAGATAGTGGCTGGTGGCTGAGCGGTGACAGGCTAAATAAGAATAGTCCAGAAAGGTCCAAAGGCAAAATAAACAAAAACCCATATCATGACACTGACGGCATTTTGTTGGGCACTGTGAGGCATATTGTCCTAAATAAATGTCTGTTGAAACCAAAGAACAATGTTGAGCTTTGATTAAACTCGAGAGGAGTAACAGAACGAAACATAAGTGGGCTATGGGATCCCCAGTTTCTCCTATTGTTACAAACCTGTACATGGAGGAGGTAGAAAAGAAAGGAAGTCCAACATTTTATTGATCAGATCAACTTTGTGGATAAATATATAAAATTCACATGAGATGATGTAAAAAGTGGATGCTCGGCTTCCCTGGACTGTGACTCGTCTCAGTCTCGGATGGAGGACAGTTAAAAAACATTTTCCACAAACCGACCCACAGAGACCAGCACTTGCAGTTTGACTCCCATCAGCTGAACTCAGAAATGTTAGTACAAGATGGGTGCCGTACCTGGTCTCTGAGTGATTAGCTGTGTTGTATAAAGTACTGAAATCTCAGAGTCAAGTAAAAGTATAGGTACCTCTCCAAAATATGACTTTGGTAAAAGTCCAAGTCACTGACTGAAATGTTACTTGAGTTAAAGTCTTAAAGTATCTGAAATGTCTTGTACTTAAGTATGAAAATTACTGTAAAAATAGATGTACTCAAGTAATGTAATGAAAAGTATAAGTAAAAAGTAAAACAAAGCAAATGCAGTTTGAATGACATTTTTTATATTTTTTCACTTAAAATAATATACACAACCAAGTGCAGGAGAAATTTAGACCAAGTTTAGACAGAAAATACAACATTTTTGTAAGCCTTCAGTTTTCCTTCTTCAAGTAAAGTCAATGCTATACACTTTAAAACTGTACACAACCAAGTGCAGGCAAAATTTAGACCAGGGAGTGTATACTAAGAACATGGTTAAGTGATAAACCAGGCTTGGTTAACCTACTGGAAGTGGTAAACCTGCTAATAGATACACCTGCAGGTATCATTTAGTTAAAAAAAGTAGGACTCCTGGCTCTGCTATTAGATGCTTTACCTATACCACAAGGTTAACTTAACCTGCTTTACTACTGAACCAGCTTCTTAGTATACCCCCCAGGTTTAGACAGAAAATACATAGTTTTTGTAAGCCTTCAGTTTTTCCTTCAAGTAAGGTCATAAGTAAGGTCATAATTACATTACACCACTTAGGTAAGAAGTTACCTCGATGTGTTTCTTGAAGTTGGACGGGGAGTTTTTGTAAGATAGAATTTCCATAACAGACACTTCATGCGCTACGACAAATCTTTAACACCCACGAAAGAGTACATTGTGTTTAAATAAGGCCACGGCCACGGGTTCTCATCACCAACTGGTGGTTCCCCTGTAGCCGAGTCTGACGTTGTTGCAGTCGCTGTTGTTGTCTACGTCTCCTCTTCCATGTGGCTGCTACTGATTGCAAGACTGGCTTTGTGTTTAATGGTAGAAGCGAAACAGGTGTATCCTATTGGTGGTGATGAACAAGCCCAGGCAAGTCCTGACTTTGTTTTAGTCAATCAGTAGGTGGAGTCAAAACGCTTGCGTGTCTCTCTCTCTCTCTCTCTCTCTCTCTCTCTCTCTCTCTCTCTCTCTCTCTCTCTCTCTCTCTCTCTCTCTCTCTCTCTCTCTGGAGTAAAAGTAAGCAAATAAGTTCGGAAATATTGTGAAGTAAAAGTGAAAGTTATCAAAAAAATGTATACTCGAGGAAAGTGTACAGTACTCCAAAATATACTTAAGTACAGTAGTGAAGTATTTTTACTTCGTTACTATACAGCACTGGTGATTAGCTGGTCTGAATCTACCAGATATCACATTGATCCATTCACAACTATAAGAACAAAAGCACATTTTTGAAAGAAAGTGTCTCTCTCTCTCATTTCTTCATATTTTGTGGACTTCAGTGCTAAACCAGGATTGTGAAATAGGCGGGACAGAGACAGCAGGGCCAGCTAGGCCACGACTGGAAAGAGGAAACATCACTATCTTCTACTCCAGCAACTCCATTGCTGGTACATCTTGGTAAGATGGCTCCAAAAAAGCTGCAGTT
The DNA here is from genome assembly GCA_037039145.1 of Fundulus diaphanus. Lineage (NCBI taxonomy): Eukaryota > Metazoa > Chordata > Actinopteri > Cyprinodontiformes > Fundulidae > Fundulus > Fundulus diaphanus. The sequence goes on from CM073134.1 coordinate 50,272,098, forward strand.
TGTGAAGAAGAGTCACCATGGCTTTCCTCACAAAGATGTTGGAACAGCAAAGAGAAATTCATAAAGACATGTTGACATTTTAAATGTTTTGTACACATTATTATGGAGGGTGCTATCAAAAGGCTGGAGGGTGTCATTAAAGATGTAATGGGACTGAAGACAAACCTGGATAAAATTCTGACCAGACAGAAGTTGTCATCTTTGGACCTGAGTCCTTATATATAAACTCAATCAATCACTCTGGTATAGGCACCAGCACCCCTTGTGACTCCAACAGGGTAAGTGTGTTGGAAAATGAATGAATGAATGAATCACTCTGTAAAAAAAACTTGGTGTTATTTTTTTTATCAAGACATGTCATTTAAATCCCATATTAAACAGGTTTCCAGGGTTCCCTTTTTTCACCTACGGAATATTGCCAAAATTAAAAATATTCTGTGCAGGGGTGATGCTGCAAAACTAGTCCATGCATTTGTTACTTCAAGGCTGGACTATTGTAATTCTTTACTATCAGGAAGTCAACAAAATGCAGTTCAAAGTCTTCAGCTGATCCAAAATGCTGCAGCAAGAGTTCTGATGAAAATCAACAAAAGGGATCATATTTCTCCAATTTTAGCTTCCCTTCATTGGCTTCCTGTTAAATCAAGAATAGAATTTAAAATTCTCCTTTCTCACGTATAAAACCCTTAATAATCAAGCTCCATCATATCAAAGCTCTGATTACCCAATATGTTCCTAACAGAGCACTTCGCTCTCAGACTGCAGGCCTGCTGGTGGTTCCTAGAGTCTCTAAAAGTAGAATGGGAGGCAGATCCTTTAGCTATCAGGCTCCTGTGGAACCAACTCCCTGTTCTGGTCTGCGAGGCACGCACCCTGTCTACTAAGCCTAAGACTAGGCTTAAAACTTTCCTTTTTGACAAAGCTTATAATTAGAGTGGCTTAGGTTACCCTGATCTATCTCTATAGTTATGCTGCTATAGGCTTAGGCTGCTGGAGTACATCAGGGTCTATTTCTCTCACTCTGCTGAGTTCTCCTGCTGTTCTTGTTCTTGTTGTATTATTTGTTGTTACTTCAACTTTTGACTTTATGTTCTGTCTGTCTTTTTCTCTTCATAGTAAGTACACCTTGTCTGGTAGGATTGTTCTGTGAAGGATTCCTGTATCAGTGTGAGCGTCTGTGCTTTTTGTGTCTCTGCTCTGTCCTCTCTAACCCCCAGTCGGTCGAGGCATCGCTTCATGCATGCTCAGTATGGGGGATTGCTGCAAAGCCATCAACAATGCGGACAACTGTCCACTGTGGCTCTACGCTCTTTCAGGAGGAGTGAATGCTGCTTGTCAAGACTAGTTGCAATCTACTGGATTTCCTTAGATAGGAAACTTTTTGACCATTCTGTATGATTTAACTGAATTTGACTTTGTAAAGTGCCTTGAGATGACATGTGTTGTGAATTGGTGCTATATAAATTGAATTGAAATGTTGTTCTAAATTAGTTCAGCTAATTTGATCTCATTCCATATTCTTTAAAGGTATATAGCCATGTTATATGCTCATAAAAAGACCAAAACCCATTTGATCATGATAAAATAAGGTTATATACACCAAGCGTCCATCTTGATAATGTTTTGATGGTCCTTTTTGATAAATAATATATAGTCCCACTAAGGGCGCGATGATCAGATATAAACAGATGTGGCGCCATCTATCGGCAGTTTCGCAGAACTATCATAATGCTGGTTTGCTTAAATCATAAATCACTTGTAAATAATGTAATAATAAATAACCAAGCCTGACCCTCTGCAATGCTTTGCAGTAAAGCGGCAGCTCAGTGTGATCGAAGACCAACCATTATTAATTAAATACACCGATCTACTGCAACTTTAGGAGCCTCATATCAGAACATTTAGATTAGATTAGATAGAACTTTATTGATCTCACAATGGAGAAATTCACTTGTGACATCGGCTCTTATAAGCAACAGAAGGTGCACAAAGGAGGAAAAGGTGCATGAAGTATATACAGTGCATCCAGATATATACAGTGGATGGGGAAAAATAAAATAAAGAAGAGATTTAAGGTGATTTATATACATTCAAGTGGCATTTACTCACGTCAATCAACTCTGAAGTCACATCTGAGCAATCAGCAGGTTTAGCTTCCACTTCAGTGAACATTAACGTTCATACTGTATTCCCAGCGACATTCCAGCCTTTTCCTTCTTGGAATATTTTTTTTTTGCGCTTTTCTTTTCTGGATCTTGGACCACTGGGAGATGCTAATAGCCATTAGCCGCTTCCTTGCATGCGCAGTGACGTGCTTGAGTTGTTATTATAAACAAAGTTTATTATCTATAACAAACTGAGCAAAAACAAAGCATAAAACACCAAAATAACAACTAATACGCTAGCAGGACGTGATAATCTTTCCTAAAAACTTTGTATGCAACCAGAGCGAGCTACTGACAAATACATTTAAAAAAAAAAAAAAGTCAAATAACGGGGCTATGCACCTTAAGATGAACTTTGGTGCTCTTATTTGGATCGGCAGTGAACCAACATTCACGAATCATTCTAGGTAATGGTTTTCAACTATTTTTATTTTGTCCTTTTTGTTTCTTTTGTGTGTACATAGTTCCCTAGCTCCTTTTTACCTTAATTTAGCTTCCTAGTTTAGTTAGGTTTCACAACCCTAGTAGAGAGGATTTGTTGATTTAAACATAGTGTTAATTCAGATAAACAGCATTCTATAATGGTTTTCTCTTGATGTTCATTTTATTTCTGTTAATAAATTCTTGAACTTGAAGAGAAGTTGTCACTCATTCTATGTGTGTGTAGCGTTTGCTGTTAAAAGAACGCCAGTGCTCAAATCACCCTTTCAACTAATGTCCTAATATCAGCAGTTTGGGCTCATATTCACTGGACAATACCTAACAAAGGGTTATTTATTAAACATTAAATAACTTGAAAATATGCGTAATGGCAGAACAATGGAGAGCATTCCATTCAATTCTCCCTGACCTGTCAGCTGGTTCCTTGGCCTTCATGATGATGTTTCCTCTCTAATGTTTTCTAACAAACCTCTTAGGCGTTGAAAGAATAGCTGCTCTTGAACGAAGATTAAATCACACACGGGAAGACTATATTTACTAATTAGATGACTTATGAAGGTAGTTGGCTTCACTTGATTTAAAACACAGGTATCTGTTTTGATTCTGGCTGTCTGTCTGCTCCCTCACTCTGCAGCCCTTAATTATTATTGATCAGGGGTCCGTTCTTCGTACGTTGCTTAAAACATCCAAGATCAAATGAGACATCCAAGATGATTTCATTCGGCTAATCATGATCCGGCTAATTGGGTTCTTCGAACACACCTGCTGTTTACGATTAGTATCGCTGGATTGAGTTATCTGAGATAACTGCGCGTTCATGCATTTGTTTAAAAGGGGAAATGTATCGATAGTAGAAACAATGATCAGCAACGCTGCTATTGGCTGTTCAGCATGGCCAAAGAATGCCCCCAGTTTTTCTCCCAATCAGAACACGAGCTTTTAATGGAAGGTTATGCCGAATTTGAGTCATTAATTAAAACGACAGGGAACACCTCAAAGTCTGCTAAAGCCAGGAGAGAGGGCTGGCAAAAAGCAGCAGACAAATTACATGCGTAAGTGCTGTCCATGTTAGATGTTTCTATCACTTTCTACAGTATATATTTTTGCATTTTAATAATTTCATATTTACTTTGTTATGTTATGTCAGAGGCTCCACGGGAGCCACTAGAACATGGGGAAAAAAGTGAAGTACAAGAATATTCTACAAAATGGTAGCCTTTAATTATTATACTGTATTTTAAAAAGCAACTTCTTCCTCTTTTTTTAAAAGCCATTTATAAATGATGTATTTGTCTGTTTATAACAGCCTATAAGAAGGCTGAAAAAAAACTGGTTCTTTTTATTTTTGTTGCATGAAGCATGTTTCACCCTTTTTTCCCCAAAATGACACAGGGTGCCATCCGTTCGTTATATAAACGGCATCTTCAACAAAAAAAATGTATTTTTTCCAGGAAAAAAACACAAATTAAGAGGAGAAATTGAACTCCACAACTTGAAAAAGAGAAAACTTGCACTAGAGATCGAGTTGCTTCAAAAGGACCTTCAGAGTAAGTTCTAATATACCATTTGACAGTAGTATTGCTGACTTTACATAACTTATTGCAGGCAAAAGATGACTTGCTGGCTTTTCTTTATAAAGAATGGTTTAAATAAAAAGACAGGAACTAAGCATTATTTGTTTCGTCTTTTATTAAACATTAAAAAATGGTGTTCCACAATTCTGTCCCGTCCTCTGCCACTAGGTGGTCCAAGTGCACTGGCTGGATATCCCTATCTCCTCCATTTATACAGCTGCGATCTAATCCTGTTTACATGAAATAAGCCTGCTCGCGAGCAGGTTTAAGTTTGCGCACATGTTGCTATGACAGCAAGTCCGGAATGAGTTTCGAAGAACCAAACGATCCAAGATCATGCCAAATCGTCAACAATCAAATCCAGCTAACTGAGTTAGCGACGTACGAAGAACGGACCCCAGTTCCACCTGTTATCCTGTAGTAGCGACCCCTTCAGTTCATACCCTGCACCTGTTCAACTGCCTCTATATACTGGGCTTCTACAATCTGTTGCTGCCAGACTATTGAAAACTCTTCAGTGAGTAGATGTCCAGCATTTGTCTTTGCCTGACTTACCACCCTGGGGTCCGTTCTTCGTACGTTGCTTAAAACATCCGAGATTAAATGAGACATCCAAGATGATTTCATCCGGCTAATCATGATCCGGGTAATTGGGTTCTTCGAACACACCTGTTGTTTACGATTAGTATGGCTGGATTGAGTTATCTGAGACAACTGCGCGTGCATGCGTTTGTTTAAAAGGGGAAATGTATCGATAGTAGAAACATTGATCAGCAACGCTGCTATTGGCTGTTCAGCATGGCCAAAGAACGGCCACAGTTTTTCTCCCAAGCAGAACAAGAGCTTGGAAGGTTATGCCGAATTTGAGTCATTAATTAAAACACCTCAAAATCTGTGAGCAGGTTTAAGATGGCGCACATGTTGCTATGACAACAAGTGCAGGATGTCTTTCGAAGAACCAAACGATCCAAGATCATGCCAAATCGTCAACAATGAAATCCTGCTAACTGAGTTAACGACGTACGAAGAACGGACCCCTGGTTTCTCCGTCAAGCCAGGCGCGGTTGTTTTGAGCTTAGCAGACAGGCGAACGCAACGAAAAGTGGAAAAACGGCAGTACAAACAACGACTAACACAGTGATGGTATGAACATCAAGCTTCCCGCAGCGCTATCTTGTTTTATCTATCAGTTTTATTATTATTGTTATTATTATTATTATTATAAATTTTTTTTTTTTAAGTTGGCGAGACGCTACCGCCACCGCCTCGCCAAGCCGCGGCCGCCGCCTCGCCAACATAAAAATAAAAAAAAAATAATAATAATAATAATACTAATAAAAAAACTTCTTTGTTGTTGCTTTCGCGCGTGCATATAGTGAATGGCAGGGCAAAAACACACAGAAGTCTCGACGTAAAGCGAGACTTCTGTGTGTGCGGGCCGAGGGCTCTTGCAATTGCAAGTGCGGTATTTCCCCCAGGGCGGCCGAGAAAACCTTTGTTCGACCTGAAATGACTCATTTAATCATCCAAAACGGTATGGAACACATTAATTAACTGAAAAATGTTGCATAGTATGCCTTTAATGGAAGGTTATGCCGAATTTGAGTCATTAATTAAAACGACAGGTAACACCTCAAAGTCTGCTAAAGCCAGGAGAGAGGGCTGGCAAAAAGCAGCAGACAAATTAAATGCGTAAGTGCTGTCCTACAGTATGTATTTTGCATTTTAATAATTTCATATTTACTTTGTTCTTTTATGTCAGAGCCTCCACGGGACCCACTAGAACATGGGGACAAGTAAAAGTGAAATACAAAAATATTCTACAAAATGGTAGCCTTTAATTATTATACTTTATTTTAAAAAGCCACTTGTTATGGCAAAAGATCCAATATCGGTGTCATTCCTTACCCACTGGAAGTAAAGGACGCGTGCAAAACGTGAATTTTAACAAAAAATATTTATTTATAAAAAATGAAGAATTAATACAAATACAAAAATGACGAAACATCCGTTTTACAATTCTCCCTTTTTCCTTTTCCAAGTCATACACAGTTTACACCATATATATCCATAATAAAGGCCTTTATTATGGATATCTATGGTTTACACACCATAGACATCATATACGTAGACGTCCCATTGGACGCTGCCGGCCGCTAGGCCGACGTGCCTACAGGGCGGCCATATTGGGTCAGACCACAGATCAGACAGCTGCTGTCAGAATGAATAGGAGGCAGCTCAGATCTCATTTTTATCATATGTTCACAATGCTCGTGACCTTTCAGACAGATTACACATATTTATTCAGAACCAAAACTATTTAAACTGAAGTCAAACTGGATGAAAAATGTACACGCACTTACATATTTTGCAGTTACATATTAATCTAATATACACACAAATTATACACACATAAATCTCTCTCTCTTTCTTCCAATATATATATATATATATATATATATATATATATATATATATATATATATATATATATATATACACCGATCTACAGACAACAGCACTGATCTACATAGGAGCAAAACTATATACAGACAAGTGAGAGCAAAGGTGCTCATAACGGCATTTAAAAATGATATAATACAAACCGCGATCTGGGAAAAAAAAATCAACAAAAAACCTAATAACGCATCTTAAAATCAAATTCATTACAAAGTCATAGCAAAACCAAAAATACAGTATAATATTTTACCCCCCCCCCCCCCCCCCATAAATCATGTCTATCCAGTAATTTAGGATCATTTTGTGTCATACAGCTTAGACGGTCAAAAACTGTATTGCTCCGTGTCTAGATAATCCATCGATAGTTTTTTCCAATACAATATATAAGGCTCAACAGGAAGCAAGCCTTTCAAAGTAAAACTAAACTTCACAATAAAATGGCCTGAACAAATCTTCTTACTGAATATGATAAAAATAAAAAGCAAACCATCATACAAATAACTTAAATATTTTCTATTTATGGCTCTAACACCACTTTTCCTCTTTTTAAAAATCCAGCCAACTGAGTTAGGGACGTACGAAGAACGGGCCCCTGTCCATGTTAGATGTTTCTATCACTTTCTAGAGTATGTATTTTTGCTTTTTAATAATTAAAAACTGCTAACTTAGTTAGCGACATACGAAGAACAGGCCCCTGGTCTTGCCTAGCTCCTCTCAGATGCAGCGTTGGCTTCCTGCATTCTGGATTTAGACCTGGACTCTCATCGACCACGAACCCTGCCTAGCCCTAGACTTCTGTCAGCAACCAAGGCCAGGCCACAGATCCTGCCCTGCGTTACGCCATCGCGCCTGACCAGATCAGCTACAGAGTGTCTGCCTAATGTTGCCTGTGTGCCCCTGTCTAGAACTGTCAATTTTTTCTGTATCAGGGCTTGTTCCTTTCAAAAATAAAACCTTTTAGACACAAACACCATTTCTGGCTCAAATGTTGGGTTCTCTTCACACAGTCATGTTGAACTTTATTCAGTGCATTAGCTCCTTTCCTGCCTGTGCTAATCCTGTTTGTATCCAGAGCCACCAAAGCACAATGACTCTGCAGACGGCCTGTGTACATTCTGTACTTCTGTAAAATGTGACAGACTGGCTGCATGTGATCTGACCCAGCCTGAAAAACCTGTTTATTTATAACAGGCCTTTCAAGTATCTTTGGGGGTGTTTAACGACAGTGAGTGTTCATGTTCTGATGTCATGATTAGTTAATGATTGTCTCTAAGGCTTTGTGTTCGATGTACAAATACACTCTGGTTTCATCTGGTTTCCTCAGGTTACGTAACACACGGTTTCAAAATATGAAGTTGATGTTGAAAATCTTCAAAGGTGAGGAGAAATGGACAAACTTTGAATATTTTTTTTATGAACAGACCCGGGGTCACTAAAAGTGACATAACTGGTCCTGGGTGGATGATGATTGTCTGAAACTAAATGTGTAATGAGTTGTAGATGTTGACACAGTGTGACAAAAACATTCTCGTCCTGCCCACTTCAAAACATAGACTTATGACACATAAGATTGCGCTGTCAGCAACAGTGTGTTCCTTCAGTCAGACTGACTTACTGGACTGTCAGAAGGCAGAAGGGTTTGAACTGCTAACATGTCAGTCAATCTGGCGGGCAACATTTTGGTAACTGGGACCAGCAGAGGTATTGGTTTGGAATTGGTCAAACAGCTGGCAGAAAAGACGGGAAAAGAAGCTCACATTTATGCAGGTTGCAGAGACCCTGAAGGGAAGAGAGCCAAGGTAAAGTACATTCTTCTCATATTTTTCACATTCCCTACAAACACACATATGCGTCTACTCATACAACAGCTTCAGAGCATTTTAAGGATTCTTTATGAGGATAGAGTTTCATCACTAGTTCTCTTTCCAGGCATTTTCGGTCTTATGGTGCTGAGGAGACAAATTGTTAATATTGATGATATATATCTAATCCAAGCTCTGAGAGATCTCCTCATGTACTATTGTACAGTATAAGTTATATTAAATGTAGAGTGGATGATTTTTTCCCGAAATGTAGGAAAGAAATGCCACAGTCACTTTTTGAATAACTGTACAATGCAAAGTGCTTTACATGATTAAAATATAGGAAAATAAAACAGAATAAAAGCAAGCAGGAATAAAATGCAGAAACAAAATAGAACATGGGAAAATAAAAATTGAAAGCAAACAAGTAAAAACAGTTGGAATACAAAGTAAACTAAGTATATTTCAGTAATACAGTTCAATTAGAACAGTCGAAGGCAATCCTAAACAAATGTGTTTTTAATCTTGATTTAAAGGAACTCAGGCTTTCAGCACTTTTACAGTTTTCTGGAAGTTTGTTCCAGATAAGTGGAGCATAGGAACTAAATGCTGCTTCTCCGTGTTTGGTTCTGGTTCTAGGTATACAGAGAAGGCTGAGGCCAGACGACCTTAGTGGTCTGGAGGGTTGATACGCTGATAACAAGTCTGTGATGTATTTAGGTGCTAAGCCATTCAGGGATTTATAGACTAACAGAAGTATTTTAAAGTCTATTCTCTGAGATACAGGGAGCCAGTGTAAGGACTTTAGAACTGGGGTGATGTGCTCTACTTTCTTAGTCTTAGTGAGGACGCGGGCAGCAGTGTTCTGGATCAGCTGCAGCTGTCTGATCCACTTTTTAGGCAGACCTGTGAAAACACCGTTGCAGTAATCAATTTGACTAAAAATAAACGCATGGATTAATTTTTCCAGATCCTGCTGAGACATCAGTCCTTTAATCCTAGAAATGTTCTTCAGGTGATAGAAAGCTGATGTTGTGCAATTATACACTGTTTAAAGTTATTTAATGTTTATTAAATAACCCTCTGTCTGTTAAGTATTGTCTGGTGATGATCAGCTCTTAAGCTGATATCAAGACAACGGTTGAAAGGGATGAATTCGAGCACTAGCGATCTTTTAACAGCAAAACCTGCACACACATAGAATAAAGGAGTGACAACTTCTTTTCAAGTTCAAGAATTTAATAACAGAAATAAAATGAACATCCAGAGAACATCACTATGTAAGTTAATGCTGTTTATCTGAATTAACACAATATTTCAATCAGTAAATCCTCTCTACTAGGCTAGTGAAACTTAACTAAACTACTGAGCAAAAACAAGATAAAAAGAAGCTAAGCAAAGGAACTATTTACATGAAAAACAAACAAAAGACAAAACAAAGTGGTTGATCATAATCAGAATACTTCAGTGAATCCTTGTTCACTGCAGATCTGATTCCAAAAGCATGGAATTGAGTTAAAAAACATTTGGCATGTGTTTCAACCCATTCACAATGCAAAGCCCAAGTTAACCAGAACATTATTTTGGGTAAATAATATTCTGTTTAAGTTAAAGAACCAAAGTTCACCTTAAAGAATGTGAATCGTGGTTAAATTAGCTTAACTAATTCAGAACAACATTTGACATGTGTTTCAACCCATTCACAATGCAAAGCACAAGTTGACCAGAACATTATTTTGATAAAATAACATTCTGGTTACTGGTTTGCCCACTAAAATCATTTAAACCGTTACGACCGAGTTTGTTAATGCGATTCTCCCTCCGGGCGTCTGGGGTCGCTGTAGCAAATCGGTGGCTAAGAGGTTACAACATAAAGTTATCAAAATTGCCTTTACCAACATTAATATTCGATAGTAATGCGGAGATAAGGCTCATAGCAGCATCGAAGGATGGCGGAGCCGAACGATTAAACCTTATGCTTTAAAACAAGCTCCTTTGAATGTCCGGGACCTGATGTTAGCGAGGCTAATAGCATTAAGGCTAGCGTGAGCTACCTGTTAGCCCTTTTGTTCTAAACACCATGTGTCCAACGGTTTACAAAACATTTCCCAATAAACCTTTTAACTTCACCCTCAGCTCCCTATCCAAACCTGTCTCTTGCCTCGTGTCAGTTCTGTCCACTTAGGCCATTCCAGCAAGGACGTAAAAGCAGGGAGAATTGTTGGTTTCTTCTTGGCAGGCTAGCATTTAGCTGTGCAACCATGAGCTAAACCCACAGCACGGTCACGGTCGGAGGCCTGTAGGTCCTCCAGGCAGTCTCTGACTCCGTTGCAGTCCGATTTAAGCAGATTTCTCCCCAGCTTGGGGGAAGTGGCTCCTGTGCCGGCTTTTCAGCTCTGCGTTGCCTGGAACCAGCTCCGTCTGGGGTCGCTTCCCGGTACAGGCTGAGAAAGCAAAACAAAGCTGGCATAGACGGATTCCTTCACGTCGGCATCTGTTTTTAAGCAGAAGTGAGAGACTTATCTTTGAATCGGCTGGCAGTTTCTCCCTATGCCAGGGAGGAACTGAGTTTCAGAAAGGCTCATTCTCACGCAGCTCGTGGCCTCTCCCAGGCCCCATGCATGGCTCCTGCAGGCTTCCAGTCACATGGCTGCTGAGGAAGGAGACCCCCCCCCCCCCCTTTCTTGAGTGCTGGTCGTCTGTTGATGGAGGAGTGTGAGAAGGGAAGAGCTGAAGAGATGAAGAGCTGAAGAGAGAGTCTGTGTCTGTGGGAGGAAGGTTTTATAGCAAGAGAGAGAACCCCTGCTGGGAAGAAGGGCCGTCCTAGCTGTGAGGGTCTCATGTTGCAGCCAGAGTGGAATTCCTTTGTTAAACTCTTCCACTGCTCAGAATTCAATCTGAGATCAATTATGTATCATGGTGTTATTATGGCATAACACTGACCTTGTAATTGTCTTTAGATGCTTTTGGAGGTTCAGGTCTGAGTCCATCACTACTCCCAGATTTCTGTATCCGGTTAGCTAAACTAACCGGATACAGAAACACTAGAAGTGTGCATGCGCAAAAAGAGGCAACTGGGAAGGAACGAGTATGCACAATGGCGTTAGGCGAACATGTTACAATCATAAACGTAGAAGACCCAGAGACTGGCACTGCCAATACGGCATTCCTCAAATTACTACATTTAGACGCATGCGTCGCGGGCATCTTGTGGTCGTACAAGCAGATTGGTAACGCTTGAATTGTTTACTTGTATGAGTCAAATAGGGAACAGATCTATCCTAAATATCGCCTCAACAGACAATAATATTGCAACAACAAAACTCTGCTCGAGTGACTAGCGATATGAGGATCGTGATAATATGAAAGGAGTTTTTTTCCCCATTGATTTTCCAAAACCCCGGAGGATTGCAGAGAATTGTCTGTCTTAACTATGGAATCTGACCAAAAACACCTAAATGTGCTCTCTACATTTCCTTGGTCGTAAAGAGCCAACACTTGAACGTCCAGACCTGAAACCAGCTACTGTAGCATCTGGGCAGGTAGGCTACATCCATTTGGCATTTTCTTAGTGGATTTAAAACATCATATAATCCATGAGGGGTGTTCATATGAGCTTCTGTGTTGCATTTAGTCCGCTCATTATAAGTGATTTTGGGCTTGTTTTTGTCTAAAGTCACTTATAACTTTTTTGAGTCGGCAGTTGCGGTTTCTTGGGGTTGTTTCAAAACGTGCAGTCGCTTTTTTGGGCTTCGCTTTTTCCAGACAGAACGCCCTTTTCTTGTTATCGCGCCGCTCAACCCCCCCTCCTTTCCCCTGCGACAACTACTTTACGAGCAGGAAAATTCGCAGTGTGTATAAATACGTTTAATACATGCATTTGTGGCGATTAGAAGTTTTCTTGCTGGTCTTCCGCTTCTTTTCATGGTGTGTGTATGTGTGTGTGTGTGTGTGTGTGTGTGTGTGTGTGTGTGTGTGTGTGTGTGTGTGTGTGTGTGTGTGTGTGTGTGTGTGTGTGTGTGTGTGTGAAGGTGAGACGGGTGATTACAGCAGGATGTTTGACTGTTTTTAAGTCTATTTTCTGCAATAAGCTCTATAATAATTTTAATAATACATACATACCTGTATATATATATATATATATATATATATATATATATATATATATATATATATATATATATATTAGTATTAGCTGTAATTCTATACCAATTCATCTAGTTTCTTCCTTGGGTTTGATCCGTTGTCAGAGGATAGAACAGCCTCTCCTACCTATCTACTAATATTGCTTTCTTTCTGCTCATTCTGAGCCCTCTACATTTCAACCAACGTTTAAGGTGTTCTATGCTGGTTGTCTTGATTGAAGCAGGTTGAAATTAAGCTCCTGGGACGTTGTCATCTTCCACAAATGACTAGTATTGCGGCTGTTGCCAACATAATCTGCACTCTTTCTGTCTGACCAGCTGGGAAACCGCGCTGTCTCTAGAAAAATGTGACGTCATTTGAGAAATGCCCCATTTGAGCTGACGTTTCATCGTGGCTGCCATCTTGAATGGGTCTCTCACGCGAACCCAGTGCATTTATTTGTACTGAGGAAGCTGTTTGCCCAACTAAAATAAATCACAACTCCCGATTTCACCCGATTTTCACACGGTTTGATTTTTTAAAAACAGCAGTGATGTAGTCATGATACAGGACATTGTCACACATAAAAAACGTGTTTATTTAACAAAGACAGACCTATGGTATAGCATGCTATCAAATATGTAAATAAATACATGCTTTCATGTTGAAATACCTTGTTTTATGCTCTAAAACAAAGACATGTTTAAAAGAATGCCAGAGCTCAAATCACCCTTTCAACTATTGTCCTAACATCAGTTGTTTGTGCGATATTCACTGGACAATACCTAACAGACCGAGAATTATTTATTAATCATTAAATAACTTAATACTGTGCACAATAGCACAACATGGTTTCATTTATATGTCACCAACTGTTGATCTTTACTTCTTACTGTCTTTGTGTTCTTCAGGATCTGAGGGACCTGGCCACTCAGTTTCCTGGAAAAATCACCATAATCAAATTAGGTAAGCACAACACTCACTAAAAACAAATGCAGTGAATTTACCAATCTACTTTTATGTAATCACATGTTTATTTTTCACTTCAGTGACCAGATATGTAACAAAAACATGCAATAACTTTGAAAGATAACAGAATGCAGTGTAAAAATATGTACAAGTGCATACTTCTTGCACACTCTTGGTATTTGGGTTATTCGATAAAAAAAACACACTGGGATTTTAATGTGCCAATTTTAGTAATTTGTTTTCATTCTTTTGGGTGGTTTTATAAGGTTGTTCAAGGATGTGATGCAACAGCACATAGTCATTGAGCAAGAGGTGGGACGCACACTTGACAGGCTTCCAGGGCAACATAGAGACACACAGGATATGTACCCAATGGACGTTTAGAGAGACTAATTAACCTTACATGTCAAGCTTTTGCAGGATTTTAATGATAAATAAGTTGAAATGGTGATTATAAGACTTTGTAAAGTTGGCTTTGATAAATGTATACCAACAATAATAAATCACAGTCAACACACCTTACAAAATCCTGTGGAATGTTCTAACAAATTTGGATACCCGAATATTTAATTTTACAATTCAACAACATTGAGAAATTCAAGCAATATCACTAAATAATCAATACTCCAGAAATGACTTTTTACATTGGCAAAACAATTTAAATCAAAACCTTTATTTCTGAGGAGCAATAACGTAGGACACCCTTATATTACGGCCAAATGAACACAAATGAAGACGCAGCTGTGATCATAGCTGGAGACTTTAATTGTGTTGAATTAAAAACCTTGCTCCCCAAATTCCACAAATGTATAAAGTATCAGATACAACAATATAGTTGACCAGGTCTCCTGCAACATCCAGAGACATGAGGGTGCAGCAGCTCCTCACTTTGGATCGTTAGATAGCATCTCTGTGGATCAGACCCCTCGACAGAACCATTCAGGTGTGGCGTGAAGGGGCCTGCTCAACCTTACAGGACTGTTTTGAACACATTGACTGGCAAGTCTTTAAAGAGGGTACTGATCTGGAGGATTACACACCATCTGTGCTGTCCTATTCACTTATGCATTGATGCTGTCCTACCCATGAAGAAAATCTGTAGGGCTCCTAACCAGAAACCATGGTTAGACAGCACAGTGCTGAAGACTCAGGATGGAGCATACAGATCAGGAGACAGACTGACTTACAGCAGGCTAGAAGTGATCCGAAAATTGGTCTCCACAAAGCAAAACACAGGTACTTGCAGCGCATAGAGGAAATCTTCAACAGCAACAAGCCACGTAATATGTGGAGAGGGATTAGGACCACTATGGACTATAAACAGAGCGACCCAACTCTCCCTGACACCTCCAGATTAAGGGATTGATTAAGGAGTTTATTTTTTGAGGACTCTGCTCCAAAGATTACAAATTCTGTCTTGCCAGAATTTAAAAGCAGGAAATTTAAAGTCATCCAGATTTTGATGTCATCAAGACATGTCTGTAGTCGAAGTAATTGGATTCATCAGGATTTATGGATAAATATAGCTGAGTGTCATCAGCATAACAGTGGAAATTAATCCCATGCTGTCTGATAATTTTGCCAATCGGAAGCATATATATAGTAAAAAGCATATATATAGTATAGAGGGATGATGATTTAAGGTTGGTCTGTTGCCACCGGCTGTGAGCACCTTTCTCTCGTGGTTTTGAAAGGACCATTATCTCTCCTGAATACCAAAGTGTTCTAGAGTTATGTAAGACCACCTGTCTGACAGCCAGCTTTGCTAAAACGGCATTGGTCACAATTTAGTGATTGTAAGACATCAACCAAATATCTACAGGAGAAAGAATGACAAAGACAAGTCTGGAGCTTGGCCTGATGAAAATGCTGTGGTGGGAGCTGAGGAGAGCCTTCTGCAGAACATTTAGCCAAAACTCTAAATCAATGAGAAAGATAGAATCAAGCAGTTGTTCATGGGAACTGTCATGATTTTGTTGTGGATGAAACCGGACACAGCACGCACACACAGAGTAGTTCGTTAAGACAGTTTATTGCAGGTGGATGGTGGTGACATGAGGAACCAGAGTTTACCAGTCGGAGGTGAAGGATGCAAGTGCTGGCTGGCAGGTACAGAGTCCAAAAACATGAGCAATAATCCCAAGGCAAAGTGGAGCTGGGCTGCTGCGGAACAAGGAACGAGACCAAGACGAAGTGATCAAAAGTTAGCAGCGCAGCCAAACAAAACCCAAACCTGACAGGAACCAAGGCGGGGAAACAGGAGCAGACAGGCATGATGGTCAGGAACAAACACTACGAGCCCGCGACGAGGAAACAACCGAGGTGAGTTTATAAAGGGAGCCTGACAGGTGACGAGAATGAAGGCTAATTAGTGTCCAGACAGGTGTGACTAATTGCTGAAGGAGGGTGAGCCGAGTGAACTGCAAAAATGACAAGAAAAGAAACCAGACAAAACCAAAACCATGACAGGAACACATAACTCAGTTAAGTGTTATAGATTAGATTTATTTTCATATTGTTTTGACACCTAAAGCCCTTTAAGAGAGGGTGTAAAACTGAAAACTGAGGGAACAAAGGGCCAGCGAACACAGAGAACCAAAGGACCAGAGAATACAGGGAACCAAAAGGTCAAGAACACGGAGGACCTAAGGCTAGAGGACACGGGGGACCTAAGGCTAGAGGACACGGGGGACCTAAGGCTAGAGGACACGGGAACCAAGGGGCTAGAGAACACTAGGGAACCAAGGGGCATCTTAACAAACCAGGGAACAAGAACAGAGGGCGTCTAAACACGCCGGGGAACCAAGAACAGAGGGCGTCTAAACACGCCGGGGAACCAAGAACAGAGGGCGTCTAAACACGCCGGGGAACCAAGAACAGAGGGCGTCTAAACACGCCGGGGAACCAAGAACAGAGGGCGTCTAAACACGCCGGGGAACCAAGAACAGAGGGCGTCTAAACACGCCGGGGAACCAAGAAAAAACGTAAACACCAGGAACTAGAGGGTGAGCTAGGCAGCAACAGGCCAGGCGCGCCAGAGGGCACAGACAGCGACTTATAAGCACCGGAGGGCTCTGGCGGCGACCTGCGTGCGCTGGGCAACGACAGGCTGGCGCACCAGAGGGCTCAGCCGGCAACATGGGAGCGCCGGAGGGCTCTGGCGGCGACTTGCATGCACTAGGCAGCGACAGGCTGGGCGCGCCACAGGGCTCAGCCGGCGACTTGGAACGCCGGAGGGCTCTGGCGGCGCCTAAACACGAGAACAACAAGAACTTAGAGGGCTAGGAGAACAGAACAGAGACACAGGGGAACTAGAACAGTGAAAGTAGGGGAGACCAGAACAAATAGAAAACCTAACAAGCGCAGGGACCTAATTAAGCGCAGGGACCTTTAAGAGCGCAGGGACCTTTAAGAGCGCAGGGACCTTTAAGAGCGCTGGAACCCATCCAACGCAGGAACCCATACAGCGTAGGGACTAGCAACAAGACAAAACTAAGACATGAACTACAAGACTATAGGACTTAAAGCAGGAACTTGAGAACGAAAACAGGAACTAGAGAACGAAGACAGAATAATGAACGCTAGGACTAAGACAAAATAACATTACTTTTAACTAGGGAGCTCAGGAACCTTTAATGAGCGCCGGGACCTTTAATGAGCGCCGGGACCTATGGAGCACAAGAAAAAAAAGAAATCAGACAGAATAAAGTAAAAACATACCAAACAAAGACGATAACTAAGCACTATAGGACTGAGACAAAACTACAAGTTAAGCTAAATTAGAAGCCGAAACAAATACTAAAACTGGAACCAAAACATAAAGCAAAAACTAGAAACCAAAGCAGAACCAAAAGGCGCTGGGCAGCAAAGTCTTTAGCATGCTGGGCAGCGGCAACAGTTAACGCTGGGCAGCGACGACGAGGAGCGCCGTCCTTAATGCTGAGCAGCGGGGAAGGCGGACCAGGAAAACAGAGTCAGAGGCGGGGCGTTGCGGATGCGACCCCGGCAGACGAACCAGAAGCGTGGCGTCGCAACTCAGCGACCCAGGCGAGACGAGACAGAAGCGTGGCGTCGCAACTCAGCGACCCAGGCGAGACGAAACCAGAGGCGGAAGCCGCAGAACTGTGAGTCCGGCGAGACGAAGATTTTACCTGGAGCTCCCGGGTCGAGGCGGAGCATCTCCAGCGGCGGATGGCACCCACGGAGATTCCGGGTCGAGGCGGAGCATATCCTTCCCGGAGCGGATCCTGCCAGCTCTTGCATCATGACTCTGTGTGTGCTCGGGTTCATCTTTTGGGCTGGCTCGTACTGTCATGATTTTGTTGTGGATGAACCCGGACACAGCACGCACACACAGAGTAGTTCGTTAAGACAGTTTATTGCAGGTGGATGGTGGTGACATGAGGAACCAGAGTTTACCAGTCGGAGGTGAAGGATGCAAGAGCTGGTTGGCAGGTACAGAGTCCAAAAACATGAGCAATAATCCCAAGGCAAAGTGGAGCTGGGCTGCTGCGGAACAAGGAACGAGACCAAGACGAAGTGATCAAAAGTTAGCAGCGCAGCCAAACAAAACCCAAACCTGATGAGACAGGAACCAAGGCAGGGAAACAGGAGCAGACAGGCATGATAGTCAGGAACAAACACTACAAGCCCGCGACGAGGAAACAACCGAGGTGAGTTTATAAAGGGAGCCTGACAGGTGACGAGAATGAAGGCTAATTAGTGTCCAGACAGGTGTGACTAATTGCTGAAGGAGGGTGAGCCGAGTGAACTGCAAAAATGACAAGAAAAGAAACCAGACAAAACCAAAACCATGACAGGAACACATAACTCAGTTAAGTGTTATAGATTAGATTTATTTTCATATTGTTTTGACACCTAAAGCCCTTGAAGAGAGGGTGTACAATTTTTAAACATGGCTGTGTATTCCTCATTAGAATGTACAAGTAATACCACATCCCCAAAACCGAAGAAAGGAAACACACATCCATTCGAACAGACAAATGCATCCCTCCCTTCCTGGCCGCTGGTTCAAATAAGAAGAAAAACTTTCTCTTTCAAGACTTTTTTTCCTTTCACTTCTTGCAATTTCTTGTCACTCAAGCAGATTTTATGAACAGGGAGCTTTAGAAATAAAAAACAAACAAATATCAACTGCAAGGCTGCTATTTTAGATCAGTGGTTAACAGTGAAATACTGGAACAAAACATATCAGAACATAGCAGCCCAAACAGAGCGGTTAGATACAGAAGGATTCTGTACAGAAGTCCTGTTCAGTGAACATGAACAGAGTCCTGCTGACTCCTATGTGTGATTTCACTGCCAAAACGAACAAGAACTGTATGTGCCTGTGAAGATTCTCAGTTATCTGGGTCATGGCAACAGCAAACGGCCTTCAATCGGAGGCAACCAGACTTTCGCTCAGTTTTTCTGAAATGTTTTGACACCTATTCAGTGGTCTGTCAATTCTGGCAGCTCGCACTTGAGCAACCTGCAGTTGGTGTGCTGCCGTTTTTAAGGACATGGCGGCCCATCCTCCTAGGCGCATACTAAAGGTGCTGGACACGTCTGCAGCATTTATGGTCCATGCGGCTTTTCCTGAAAGGTAGCACTATTGTCCTAGACTCTAGAGAGCAGCGTTGTACGCCAAGCTTACAACACCCGCTGCACGTAGAAGTAGAAAACACAGTTGTTTCCAACATTTTATAGCCTCCTACTTTCTTCCAAGAGTAAAAGCGATTTTTGTTCAGGAATTGTTAACAATTTCTTGATCACTGTGATCTTTTTGGGCCGAATCCTAAAGATGTCTATATTTACGAACCTCCGCCATAAGCAGCACTTGCTTTTCTGCCATGTATTTCCATGTGAGACTGTCTGAGTTGTTAGGAATTTTCCTAGATGCGCGGAACACAAACTTTTGGCCTTGTGGAAGGGAGTGGAAGCCAAAATAAAGTAATATGGCCATGCGAACCTTGCGGATGCATCAAGCATAATCCATGCTTTAGTTAGATGCAAATGAGTGACCCACCCGTCATTGTCCTGGGTTGTTAGAATCTATTGCTTGGTGTGAGTGGAGTACTTGGTCACCTGAATGATGATGAGACTGCTGATGTAATCTCTTTGGAATATGTTAAAGGACTCAGTTGTACACACTGTGGAGTTGGAAGCGCAATCCTCCCCTTTTGGCTTGTGGCCTTCTTCAGCCCCACAACGACCCTGATAAAGGCCACAAGCCACAAAGGCGTTGGTCTGACAATAAAGTTGGTTCCAAGTACTTCAAGTGTTGCTGAACTCATCAAAGTAAAATGATTTCCCATCTGAAAAACCTCCTGTCCATTTGCAGACATGTCAGATGAAGACAGTATCTCAGCTGCTTTCCAGACAGTGAGCCGGCAGATAGAACCTGCTGGGTTGAACCTCCTCATTAACAACGCTGCTATCAACAAACCAGATGCTCCAGCATCAATGTTAGCCACCAGGAAACAGGACATGATGGAGGTGTACGAAACCAACGTTACCGGACCCTTTATCCTCACAAAGGTTGTTTTTTTACACCAATATTCATATCTGTTTAGTTTTATAGACTCAGCTCAAATCAAGTATTTACAGATACTGTATGAAAAGTGTCTGAACACAATATCTGACAAAACGTTTCCTGTTTTAGATCAGTTAGGATTAGCAAAATTACTATGCCAGAATAATACAATATTTTACCAGAACATTTATAGAGATTTCTTTAAATTCAACAATGCCCATACATTTCTTTGGTTTCATAGAATTGCCTCTCAGAATGTATGACTTTAGTCAAAAGCTTTGGGTATGCTTTACAGAATTGTTTGCTAGAATTTTGGCCCATTTCTCCTTACAGAACTGGTAGAACAGTTTTGTAGGCTGAGTTGCTCACAGACACATTGCAAGCTCTTCGCACCTTGTTTCTAACAAATTATGTCTTTGTACATGATTTTTTAGTTTGGTTTGGGTCTTGTTCATTTGGAAATTGGCAGGTTGGGGAACTGCTCCTTGAGGTCACACCTTGTGTCCTGGTAACTCAACAGCAGGCAGACCGAACTGGCACCTAGCTGGGTTCACGATCAGGCCGTGCTCACTGTGCCAAACAAATAGCTTACAGAGGTGCACCTTATGTTCTGCCACTGAGGTATTAGCCACCAGGATATTGTCCAAATAGACATACAAGAATGGCATACCCTGCAGAACCGAATCTATAAGATGCTGGAATGTCTGTGCTGCGTCTTTAAGGCCGAAGGGCATCTGTAAAAACTCAAAAAGACCGAAAGGAGTGATAACTGCGGTTTTGAGTACATATAATGGACGCCCAGGGAACCTGGTGGTAGCCCCGCACTAAACTCACCTTCAAAAAAAACGTTGCCCCAGCCAGATGGGCAGAAAAATCCTGAATGTGAGGGACTGGTTACCTGTCATTACATTAAAGCGCCTAAAATCCCCATAGTGTCACCAGCCCCCATCAGCCTTGGGAACCATGTGCAAAGGAGACACCCACGGGCTTTCGGAGCGGAGCACAATGCCGAGAAGCACCAAACTCCTGATTTGCTATCACTAACTTAGAAGTATCTAGACAAGTACATATGGAACTCATTTAAACCAGCTAAGTCACTTCCATCTTTCCAGGTTTTTCTTCCTCTCCTGCAGAGAGCTGCAAAGACAAAGAATGAAGGTAGTATCTTTTTCATTTGCATGCATGTGTTAGGAACTCTAGCCAAGACATCCGGAGAACATCTTATCATTATTTAATAATTTTCTACATGCTTTTTTTCAATCATTTTATATCAGGTGATCAAATGTCCTGCAGAAGGTCAGCTGTCATCAACATATCCACTCTATTGTCATCCATGGAGAGGTGTCCAGAAACCTTTCAGTCTGCACAGATGTACCCCTACAGGACCAGCAAGGTAATGACTCTCACTATGGGTCCCTGGGGTCCCTTTGTAAATAATTCTTGGTTGAAAAACATCAATGACTTCAAGATCCTGGCATAATGTGTTGCTTTTTGAGAAAGTTTTATACTATGTCAGAAAGGTTCTATTTAAGTATTTTCCTGTTTCTTCAAATTTGGCAGTAATCAGGCCTTGTTGAATGTATTAACACTGAACTCAGCTCTTTTGTCAATTCAAAGTTTACCCATGATTTTACATGGACGTTAATCACATTTTCACATAGGGCCAAGGTAGGTTTAGATAGCTTTTCTTCCCCTTAATAAGTGAAATCTTCATTTAAAAGGTATTTTTTATTCACTCTGATTATCTTTGTCTGGAATTTCTTTCTTTTTTTGATGAACTGAAACAATTAGGTGTGACAGGGACAAATCAGAAGGCACCTAGAATTTACTATTTGTAATGTTGAAATATGTTAATAATGTAACAAGATGTGAAAAATTTCAAAGGGTATCAATACTTTTGCAGGAAAAATGTTTTCGACTGTTGTGATGTTTCAGGCAGCACTGAACATGCTGACTCGTTGTCAAGCTGAAGACTTCAGAATCCATAACATCATGGTGACGGCCATCCACCCAGGCTGGGTTCGTACGGAGATGGGTGGAGAACAGGTCAGGACATGTAAACTGAAAGTGCTTTTTTAGGTGATGAAAGATGAATTCAGAATTAAAGCCAGGTCTACATTTTTAATGTCGTAAATGATGGAGCTCACCTTGTAGAAAGTTTGTTGTTGCTTAGTAGCTTCTGCTTCATGTCAGGTAACACAAATGTGTTCAATGGGTAGAGTCGTTGATTGCAATTTTTAAGTTGTTGGTTAGATACTAGCTTCCTCCAGTTACATGTTGATGTGCCCCTGAGCAAGGCCTGTAAGTCCAAATTGCCTAGATATTTGTGTGGTGGTGTATGAATGTGTGCATTTGTGAATGTGATTGGCTGAATGCAGCTCTGGTGTAAGGCACTTTGATTGAAAAAAACTACAAAAGCTTTATAAATTTAGTCCATTTGCTATTTATTCATTTGTTCCTTACTCACTGATATTACTTACATATAGCACAATAACTAGTTTAGATTTTTTCTTTTGCTTTTTTTATTTGCGATCAAGGAACATTTCAGTATCACGTCTTGACCAAGAGGCTGAGTTAGGACAAAAAATGTAATTAAATACTTTTTTTTTCTGGTTGCTTTTCCCTAAAGGCCCCTCTGACCACCCAGGAAAGCGTAGCTGGAATGCTCAGTGTGATATCAATACTAAGCAACAAAGACACAGGGAAGCTTCTGGACGGCGAGAGCAATGCAATCCCCTGGTAGTCATTCTGAGCACTATGCCAAATTAAATTACAAACGGCTTCACAATAAAAAGTTTTTATCACTTGTATCTGTGTTGTAAAAGTACATATCTGAATGATGTTTAATAAAGTTAAACTGAGATCATGATTCAGCAGCTTAATTACTCACCCTATGCAGCAATTATTCAGCTCTTTTCCAGTTTTGACATCATCTTCTTTACTGTGGTGCTTGATTTCTTTGAGGTTTGCACTCGTTAGTTCTTGCACAGCTCTTTGACGGTTCCACATCTTAACTAAAACAGGGCAATACTTTGATTTTTGTTTCCCAGGTTTTCTTTTTAGGATTTTTGTATTCAAAGAAACTGTGCTTCAAAGTGCTTTCCTGTCCTGTACCCTTAACATAAAGCTTCTACCACTTTCTCAATCTGAGAAAAGTTTGCCCGACTCCTCACTTTGTGCAGGAGTCGGGTTCTGCCGGAGGTTTTCCTTCCCGTTAATGGGGAGTTTTTCGTTCCGCTGTCGCTTCATGCTTGCTCAGTATGAGGGATTGCTGCAAAGCCATGGACAATGCAGACGACTCTCCTTGCAGTTCTACGCTTCTCCAGGAGTGAATGCTGCTTGTCGGGACTTTGATGCAATCAACTGGTGCCCTTACATAGGAAATGTTTGACCAATATGTATAATCTGACCCAATCTGTATAATATGATTGAATTTGACTTTGTAAAGTGCCTTGAGATGACATGTTTCATGAATTGGCGCTATATAAATAAAATTAATAATCAATAATTTTGCTGGCTTGTCTGAAAAAAATTATTTATTCATTCATTCAACATATAACTTCTGAAAAGCAAATTTTGAAATATGTTAACCCTAATTGTTCATAAAGTGCAACAGGTTGCTGCATCAAATACAGTTTTAAACAGTTGTGTTGGTGACAATTTTCACTCAAACAAGTTCAATACTGGCTGCTGCTGCGGAGGTTAGGACGAGGGAAAGTGACCTGCTGAAACATGGAACAACCAGAGCGACAGCTGGTGGCTTTGCTATGGAACTGGCATTGAGCTGGAGGATTTTTCACCCCCCAAACGCATGCTATGGTGATGAAACCATGTACTGTTTGAACCAATGGGAAAATTCAACTGTAGGAAGGAAAAACCTCCAGCAGAACCAAGCTCAGTGTGAACAGTCATCTGCCTTGACCAACTGGGGGTTAGAGGAGACAGAGCAGAGACACAAAAAGAGACAAAAAAAGCACAGAAGCACACATTGATCTAGGAATCCTTTCTATGTTATGTGGTAATAGCGGATAATCTGTCTTCCCTGGATGACATCAAAGCTAACAGAGCGCCAGACCAGGTGTACCTACTATGAAGAAAAAATGACAGAGAGAGAAAGAAGTTAAAAATTGAAATAACAACAAATAATGCAAAATTGGAGCACAGTAGGAGAAATATGATCTCTCTTGTTAATTTTCATCAGAACTCTTGCTGCAGTGTTTTGGATCAGCTGAAGGCTTTGAACTGCGGTTTGTGGACTTCCTTGTAGTAAAGAATTACAATAGTCCAGTCTTGAAGTACAAAATGCATGGACTAGGTTTTTGGTGTCAGTCCTGGACAGAATAGTTCTAATTTTGGCAATATTCTGGAGGTAGAAGACAGAAATTCTAGAAACCAATCATCCATTCATTTTCAAACATGTCTATCCCTTGTGGGGTCGTGAGGGGTGCTGGTGCCTATCTCCAGCTGTCAACGGGCAAGAGGCGGGGTACACCCTGGACAGGTTGCCAGTCTATCGCAGAGAAATCAATCATTATAAAATTATTCAGCTGTAAATATTTGAAAAAATGATTAGTAGGAATGTTAAATTTATTAACCAATTTTTCAGATGACATCA
Source organism: Fundulus diaphanus (assembly GCA_037039145.1). Classification (NCBI taxonomy): domain Eukaryota; kingdom Metazoa; phylum Chordata; class Actinopteri; order Cyprinodontiformes; family Fundulidae; genus Fundulus; species Fundulus diaphanus. The sequence continues at coordinate 50,296,784 of CM073134.1, forward strand.
ATACATTTTTTTCATTATAAAGATTTTCAATTTTTTCTAGACCCTTTTTCTCCCTAGATTTACATCCCCCATCTGTTTTGTCTGAAGAGAAAGCAGTACATCAGCTTTTTATCAGTGCCGGACTTTTGACAGAATTTCTTGCTCAGTACAAGGTTCCTGGTATTCCAAAATAACAGGTAAACCATCTGGTTTACCTGTGTTATTTAAAACTGCTGACCTTCTTTCTTTGCAGTCTGCGACTTCCCTTGACCCTGGACAATCCACTACTGGTAAGCTCTGCTTCTCAACTTTATGGTGCATTCACACTGGCCTCTGCCTCCCCTCTTGCTCTGCTCTCCGGCTGCTCTTGTCTGAGCTCCATAGTGGGGCTCAGCCAGCCGCCACCTCTGCCCCACTCTGGTGCTCTTTCTGCCATGCCTCTTCCTCTGACCTCTCGCTGTCTTCCTGGAGCTAGAAAGCGCTTCCTCACCTTACCTCTGTTATCCTGCTTCCGTCCCTGAAGTGGGATAACAGTTGAATCCTGGCCTGAAGGAAGCACCGCGGGAAGCAAGGATGATCCAGCTATAGCTCCTGGACGCCCTGAACTGGGAGCATGGATCTGGTGGATCTGGTGGACCGAGGGACGCTGGCGGCGTTGTTCAACTTTCCACAATAAACAGTACCACGACTGTTTATTGTGTGGCCAACAGTGTTGATGCCTGTTGGCCACACGAATCCCTGGCGACATATCAAGCGAGTGACAGTACGCGAATCAGGTGAAAAAATAGCTGGTATCATGTTTGGTGTTAATGCACCATAAGAGGCATCAATTCCAAAATTCTATCTTTATTTTTGACACAATTTGATTTCATCCTATGTATCCAGATGCATATCGCTCCGCCTAGCTTGTGAGTGGAGCTAGGCGGAGCGACATACAGCTGGCTTTTGTCAGGTTAATTGGAACAGCTTTGTGCAAAATATCTATGGTCTCTCCCACACACATCTTTTCTCTATCAAAGTCAAAGAAGTTTCTTTTAAATTAATTCAGATATTTTATCCCACCAAACAGTCCCTTCAGAAGTATAAAGCTGATAAAGAGCTCTCCTGTTTTTTTCTTTTTCCAGTACCTGTTCAAAGATGCTTTGGAAAGACTTTCCTGCTCTGATCTCAAATAATATCAAGCCTGATTTTCCATATTATTTTCAAAATGTGTTGTTTGGAATCACAGAGCTCAACGTGAAAGATTCATCTGATATATTTCTTATCAGTCTGGTTTTGTTTCTTGCAGAGTTTCATATTCTCAATAGTTAAATAATGAATAGCAAACCACTTTTGAGCTCTCTGTCAAAGATCTAAAAGTTTACCTAAGTAGAATTTCAGTCTAACAAACAGGTTATAAAAAACAAAAGTATTTGTAAAACATAATTTGCATAAGGATGCAATATTTGTCTACAGATTGATCTGATGTCTGTAACAAATGCAGAAAAATACTGGGGAGTAAAAAAGAAAATGAGTCCGGGAAGTTTGCAGATCCTGAAGGTTGTATGGAAGCAGTTAGCCGCTAGAAAAGTCTGAATCTGTTGTTGGGGCAACAGATACGACAATAAACCTGTTTGATCATAATGGAAAATCTTTGGGCTATGGTGGGATTATTGTTGAGCAGATTGCCATCTGGGTCAGAGGGGCTGAGCTGAATAGCAAGATCCCTAATCAAGGTGAGTATGACTCATAAACTGCTTTGAACTAAGCCTTTTTATAAAAGGATCTGCATGTCCAACATAAGGTAGCCTGGTTCTTAAATAATTCATGTTTTTTCACACAATGAGTGACCTCACTGACTGGAATACACACTGTTATTATTTTGAACACATATGGCAATGTGTGTCTGTTAGGTTTCTATTACATCTTTTACAAAATTATTTTCCATATAGAAATACTGTATAATTTTTTACTAAAAACAGTGAAAGATCAGGGTGACTGCTTTATCTTAAAAAGAACCTTAGATGAGTTGTTGTCTCCTTAAGAAGATTCCAAAATCTGTAAAGTATGTTTATTCTTTTAAGAAACAAATATTAAATAGTGAGATTTACAAAACCTGTGTTTGTAATTTTCCCACAGTCGATCGCAGTGAATCCATGTTTATTTTTCTGCCTCTTACCAAGGTGCCTGGAACGCTGCACTGGAAAGCTCTGGAGACTCGGGTACAGTTAATTTTTTCACCGTATGGTAACAAGAAGAAGACAACCAGCAGATTTAATTGCATTGGTGTATTTACCCTTTTTCACTTCAGTTGAATACATGCCTCTTACAAAACAACATAGATAGAGTTTGTCAAAAGAAAATCATGTGAGATGGCACAGATATCTTAGCTGCACCTGCAGCTTCACGGTTTTGGGGATGTTTCGGGCAGCAGCGGCGCTCAGGTGGGACAACTGTTCTAGCTTGAGTCACTTTGGACATCGAGTTGCCGGGGCAACATCAGACCCTCAGATGATATTTAAAGATGCTTGTTGGGAATAGAGGATGGACACACTCATTACAACATAGAGCCTATACATTACATCTGGAATTTATACATCCATACCAAGAATGATACAAGGATCAAGAATCAGAGCCATAACTATACAGTAAAGGCAATATTAATAACAGTGATTGATACCGTCTTAAACTGCAATTCTGATTAATATTCATATTTTCTTTCTGTAGAAAACAAACATTTTTATTGTTGGATGCCTTGTTTAGTTTTGTTCATCTCATTAAACAGGGAAGTTAAATATTTACACTGATGATTTTACAGGCCACATAACATACGATGCTCCTTTACTGCTGTGTAGTTTGAGAATCTAAGAAAGGAATGATCCCAGTGAACACAGAGAGGATGGACAAGAGAGATGACAGGTTAACTCCAGTGAACAATGATTACCACAGGCCTTAATGCTGTGTCTCAAGACTAAGAGATAAAAAAGTCCTGTATTTTGTCCAACCTCACACTACAGGCGTGTGCACCTGTTCCACTGTGTGTGGAACAGTGCAGTGCAGATTGGGTTTGGTTTCCTACATCAGCAGTAGCTGTCCCAGGACCATCCTGAACTGCTGCGTGCACCCAGCGAGCTCCTTGACTCTCTCCGTCATCTCTTTGGCTGCTCCCGGACAGGGGTACTGCAGCGCTGCTGTTTTCGTACTGATTACGATGTCTTTGAGTTTTTCACACAGGGTGTTGCTGCTCTGGGCCACTCGGGACCTCACCTCTGGAGACTTGGCCTGCCTTGATAATGTGTCCCCGATGAAAACCAGCTTGTGCGCACTGAGGATGACAAATTTGCTGTGTGCCACAAAGATCTTTGGCGGCTGGTTGGAGTTGACGGCGGTGAAGAAGGCATCGATGGCATTGGTAACCGTGGTGATGTTCTGCTCACACTGCTCTTGGTAGAAGAGGAGCAGCTGACGGTCCCCATGACACAACTTGGAGGATGTGGGCTCTCCAGGGCTGTTCTTTGATAGCTGGTTGGCCAGCGGATGGTGCGAAGGAGGGACCCAGCCTGTCATGTCGTTATTTATTGGTCGGCTGACTTCCAGCTCCAGCCGCTCAAACTGTTTGATCTTAAAAAGGAAGAAGAGCAACACAGTCAGCCACATTTAAATAGTTACACTGATTATTACAATTGTGTAAATAATCGGTGTAAATTTGATTAAATATTTACACTGATTATTTTACAGCCCACATACAATGCTCCTTTACTGCTGTGTAGTTTGAGAATCTAAGAATCCTTTTATGGTTAAAAAGGAAGAGGAGCAACATAGTCAGCCATCAACACCAAAACAATTAGGAATGAAGTAAATCACTGAGCTGTTTAAATATTTGATCAAGTTCTTTCTCTTAATGTTTTTATCCTAAACTGAATCTAGAAAACAAAACTTTGTAAGTTTACAGTCACAAACTTTAATGCTTTTATTCGGCTTTTAAATGATGGACCAACACAAAGTAGTGAATAATAAAGAAGGACGGAAAACTATACAGTATTTAATTTTATTCTTTTTTTACAAAGACAAATCTGAAAAGTGGGGTATGTATTTCTATTCAGCTCCCTTTTATAAAATATTATGCAGTCAATGGCCTTTAGAAGACCCAAATGAGTAGAGTCCAGATCTGTGCCATTCCTAGAGCAATCAGTGCCATGTGAGCTGGTCACTGTATGGCAGTGGCTCTGTGTCTTTATTAAGTTTTCAACTTTTTATCTACTTCTAGTAGTGTGTGTTTTTCGCCTTTTGACTCACAACATGGAACTAGCGTGTGGTCAGTTTTGCTGCTCATTTCGTTATACGGTATTTGTTTTTAGGGATCGGAGAGGAGAACATGGCTATTGTTTATACCACGCATTGGCTGTTAGCCTTTGCCAATAGTGCTGCTGCTAACACGACTAAACGGCCAGAAATATCCTCTGAAGAAGGCGACAGAAACGGGCTGGGAAAAGCTGGCATAGTTGAAGTAGAAAGCCCAAACTGAGGAAGTCGCTAGATGTGCTATGTTAGAAACATACTCCTATAGATTAAAAGGTGGTTCCACAAAATACTCAGAGGGACTTGCATCACATTTTTCAGATTATTATTTGAACAAACCTTTGAAAGCCTTTAGCTTCCATTTAAAAATCATGCAATACTTAGTCTATCATATAAAATCCAATCAATTTGTGATTGCAATCTGACCAACCGTTAAAAAGATTAAGGAGTAGGAAGACCTTTGCAAGGCAGGTGTGGGAAGCAATGATTAATCACTAACTTGTTTATCGTACCTTCTTTGTACAGTGGAACAAATAGAGTACAGCCCATACACATACCTGTTGCTGTTCCAATTGTGTCTTGTTGTGTCTTATAATGTTTCCTTTCTCCAGGAGCTGTCTTTGGTTCTTCTCAAACTCTTCTTTTCCCTTTTAGAATAAAACAATGTTACATTACTGCATCTGCTTCCCACTAGAAAAGACAAGAGGAACTGCAAAAACATTTGTAGAGCAGAAAGTTTCCACAGAGACTTGGAGAACAGGATCAAGAACACAGCCTTATGCGTCTTTGTGTGAAACAGAATAACAGAGGTCTACCACATAACGGGTGGACAGAGCAAAGCAGGGTTCATAGTAAAATTTGTCAAACATCATATAGGATGTCCGAACAGAATATAGGAGGACAGATTTTTTGTTTTATTCTTATACATTATTTGCTTTGAGAAGAACATCTTATCTAAAAAAATGTCCTAAGTAGACAGCTTCTACAACAAACCAAAAATGGTTCCTTCATGTTCTGAATTGATTTTTACACTTTTTGGCTGTGATTTATTTTTTGGTCTAACAGATACATTTCTGTATTTTTGTAAGCTAAGGAGAGGATAATGGTAAATTTAAACACCTAGAAGGTGGTTGAAAGAAGGAAACACCACAGCTTCACTTAACCAATTTGGCCTGAGCGTCATAGGAAGTTGAACTTTTAAAGCTCTGCACCGGCTGTATGATGCTCTCTGGATATTATGAGGGATGGAGGTTCTTATTCGGAACTGACAAAGACTAATATTCCACATGCTTCCTAGTCTGATCACAGCTACCACATGTATAAATTGTCAAAACCTATATGTCTAAGCAACAGGCTACATCACTGACATACATAGAAGTCTCAAGCCTATCATTCTGGGTCAATGTCACAATGGCCCCAAACTAACTTTGAAACGACTTGAATAGCTGTTGCTCAGAAGTATTTTAAAACCAGAATTGGACAAGAATTTAATTGGTTTATTGATTAATGGAGTAATACACATTTCTCAAAATAACACCCAAAATATACCAAAACGATGTTGACACTAATAAGACAAAGGCATTGCCAGTGATTGCATAATAAGGTTGTAAATGTAGAAACAAAACATTGATTGCATCCGAAAGGGTCTAATTGGTAAGAACTCTTCAGCCAAAGTGGAAGTGCATCTGCTGTTGCCAGGAAAGTACTATACGAATAGTTCAGTCAGTAAGGAAGGAGGTAGGAAAAGGAGCCTGTATGCTTCCTATCATAGCTTCTTTAGCATAGGAACCTGGTGATGTCCCTTACCGGCGCTAAGGATCTATAAGGAATCCCACAATCCTTTGCGTGGCATGACATATAGGCACAGCCCACCTCACGGAAATTAGCTAAAAAGTCCGGAGAGAAAATAATTCACTTTTTAGTTGTTTTTAAGAAGGTTGTAGGCCAGGATTTCACTAGCATCCATTCATCCATGTGCGTTTCTATCGAGTAACGACGTCGGAGTTAAAGGCTGTCCGAAATCAGCACAGCAGTCCGAAGCTCCTTAGATAGAGTTCTTACTGTTGACCCCATGAATGCTCAAAAAACAGGAGTTAGGAGCTATACTTGTGTTTTAAAGGAGACCTTTCATGCAAAATCCACTTTTTATCCCTTAAAAACATTTTGCTGTGTACTTGGAGTTTCTAAGAGTGCAGAAAAGTTTAATGTAGTCTGTCCAAGACCTTCGTAGATCTCTTTATTTTTCAAGCCGTGCAGTTTTCTCTGTTCTCTATAATGTTTTTTTGGACAATTACGTCATAGTGTATAGCAGAGATGTTAAACAAGGCCATGGACGTCTGGCTCACCAATTTTGCAAATCTGACATTATTATTTTTCTGCCTCCCATTTCCTCCTTCTTGATTTCTTCTATTTTTGCATACCTGTCACATTTTAAGTGTTACAGAAGATCAAACTTAAATATTAGATTTAAATACAGTCTATCACAACACAAGTAAACAAAATTACACTTTTATATGAAGGTTTTTATTAGTAAGGGAAAAAAATCTAAACCTACATGACCCTGTGTGAAAAAGTGATTGCCCCCCCCCCCCCGTTAAAACATAAGGGTGGTTTATCACACCTGAGTGGACCTTCTCTAGCCACACCCCAGCCTGACAAAGTGAAGTACACCAAAAGATCCTCAACATCTAGAGATCATGCTGAGATCCAAAGAAATTCAGGAATAAATGAGAAAGAAAGTAACTGAGATCTACCAGTCTGGAAAGGGTTACAAAGAAATTTCTAGAGCTTCGGGACTCCAGGGCACCACAGTGAGAGCCATTATCCACAGATGGAGAAAACATGGAACAGTGGTGAGCCTTCCCAGGAGAGGCTGGCTGACCAAAATTACTCCAAGAGCGCAGCAACGACTCTTCCAAGAGGCCACAGAAGACCCCAGAGCAGCATCCAAAGAACTACAGACTCCCCTGACCTAAGTTAAGGTCAGAGGTCATGCCTTCACCATAAGAAAGAGACAGGACAAAAATGTCCTGCATGGTAGAGGTCCAAGACCAGAAACAATGCAAAAACAACATCAAGGCTTGTCTCAATTATTCCAGAAAAACATCTTGATGATCCTCATGACTTTTGGCATTATATTCTGAGGACTGATGAGACAAAAGTTGAACTTTTCAGAAGGTTTGTGTCCCGTTACATCTGGTGTAAAATTAACACCACATCATACCAACAGTAAAACATGGTGGTGGTAGTGTGATGGTCTGGGGCTGTTTTGCTGCTGCAGGACCTCGAAGACCTGCTGTGATAAATGGAACCATGAATTCTGCTGCCTACCAAAAAATTCTGAAGGAGAAAGTCCGGCCATCTGGTCGTGACCTCAAGCTGCAACCAACTTGGGTTCTGGACAATGACCCAGAACACACCAGCAAGTTCACCTCTGAATGGCTGAAGAAAAACAGAGTGTAGACTTTAAAGTGGCCTAGTCAAAGCCCTGTCTGAATCCTATGGAGATGCTGTGGCATGACCTTAAAAAAGCCGTTTATGCTGGAAAAACCTCACAAGTGGCTGAATGACAACAATTCTGCAGAGATGAGTGGATCAAATTTCCTTTGTGGCGCTGGAAAAGAATTGCAAGCGCTTTATTGCAGTTACGGCTGTTAAGGGCGGCCCAATCAGTTAGTAGGGGGAAATTACTTTTTTCCCACAGGGCCATTTTTTTCTCTTAATAAATTAAATCTTTAATTTTAAAAAACTGTATTTTGTGTTTACTTGTGTTGTCTTCGAGTAATATTTAAATTTGTTTGATGATTGTTCTGAAACACTTAATTTTGACAAACATACAAAGAAATAAATCACTAAGGAGGTAAACACTTTTTCACATCAATGTAAACATTTAAAGGAAGGACTTTAAAGCATGATATGTCCTCTTTAAAGAGTAAGGTCCTATCCACACTGACACAAAAACTTTGCAAAACAGAGATTTTCTTCTACAGTTGCACCTTGCGCACCCCCCAAAAAATCCCTTTTAGGCCTCCCTTTTTTCATTGCAGGTTGCACCACCTGGCGTGCAACACTGCCGTTAAAAACAGCACACACAAAGATAGTTCACCCAGTCAACTTGCTGTAGAGATAGATAAGACGTAAAGATTACTGATCCTAAAAATAAAATATCTCACGTATTTTATCTGGCCAACGATACATGAAAAAGCTAGGATAGGTAAGAGCAGCGTTCTCTTGTATAAAAAGTGTTGTTTTTAATGCCGGCTGGCGGAATAGGGTTATGGTCAGGTAATATATTTAATGATAGACACCAGGCGTAACATGATAGACACCATTACGCAAACTGGTCTAAAATATGGTACTTGGCATTCTGGACGCCAGATGGCGTGATGTTACGCTGTTTTCCCTTATTTTGTGAGTCAAAAAATAGTCGTAACGTGAGTTAAAGGGCTTGCTTTAGTTAATTATCATTTAACACTTTACGCTGCTCTAGAACAGAGGTCACGGATTAGCGGACCACGGTCCGGATCCGGACCCAGCTGCTACCTAATCCGGACCCAACCTCATTTAAAACATTTATATATTACTGCATGTTGTCCAACGACAGTGTCTAACTCAGGGGTTAAAGTTCTCCGTCGCTGCGACGGATTTCCGTCATTTGGAAATTGAGCACAAAAAGTTCCGTCTAGACTTTTTATTCAAGGTTTTAAACACAAGCTGCTCTCAACCAATCAAACCTGGCAAAGTCGGGACATTAGCCAATCAGAATGAGAGCAGGGCGGGTCTTTCCAAAGCGGACATTGCCAGTCTGAGGTTTATCGGTGTTCATTATTTTAACCTTTGGGAGAGCATTTTAAACTGGCCACAGATGGTATGAATGAAAGTAGCGGTGGTCAAAGGTTTCTATGGATTTATGCGAACCAGCAGGTCAGAAAGTTCAGCAGCTGACAACAACTTCCCTCGGTAAGCGTGTCAATCTGCTCCGGCAGTTAATTAATGAATTATTTCCACCTGTGGCCATGTCGTCTGTCAGCGTTTATTCCCTCGCTGATAAACGCGGCGACCAACCAGGGATCTCCTCGTGATTCGCTATTATGTTTTATTTAAACACAAAGAAGAGTAACGCGCTAGCTCAGGCTAATTTAGCATGACCCTTGAAGAACAAGAGTCGGACTGTGAAACGATGTGCCGCATTTGACTGGGTTCGATTCGGAAAAAGTAAAAAAAAAAAAAAAAACCTGCGCTGTTCTGAAACAAAGAAGGCAGAGCTGCATCTGCTGTCGGTATGCAGCAGTGTTCACCTGATGAGCAGCTGCGCTCCAGGACACTAAATTAAATGACAAGGATTTTGATGCTTACAGATTGTTAAGAAAACTACATCAAAAAGATAAAACAAATAAACTGCAGCTACAACATGGACTGAAGAACGGGTTCTAACTGGGTGAGGCCAGAGAAAGGCGATTCTCAGAGAGTTTTTTTATGAAGTTAAAGTGGAGCGTGGACACAGGGTTCATCCTGGATAGGTCTCCAGTCACTGGCTAAAATATAACCATTTTATTAAACTTAAAAAAAGTTAAATCATGCCTTTTTATAAACTGTAATGATTAATTGGTGAACAATAACGGGCAAAGCAGAGATTGATTATTGTCATGTGCAATCTGTGTCAAATTAAAATGTATGACGTCATCATAGTGTTGGTGATGTGTCCTGCATTGTCCAAGGCTGTGGTTGGCCTTGTATGATCATAAAATTGGTTTATGTTGAATGTGACAGGGAGCCAGTTGATGTACAGGTGTGAAGTACATGATGTAATGATGAAGCTGCTGTCTTTGTACTAGCTGCAGTTTATGGAGGGTTTCTGGAGGACAGGGAGCTGGGATTGTAAAGTGGACTGTGGACCAGTTTGTCAACAGTGTGAAGGAAGAACTTGATGCTGCAGAGATGAAAGTAACCCAGATGATGATGTGGATGTGGAAAGTGATGGAGAGGCTGTCCAGGATGACGCAAAGGCTTTAAAGCTGAAAAGTGGCAGAGATACAGAAATTTTCAATGGATATTTTAAAAGTATCAGATTTAGTTGACTTTGCACACTAAGCAAGTGAGCCAACTAATGCGGCATGATGTCCACGGCCCGGGAATATATGGGCTGGCGAGAAAATGTTTTCAGTCAAGCATTATTTTTGCTTCAACCCCTGTGCTAACTTCACTTGTTAATATGGCCAAGCCCTCCGGAGCGTTCCCAAACATATCCGCTTGCTCATACATACGGAGAAAATAGCTGATTTAAACGCGCAGAACGAATGAGCACCTTGATATGTGCTTGAGGTTGGCTTTGTTGCCAATCAAACCCAGGTTTAAAATCCTTGCAGGGCAGCCTAAAGCTCACTTCTATCATTAAGCCATAAAAATGAAATTAAAAAAAGTTCAGTTGTTTTATAAAAGATGTGAAAGTCAAGAAATTGTCTATATACCAAACTGTGAAAGATTGTGGTTCTCTATTTCAAAAAGCACTTTGGATTTTAAAATAGAAAAACGTTCTATTTTTATGTTATTTTTTTGTTTAAAAAGTCAATGTATAAGGTGGGTGCATAAACATTTTATTTCAGTGTTAAATACTGTTTAAAGTAACGGATTGTAATAAAAAATGTGTCCGGACCTTTACTGGTTGTTGATTTTCTTTATTCGGACCCCGCTGATTTTTAATTAGTGACCCCTGCTCTAGCAGAATGTTTCTCAGGCCCTGCTGGAAAGTGTTGGGCAGAAGGGTCACATGTCATACTGGCTTTTAAGGTCAGACTCTTGTGTGGTTGTATATGTACCTGTAAATGGACGTAATCATAGTCCTCCATCCAGCCTTCCTCTGTGACCTCGTATGGCCTGTCCATGCCATCCTCATCCTCTGTTGCTGTAAATTTCGGCGGAGAAGGGAGGGGCCGGGACTGAATATGCACTCTCTCCCCTCCTTGGTAGGTTCCACTACCTGATCCTGTCATGTGACCGCTGATCTCCCCTGGGATTGGAGGAAGGGGCAGCTGCTGCTGCTGCCGGGTTGTCCTTTTAAAGAGCAGCGAGGCATTACCATGAAGAAAGGAAGCAAGCTGCTTGGCGTCATCAGGGATGCCTCTTGCTGTCATGATCAGTCGATCTAAGTCATCCCCTCCTGAAGGTGGCGTTGATAGTGCCGTGGGTGACCATGAGACGCTGTCTAAGCTTTGACTATGCCGAATCAAACTCTGGAAGACGTCCTCCATCTTTCCCACTTGCCGACTGAGCTTGGTCTGCAGTGAGCGGTCTGTGGCCTGGGCAGCATTTGAAACCGCGCCCCGAGCAAATTCTAGGAAGTCTCTGACAGTGGCTCGTACCCGGTCAGCTGCCTGATGAATGGCTATAAGGTTTCCCTCCAGTTGAGCAGGGCTCCTCCAGTTGCCTGTGATGAATGACATCATGAGGGAAACACTGGACTCAACAGCCTGCTGGAGGCGAGAAAGACGCTCCATGGCCTGATCAAGGTCCAACATGAGTGGTTTCCCTTGGACGGAGCCAGAGGCAGGAACTGAAGGGGTGTCCCGGACAGGAACCATGTCTAATGAAGAAGAAGAGTGGTTGCTCCGTGTGCTTCCTGTGCTCGAAGCAGAGAGGCGCTTAAAAGACATGGTCAGTTCCTCAGCACCGGACTGGGCGTCACGAACAACCTGGAAAACAGTGAGGGCACTGACATTAGATTCTGAACGGTGGAACAAAGGATCACAACTTCTGACATATCTAAAAAGTAAGCATTCATTAACTTATTTTAACAACAAAGGAATTCAAGTTCTTCGAAGAATTTTGATGAACAGTTTATAAGAAAACAAATTAAACGGTTAAGCACAGTAAAATAAGCTATTAAAGGATCGACTGAACTTTTTAAAGAGTGGTTCTGTTTGGATCGTTGGTATTTTATCTATACTAAAGAACACACTTGGTAAAAAGCTTGAAAAAGGGAGAAAATATGTTAGAACCATAATGATGAGCTGATAGCTTTAGTCTGAGAAATTTCATAGCAGCCCATCTATACAACACTGAATAAATCATTATGCTCCCGTCACATCCGTACTAGATGGTTATCAACCTAGAAGTTTCCTCTGTTAATGCAGAACAGAGCATTGGTTCCTTTGCAGATTTCAACTCTTGGCACTAAGAGTTTTGTAGGAAAAAGAAAGGAGCAATGCCTAATGGATTTATTTGTCCACATTCTGGAGTATCTTTATGCATGCTCTGAAGCTCAGTTTCTTTACATAAATCGTCAATAAATTACTTACACTGTACAGCAGTGATATGCAAGTACCACCAGACAGGAAGATATTTTAAAGCAGTAGTGCAAGGATTTAGAATTCTGAGTTCACAGGACCTTAATGTATAAGTGAGTTGGCAAAAAGGAGATTTCTCAACCGTACAAAGCTTCCAAACTCAATACGGCTGCCTGCCTTATAGCCACCGAAAAATCAGATTATCTCCATTTCAGGTAATTTGTTTTTGTAACTTGTTTCTCACACACACACACACACACACACACACACACACACACACACACACACACACACACACACACGCACGCACACACACGCACACACACACACACACACACACACACACACACACACACTGATCTGCTTGACAAGAACTTATGTTTGTATTTCCCTGGCAAGTAATTTATACTAAAATCTCTTGTGATTAGCAAGACATCTTCTTGAGTCACAGTTAGAGAAGTGTGGCCTCACAGTACCTGTTAATTAATTGGCTTTGATCTCATACTGGTCTGCTGATCCAAATTGAAAACAGAGGATGTACTGCCATCTATGGGTTTTACGTGAGTATTACACATATTTGTTTAATTCTGGTCAGAAACACAACATGATAATGTTTTACTTTGTTTCACATAAACAGGTCTTTGTAACAGATCGGGCATCATGTTGGTGACCCCTGGTCTGGACACTGTTGTTGCTACCTGTTAGCTCATCGGGATGATCCAAACCTTTTCTAATCTGACATTGTTAAGGAGTGAATGATTTTATTTAGATGTTTCACAGAAAGGGGTTCTGAATGCAAACACAAACCACACTTTTTGGAATTTTACTGGTAAAACTGATTTAAAAACCATCTGTTTCCTTAATCTAATTTACAACTATGCATTACTGTTGGTCTATGACCAAGAATCTCAATAAACCACATTCAAATTTATAGCTGTAATTTAGCAAAACGTGAAAAAGCTTACAAGGTACAGAACTGCACTGTAAGATCCCAAATACTCATAATCTCTGCACAAATGCTATCCTATTGATCTAAGGTAAGATGTCTGAACCCATGCAATAAAGATCCTTTCAGCTGCAGGTTTAGAAACCTAGCAAAGATCAATAAAGTAAAGGTTCATCAACATGATCTAGTTGAGCCTGCCTCTAACCCAAGACGTAGCTATTGGCTGATCATTTATTACAACTGTCTGTGCTCTCTTTCATCCTCTTGACCAGAGAAAATGCTAAAAGCTGATCTGCTTAACTGTGTTACTTTCCTAGACACATCCAGCTATGGAGCTCATCTGGCAACATTAGCAGTGTAGCCAGATTAGGCGGTTTTCTGCTTTTCGGTTTTCATTTTTATTGGGCAGGTACACATAATTTGGGCGGATTTGGGGTCAGTTTGGTGGTTTTTAGTTAACTTATTAATGTCATCATTTCATCATTAGTCATTGGTTCATAGTGGTTATTGGGGAAGTTTAACTCAGTCATGAACTGATCACAAATCACAATGGATTGTATAGTTCAGAGGAGCCCTCAATAATCAAGCTCCATCATATATCAGAGCTCTGATTACCCCGTATGTTCCTAACAGAGCTCTTCGCTCTCAGACTGCAGGTCTGCTGGTGGTTCCTAGAGTCTCTAAAAGTAGAATGGGAGGCAGATCCTTTAGCTATCAGGCTCCTCTCCTGTGGAACCAACTCCCAGTTTTGGTCCGTGAGGCAGACACCGTGTCTACTTTTAAGACTAATCTTAAAACTTTTCTTTTTGACAAAGCTTATAGTTAGAGTGGCTCATGTTACCCTGAGCTACCTCTATAGTTATGCTGCTATAGGCTTAGGCTACTGGAGGACATCAGGGCCTATTTTTCTCACTCTACTGAGTTGTACTGTTCTCCAGTTTTGCATTGCTTGTCGTCATTTCAGCTTTTAACTTTGTGTTCTCTCTCTTTTTTCTTCATAGTAGGTACACCTGGTCTGGCATTCTGTTAGCTGTGACATCATCCACGGAAGACAGATCACCCGCTATTACCATCTAATGTAGAACAGATTACTGGATCAATGTGTGCTGCTGTGCTTTTTTGTCTCTCTTGTTGTCTCTGCTCTGACTTCTGTAACCCCCAGTCGGTCGAGGCAGATGACCGTTCACACTGAGCCCGGTTCTGCCGGAGGTTTTCCTTCCCGTTAATGGGGAGTTTTTCTTTCCACTGTCGCTTCATGCTTGCTCAGTATGAGGGATTGCTGCAAAGCCATGGACAATGCAGACGACTCTCCCTGTGGCTCTACGCTCTTTCATGAGGAGGGAATGCTGCTTGCCAAGACTTGATGTAGCCTGCTGGGTTTCCTTAGATAGAAAACTTTGAACCACTCTGTCTATATGATTTGATTGAATTTGACTTTGTAAAGTGCCTTGACATGACGTGTGTTGTGAATTGGCACTATATAAATAAAATTTAATCAAACATGTCTTTGATTAACCTAAATGCTTTTTTTTACCAGTTAGTTTCAACAAAACCTGTGCAGCAGCCCTACCTGTGGTGGGACATCATAGATATACTGGTCTCCCCTCTCGCCTCCTCTGTCCTCTCTTTCCCGTGGGAAGTCGTACACATCCTGACTGGTGAGGCTTCCAGCACGCAGGGCAGCCGGGATGTCATAGATCTCCTGTGTGGCCTGGCTCGCTGCACCCCTCTCACCCTGATGATGCTTCTCAGTCATGATAGGTGGTGGAACATCATAAACGTCTTCTGGAATTGGTGGCTCATCATCATCGCTGACGTTGCTGTGCTGGAACTTTCCCGGAGTGATGGGAACTTTGTGCTTCAGTTTGGCAAAGTGAGGTGGCACGTCGTAGGTGTCTTCTCTGATTAACTGACCATCGGGAACATCTTTACTCACTGAGGGGGGGAAATCGTAGACCTGGAAAAACAGAATAACAAACATATACTCACATTTTTGTTCAAAACCTGGGCCATCCAATCCTCAGACTAAAAGCAGCTCTTAGTGATGTAATTTTAGGAATAATCTTAGAATTTTTCTAATTTTAAGATTTTTCTCAGAATTGTATCTTGGAAAGATAAAAGAGCATTCAGCCGCTCTGCCCCCCGCCTCTGGAACTTTTTACCACCCCTACTTAGAAACACCCACTCAATTCTCCATTTCAAATCACAACTCAAAACTCATCTATTTAAGATTGCCTATTTTCTTTAATGTTAATTTCCCTGTCCCAGTCTTTGTATCTTTTTAAATGTTTTTTATTCTGTTTCAATTTTGTTTCTGACATTGTCTTTTTATGTATTTTTTGTACGGTGACCTTGAGTGTCCAGAAAGGCGCATTTAAATAAAATGTAATATTATTATTACTCACAGAGCATCTTAGGCCTTCATAGAGCTCCTAAAGTGAGACATTGTTAGGAGTAGAGAGGATGACCTTTAGTGAGCATAAGAGTGTCAGAAGCAGGAAGATGATGGAAACAGAGAGAGCTGATTGGCTGATCCACCACCTAAACAGTGGAAGAAATTAACGCATAAACTTCCATAACAATCTGACAATTATTAATATGTAGATAAGATCAACTTTATCACCCCATAGAGGGAAAATAAGTAGTTTCAGTGGCTGAAAGGGTTAGATGCAAAGCTCTAGTAATTTAATTTTATTAAGGATAAATTAATAATAGGAAATATTTTGAATAATCATGAATAGAAAGTTGAGAAATGTACAAAGAATCTAGTACAGAGACATTTTCAATATTATTTACAGACTGTAAAATTTTCTCAATGATAAAGATTTTAAAATAATTGGAAAAAGTTGCAGAAAAATATACACATAAATATACACTCTAGACAATACATATAGTACAATAATACACACTCTATATACATAAAAAGATGTGAAAGAGGTAAGAGAGCATTTTCTGTGTTGAACATGAAGATGTCAGTAGTCTAAATGGTCATGTAGAAGTTTGCTGTGTGATGTCCTCTCCTCTCTGGCTTTTGATTGCAGCACGGAGCGCTTCTCACTTTCCAGGTAGGTGAGTAAAAGCACCAAGACAGGCAGAGAAAAAGGTGCATTGATCTGCAGCAATGTGCTTCAAAGTCATCTTATTTGCGCTGTGATCCAGGGACCAATTTACCTGTCAATACTCCTCTATTCTCCTCCCAGAGCTGTGAGGGCAGAGGTGCTGCTCCTTTGTCTCCTAAAAATTTCTCCACCTTTTTTTTCCATTTCATGTCGGTTTTTTTACCAAATCCAACCACTTTATAACAGCAGGTAATCCCAGTAAAATGCTGACAGCACATTAATATCAAATAGAGGAAGTCGTAAAATGACCAGTATGGAGGATACACATTTTTAGTATGAAGTTGTGTACTAACACAGAGATGGCGGTATCCACTAAGGTATTTTGAAATTTGTTTTAACAAAAACAGATTATGGGGATTTTAATTCCAAGGTTCCAAGGTGGTTTAAACAAAAACAAATCTCTGAACACTGATGTGTAAACCAGCCTACTTTGCAACAGCTAGGAACAACATTATTTCTAAATTGTCTCTCTATGTATCTCCTGTAGTAGTACTTATAGTTACTCTGTGTGTGTGTGTGTGTGTGTGTGTGTGTGTGTGTGTTCCTGTACTTGCAGCTGAGAGAGAACATGTTTTGCTCATTTTACTAGTAAAGTGAGGACATTTTTTTGGTCCTCATTTTTTCTGGGCTAGGGTGGGTTTAGGATTAAGGGGTCAATTAGTGTCAGGTTTAAGCCGTAGAAAGGCTTGAAAATGAATTGAAGTCTACGGAAGACAACTTTTGTACAAAACAGCAGTTGCATTGTTTTATCATGTAACATGTGCTGTCCTTGATTAAATGAACTTTCAGACAACCGTTCAGACAGAAGTCTGATGGCGGTTGCATTTAGTAGTATGAACGACCATGCAAAAAAAATCCGAATTGAGCATCAAGCCCTGCAGTGTGAACATAGCCTTATGTATGGTTACTAAAAGTCCTTCTCACCACTCTTAATTTCTTTTACTTTAGGATCTCTCTAAAGTACTAATGTGCTTTAAGAATAACTTTTCTCTTACCGAGATACAATTCTGAGAAAAATCACAAGAAAATCATCAGAAAAATAAAATGATGTCACTAAGAGCTACTTTAAGTCTGAGGGTTCTTCATGAAAATGTGCTGTGGTTCTCTGTATTCAGTTTTCCCAGACAAGCAGTTAACCAGGATAGACAGGGATAATGGTAAAAGCAGCTTTTGGTAAGTCAGAGATAGCTGTATTGCAACACAACAATTTCCAAATTCCAAACCCTTACAGTTTGCTGGGGGTTCTTGTCTGTGATTGCTGGAGTGTCATATATGCCTTGACCACTAGATGGCCCCTTCACCACCATAGGAGGGGTGTCATACACCTAGGCACAGAGGAAAAGACAAAAATGAAAAATATGTTACAGTAACTAGAACTAGACAAACCCACACATTCACAATTCTTCCCATGTTTCAATGTTCATTAATCATGGTGATTATAGGATGTTTCCGTCTCCTGTTACTAAGTATTAACTCCATTTCAGACTACTTTCTATGTGTGCCTTCATCATTAAATTATTGTATCATGGTCAAGATATCCGACAGAAATGATTCAGAGTAGATCCAAATGTTGGAGTGACTTATGCATAAAACTAGATGCCTTTCTTTTGCAAGAAGTAAACGCCTCAAACACAGCTGGTGCAAGTCTTGGATCATAGGAGAAGGACACAAAATACAGCCAAGTTCAATGGCCTAACCATTGTTGCAGGATGAAGATTTTATGTACATGCATCTATCTACAACTACGTTGCAACCTCTAGGGATGTCATACTCAGACACCTCCTTATTACCTTTGATGCGATAAGCAACTACTTTGACTGGTATTTTTAATGGGAACCAAAGCCATGGGCCAATTGGATTGAGCATAAGTTGAAGGTTAGGGGTTGGTTATATGGCCACGGTGTAAACTGAGTTTAGGTTGGGTTGAGTTTTGGGTCAATTTGTCCAAAGCCCATTGGCTTCATCATACCCAGATATGGGTAGTAACTAGCTGTATTTATTCAGTTGCTTTTACGTGAGTATGTTGTGGCTCAACCATGATGAATATAACTAAAAGACTGTAATCTAACAGCCATGAGAAATATGAGACTGTAGGACCTTCCTATGAAGGTCCTAAGCATGGTATATATAATAATATCATTACTTTGCATTTGAGGAATGCAAAGTCTAAGCAAAAGAAATCCAAATACTTAATAAATATAGTAAGAATGTATTCTGAAAAGTGACTTTTATTTTATAATCATGTTTATCTTACTGCAAATTATAACAATGTCACTGTGGCCTTTTGATCAATTTTATTGTGTTTTTGTCTTAGGTGTACATTCACTTTGTACCCAAATGATCATTGTTCTGATTCCCATTTGGGAAGGTTGAGTTGTAAAATATGACAGATTATGCCTCCTAATTAAACTATAAAAGCGCTGAGTGACCTCCTGCTGGTAGGGTTTATTTATTGGAGTCAGCTGGAAAAGTGTGTACAAAACTTCCTCACTGACAGAACATCTGGCACATCTTTTGTGGTTCGGACTTTGAGGTCGTTAACATCTCTACTCAAATGTTTTCCATTGAGATGTTTTTTTGTTCAGTTTGGAAACACACACATGCACAAAACAGAAAAGATAACCCACATTCTGATAAACTAAAAGAGGATGGTCACCAAGATTACAGCCCAGTGACATCACGGATGGGAATGGATGGGGTGCACTGGTCCAAGAGACGGAAACAGGGAAAAGTAGGAGAAGAGAAGAACTTGCTGAATTTGGAAATGCTGCTGACCTTTGGGAAATGTTAGAACTAGAATTAGAATAGAATGGAACAGAAATCCTTTATTTGTCCCACAAGGAGAAATCTACAGAAAACAAATTTATATTCTCCCATCAGGACATGCCAGATAAGCTTGTAGTAATTGTGAGTGCAGCCTCAACACAACTCCAATACAGACCCACTATTTAACGCTATTACATAGTCCTATAACTGCGGGCAGAACAGTGACAAAAACATTTCCTTGCTAAACTGGAGTGCCTCAATCTAACCTTGCCTGCAGGACAAATTCTCGCGGTATTTGTGCATTCACAAACTCATGAGAATCCATCTTGTACCACTCCGGCTTCAACCGTTTGTGTTCGAACCTAAAACGGTTTGGGCCAATCTCGATGCAGTATTGTGGTTTAAGGCGGGACATACCGGTGTGACGAAAGCAAGAGCTGACGAGCCCACAGCGGAACTAACATAAACATGGCAGCGCAGGAGGACGCGTGCGTAGTTGCTGCTATCACTTCTGTTTTGTCAGAATCCACAATTTCATCTTTGAAAGAGGAACAGCAATAATTACCTTGACTAGCTTATCTTCTTGTGGTTTCTCATGACTTCTGCTTCTTATGTTTTAATTTGATACCGTGATTGGCTAAATCTAACCTTTGGTAGGTGGGCTGTAGGTGTTACTTCATCATATCAGCTTGGAGAGTTCTGCTGAAATTCCCTCCTTTCCCAGAACAGATTTAAATGGAACAGTCCCAGATTGATAATGTGAAGAATGTAGAGTAGTACACATTATAGATCTGGCTGGCCAGGTTAGCCTCAATCTGACCCTGAAAGAACTCTGCAGAGCAGATGCAGTCCCGTGGAGGGGGTGGAAGAGATTCCCCATCACAGAGGACAGCTTCCCTACCATCCTCCTCCCTCCCACCTCCTCCACAGTCTCCAAAGGGCATCCGACAACTTTCTTAGTTTTTCCAGCCTCTGTCGAGATGCTATTACTCCAGCAAGCCACTCTATAGAAAATAGCTAATATCACCACTGTGTCATAAAAGGCCCTCCTGTACCCCAAAAGACCTCAACCTTCTGAGCAGGTATAACCTGCTCTGGGCCTTCCTATAAAGAGCTGTGCTGTTGTGTGTCCAATCCAGTTTGTTGTTCAAGCGGACAACCAGGTACTTATAGGACGTCACCATCTAAAAATCCTTGAATGTACACTGGTGTGGATGGGCCCGGTTTCCCTCTGTGGAAATCCACCACCAATTCCCTGGTCTTCTCTGCATATATCTGGTGGGAGTTCCGCTGGCACCAGTCAACAAAATCCTGTGTCACCGTCCTGTATTCCCTTTCATCCCCTTCTGAGATGAGACCAACAATGGCAGAGTCATCTGAGAAATTCTGCAGGTGACAGGTGGGGGAATGATATAAGAAATCTACAGTATACAGGGTAAAAAAGAATGGAGTCCAAACTGTATCCTGTCGGGCCCCTGTACTGCAGATCAGTGTCCGACACGCTGTCCCTGGTCCTCTGGTGACGGCTGATAAGTTAAGGTTCAAGGTTCAAGGAATCTTTATTGTTCCCATAGGGCAATTTGTTTTACAGCTCGTAGTAGGAGGAAAACAATTACACAATAATCACTCCGACACACACCCAAAAAATGAAAAAGAGAAAAAAAGCAGGTTAATCACTTGTTCAGGAGAGCAATAGCTGCAGGGACAAATTAATATTTAAGTCTGTTAGTCCTACATTTTGCCAGGGCGTACTTACGGCCCGAGGGTAGAAGCAGGAATTTACCAGCTCTGATCCCCAAGGATGGAGCAGGCCTTGCTAAAAGTTCTGCGCTGGTAAAGGGCAGTAAGGTCATTCAGGCGAATACCTGCAATTTTGCTACACACTCTTACAATACCCTGCAGTGTATTTTTGTTTCTGAGGGAGAAGGTGAGGGTGGATTCTATAAAATAAAAGTAAAACATCCACATAAAAGTGCTATGAACATTAAAATTGCGCAGCTGCCTGTAAAAATACGTGTGGTGAAGGGACTTTTTACACGCAGCATCAACTTGGGTCTCAAAGGTCATCTTGTTGTCTATATAAGTCCCAAATTATAGTTCTTAATAATAATAGTAATAATTATTATTTTTATTTATTGGAATTATCCAAAATTACTTTTGTTAAGTCAAACCTTTACAAAAACTGGAGTTGGGAAATTGGCTGTAGAACTTTGATAAGCAAATCTCTAATGGACGTACCGTGAACATTAGTTTCAGCTATCATAATGTCAGCCTACTCAGGCAAACCGATTTCACTGCAGTCACACACAAACTCTGACCTGGGTGCTGTACTGTTGGCGGGTGGGTGGTACATCATAAATGTCCTGCTGGGCTGATGGCTGATGTCTGGGTGGAACGTCATACTCGTCCTTGTCAGCTTTAACTGTGTCGTACACATACACCTGTCCAACTCGAGTTGGAACAATCACCTGCACACAGCAGCACAGAGACAGAACACACAGTTTAGACAAAAAAAGGAATATTACAGTCTATAAATGCACTACCAGCAACAGCCTGAGTTACAGAAGGACCAAAATCATGAGTGATAAGATCAAACTCAAAACCTTATCCCATATGACACCTAAGGAGCATACAACATGCTAAGGTCACAGTTAACAGCAAAGTCCCAGTGAGAGTTCAAGAGACAGAAAAAAGGCTGCAAATCTTTGACAAAGACGGTGGAGTTTATTGTCTTCACACTGAATGAACCAAGACTAAAGGTTGTACCTTCTCAACACAGGGTGGACACACAGAAAAAAAACAGCCAATAACAACAGAGCAGGGGTCCAGTCATAGTTGTTGTGGGAACCAGGCTGACCTATTGTGTGCCTGTTTAAACTGTGAGTTATATGGTTGGAGTGCAGAGTCAACTGGTCAGCCTGGGAAATCCTAACGCAGGACCAGATGGGGTCTCGCATCTTTGTCTGAAAAGCAGCCAGTCAAATTCATTCAGGGAAATCTCTGTTTGGCTTTATTAGTTGAAATACCCTGTTTAGTCATAGTTGAATTTATTAATTTATTTGCTTATTTATGGGTAATAGAGGGATTTTAAACATTCCAACATGCTGATGAAAACTACTTTTTGCTCTTTAGGACAGTTTACTATGAGTTGTTTGACAATGAGATTACTTCGACTGCAGTCATGTCTTGATGACATAAAAACCTGGATGACTTTAATTTTCCTGCTTTTAAATTCTGACAAGAGAGAAGTTGTAATCTTTGGACCAGAGTCCTAAAAAAACAACTTCCTAATCAATCACTTAATCTGGATGGCATTAATTGGCCTCTGGTAATGGTCAGTGGTGCGCTCCGATCAGATGACTGTCCATGTGGCTCTACGCTCTTTCATGAGTAGTGAATGCTGCTTGTCAAGACTTGATGTAATCTACTGGGACCAATCTGTATGATTTGACTGATTTTGACTTTGTAAAGTGCCTTGAGATGACATGTATCATGAATTGGCGCTATATAAATAAAATTGAATTGAATCTTAACACTTTTGTAACCTGGCAGGTTAATATTGTGCACAAATGATGATCAACACATAAAATGACTGAAATGACTATTTAGTATATGAGGAAGAAAATGGAAACAAGGAAACAAGTAAACTTAACACTTGAACTATGGGTTTAGGGCTAGTCCTGTAGTATCACAAAAATCTTTAAAGTTGCAGCCTTCTGTACTTTTCTCTTACTGATTCAAGTCAACAAGAGTGGTTTTAAATTAGTTTGATGGTTCAGAAGTTATTTAGCCTGGAAGCAGAGATTAACCAAAATGTTTTTTTTTCTCTTTTCTATACTAATAATGATGAACATGAGAGCAGAAAATATTCAAGTTGGTTAATTGTATTTTATTGATGAGGGATCAGGATGCAGGCAGTTCCTTTAAGTGTGAGACCTCCTTGTACCATTAGGCTGAAGTGAGTTTGCTGATGCCTGCAGCTTTTTTCCTCCTGTGCCTCTATGGATGTGTTGGTAGAAACATTTCAGGTGACTTAGAAATACTATAATTACAGCTCTGCAACACTTGTGAAAGATAAAGATTTCCTATGATCGTCAAAATAATTGATATTCTATGATATCAATTTTACAATTTTTTTTAGATACTTGTGTTAGAATTTATACAAACTGACCTATTGTAATTTGCCCAAATTGTCACATTTCTTCCAGTTAACTGTGCTAATGCTACAAGCTAACGATACAGCACTGATGTTTGAGAGCAACTTGAAAAGCTCCTGGATCTGTAACAGTGAAATAGTAAACCTTCAGGATGACATAAGCTAACACTGTCTATTTAAATATTAGCTTCACGGACTGCCCAGTGATGGCATTTTGTTGGTCTGAGCTCCTCTGTCGACATACGCTTCCCATGCAACACTCAGTTCCACTGTGTTACAAAATAAATCAAGAAAATATCAGCTCAGTAACCTACTAAATAGTAGAGCAACAACTTACTTACTTGTAAAGTTATTTGATGCTAATGTAGCTACTAATAACACAGGTCAAGGTGGAGTCAGACTGAAGCTGACAATTACAGAAGAAAAAAGTAGGGAACCATAGCACCCTAACCTGCTGCAATAGTTGGTCACTGAACTATATATAATGCACATTTACCAGAAAGACAAAAATTGTACAGAGCTGCAATTACGAAAACCAGACAGGAGTCCTGAAATTCAGGCCAGACAATGCCCTAAGCATCCCAGGTTCCAGAAGAAAGCTTAGGGCTGGCTACTCACTGCAGACATCTCAGTCAGGATAACAAAGGCTTTGGTCATGCACAGTAGAGCAGAGAACGGAAGAAAAAAAATCCTGGGGTCAGGCAAAACTCCTTAGTCAAGGTACATTCCAGGTTGCTGTCAAGAAATCAGAGGCAGTGTTTAGAGACTGGTGCCCCAATCACTGTCATGTGGCATCTTCTCTTTTGAAATATCAGCTTATTTTTGGAAACAAAATCTACCAGTGGCTGATATTTTAAAAATGGAAAATATCAGCCTAATGTGTTAGCTAATTGGTGTCTTGTCTTTCTTAAATCTGGACATAAGAATTTCTTTCTAACTCTCCAAGATTAATGAGCACAAACACATTGATGTTGTTCACATCTGTATGTATGGGTTAAAAGATGGAGGAAAAGAACTGCAAATCCATCAGTGTTTTTTTCTAAATTGTGTAAATAAATCTTAACAATCGTTATTTTTAATTGTTACCACTCGGCACAATCTGTCCTGAGCTTCCATTGACATTTTAGGGCGTTCTCAGACATTAACCATTGGAGATGTGTTGACAAAATATTCCATTTGACAAGGTTATCTCTGCCACTGCATTTCCCTTTTTCTCTAAGGTCCACTGATGCCGCTTTTCCATTGCCATTTTCAGCCTTGTACAACTTTACACAACATGCCCTGCCCCAACTCTACTCTATTGCACTCCTGTTGGTTTTCCACGGACCCAATATAGCAAGAAGGTAGTGAACACCTTTTGGGGGTGGCTTTAGTGTGTTCAGTGATGTGTGGTGACAGAAGCAGAGAGGGGAGAGGAAACTGTTTGTTTTGCTCCAAAGTTTGCTTCACAAAGCACAAATTTAGGGCTTTATGAGAAAATTCTTGACTCTGCCATAGTGAAAACAATGATAAGGACTTTAAAATGCAAAACCGCAGACTTTTGACCGCAACAAAATTATTTTTAAAAATTGGATATTAGATATTCACACTGCTCTGATTCGGAGTGTTATTTGGGTTATATCAGTTTCAGACAGGCTACTGCAGCAGCAGCTGCTCTCTACCTTCTTCCACCCCTCCACACGGTGCATTGATTACGGGCTGTGAACAACGTTTTGAACCAAGCACTCTTTAGAGACAAAACCTAAAAACTTTCAGCGTGTGTAAAATGAGAGAAAGCCTCGTTAAATCTGTGGATCTGATTTAGGTTATTACAGTGCACCTGTCTGTGTCTAGAAAGCTGAAGTGTCCTTTTTCTTTTCTTTTGTTTTCATGGCTGCCACTACCGGCCACTGTCACAGTGGCTACCAGGTTATCAGTGAGCTGAGGCATTTAACAACTTGATTTGAAAACAATGCTGTAATTCCAGACTTTAGTATCTGTTGTGTGTGTAATAGTTGGCCATTGATACAAGTCCGTGAGATTTGACGAAACCAAGGTGCGTCAGATACAGTTGTACAAAAACAGGAAACAGAATTAAAAGTTTTGACAGCACACACCAGTGCGAGACCGAATCGCCTATCTGTGTTCATTGTGAATCAGCTGTGAATATTACATGGTGTCAGAATTAAGTGCTCATCAACCTGCTGACGGATGATGGACAGCACAGGTATCCCCATGCCATGGATGGAGTGGGACTCGTCTAACCTGCCTGATGCATGGAGAAAGTTTGGCCAGCATTTTGAGCTAATGTTTTTGGGTCCTCTATGCTCTAAGGGAGAAGAGGAGAAATGTAGCTATTTGATACTTTGGTTCGGTGAGAAGGGCCACAACGTATGTAACACATGGACTCTCTCAATGGATTAAAGAAAACTAGTAAAGACATACTACGACAGGTTTGGAGCTTATGTAATGCCAAAAGCAAACCCACTCTTTGCACGCTATAAAGTTTCACAAGAAGAAACAAGCGGATAGTGAGATTTTCGACCAGTTTGTGACTGAGTTAAAGCTACTTTTAAAAGACTGGGACTACCCCAACAGCGATGAAATGGTCCGAGACCAAATTGTTTTCGGCATAAACTCGTCAAGAGTGCGTGAAAAGCTACTCTGCTACGGTCCAGACCTCACGCTTGAAAATGCTATTGACAATGCACATTCACATGAGTTGTCGCAGCAGCAAAAGACGATGGTTTTTCCAGCTGCTAACACAGCTAGCCAGTCCATGCATGCAGTTAACAAATGGGCAAATAAAACGCAATACACAAGCCATGGACGCAAAATGGCCAGTGGAGCAGACGGCGGTGGTACCACTAGGAACAGAGAGTGTGGTGCATGCGGAGACAAGGGCACACTGGCACAGAGGATTGTCCAGCAAAACGACGACAATGCAACAAATGCAAGAAATGTAACCATTTTGCTAAGGTCTGTGGGACTAATACACAGCAGAAACAGGCAACATTTGAGTCCGGGAAAGTACACACTGTTTCTGACTGCACAGAAAAGGCACCACCTGAGCTGTTTATTGAAGGTATAATAAAACTACATGCAGACACAGCCGGGGAACAGGCATTTGTCACTTTTCCTTTACCTGTATGCAGGAAATCTTCTGAATTACTAGAAAAAAAGCTGGGAAATATCAGCTTGTGTGTTATTAATCTAGGTAATGTGTTTCACTTAATGAATTGAGTTACTAAAATAAATAACCTTTTCAATAATATTTTCAATTATTTAATGTAACTGTATGTGATTGAAATGTATCACTTTATCTGCAATGAATTTAAAAATGAATTTCACTTTTTGAATTACTGAAGTTACACACGCATACAACATTGCAGCCTCATCATTAACCTCACTCATTCATATTTTTGGTTAATCTTAAGCCTTGAAATAAAGGAATTTGAATTTCCAACCTCCAACACACTGAATACACAGTATGGCTCCTCTTCTTACGTCTCAAACCAGAACTTTGGCCTAAGGATGGCTGTATACTCTCATATCCACTGACCTGAATATCCATCAAAGAGAAAGCCTGTGTCGTGTTCTCCAATTGAATCATGGCTCTCATAAAAGCAGCGACTACTCTGACCTATAAACAATAAATCCATTCACACACAGAAAGATTCAGTGACGGAGAATTCTTCCACATGAAAGTATGAGTGCACAACACAACAAGCTGTGCGTGGCACTAGCTGGGATGTTTCCTTTTGTTCCATGTTCTTGATTACGTCAAGCAGAAGTCTTTGTTCAACAGATGACCTTCGCTCTTAGAAATGCACCCCATGTCACTAGCAGAACAGTTCAGGCTCCGCCTCTCTTTAATAGCTTGCTTTCTCTGGGTTGTGCAAAAGAGATAAACGTGGGCAACTTGAAACCAAAGTGTGGGCTCCGGTCCACAAACTAAAAGAGGATTTAAACCCCAAAATGTAATTCTCATGTTAACAAAGGAACAAATAAGTATGCATGGCTCACAGCTACAGCTGGGAGCTCCATTTTCCATAAAAAATTAATGGATTTTTACAGGAAAGATGTTACGATTAACGAAACATCTTTGATTGTAACGTCTTTTCTGTAAAAGACATTTAAAAACAAAGATAAAATAGAGAAAAGATAATTATAGATAGAATATATTATAAAGTTGGTGGGTTTTGTGAATTACTGGACATGCCGAATTCATCATCCATGTCACTGTCACTGTGGTCTCTGTTTTACTTCTGCCTGCTTTAAAAAGGAGAAATCAGAAAAGAGATAAGGAGGAGAGACTTTAACAGCGACATATACAGACAACTCCCGTCCCCACAGCCCCCATCCCCAGTCTCCTAATTACATTCTTTTTATTACACCATCAACCTGACTAGACTGAAACCGACCCTGCAAGCTTCGCGTTCCAGGTTTGTAAACTCGAAGCCCCAAATGATTGGGTTCACAACCTCACACTGAACGACAGTACCCTAATGACAACCCATTTGTGCTCACAACGGTAATTGAGGCTGTCTTAAAGTTAAAAAAGCTTCCAACAAAAACAGTTGGATGGCAATACAACCTTCAGTCCTAAACATGATCATTCTTGGTTTAGTTTGTTGATGAGAGGCTATGATGTGTATGTGTGTCTTTTTGTACTTGCAGCTAAACAAGAAATTTTTTTGCTAATTTTACTAGTAAAGTGAGGACTTTGATGTAAAGTGAGGATCGAAAAAAGGTCCTCACATTTTTTTTTAGGGGTTAGGTTTAGGATTAAGGTATCAGTCAGGTTTAGGTTAGGGTTAGGTAAAAACCAGTAAAGATTAGGGTTAAGGCTAAGGTCAGGATTAGGCCATAGAAAGGTTTGAAATTAATGGAAGAGATTGGCGGTGGCTGAGAGGCGGAATGTGCAGCTGAGATCTCGCGAGAGCTGTGCGTAAGTAAAATGGCAGCATACATGTAGTTCAAATCCACTCAGGTAAGTACAAGCCAATATTTGAAAATTATTGGAAGTCCGGCAAAAATAGAAAGATGAAAGAATCCATTCTGGACATTCAGTCGCAAAGTATGAGAGATAATCTCATCTTTGCAGGCATCCCGGAGCAGCAGGAGGAGGATCCCGAGGTGACAATCCGGGAGTTCCTCCAGCAGAAGCTGAAAATCCCGGCGGATCAGGTAAAAAACATCACCTTTCATTGGGTGCACCGGCTTGGAGGTAAGAAGCCCGATAAAACTGTCCTAGACCAATTGTAGCTAAATTTGAACATTATAAACAAAAAAAGCAAGTCAGAAGTCGGGGCAGAGAGCTGAGAGGAACGGATTTCAGCGTTAATGACCAGTTTCCAAAGGAAATCCTTGATCGTAGGCGAGTTTCATTCCCAATTAGGAAAAAATACATGATTGAAAGGGTCAGAGCTATGGTAGCTGTTGACAAACTTTATATTAATGGTCAGTTGTTCAGGGATCAGAAGATCACTCCATGGCTTTATTAGATGCACAACAGATGGATTTAAGCATGTGACACTTGATAAAAGTGTATAGAACGGAACACGGTGATAAATGAAATATATGCACAGCTCAAGAGAACGTTGGCACGGTATGGTTGTTAGTCACGGCTGGGTACAAAAGGCATGGGCTGTGGTTCTTCGTCTTTCACCTTTTCTCACTCATTGCACTTTCGTAATTCTCTGTCTTCCTTTATTATCTTATTTGTTTGCTTCTTTCCTGTGGACCAAACAATCACAAGCACGTTATATGATGCTACCTGGGTCTACAGGTATGTATAACTATTTCTTCAGGGGCATGTACTTTTCAGCTTCTCACTCACACCTATGGTGAATGTAAGGTTTGTGACATGGAATGTGCATGGAGCTGGCACCAGAGAGAAAAAATTGAAGATTTTTAACCAGCTTACAAGATTAAAGGCAGATGTTGTGTTATTGCAAGAAACCCATAAATCCGCCACAACTGTAAGTGATCTTAACTCACCTGAGTTCCCTAATGTGTTTGCTGCCTGCTATAACTCTAGACAGAGAGGAGTAGCAATTTTAATCCACAAAAACGTTAGTTTTACAATATTAGCCAAAATTATAGATCCTGAAGGTAGATTCATAATAATGAAAATATCTATTCATAACCAAAAGTTATGTATTGTCAGTATGGTCCAAATGTTGATGACCCCTCATTCTTCCACAAACTTTTCCATGCACTTTCAAAACACGGGGATTGTTCTCTAATTATTGGGGGGGACCTCAACTTTGGTCTAAATGTGGAAATAGACAGGTTGAATACAACAGGGACTCAGCGCAGTTGGCAATCATTAAATGTTGTCAAACAATACATGAGATTTTGGTCTTTGCGATGCATGGCAATCTCTTCATCCTAACAGTAAGGAATATACTTTTTTTTCAAATGTCCATCACTCCTACACTCGTTTGGACTATTTCCTAATCAGCAGCTCGCTGCTGTCTGACGTTTCAGAGGCTGTAATTCATCTTATTGCTGTCAGTGATTATGCTCCTGTTACTTTAACCCTAATAAGTAAAAAATAACCCCACAAAACAAGAGTTGGAGACTTAATACATCACTGCTTAAAGATGAAGAATTTATAAAATTTTTCAAAGAAGAATGGGCTTCATACTTGGAGTGCAATGATCTACCAGGCACATCAGCGTCTATACTATGGGAAGCAGGGAAAGCAGCGATGGGAGGAAAAATAATTTCATTCTCATCTCATATAAAAAAGATAGAAAACAAAAAGATTCAGGAATTAGAGGAAAGAATTAAGTTACTAGAAACCTCCCAAGAAGAGGAAAAGTTGGGTAAAATCTGTAAAGTAAAATTAGAATTAAACGAATATATTGAAAAACAAAACAAATTTTTAATACAAAGACTTCGAATAGAAAATTTTGAACAGGGCAATAAGTCGGGAAGCTTCGTAGCTAATCAGCTAAAAATAAACAAAGAAAAAAAAGACTATATTTGCAGTCACAGACTCAACGGGTAAGACATTACATGATCCGGAATGTATAAACAACATCTTCCGAGATTTCTACAAATCTTTATACACATCACAGATAAATCCATCAGATAATGACATCAAGCAATTTCTGGATAAAATAACACTTCCTAAATTATCAGATAGGCAAAGAATGACCCTGGACTCACCATTGACAACAGTTGAAGTTCAGGAAGCTCTAAAAAGCATGCCCAATAAAAAAGCTCCTGGTCCAGATGGTTTCCATACTGAGTTTTATAAAGAGTTCTGGAATATTCTGGCACCAACGTTCCACAGAATGTTGCTGGAAACTCAGGGAAATGGCAGATTTCCAGCTAATATGAATTCTGCTACCATTAGTCTCCTACTTAAGCCAGGCAAAGATCCTATGTTTCCCACCAGCTATTGTCCCATATCCTTAATTAACATGGATATTAGAATAATCTGTAAAGCTTTTGCAAAACGATTAGATAAAGTCACTCCTCTCATAATCCACCCTGATCGAACTGGTTTCATTAGAGGAAGGCAGTCATCCACACACACATAGATTACTTAACAAATCATAAAAATCTAATAAAAATCCATACGGATCACTTTGAACCAAAAAATAAAAGAATTAAATGTGGTCTATTAAATATAAGGTCTCTCCCTCCAAAGACTTTGTTAGTTAATGAATTGATTTCTGATAATCAGATTGATTTGTTTTGTCTCACAGAAACCTGGCTACAAGAGGACTACGTTAGTATAAATGAGTCAACTCCCTCCAGTTATTCAAATTTCCACATTCCCAGATCTGTGGGAAGAGGAGGAGGAGTGGCAACCATCTTTCAGTCTGATTTATTAATTAGTCCCAGGCCAATTAAAAATTACAGTTCTTTTGAACATTTAACCCTCAGTTTCCCTCATCCAAACTGCAAAGCAATAAAACCTCTTCTGTTCATTGTTTTGTATCGTCCACCAGGCCCTTACACTCAGTTTTTGGATCAGCTGTCAGACTTCTTATCTGATTTGGTGTTAAATACTGACAAGGTTATTATAGTGGGTGATTTTAACATCCATGTTGACACTAAATGTGATAACCTTAGTGTAGCCTTTAAAACTATCCTAGATTCAATTGGTTTTGCTCAAAATGTACATAAGCCAACGCACTCTCGGCTCCATACTTTGGACCTTGTGCTGACATATGGCATTGATTGTGAAGAATTAACAGTATTCGCTCACAACCCTGTCCTATCTGATCATTTTTTAATAACATTTGAGTTTAATCTAACTGATTTCTCCACCCCAAAAGAGGGTTCCATTATAGTAGATCTTTATCCGATAATGCTGTATCAAAACTTAAAGAGTCTGTCCCCCTCTTAATATCCTCAGTATTGCAGAAATGCCCTGTAGATGGCAGCAATGCTGTTTCTTCCCATTCACAAATGGATACATTTGCTAACAGTATGACTTCCTCATTGTGTTCTGCATTAGATAATGTAGCTCCCTTGAAAAAGAAGGTGATAATTCACAGGAAGCTGGCTCCCTGGTTTAATTCAGAGCTGCGTTCCTTGAAACACAATGTTAGGAAATTGGAGAGAAAATGGCGCTCTACACACCAAGAGGAATCCTACTTAATCTGGAGGGACAGTCTATTGTTGTATAACAAGACCCTTCACAGAGTTAGAGCAGCATATTTTTCATCATTAATTGAAGATAATAAAAATAATCCTAGATTTCTCTTTAGTACAGTTGCCAAACTTACTCGGAGCTGCAGCTCTGTGGATCCATCCATTCCCTTAGCTCTTAGTAGTAATGATTTTATGGGATTCTTCATAAATAAAATTGATGCCAAAAAAAATAAAATAATTGGCATCCTCCCAAACATGATTACCTCATCCTCAGTAAGTAAGGCAGCATTCGAGGAATCTTTAGAACCTGCGCTGTGTCTGAACTGTTTAGAAGCAGTAGAGCTTTCTGAGCTATCTAAAATCTTAGCTTCATCTAAACCTTCTACCTGTATGTTAGACCCAATCCCAACCAAGTTGTTTAAGGAGGTATTCCCTTTGATCAGTGGTCCTATTTTAGACATGATTAATCTATCCTTAGTAAATGGATATGTACCACAGGTTTTTAAAGTAGCTGTTATTAAACCTTTACTTAAGAAACCTTCTCTTGATCAAGATGAGCTAGTAAACTACAGACCTATATCTAATCTTCTTTTCTTATCCAAAATTCTTGAGAAAGTAGTTGCTAATCAACTTTGTGAACATTTACAAAGCAATGACCTACTTGAGGAGTTTCAGTCAGGCTTCAGAGCTCATCATAGCACTGAAACGGCTCTGGTGAAGGTCACTAATGATATTCTCATGGCCTCAGATAATGGACTTGTGTCTGTACCTGTCCTGTTAGATCTTAGTGCTGCATTTGATACAGTTAATCACAATATTCTCCTACAAAGACTTGAACATACTGTAGGGATTAAGGGGAAAGCATTAGGCTGGTTTAAATCTTATCTGTCGGACAGATTCCAGTTTGTTCACGTTAATGATAAATCTTCCTCAAACTCTAGGGTCACCTGTGGAGTACCACAGGGTTCAGTCCTTGGACCAATTCTCTTTACTATATATATGCTTCCGATCGGCAAAATTATCAGACAGCTTGGGATTAATTTCCACTGTTATGCTGATGACACTCAGCTATATTTATCCATAAATCCTGATGAATCCAATCAATTACTTCGACTGCAGTCATGTCTTGATGACATCAAAAGCTGGATGACTTTAAATTTCCTGCATCTAAATTCTGACAAAACCGAAGTTGTAATCTCTGGGCCAGAGTCCTCAAAAAATAAACTTCTTAACCAATCACTTAATCTGGATGGCATTATCTTGGCCTCTAATAATAAAGTAAAAAACCTTGGTGTTATTTTTGGCCAAGACATGTCATTTAAATCCCATATTAAACAGGTTTCCAGAGTTTCCTATTTTCACCTCCGGAATTTTGCCAAAATTAGAAACATTCTGTCCAGGAGTGATGCTGAAAAACTAGTCCATGCATTTGTTACTTCAAGACTGGACTATTGTAATTCTTTACTATCAGGAAGTCCACAAAATGCAGTTCAAAGCCTTCAGCTGATCCAAAATGCTGCAGCAAGAGTTCTGATGAATATCAACAAGCGGGATCATATTTCTCCAATTTTAGCTTCCCTTCATTGGCTTCCTGTTAAATCAAGAATAGAATTTAAAATTCTTCTTCTAACGTATAAAGCCCTTAATAATCAAGCTCCATCATATATCAGAGCTCTGATTACCCCGTATGTTCCTAACAGAGCACTTTGCTCTCAGACTGCAGGTCTGCTGGTGGTTCCTAGAGTCTCTAAAAGTAGAATGGGAGGCAGATCCTTTAGCTATCAGGCTCCTCTCCTGTGGAACCAACTTCCAGTTTTGGTCCGTGAAGCAGACACCCTGTCTACTTTTAAGACTAATCTTAAAACCTTCCTTTTTGACAAAGCTTATAACTAGAGTGGCTCATGTTACTCTGAGCTACCTTTATAGTTTTGCTGCTATAGGCTTAGGCTACTAGAGGACATCAGGGCCTATTTTTCTCACTTTACTGATTTTTACTGTTCTCCAGTCTACTGTTCTCCAGATTTGCATTGCATTACATTGAAATGACTGTTGTCATTTCAGCTTTTAACTTTTTGTTCTCTCTCTTTTTTCTTCATAGTAGGTACACCTGGTCTGACGTTCTGTTGACTGTGAAATCATCCAGGGAGGACAGATCACCGACTATTACCATCTAATGTAGAACAGATTACTGGATCAATGTGTGCTTCTGTGCTTTTTGTCTGTCTTGTTGTGTCTCTGCTCTGTCTTCTGTAGCCCCCAGTCGGTCGAGGCAGATGACCGTTCATACTGAGCCCGGTTCTGCTAGAGGTTTTTCCTTCCCGCTAACGGGTGTTTTTTCTTTCCACTGTCGCTTCATGCTTGTTCAGTATGAGGGATTGCAGCAAAGCCATGTACAATGCAGACGACTCTCCCTGTGGCTCTACGCTTCTCCAGGAGTGAATGCTGCTTGTCGGGACTTTGATGCAATCAACTGGTTTTCTTATATAGGAACATTTTTGACCAATCTGTATAATCTGACCCAATCTGTATAATATGACTGAACTTAACTTTGTAAAGTGCCTTGAGATGACATGTTTCATGAATTGGCGCTATATAAATAAAATTGAATTGAATTGAACTTAATTTAATAGATTATTCCTACAGTAAAAATATTAAATCCAATATATTGTCTTTAGATGCAGAAAAAGCATTTGATAGAGTAAACTGGAAATTTTTATTCGCTACTCTACATAAATTTGGTTTTGGCAATTTTTTTAATAAATTGGTTAAAAATTTTATACAGCTTCCCAACAGCCTGTGTCAGGACAAATAATCAAACATCTTCCAGCTTTTGTTTCCAGAGGGGCACTAGGCAAGGATGCCTGCTTTCCCCCTCACTTTTTGCTATTTTTATTGAACCTCTAGCAGCAACAATTAGACAAACTAATGTTGTTAAAGGTATAAAATGCATGAAAATAGAGCATAAAATTAGTCTTTACGCAGATGATGTATTAATCTATCTCCAGCACTCAAACACTTCTCTCTCTCAAGTAATTAGATTACTAGAATCTTTCTCAAAAGTCTCAGATTACTCTATAAATTGGTCTAAATCTACAGTACTGCCAATTAACTGCTCTTTACAGAACCCCCTAGATTTACAACTGCAATCAGGAAATATTAAATATTTGGGTATTACTGTGTCGTCTAAATTAGCGGATTTACCAAAACTTAACCACATCCACACTTAAAAAAGACCTTGAAAGATGGAAATCGCTTCCAATTTCACTTATGGGTAGGGTAGCTTCAATTAAAATGATGGTCTTACCTAGAATGAATTACTTATTTTCAATGATTCCCAATAAACCACCATCCGACTGGTTTAAATCTCTAGACTCTTCCATCTCTAAATTTCTTTGAAAAGATAAACCCCCTCACATCAGCTTAAAGACACTACAGAAAACCAAAGATAGAGAGGAACTAAATCTGCCTAACTTCCATAACTACTACTTAGCAAATAGGCTACAATACATCTCTAATTGGATAAAACATAATCCCTTAGATGAGCCCTGGCTAGACACAGAACAGCAAATATGCAATAATATCATGATTTCAGATTTGCCGTTTATTAGCTCAAATATAAAATGGCATTCATACTCAAAATATTAACATCAGGTCTTCTCTGACAGCATGGTGGGAGTTTCTTAAAATGACGAAGTCATCTCTTAACCCGTGCAGTCGTACACCCATCTGGAATAATCCTGACATCCTACAAAATAATAATATGATAAACTTTCCGTTTATAAAGGTATTGAATACCTGGAACATTTATTTGACGGAACTGAGTTTATCACATTTTCTAGATTAAATATGCAATATGGCATTGTGACAAAGTGGGTGAGAACACCATTTGTCTGTTTTATATATATATTTTGGTAACATTCTTGTTTGTTTGATTTAGCCATATTGTATTTAGTCTTTAGTTTGCAAATATATATACTATCCCGGGTTTGTTTATGTTTTGCATTTCTACTGATTATTTACTATAACATCATGATTTAAATCATTCAGTTTCTGTTTGTATTTGTTTATCATTAAATTTGTCTATTTTGTTTTGGTGTACTTACCTGGGGTCCGTTCTTCGTACGTTGCTTAAAACATCCGAGATCAAATGACACATCCAAGATGATTTCATCCGGCTAATCATGATCCGGCTAATTGGGTTCTTCGAACACACCTGTTGTTTACGATTAGTATGGCTGGATTGAGTTATCTGAGACAACTGTGCGTTCATGCGTTTGTTTAAAAGGGGAAATGTATCGATAGTAGAAACATTGACCAGCAAGGCTGCTATTGGCTGTTCAGCATGGCCAAAGAACGGCCACAGTTTTTCTCCCAAGCAGAACAAGAGCTTGGAAGGTTATGCCGAATTTGAGTCATTAATTAAAACACCTCAAAATCTGTTAAAGCCAGGAGAGAGGGCTGGCAAAAAGCAGCAGACAAATTAATGCGTAAATACTGTCCATGGTAGATGTTTCTATCACTTTCTACAGTATGAATTTTTGCATTTTAATTATCTCATATTTACTTTGTTCTTTTATGTCAGAGCCTCCACAGGACCCACTAGAACATGGGGACAAGTAAAAGTGAAATACAAGAATATTCTACAAAATGGTAGCCTTTAATTATTATACTTTATTTTAAAAAGGCACTTGTTATGTCAAGAGATCCAAATTTCAGTGTCATTCCTTAGACACGGGAAGTAAAGGACGCATGCAAACTGGGATTTTTAACAAAAAATTATTTATCTATAAAAAAATGAAGTTCTTCCTTTTCCAAGTCATCCACAGTTTACACGGTAAAACTGTATTGCTCCGTGGCTAGATAATCCATCCATAGTTTTTTCTAATACAATATACGGCTCGACAGGAAGCAAGCCTTTCAAAGTAAAACTAAACTTCACAATAAAATGGCCCGAACAAATCTTCTTACTGAATAGGATAAAAATAAAAAGCAAACCATCATTCAAATAACTTAAATATTTTAGATTTATGGCTCCAACACCACTTTTTCCTCTTTAAAAGCCACTGTTAAATGATGTGTTTGTCTGTTTATAACAGCCACCAAGAAAATCTCTCTACAATTACACTGTCGCGCTGCGCTCAAGGATCCTGTCTATTGCGCAATTGAATACGCGATTAATTCGAAAAACTTTGCAAATTATTCTTGCACCTTCCGCAACAGGTTGCAGTCGTAAAAATGGACATGGCTACGACAGACTTCCCTATCTCCTCCGCTTATACAGCCGTGATCTAATCTTGTTTACATGAAATAAACCTGCTGTCGAGCAGGCTTAAGCTGGCGCACATGTTGCTATGACAACAAGTGCAGGATGTCTTTCGAAGAACCAAACAATCCAAGATCATACCAAATCGTCAACAATCAAATCCTGCTAACTGAGTTAGCGACGTACGAAGAATGGACCCCTGATGTGTTACAGGAGGAAGTGTTACCTCACTTCCTGGAAATTAGGCCTTCCTGTTGGAGGAATGGCACAGGAAGATACCAACTGATGAGGGGGAAGCAATAGCTACTTCAGTGTTATGTCATGGAGTTTTGGCATTGTGTAGTTTCATTCTGTTTGTGTTTAATTTTGCATTGTTTTCATATTCAGAAATATTGCTGAATTGTATTGACTTAAACAATGAAAAGGTAAGAGTATAAACTGTTTGGGGAGCCTGTTTGGAAGAGTCCATTGGAGGCCATTTTGTCTACCTTGGGGAAAGGGTATTTAAGACAAGGGCCGTTTCTCAATATGCGTTCTTGAGCAGTCTCGTGTGCTCGTGACGCGTCATCAGCCTCAGCCCGAGCACTGTTCCAATTGCCGAGAACGCCAGAGCGAGAACGCACCACATCCCCGGATGTTGTTCTCGGCCCGCCCTCTTTATCGAGCATGCATCAGAGCAGACTTGGGCGTTCTTCAGACTGACCGCTTTTCCAGAATGCACCGCGGCAAGATCATTTTTAGACTTTTTCCAAATTAAAAATGTTGTTTTAAAAAAATTTTCAATAAGATTTATTGTGGTGTAGTATATAAATAGTTTTGAATGTTAAAGAAATGCTAAAGAACTGTGCGCCTCATGACGTCACAAGTACGCTTCTGTTCCAATACACCATACGTGCTGCGTGCTCGCGTTCTTGTCAAGTCCGATCTTCCTGTGTTCTCGCCAAGACCGGACTTGACGAGAACGCGAGTACGGACTCGCGTTCTCGTGAATTGAGAAACGGCCAAGCAGTTTGAGAGGTTGAGGAGAGAGGGGGAAAAGCAGGTCAGTGTAGCTGGGTGCACGTGATGTTAATTTTGGTTGCTTTATGTTCAGTTTTGATCTGTTGAGCCATGTTAAACCTTTTAGTTCTTTTTTTGAGATTTTTTTGTAAATATTTTTTCACCACTTTTTTGTGAATAAACCACCTGCTGCACTGGACATCTTTTGCCTGTCTGCCTTCTTTAGCCACTTTGGCCAGGCTATCTTACAGGCATTAATAAAAATAAATTCTTAGTATATGAACAAATTAAATCTATAATTAGAAATAAATTTAAGCATATTAAAGGTGATTTACAAATTCCAACTAATATATTAGAGTTCCTAGAGTTAAACCCCCCAAAACTACTGTCTAAATTATACAGGACACTGACTAAACTAGATGATTCAATATCTCTTCCTATTATGAAATGGGAGGAGGATTTATCAGTCAGCTTTGAACAAAACATCTGGGCTCAGATATATCTAAGAACTTTCAAAATGACTAGAAACCCCAATTTACAACTAATACAATACAAAATCCTTCACAGAGTACACCATACAGGTCAAAGATTATTCAAGATGGGTTTTGCACAATCTAATATCTGTCCACAGTGCACAGGCAATCATCCTGATAATTATATTCATATAATTTATATTATGCACACCTGTTCAGAGGTTCTGGGTACAGATATGTAAGGACTTATCAAAGTGCCTGAGATGTAAAATTTCACCTTCCCCATCAGTTTGCTTGCTGGGTGACTTTGAGGAAAGCTCTCTAGATAAAATTTTTTTTGCATGGCTTTCACTGCCTTATGTATCGCAAAGAAAACTATCCTCATGAATGGGAAAAGTAAGGAAAATCTAAGTATCAATCAGTATAGAGATCTTTTGTTGGACCATATTAATCTTGAGACAGCATCTGCATCCGCATCAGATTGATCTCTCTGGGCTCCTTTGATCGGTTCCATCACTTAGTGGAATGGGGGGCTGTGGGATGCGTCCTGCGGGGCGCGGGGGCTGGTTCGGGGGGTCCCTAAGTCTTGGGGCTCTGGGGGGTTCTCGGAGTGGGGCGCCTGGTGGGGCTGACCCCGGGGTCTGTTGCCCCCATCTGGGCGGGGCTTGGGAGGCCTCGGGGCGGCCTACGCCGGCGGCTTGTGGTGCTCTTGGGGGGTTCCGCGGCGACAGACGTGGGTTACTGACCTGGTAGCTGTGCTGCTGCTTGGTGGGTCCGGGGTCCCTGGGGTGTGTCGCCCTCGGGCGGGTGTCCTGGCGGGGCCTCGGGGGTTCAGGTTCTGTGGGGTATACCGTTTGGGATCTGGGCCGGTGTACGCCCGGGTGTCTGGCCCTGCCGGGGCCTCTGGTGTGCTGGGGGGCCTCGGGGCCTGTTGAGCTGGTAGGGGGGCATGGACATTAACATCTTATGGCAGATGCTCTCCCCTTTATGGGTTTGCACTCTGCTAGTGGGGGGAGGGCAGGGAGGAGGAGTGGGGATGAACCCAGCCTGGATGTCTATTGTCGTATGTGTGGTGAGTTGTTGACTGTTAGTGTTGGGGAGGGATTACATTTTCGGGTGGGGGGGGGGGAGGTAGATGTTTGAAGGGCTCCGTGTCGGGCCCCCTATCTCAGTCCTGGTCCATGCCGTCTCCCGGTGCGGGTTTCATCCGGGGAAAGGGGTTCTGCAGTAGTAGCCCTGCCGCCTGGCCCTGGCCCCTGGGCTATGGTAGTGCAACTGGCGGAGCACCCCTTTCCGGGTGGGCTCTCGGGGAATGGGGGTGCCTATCGGAGTCAGCAGTCCTTTTCTCCCCATCCCCGGACTCCTCCCTCTGCCTGCTCCATCACGCTGCCACACAGGGGTGGCTAGGGTATGGAGGGGGGAGGGAGGTTCTGGTTGGGTGGCCCGTACAGGTCATGTTGGCCCCGTCCCTGGGGGGGGCTTGTGCCGGGGGTCGTCTGGTCCGGGTACGGGATGGGGGGTCGGGACCGAAGCAGGAACCAGGTAGGTTGGATTGTGGTGGTGACACCGCCCCCCCCTATCTTGTCACATATTAATACTCCTGTTTCTAACATGCAAGGGGACAGCAACCTATGTCATTCTGTCTTTGTTAACCTGTCTGACCTTTGTAAGTGGGCAGAGAGAATAAGTTACTTTGTTTTTAACAGATAAATGTACTTGCAATATGATGCACCTCTGAGCTAAAATATACTGGTATACTTTGCAAGTACTGGGTTTGGACTCTCTTTTGCCATCTGAACAGTCCTAATTCTTCATGACAGAAATCTCTCTGAGACCATATCGAGCTGATAGCATCACGCAGGTGCTGCAGATCTGTCAGCTGCACATTCATAATGTAAATCTCCTGTTCCACCACATCCTAAAGTTACTCCTCTGGATTGGGAAGTGGTGACTGTTTCGAATCAGCCCACCCATTCTCCTCTGACATCAACGAGACATTTTTGTCCACACAGCTGCTGCTCACTTTATATATTCTCTCTTCTGGACCTTTCTCTATAACCTGAAACATGGTTGCATGTGAAAATCCCAGTGTATCATTATTTTCTGCGTTACTGTCATCTTGTCATAAGGTTGATTGCAGAGCATTACAACTAACCTAAAAAAAAGTCCCTAAACAAAATTATAAAAACTAGAACCCGCACATTTTAATGTCTGTTTGAAAAAGTAAAAAACAATGACCATCTCAAAGGTGTAGTGGTAAAACTGACAAACCTTTACTACCTTTAGATGAAAATGACCATAACTGTTCTAACAATCTACCATTCTGCATAAAGGTGAAACTGGAACAGACTGCATTAGTGGAGACAAATGTCTCACATTACTTGGTGATAATACATTTGTGGATATTTTAGATTTGTGTTCACAGACTGCTCTAAATGTTACACAGCAGAGCGTTCATATAAGGTCTCACAGACCCAACTGACAGCGTGTTGTTAAAAGGGCCATCAAATCTAATCATTCTAAAAGTTGCTGAGAGCACATGTTGCAGAACTATATTGGCACCTTTTTCCTGCAACAAAGTTCACACGGATAAGGAGATGTTGTAGACTGATGGCTGTGCCGTCCTGTGCAAGTGATAGGGGGAGACTGTTTCCCTGTTTTATTTGTCTCCATTCTTCTTGTAAAGTGATGTTTGGATGTCAAGCGTCAGCGAAGCCATCATTAGCCACCTGCAGCTCCCTGTGCTTTCCTCACTGCTCCAGTTACTGTGGCCTCACTGAAGCGGCACAGCGGTTTTCAACACTCTTTGATTTCAACTCATCTATGTGTATTTGTTTGGATCTTTCTAAAGAGACAGAAAGAGAATAAAGCACCTATATTTGCAAAGGCTTAACTCTCTGACTCCAAAATAAATGTTCAACCTCACAAAATTCTACAACGGTGAATATTTTCTCTCTGTTCTGGTCCAGTTCCTTTTATGTACTCCCCCTGTCTTATATGTTTTCATTATAATCAGCAGTCCTCTTGCAACCATAAAGTTGTGGATTCGATTCCAGCTTCCTCCTCTCACATGTTGATGTCCCCTTGGACAAGGCACTTAAACCCAAGTTGCCTACCGATCTGCGTATAGATGTATGAATGTGTGAGTGTGACTAGGTGAATGTAGCTATAGTGTAAAGTGCTTTGAGTGGTCAGTATGACTAGAAAGGTGCAATAAAACTCTATTCATTTATAGTATAGACACAGACTTTAGTCCAAAAGGATTTGATGTTTTCACTGCACAGGTATATATTGCTCACATCTAATCTCTCTTGGCTAGAAGAACCAGATGATGGCAATTGATTAGTTTTAGTTAAACTCTCATTTTAAAGATATAGTGACAAAGATGAGAAAGTAGGCCAAAGGTCAGACAGCAAGCAGAAGACCGAATCAAAATATACACTTGTTTTTAAGAGATATCTAGTTGGGCTGTTATCCAACACTCAAACAAGAAACAAATTGCAAAATGTTAATAACTTTCTTTGTGTTATCTTCAAGTTCTTCTATTTTAATCTCTGTTGTTGTAAAGTGGTACTTACTAAGTAAACCTATATGAACAAAAGCAAATGCAAAAAATCTTTACACAGTTATACCGCAAAAACTTGATGAGATGGTTGATTTTCATAACTGGACACAAAAATGCTAAGCTAGTTTGATAAACTACTGAAAAAACGGTCTGTTTAATTTTTACTGCATTCACCTCTACATTGACATCTCATTTGACTGTGGATGGCTGACCAAGATGTAGCAAATGTTTTATTTCTAAAACAAAAACAGCCAGTTCTTATGGTCCTCTTGGGTAGAGTGGAAAAACAATGTTCTCCCAGGGTTCTCCACATCAATTAATCATAAAGCACTTTGAGACAAACAGTAGAACACAGATGAGGTCCCATTTAAGAGGCAGCAAGGCGGCAACAGTGCCTCCACCAAACACACACCTATTTGTACACCCAACGTATACAGCTTGCCACCTGCTGCCACTGTAAAACAGTCATCCAACTGAAACACAGAAGCTGAATAATTAATAAATCTTATTGTCCCTCCTCCACTCCCCCAAACATACACACACACACAGAAGGACACAGGAGCATTTGATGATACTCATTTTCTATCTTCATGCTCCGCTGTCTTCTATTGCCAGTGATGAGAGTTCAACCAAGTGGGACAGTACTTTTACTCCACAATAATGTGTGTCTTTTGCAAAACTATAGAAGCGTTTAACTGCCAGAGGTGATACATACATTTAGAAACAGAATCTCGTTAAAACAAGATAGTTATTTCTTAAGTATGAGAAAATTTGTCATTAAAACAAGATGTTTTTTTTCATTTTAACAAGATACAGCTTAAGAGCATGACATCGCATTTCATGGACATTTGAATAAAGTATGATGAGAAACTGTTATTGAGGCACTTTATGCCTTTTTACTAAGAAAGAATCTGCAAGAGGATAGGTATTTCAAAACAGAGAATGGACAAAGTCAGAATAGTCAATTTGTGTTCAATTGGCCCAGCAAATGAGTTTGATCTCAGCGAAAATAGGACATCCCAAGGAAAGAGAGATGCCTGATGTCTTCTGACAGGTCTGTACGCTATATCAGAATCAGAATCAGAAATACTTTAATAATCCCAGAGGGAAATTACAGATATAAGCACGTTGTTAAATAATAATATTATAGTA
The DNA here is from genome assembly GCA_037039145.1 of Fundulus diaphanus. Lineage (NCBI taxonomy): Eukaryota > Metazoa > Chordata > Actinopteri > Cyprinodontiformes > Fundulidae > Fundulus > Fundulus diaphanus. The sequence continues at coordinate 50,340,363 of CM073134.1, forward strand.
GAGGCTGAATTATCATATGACATTTATTTAAATTTTATTATCATGTAGGACTTAGTAAACTACCTGCCGAACCTGATGTCAAGAGGGAAGTGACCCTGGCGTCCTCCTCGGTGGTGGAAATGGGAAAGGATGGACTTTGTGGACAGTTGTTCAGCCTGCTGAACCTCCAAGGAGACGATAGATTAAAAATTAAATCATCTCCAAAACACAGGGCAAGTAACCGCTCCCCTGCCAAGCAGCAAGCAGAGCTGTTCTTCACAAGCATGCTGAAATGTGGAAGGGCAATGCTTACAACTTATCAATAAAAGTCTCGTGAAAATGTTTTTCTCAGCTTTTTGCCCTCAGGTGTAAACATCACTGATGGACCGAAGGTAAATCCAGAGTCTGTGCAGACTATTATGACAACACAAAATATGATGGACATCGTTGATCAGATGGCAATGGAAGGTGTGGTGGTCCATAGAGATGGCCCACTGCTGGGTTTATCACATACTGAAGTTCAGAAGTTTTCTGATGACTCAGCAATAGTTGGCTGCATTGAAAAGGGTGATGAGAGTGAATATAGGACTGTGGTGGACAACTTTGTCACTTGGAGTGAGCTGAACCATCTGCAGCTCAACGTGACAAAGACTAAGGAGCTAATAGTGGATCTGAGGAAGACAAAAACACCTGTGACCCCTGTTTCCATCCAGGGGGTCCCTGTTGACACTGTGGAGGAGTAGAAGTACCTGGGAGTGTACTTTAACAATAAGCTGGACTGGACCAGAAACACAGAGGCGGTCTACAAAAAGGGCCAAAGCCGACTCTTTTTCCTGAGGAGGCTGAGGTCCTTTAACATCCGTGGGACGATGCTGAGGATGTTTTATGAGTCTGTTGTTGCCAGTACGATCTTCTGTCACATGCTGGGGCAGCGGGCTGAGGGTTGCTGACAACAACAGACTGAACAAACTGATCAGGAGGGCCGGTGATGTTGTGGGGGAGGAGCTGGACACTCTGACGACCGTGGCAGAGAGGAGGATGCTGTCCAGGCTTCAGTCCATCTTAGACAATGTCTCACACCCTCTCCATGACACACTGGCCCAGCAGAGGAGCTCCTTCAGCAGAAGACTCCTCTTACCCAGATGCACCACAGAGCGCCACAGGAAATCATTCCTGCCTGTGGTCATCAATCTCTACAACGCCTCCCTCATTGATTCAGAGACCACCACCACCCCCCACTGTAACTGACATTTATTCATTCTCTGCACTGTTCTTGTTCTTGCACAAGTCACTATCACTTTACTTGGATTTATAGTTAAACATATGTATATATATATATATACATGTGTATATATATATATATATTGACTTATATATGTATATATTAATATTACTTTGTGTGGAATGTTGTAAATATATATATAAAAATGTGTGTATATCTGGAGCATGTAACAAAAGTAATTTCCCTCTGGGATTATTAAAGTATGTCTGATTCTGATTCTGATACTGGACCTTGTGGGAGTAAATGCCCATGTTGTCTTCCCGAAGTGTAACAGCTTCTGCAACGGACGTTGGCAGAAGCTGGGAGAGGAGCTTCAAGCTGAGATTGGGGAGACAGCCATCAAGGCAGGTAGAACAAGGGGGTCATCTAAGCAATCAGGACTCGAGAGTGCATCAAGCTCAAAAAAGCTACCTCAGACACATACAGCAGATGCGCAAAGCTATGTGCGGGAGTTCTACCAGGCGAAGAGGAGATCTGCGCTAGACACAAAGAGTGTCATTTTGTCAGGATACTTGTAAAAGAGATCTTTGATCTCAAGGAGTTTTATCCTGGTTAAATAAATGTTGATGATTGTAATAATGATTTATAGCCTCAATATAAACAATTAGCATGATATAAATGTTTTTGCTTTTATATAGCCCTTTAGCCTTTTAACATCCAGTTTGTGTCCTCTGTTATTAATTTCCTACTTGTTGATTGCTGTTTATTAAACATTATTTAGTAATCTAATTATTGGTGTTTAGATTTCATTTCTGTGATAAAGGTGTCCATTATATATGTTGATGTGTAATGTTATATATTTCATTGCTTTATCGGTGGCATTGCTTGGCAAGATTTGCTTATTTTGTTTGTTGATTTAATGATGATAATCGGTACACCTACAAGCTTAGTACATAACTAAACCTTGTCCGGTAAATTAAAAATACTCTCTTTTGGAGTCATTTTGTTTTACAAAACATTGTTTGGCTGAATGAATGAATGAATTAATTGAGGTTTATAAGCAGCAGTCAAAAGGACTGCCTGGACAGTGCCTGTTAAGTGTTAAAACAGATAAAAGCCAGGAAAACTATCTTGTTTTAACGAGAAAACTATCTCGTTATAATGAGAAACTGTCTTGTTATAACAAAATAGCTTTCTCGTTTTAACAAGATACTGCTCCTAAATTTATTTGTCACATATATGGCACATAATATGGCAGTAATATGCTTTCGTACAAAACAAATACTTTCTGATGTGCAAAATATTTTCATTTAAAGTGCTTTTCAAAGTGAACATATTTTTTAAAATTATATTTGCAGGTCCATGTGGACAGAGACTTTGAGAAGCGATGAAATCGAAGCCCTCTACTAAAGTCTTTGCTAGAAATCACCTTTATAGATATTTTTTGAAATCTCTTCTGTCTGTGACACCATTAAACTTCAAATATGTACAGAAGAATGAAAAAAAGAAGCTGTTTTAGAGTAATCCTCAGACAATCCGATCTTCAGAAAGGTCTTTCGTAGTAATTTGATAGTTTGGTGATATTCATTTTCTTCCTTCATATTGGAACGGCATGAGAGTTTTAGTGTTTGAATTGGACCTTTTGCAGTTGATGTAAACAAGAGGTCAGTCAATTCTCTCCACATTAGGAGCTTTGTCTGTTGTAGATGACTGGACCACTGGCTGACCACAATCCTTCAAAATAACAGTTTCAGAATAAGCTCAAAATCTAGGTTCTGTTTGCTGTTATAAATAGATGTTGCAATGTGCCGATGTCTACTGTTATCTGAACCACCCATGTTAACAGAAACTGATTTAAGATGGGCATAGGACATTCACAAAAACAACTGCATCAGAAATGTGCACATTATAAAAAGACCTTGATGCCATTTACAGTTTGGCTAACAATGCTTTCTGTGGGTATACTCACTAATCATCACTCAAGGTCTGCAGGCATGTTTAGTCTCATAATATTAGATGAAGTAACAATATGTTTTTATCAACAATCCTTTCTCCAAAGCAATAAGCACAAATCTTTATATTTGACTTCAGTCAACATGTTGCATTGAAGTATAGATTCTTTCAACCTTTCTTGAGTTAATGTTGTCGAGTTGATGTAGGGATTACTTCTCATTTAGCTTATGACTGATATGTCATTACCCACAGATCTAATTTTGGGAATGTTAAGAGGCTGCATGTGGCTCGGTTCTGAACTGTGCAGAGATTCTCAAACAAAGGGAAAAAATCTATTTAAAAACATTGAAGTTGGATGCTGATTTTACCTAAAGTCATTTAGAAAATGTAATGCCAACTTTGTAAATGTCACTTTATAACGTCTTAGAAGGCAGTTATACAGATAAATAAACCCTTGATAACTCCATATATATTGCCAGAATAAGTTATCTTTAATTTTAAAAAATTCAAATAAATAAGGGATTTGTAGTTTTAAAGGGAATATATCATGCAAAATCCACTTTTTATGCCTTAAATACATTGTGTTGTGTACTTGGAGGCTCTAGGAGTGCAGAAAAATTGAATGTAGTCTGTCCTGGGAGATATCTTTAGATTCTGTTTGGATCATATTTTTCAATCAGTTCAGTTTTCTCTATCATCTATTACGTTTTTTGATGAATTACAAAAACTCAGTGGGGATTTTAATTTAAAGAGACGGCGCCAAAACAAATTGCTCTCAGACAGACCTCAGAACAGGGGCAAATGAGCACCTGTGGGGCAACAATAACAAGGAATTCAGACCAGAGAATTGCAGTTCCACTATATATACCTCAGCTGAATAAACAACATGTGAAAATGGAGGATTTAAAAGCATGATTTGTCCACTTTAAAATGACAATCAAAACTAACAATGCCAAAAACAAACTTTAAGGAACAGGCAGAAGTGGGTTATTTATTGAGGTCCTCAAGACACACCCTTCCTTGACCTGTTTGAACTGTGCTTTCTATCTTGGTTGGTATGTTAACCACTGCCCAGTATCATGTGGTCAAGAGGTTTTTTTTTTCAAACTTTATGCAATAGTCAAAACTCCATGAATGTGTATGATCCTCAGTGAGAACCCCCCCCCCCCCCCCCACACACACACACACATCAAACAGAAAGCAACCTTAAAGAAAGCAAAGCATTGCCCAGAGCAGACAAAGATCTGCCACTGTACCACTCTGCACAAAGACTAAACTTTGAGTTATTGGCTTCACAGGTGTTATCACTTGTACCATCTATCACAGAAATGACAGTGGCAGGAGGTCTATATTCATATGTCTTTGACTGAGAAATGTTCTGCTGTTCATATTTTTTTTTTCATATTTCCTCTGTTTCATTGTTTGACTTTGTATCCATTTATCCATTCAGATTTAAAAGCATGTAATGTTTTTTTTAAAAGCTCAATTTCCATAATTTATAAGCAATTTTCTTACCTTGCCAAGTGGCTTGGTGCTGCTCTCCCAGGATGGAGGTACCTGGTACACATCTTGGCCAGTTGCTGTCACCCCAGCTGAAGTGGTTGCCTGACCTATAGAGGGGGGGACCTGATAGATATCCTGTGCAGATAGCTCAAATGGCCTATGGCCAAGAGCCGAGGTCTTTTTAGGGGGTCCTGGTTGGGCGTGTGCAGATCCACTTGGACCAGGTGGAACCTGATATAGACATTGGGAGCTAACCTTGGGACCATGGGAAGGAGGCATCATGTAAACAGAATCAGTATTCGGCTGTGCAGGATTGGAGGTTGAGTATGCTGGGTGCATGGATGTATACTGAACTGAGGGAGGGGGCTTATTTGTGTACCCTGGCGCAGATGGTGTAGAGATAGCAGGTGTTGGTTGGGCATAGGCGCTTTGAGTGAGGAGGGGTCGCTGCACCTGGGAGGTTGGACAGGAAACAGCTGGATCTGGTGTGGTAGGTGTGACCTGTTGTTGCTGCTTACTGTCATACATGCCAACCAGGATTTTGAGACGATTCCCGGGGACGATGCCTTGGCGGCCATGAAGAGAGCAGAGCCACCATCCGTCCAACCCCTGTGTGTCCCGCTCCAACACTGTCAAGATGTCACCCTTGCGGAAGGAAAGTTCATCTGGAGACTCAGCCACATTGTCATACAATGCTTTGGCCAAGACGTTCTGCAAAAAATCAGAAACAAAAAACTGTGATTACAAATTAATTAATTAATTAATTAATTAATTAATTAATTAATTAATATTAACGGTTGTACAATTCAATTGACCACACATTAGATCTTGGGTCAGACGTCACTACTGTGATCAAATAACAATCTTCCTACAAAACAGAAGCACTAAAATAAAACTTTTCACACCAGTTTGTATGTACTCTATAGCAGCTGTCATCAACCATTATGGTCTGGGTGTGTGTGTGTGTGTGTGTGTTTTAAACGGGTTTCTAGTAGACACACATCTGATTTACATGCCAGCAGAATTCTAAAGTATGCTGAGGAGGAAGGGAAATATCTAAAATATGTGGGCCCTGTGGACCAGGGCTGGGGACCACTGGTCTGTACAACTCCTTTCATGGGTTCTCTTACTGCCTACAACAGAGTTAAAGCTTTCAAAACATGAAAGGAATCATTTGTGGTTTGTCACTCGGTGTTGGACAGGTGTCAGTTAGGAGGCATTTTTATTTGGTTGGGAATCCAACCCTATTTTAAGCTATCTTGTATCCTTGGAAGAGCTCAACAATGGTGTTTCCTCCAAACCAATTCTAACTGTTGACCAAATTGTACACAATTTATTGTGCAGGGCTATGGGACTAGAGGATGGGTTTAGTGACTATCTTCAGCACACAATGACTCACAGGCAGAGCGCCCCCCCCCCCGCCCGGAGAGGCTGCCAGTCCACCACCAGGTCATACAAACACATACACTGCTTTACCCGTCGGGATTTAACAAACCAAAATTGTGCTCCCCATTGGATAATTATTGTATGTAATATTGTGTTTCAACACGTTATTTAACTTAACAGATGTAGTGAGCAGCTTCTCATTTCCAAAACAACCATGGCAGAACACAGATCCTGTGATCATGAAAAAGATGTCTGTTTCAGAAGGGTTAAATTATTGGCGTCACACAAACAAAACATCTTAGGAGATTACTAAAACAACAACAACTGGGTTTAGAACTGTCCAATGCATTATCAAAAATTAAACTGATAGTGGGGAACTGCCATCTTTGGGGGAGAAATGTGGTTGGGAAGAATTTTTAAATTAAATCACAAGAAAAAGTAGTAAAACTCTCTGCAACGTTGAACAGGAGGGATAAAGCAATGGATGCATAGATTTAAAAATAGTGCTTCAACATGGAGTCACCAAAGCTTTTTCAAGAAGACGTTATTTAGATCAGCTAGTGATACGAACACTGAGAGATTTGCCCAGTTACTGCTGGATCCTGCATGTGTAAGCTCTTATAGATGATGGATGGATGGATATCAACATATACACACTTAAACACATGTACATGATACAAATATAAGTAAATAAGTGTTGGATACTAAAAACATAGAGGAAAAGGTAAAAGTATGCAGAGTTAAAGTCAACAACCTGTAAACGAGAAGTGGAAATTTACCTGAAAACAGCAGCTGCTGAACACTGAGCTTCATTCACTCCCTGATTTAACAAGCAGAATCAAAACAGCTGATGACGCTGACACTCAGGGGTTGACTTGAATTAGGCGAAGTAGATGTGACACAAACTCATGGGTTTTAAACAAATGTGCTTTCAGTGTTTTATTAGCTGTTGATCTCTAGAATGTTTTCAGCCCCTGAGGAATGATCTGTTTTTATCGGGCTCAGCAAAGTGCTGGATCCACAACAGAACCTGTTTTTAAAGGAGAAGTCATATTCAGAATTCAAACTTCTGAAAGTACTTTAAATATAAAATTATTACATACTGTTCAATAAATGATAAGTTCTTTTAATTAAGAGTAATTTTCATTTGAATGTGCTTTACTGTGCTTTAATGTGTTTTACTGGAGGCATCCATGTTGGTCAAAGAACAGCACTGCCACCTGCTAGTTTGTGACGTCATGGTGCGGTATTGGCTGTCGAGCAAGTCCCAATGCGCTATCTGGTGTTTGTCACTACGCGCTATTATCCAAGATGGCGACGACTAGTGCAGTATGCGAAGCAGAAAGTAATGGATTTAATAGCGACAGCGATGGGAGTTCTGTGGATTTATCGTCATAATTTGATAGCGATTTGGAATATATGGAAGACTTTCTTGATAGCAACCTGACTTTTGACGAAAGACAGCCATACCAGTTTGAGCCGAGGAGACCAAAAAGGGACGATGTGAGTTCAATCTGTCTGCTGTAGCTGTGGTGTAGCGGAAAGGTGAAATAACTAATGTTTTTTTCACTTTTACCCGATGTATTGCAATATGCAAATGCCATGCATGTGGGCGTTGTTGCTTTAACTATTGTTCTCGCGAATTTCAATGGTGAAGTGCTTTCGAAATCTGAAATAATTGTTGTTGATCGCAGATGTGTATAATTGTTCCTATTGAATTTGCTGGTAAAGCGCGGAGAATGGCCCTCGGCTCACCGCACTGTGATGTCACTTCCAGAAGACGTCAGGAGTGAGGTGCTACCATATTTGGTCATTAATGGCCGCTCCCAGACTCAGTGATCACGATGACAATTAATACTTTTATTTTTTTACTAGTTAACGCTACATTCATTAAATCTCCGCAAAAGTATTAGTTTTAGGTATAGATAATGATCCATTGATTCTTCCTTGCTGACTGGACTTCTCCTTTAATGCAAGAGTCGATGCTTTGGTGAGGAAAAAAAAAAACTGGTTCTATAAAGATAGAGAGCTCAATGACCCGTTCAAAATGTTCAGAATGCTGCTAATCTTTGAGTTATTGTCATTCTTTTCCCCCCAAAAGAATGGGCCAGAAAAATGTTGGTTAATCGTAATCTATATCTTCATTGCAAGATTCAGCAATAGTATCATAATCACAAATTTTCCTGATATTATACAGCAATACTCTATAGAGGTAAAGGAAGAGCCACCAGCACTGATGGGTCATATATAATGTGATGTTAACTGTAAAATGATAGGTGATCATTCACTTTTAACTATGCTTCCAGAGCTCCCTCACATATTTTATCCGTTCTCTTTGGCTTCTCCTAGCTCTCAGGTCCTAACCCGTTTGGGTCAGAATAGGCATGTCTGATCCAAGTACATTTACAAGGAAAAGTGAAGTTTGTTTAGAACATTACCATATTTCAATGACATGCCCTTTTTTCCTTGGTCCAACTTTATAAGATAAGATAAGAAACACCTTTATTGTCCCACAATGGAAAAATGTGGGTGTGACTGTGGCAAAGACACATAGACAGAGGTATGCACTAGATCAGTAATGAAACAAAGCTAATCTAATCTAAGGTTCGTTATAAAGCAACAGAGAATATGCTTATCAGAAAGACTAAAATAAACGTAAAAACAAAACCAGAGTAAGTATTGCACAAGTATTGATCATATGGCATATTCAGATAAAAATTAAATATTCAAATTAAACAGTGAAAATACAGCAGCCAATCTACACAACAAGGTGAGAAAAATATGCAATATTCCTGATTGTACAGCAACACCCAGAGTAATGTTTTTGGGCATTGTTGTACAATCACAGCTACAATATTGTTGCTACACATAAATAGAGGTATGTGCAGATATATAGTTATGTATAAAATTAGCACACCTTGCAACAGCTAAAATGTTCTTTTGACAAATTGGGAAATGCAGGTGTTTATTATAGTTCAATTTTAACAAAACTAAGAAAATGAAAAAATATTAATAAACATACAAAGACCTTTAAAAATGCTCTGTAAAACATAACCAAAACATAAATGTTCTGGTGAGGAATAAATCATGACACCCCCATGTTTATTCCCACCCTCAATTTAGTTTTATTTATATAGCGCCAATTCATGAAACATGTCATCTCAAGGCACTTTACAAAGTCAAATTCAATCACATTATATAGATCAAAAATTTCCTATATAAGGGAACCAGTTGATTGCATGAAAGTCCCGACAAGCAGCATTCACTCCTGGAGAAGCGTCTGCATTGTCCATGGCTTTGCAGCAATCCCTCATACTGAGCAAGCATGAAGCAACAGACTTCATGCTTGCTCAGTATGACTAAAGTTAAAGACAGATGTACTATAAGATTAGGAACACATCATGACAGCGCTGTTACTCATTATTTAGAAGGAGAGTGAGCATCAAGGTGATATTGAAAGGACAGTCTGAGTACTTACAAGAGAAGAATCTAGCAGCTTAGGAGTCTGGGAAAGGATGTAGAGGTCTCAAAATAAATGCTTGCAAGCCCAGATGTAGCTGTCCAAGCAAGTCAGTTAAAGCAGAAGCAGAACTCACCCTACAAGCCAACTTTATTTAAAAGTTGGTACCTAAAAACAAATAAACAAATTTTAAAATGATGACTAAAATAGACAGGGAACCAGTGCAAAGTGGATAAAATGGGAGTAATATGTCCTCTCCTCAATGTTCCTCTTAAAAGCCGCTCAGTGGCGTCCTGTACTAACTGGTGGAAGATGACTTACTCACTCCAGGTATAAAGAATTACAGTCATCCAGCCGAGTTGTACTGTTTTGAAGTCATCTTTTGACAAGATGCCTTTTATTTGGGCCAGTTGCCTCAGGTGAAAAAAAATTATTTCACTACTGCACTGATCTGCCCATCCAGTTTAAAATCGAGGATGGTGACAACAGGCTTTCTATAATCTGCCAAACATCTCAAGTCTGTGCGAGAGGAAGACATTATGTCAGTGACATTAAGACTAACACTATCACTTTTGTCTTATTTTCATTCACATTTAAAAAGTTAAAAGCCAACCATGCTTTTAATTCCTTCAGACAATCATTGAAACTTTGTATGCAGCGGTCATCATCCTGTTTTAGGGGCACATAAACCTGAGTGAGTACAACATGACAATCACCCACAACATAAAAGGAAATTAACCAAAGACTGACTGAGAATGATGGAATGGGAAGTCCTGGGATGAGTCAGATCTTGACCTCACTGAAATGAGTGGGGTGAGCTTTCTTCAGATTGTTGTTAGAGACCAGTAGATGGATACAGGAAGGCTCTCACAGGTTCATTCAACCAAAGGGTGTTGCTCTAGCTATGGGTAAGGTGTCTTAACTTCTGTGTTGTGCCATGCAGACTGGTTGAGGGCAGAGTGCAGTACAAGAACACTGAACTGCTTGTAATATCTGATCAACAGGTCCAATTGGACATGTTAAAAAACTACTTGGCTTCTTTGCTTAATGTTCCTAAAGAAAAGTACCGTATGTTATATTCTCAAGACATCTCATGTTTTGTCTCTTGATTACCAAAGAAATCACATCTTGTCAGATTTGTGGTGTTCATAAACCATCCCTCCCAGCTTGCACATACATTACCACTGATGTTGCATAATTTTACATGCATCAATGATGTCCGGCTATGGTATGGTTTGATCAGCAGAATGCTTGAATGGCTGACTGACACGCTTGTGCACAAGCTCACACAACTGTGAAAGCCAGTGTGCAAACAGAAACACCTTCAGTCTTTGTGGAACACTGAAACTAAATCAATATTTGTCGTACACATCTGACCTCAGCCATCTCCACTCCTTCTAAATGTTAGAGTCCCACCCCAGTTATCCCGGACTGGTACAGGCTGTACTGGCTCTATGCCAACTGTACACTCACAACCAGCCTCTTAAGCATAATGTCCTGCCTGGAAAGAAATTGCCTTCACTTTTGAACCTGAACAATTTCCAGCATTTTATGGCAATTCAGGGCTTAATATGGCTTGCAAATGAGAAATTAAGAGTGTTCTCGAAGTGCTCTTGATGTTTATACCACTCACTTCAAGAGCAAAGATTGTCCTTTACAACCTAAAGAATGAAACTGGAAACAAAGTAGTTTTCCAAAGAGGGTAAAAGTGCAGAATCAGTTTAAGTGCGGGGATCAATTTTGTCTAAAGAAACAAACTTAACACAAATAAGTCCTCTAGTTAAGAAAGAGGAAGTGTAACATATCAACCTCTGTTACATTACTTTGCCTCAGAATGGCCTTAAGTCTGCTCTCCTGCTCTTTCCTCTAATGCGTTCACGTGAACTCATTTGGACTTGCTGACTCACACATTCCATCCAAGTTTAGAATTTTGCTTCAGAACAGAACTTCCTTCTTCATGTTCTAAACTCAGTATTCATTCAAACAGCAACATTATTAGACACAGTAGCATTTAAATAATAAAAAAAACAATGGGGGTATGTTTGGTATGGAAATACCTCAGGAACTGAAGAACACAGAGCCCATATAATGTAAGAACAAAGCGAAAAAGAAAAGAAAAGAAGGGATAAAGCTGCCGAGTGCCATGCTGTTTTTCAACAACACATGGCAACAGCAGCATATCTAGAGCCCCTTTCACATAACAGGACTGCAATAAACACAACCGTAAACCCCCATCCATAGATCACTGTCCTTTCACATCGTGCAAGCCCCTCACATCATGGGGTTTGTGTGCTTTTAGCTACATGTATGTATGTAGCTGCGCTGTGGAACTAAAGGGGTGATTCTCACAGATCACTGAGTAATTTGCGTAATGCCGGGCATACACTGCACGATATTTTCAACGGTGGTACTCATATACAGCTCAAACTGTATGATGAAACCGCAGGGTTTAAAAGTTCACTGCTCACACTATCTATTCTTACACTGTGCAGCCCGATGCTCTGATGCAACTTGACTGCTCACACTGTACGTTCAAAAACCACACGTCAGACTCAGCCCCATAGAGAGATGGTGCTACTCAGACTCGTCTACCCGGAAGCCAAATGTCAACAGTAGAAGAAGAAAAAGGCGGAAGTGTCGATGCTCACTGTTAAATATGAGGCTCACTAGAACAAAACGCGCTGTTTTGGAAATTCTACAAGTTGCTCCTCCGTAGTTTGACTCCATGTCACATGTACGGCCGTCATGCTTCTCTCCGCTCCTATGTTTTTGTTTGAGAAGACAAAGAAGAATCTACTTGTTTGCGCGTGCACAGTGCGTGAGGTCGGGGGAAATCGGCTCGTAGACGGTAGTAACTCCGCGTCAACACCAGGACGCGCTCACGATCGTGAGTGATCGCACACGAGGGCCGACTGAATTTCAAACATGTTTGATTTTCACCCGACTGTCCGATTCCTGATCGGGAGGTGGTCGTGAGAGGCGAATCGTCCCTCGTTACCCCCTGTATACTACACGATGCAGGACGCACGATCAAGCTGAAACTTGGCCCAATCCAAAAAATTCTCGCACGACTGAAGAATCGGCCCGAAAAGGGCAAAAACTCGTACAGTGTACGCCCGGCTTTAGATATGCCAGGGATTTCCTCTCTGTGTCTGAGCTCTTTGGTGCACTCCTCATCTGTTCTAGCAGGGCCGAATGTTGTTTCAGGTGAGTCATTAGTTTCATTTGGGATTGAGCTCCACACCTTAGCGCTGTTGAGAAATGCTGACATGAAGCTTTGGTGTGGTTCACCTTTCTTTCGCCATTGTCCCTGTAGCTGAATGAGAGACTTCAATTCAAATAGCAGACTTTAGATAGCTGGGAATCCTCATGCACTGCTTTGCTTATTTAAAAATAGTGCAACAGGCTGAAGAATTGAACAACTTCTGCTCACTAACATTTTGTTCTAAATGTTTTCAGTTTTCAGTACCATTAAATGTAACACTACACCCCTATTTTTTCACCTGAAAAACTCTGTTCTGTACAGGCTTTAGTGCAAGTCTAGATTTCACACAGCCATTTTCTAATCATTTAGTGCTAACACTAAACCGATAGGGACTTCCTCTCTTAATATCATTACAAACAGAAGGAGGATTGACTGGTTGGATGAGATAAATAACATAACACAAAGCAGAAATTAATAATTAGTTAAAACACTGGGTTGCATGTTTTTTTCTCCATATTGAAGGTGTGCATGTTTAGCTGTAAAAATACAGAAAGTGAATAGGGACCTAATTTAGAAAGGGGGCATTAACAGTGTAATGACTTCATGTTTATGCCATATTTTAATCAACATAAATACGCTTTTTAACAGTCCATCCACATTTCCAGCTAAAACATCAACAAGGCACAGAGAGAAAACAGAGAGGTGTTCAGTGAGCAGAGAGTAATGGGAACAGCTGGTGGAGCGAGTTCAGTGTAGATAGGTAGCTCATCTGAGCAGGTGTGTGTGTGTGTGTGTCTGTGTGTGGGTGTGTGTCTGACTGGATGGGGGGTATGCGTGTGTGGCCTAATGTCCTTTGTCTCTTGCCTCTTATTTGACCCCTGGGGACAAACATTGCCTTGCCACAGGAGATGTTGGGTTGTTGAAAGTATCTCTCTTTTCACATTACAAAAACCAGAAAAGAGAAACTATACCTGATTTACATGAAAGAAAATGTTTTTAGCAAACATGCCAACTAGAAACAGGGGTTGAACACTGGTTATAGTTTGCAAAAGTCTTTTGTTTGTCAACTGTACACAGCTACACAAAAAAGATGAGAGAACATGTCATTCAATTAAGGCAGATCTGTGTTGATTTACAAAAGCCAGGAAACTGTTACAAGAACATGGCTACTTTCTGAAACTTGTTCATATCTACAGTCAAAGCAATGATTCAAAAGCTTAAAACATCTGAAACTGTGACAAACAAGGCTGGACAAGAAGTCCCATTTATCTTTCTAACAGAAACAGGTTGGATGACAGGGGGAATAAACAAATCTGCAGCTGTTAGTGGGGTTTGGTCAGATGAGAATTAGTTTTTTTGTCATTAAACACTCCAGATTGATCTAGTTGAAACAAAAGATAAATATGTGGAACAGCACCTCCTCATATTCACGGTGCAGTATACTGAAGGATCTGTGTTCCTGGGGGCCTGTTCTTTTTGAAAGGTTGTGAGAGCCTCTTTAAACAGTACCACATGACTTTTAGAAGCTTCTGGATAATGATCCAACACATAAATGGTTTAACAGTCATAAAAGTTACCTTACTTACTGAGAAGATTCCTCACGAGAATAAAGACTGGGCCAACAACAATGATCAAAGAGCTTTTTTATGTAATCTTTATGTAATCCAACCTTATGAAACAGAAGAATAGGTGATAAGCAATTGGCAAAGTGAAGCTGTGCAAAGAGGCTCCAGGTGTAATGATTCTGTTTAAAAAAAGTATTTATTAATTATGGATTTGTTTTTACCCTGACTGAATAAATGAACAAAAATGGAAAGCTGGGCTTTTTCTAATATATTTTGTCAGTGAGGGCTACAGCAATCAGACCACCAGGGGTGCCAAAATGACCAATGGGGGAATCTGGGGTCATTTCTTCATTTCATTACCCAATCATGAGCCTCATTTATCCATCTGATCTCAGAGACAACAGAGTGGGCCTTCCTTTCTACATGTCTACCTGGTTCTACTCAAACACACCAGTGGACTGTCATATTGGAGTAAATTCATTGAAAAGTCTTCAAACCTGTCTGGACATGATCAATATGTCTTTATCTTAGCATTTTTTTAGGTTCTCAGTTTTCATTACCAGGGGAAATATTACATTTTGTCAGAGAGGGGATTGTATTGTTCTGTCTAGCTTGCTACCACAGGCAGTGAAACACATATGTTTACATTAGCAGCATACTTATCCACTGCAGATAGAAATCTTTTGAGCACGAGCTGACTGTCTCAGAGAAGAGATGAGTCTGATCTGAAACTCACTATCTGCTGTGCTCCATTCTTCCCTCCCCCCTCATTCTTTCCTGTCTTGGCACGTCAGTTCTTGAGAAATATTTGTGTGTGCATAGCCAATTTTTTCTCTGGCAGAAAGAATGTTTCACCCAGCAGTAGCAGCTAGCTGAAGCTAGACAAGTATTGCTTCAGGACATTAGCTTTCTTTTCAGGCACACATTGCTAGAAGAGCTGTGTTACTTTACTCAGCTTTATTGCACAAGCAAGAAATCTGACACACAAGGAATTTATCCTGAGCTGTTAGTATCTCTCTGGTTATATACACGTAGTAAACACGTTACATATGTCCAGAACTAATCACAATGTAAAAGTATGAACATATGAAACTATTTTAATAAACTAATACTTATGTGATAAACTTCTGATATCAAAAACTCTACATTTCAGACCTTCAAAGTCTTTATAAAAGAACAATGTCCATCATGGCATGTGTTTAAATAAGCTAAAGCAACACAAAACTATTTAAACAGGTACTCCGTGAACCTTGCAGTGTTGATTTTACCTACATGCACAGATTTTTGTATCCTTCAGTCAGATCCAGATTTGTTTTGATGAGTGATTGTTCCATGTGAAAATTTCCCACCTTAGGCTATGACTAACAACAGAAATAAGAGACGGGACTGTGTAGGCTCATGTGGGAGT
This sequence comes from Fundulus diaphanus, assembly GCA_037039145.1. Taxonomy (NCBI): domain Eukaryota; kingdom Metazoa; phylum Chordata; class Actinopteri; order Cyprinodontiformes; family Fundulidae; genus Fundulus; species Fundulus diaphanus. The sequence goes on from CM073134.1 coordinate 50,356,044, forward strand.
GGCCTGATATTGTTTAACCTGCTTGCAGACAAGACAGCTGGGTGGTTCCTTTGTGTTAGATTCTTACATATTTCTTTTTTAACCTTAGTAATCATAGCACATTGCATTCATCAACGAAAGAAAAAGACACCATATCTCATTATTACGAGATCAGGATCTAATAATTATGAGGAAAGATGTGATAATTACCAAATAAGACGTCATAATTACATGATCAGGAAAGATGAAAAAAGATCTTGCAATTCTGAGATCCATATCTTGTAATTATAAGAAAATATATTGTAATTCTGAGAACAGTTAAGGACAGTCATTGCTGAACTAGGCCTACGCTACAGTAAAAATGGACAATGCCTTTATCTCCTCTTATGAGACACTGGGAAGGACTGAACTTATTTAATGTGGATGGCATCAATATTGTAATTAAAATGTGAGGCAGAGAATAATGCACAGGAAACATTAGACTTTGTATGAAGTGTCTCCTTATTTAGTAAAGGATCTTCTAAAAAGGACTTGGAGTGTAAATCACAGAGATCCAGGACTAACTCAAATAAAGTTTCATATGTAAGCGCCCCCCTCTCCCACATGCTGTTGCAAGATGGTAGTCCACTGGCTGAATGAAAGGATTTCTACTCAACTTTTCTCAGTAATAATAAAAAAAGAATACTGTATGTACTATATGGAAGCATTTCTCATCACAAAAAATCCACACAATCATTGTTTATATCAGGGGTTTGCGATTTGTGTTTAGAGCAACACGTGGCTCTTCAAACTTTGGTCAACATATAGACTTTCTCATATTCTTAATATAAATATTCTCATGTTCTTTATCTTTTTCGATAAACATAGAACGGTTAATTCAATAAAATGTGTTAATTATTTCAATGTAGCTCTAAAGCCTAAACATAGAAATACGATTACTGTTCTTTAAACACAAAACACATTTTATATTTCACTCATAGAAGTTAATAAGTTACCATTTTTGAAGAGTCAGTTAGTTCTTATGCTATAAAACAAAACAATTTCAGTCGGACTGAGGGCAAAAATTGTTCTTTTGATTTAAAAAGGTTTTTGATTGCCAGTTTAGACAGTGGAAGAACCTCATCTATTCAACAGTTTTTTAAATAACCAATAGAACTACTCTGCATGTTGTGGGAAAAAAAACAGTGAACTCCACGTAAGCTACTATTGCACCTAACCCAGCTGATTAGCACTAATATCAGCTGCCATCTTTCAAAGTTAATTTACAAAACACAGAATAATAGAAACTTTAATGTTTATAAAAAAAGAATTCCCATGTTAGGCAAAAATCCCCACCGATGAAAATGAAAAGAACCCAAATAGTCATGACTTTTGTACCAGAAGAGCCTGACATGACTCTTTTTAACGATAACTCTTATGCTAACCCTTTAAGCTAGCAGCAAGCACGATATTGAAGCACATAAACCTGGCCAATTAATAAGTTACCCATAAAGTTGTCAAACTACCAAAAGCATTTTATAAAGAGCATTTGACTGATCTGATTAGGCAAAAGATTCACGATATCTCCTAAAAACAGCCACCTGACTCTGGGGTTTAAGTGGATACTATCTTTAAATTCTATTTCACTTCTTGAGACTACTTGACAAATGTTTGATATTATCTAATAACAGTAGTAATTGGTGTATTTCCTTTTTTAAATGGAAGGCTAATTTGGATGTAGTATATTTTTGTTTAAATACCCTAAAACTGTCAGATTTTTGCTCCAGCGTAACACGCTGTCAGAAATTCTTAATTGCCTTTTTCTGAATATAGCAACACATTGGAAAATTATCATGTGCAGCACATGGCAGCGGATTCACAGAATAGCATATGTTTAAGAGCTTTCCCAACCTGTATTTACACATCCAAGCTAAAACCTGTCCACACATGCTCTCTGATGGCATGAGTGTGTGACAGAGACTGGCTTTGCCTCAGTGTTCAAAACATCTTTGTGATACAGACATAAGCCCTCATCTTTCCATTGGAGTAAGCCATCAAAGCCACAGCTAAGGTTTGGATCATCATGAAGAGCCCTAATACAGTAACACTACAGAGGCTCCATCCTTGCAGAAACGGCATGAAGAAAACTAACTAAAAGGAGTCTGGTTTAAGATGGTTTAACAGCTAAAGCAGCACAAGTACACTGGTGAACCGTGACATTTTGAACGTCCTCATAAATCCTCTAAAAAAGATGCAGCTTGGATTGCACTGTGGACTATGATTCAGTGCTGAGCAGTACGCCAAACATGCAGTGATTCATAGCATGTTGTTTGTCAGCTAACTGGAATATAAATCCAGACACAAACTCACACAGACATAATACTGTTCATACGCAAGGTTAACATTCTCCTGGTTTGAGACTTTGGCAGGAAGGGTTAAGGGTTGAGTAACTCACAGCTCAAAAGAAAAAAACAGCCTGCAGGATAGCACCAAAACAAATACACCCTCCCTTGAGAGGTGCTTCAGAAACTACACCCCTGTTTCTAAAATACCCTGTAAAACGTATCACCACACTATTCAGTGTTTCCCCTAGAAATTCTGTGTTGGGGGGGGGGGGTTCTTTACCATAGAGCCATTTATACTTGTTGAAAACGTGCTGCATTGAGTGTTAATGCTTATAATAATCCAGTTTAAAACTTTTGATCGTCATCCTCAGGCAAACGTTCTCAGTATAATGAAGTAATCGGGGCACCACGTGAAATAAACAAATGCGTCCTTTTTCAGTTGTAACACAACTGAAAAAAATGGACAAATGTTGCATTTATCCTTTTGGATCCCATGCTCCTGACACAAGCAATACTAATTCTGTTGGGGATAATTCTTGGTCATTGAAGCATTTCTCTTTAATGAACGCCCATTTCTCCTCCATCAGAACAGACTCCACCGCCGTCTTCACGGCCAGTAGTTGCTCAGTGCTCCCGATTTGGTGGAAGTTTTTAGTGCAGCCATCCTCAGAAATTAAGCTTGTTTACAAAACGGAGAAATATTTACCAAGGTAGGTATTTGTACGGTAATGGTGGATAAAAACAACAGCCATTTTTATTCATTGTTTCATTTCACAACTGAGCTGTGCAGCCTGAACTCGGACAACAAGATGCTTTCTCCATTTTATCAGAGACAAAGTTTTGTTTGTTTTCATAAAAGAAAAATAGCAATAATTTATAAGGAATTTAACACCAAAATTGACCTGCAGGTTTAATCTGTTCTTGTGAAAGGGATTTTGTTATTTTCCATGACTGTTACTGACTGATAGACAGGACAAGTGTCATGATTTAGGTTTTTGTTTGTTTATTTTGGACTTTTTTTGGATCAGCCTTCACCTCTCTGCCACTATCCTATCAGCTCAGTCTCCTTCCAGCCAACACCTTGCTGTTAATCAGATCCACCTGCTACACTAATTAGTGAACTCTGTTCACATGTCTACTTATACCTGCCTCAGCCAACTCATCCCTGCCAGAACGTTTCTTCTCTTCTCGTGTAGTGTGATGTTCCCTGTCTCTATCAGATCCTGTGTGCTCAGCCAACTGGGTTCCGTTCTTCGTACGTTACTTAAAACATCCGAGATCAAATGACACATCCAAGATTATTTCATCCGGCTAATCATGATCCGGCTAATTGGGTTCTTCGAACACACCTGTTGTTTATGATTAGTATGGCTGGATTGAGTTATCTGAGATAACTGCGCGTTCATGCGTTTGTTTAAAAGGGGAAATGTATCGATAGTAGAAACAATGATCAGCAACGCTGCTATTGGCTGTTCAGCATGGCCAAAGAACGCGCACAGTTTTTCTCCCAATCAGAACACGAGCTTTTAATGGAAGGTTATGCTGAATTTGAGTCATTAATTAAAACAACAGGTAATACCTCAAAGTCTGCTAAAGCCAGGAGAGAGGGCTGGTAAAAAGCAGCAGACAAATTAAATGTGTAAGTGCTGTCCATGGTAGATGTTTCTATCACTTTCTACAGTATGTATTTTTGCATTTTAATAATTTCATATTTACTTTGTTCTTTTATGTCAGAGCCTCCACTGGACCCACTAGAACATGGGGACAAGTAAAAGTGAAGTACAAGAATATTCTACAAAATGGTAGCCTTTAATTATTATACTATATTTTAAAAAGCCACTTTTTCCTCTTTTTAAAGGCCACTGTTAAATGATGTGTTTGTCTGTTTATAACAGCCACCAAGAAAAAGCCTGAAAAAAAAACAGGTTCTTTTTACTTTTGTTGCATGAGGCATGTTTCACCCTTTCTTTTTCTTTCACAAAATGACACAGGGTGCCATCCGTTCCCTATATAAACGGCATCTTCAACAAAAAATTTAGTATTTTGACCTGAAAAAACACAAATTAAGAGGAGAAATTGAACTCCACAACTTGAAAAAGAGAAAACTTGCACTAGAGATCGAGTTGCTTCAAAAGGACCTTCAGAGTAAGTTCTAATACACCATTTGACAGTAGTATTGCTGACTTTACATAACTATCTCTTATTGCAGGCAAAAGATTACTTGCTGGCTTTTCTTTATAATCTTTTTTTAAAATAAAACGACAGGAACTAAGCATTATTTGTTTCGTCTTTTATTAAAGATTAAAAAACGGTGTTCCACAATTCTGTCCCGTCCTCTGCCACTAGGTGGTCCAAGTGCACTGGCTGGACAGACTTCCCTATCTCCTCCACTTATAAAGCCGCGATCTAATCCTGTTTACATGAAATAAGCCGAGAGCAGGCTTAAGTTTGCGCACATGTTGCTATGACAGCAAGTCCAGGGGTCCGTTCTTCGTACGTCGCTAACTCAGTTAGCAGGATTTCATTGTTGACGATTTGGCATGATCTTGGATCGTTTGGTTCTTCGAAAGACATCCTGCTCTTGTTGTCATAGCAACATGTGCGCCAGCTTAAGCCTGCTCTCGAGCAGGCTTATTTCATGTAAACAAGATTAGATCACGGCTGTATAAGCGGAGGAGATAGGGAAGTCTGCCGTAGCCATGTCCATTTTTACGACTGCAACCTGTTGCGGAAGGTGCAAGAATAATTTGCAGAGTTTTTTCGAATTAATCGCGTATTACGCAATAGACAGGATCCTTTAGCGCAGCGCGACAGTGTAATTGTAGAGAGATTTTCTTGCTGGCTGTTATAAACAAACACATCATTTAACAGTGGCTTTTAAAGAGGAAAAAGTGGTGTTGGAGCCATAAATATAAAATATTTAAGTTATTTGTATGATGGTTTGCTTTTTATTTTTATCCTATTCAGTAAGAAGATTTGTTCGGGCCATTTTATTGTGAAGTTTAGTTTACTTTGAAAGGCTTGCTTCCTATCGAGCCGTTTATTGTATTAGAAAAAACTATGGATGGATTATCTAGCCACGGAGCAATACAGTTTTACCGTGTAAACTGTGGATGACTTGGAAAAGGAAAATTTTCATTTTTTATGGATAAAGATTTTTTTTGTTAAAATTCCCAGTTTGCACATGTCCTTTACTTCCCGTGTCTATGGAATGACACTGAAATTTGGATCTCTTTACATAACAAGTGCCTTTTTAAAATACAGTATAATAATTAAAGGCTACCATTTTGTAGAATATTCTTGTATTTCACTTTTACTTGTCCCCATGTTCTAGTGGGTCCCGTGGAGGCTCTGACATAAAAGAACAAAGTAAATATGAGATTATTAAAATGCAAAAATTCATACTGCAGAAAGTGATAGAAACATCTACCATGGACAGTATTTACGCATTAATTTGTCTGCTGCTTTTTGCCAGCCCTCTCTCCTGGCTTTAACAGATTTTGAGGTGTTTTAATTAATGACTGAAATTCGGCATAACCTTCCATTAAAAGCTCTTGTTCTGCTTGGGAGAAAAACTGTGGGCGTTCTTTGGCCATGCTGAACAGCCAATAGCAGCGTTGCTGATCAATGTTTCTACTATCGATACATTTCCCCTTTTAAACAAATGCATGAACGCGCAGTTGTCTCAGATAACTCAATCCAGTGATACTAATCATAAACAACAGGTGTGTTCGAAGAACCCAATTAGCCGGATCATGATTAGCCGGATGAAGTCATCTCGGATGTCTCATTTGATCTTGGATGTTTTAAGCAACGTACGAAGAACGGACCCCTGGATGAGTTTCGAAGAACCAAACGATCCAAGATCATGCCAAATCGTCAACAATCAAATCCAGCTAACTGAGTTAGCGACGTACGAAGAACGGACCCCTGAACTCTTCAGATAAAGTTGCCTGCGTCTACATGCTGCAGTTCTGCCTGTTTCCCTGTGAGTTCCAGCTGCTTGCTCTGCCCGTTCTGGTGGTCCCACATCGCTTGTCCTGGTCTTTCTCTACCTGCATCTTCTGGTTCCCAGCTCATCCTTGCCTGGCTGCACCATCTGCCATAACTCATCTGTTTTAAGTCTGGTTCTGCTTGTCTGCCTCACCCGCCACTATTGATCCCTCACAATAAACCTTTTAAAGAAACGTAACTCTTTGTCTGGCTGAATATCAGGTTCACCAGCATCATTCATTACAAGTCCTGAACTCATGTATTGAGGTTTAGCTCATCTAGTAAAAGTGTTGCTTATTCTACTGTTTTCTTAAGTCTGTCAATCTTGGCTAATACAGGTCTTCATTGAAAATGAGAAAAAGGCTTTTATTCCAAGACAAGTTCTAGCAGTAAACTGACAAGCCAAGAAACAATTTGCTTTATCAGCCAAAATTTGAACTCAGAAACACAAAAATTTAGCAGAAGTTAATTTCATCCAGTGTTTTTACGATGAAATTAGGGTTAGGATCCACAGTAAGTGCTGAATCAGAACGGGACTGGGCCGTGACTACACAACCCTCACTATGTGTCATTGCCTCTCAAATTACCCACAGTCACTTTGCTTACAAGCCCTGCTGTATTTTTACTTATACTTTACTCGTTTGGTGCCCCATCACCTACAGATGTTTACATCACATAGGTGAACTTAGACTTTTTCAATAAACGTGTAGGAAGTGGTGGATTTAGTGGATTTCTTTTAACGTGTCCTTTCCAGCAGTGTAGAACTAAGAAACGGTGACAAAAAATAGAGCAGAGGAAAAAAAAGGGTACAAAACATCTGCTTCGAAACCTGCAGAGAGATATGTACCACAAACAACAAAACCAACCAAAAAGATATTACAGGTACAAACAACCAACGCTTTGATAACTTCACTGAAAAATATGCAGTATTATTTAACACAAGATGTATAAAGTGACAGCCAAAACTAACTATAGGGTTTATCTGTATATAATCATGTCTTTAAGTACCTGGATCCAAGCACCTGTGGGTAATTTGTGAGACTGTGCTTGTATATGTACGGTTTATCTATAAGAAAAATGCTCAATAGTGATGGTGAGGAGCCAAAGACCTGCACCTCAGGGCGACGAGGCAGAGAACAGGGAGGCCAGAGCCCCAGACATCCAAAGGGGTCTCACATGCAAACTGTATGTGAGACCAAAATGTTGAAAATACTGGACACTACAAGCTTAAATCAATGTTAATCAAGCATTAACACCAATCAAGTTAATATGTTAAATCAGGTTTGGGAGCAGGGTCAACCTCAACCACAATCATCCAGCAGTCTACTTCTACCCAGTTCACCCATCCTTTACAGTCATGTTCTTTTAATCCTACCCTCCCTTACCCTCAAACCCATCTCACCTCGTCCCTCTTCCTCCTCTTCATCCCATCACCCTCATCCTTATAGTCTCTTGATATAAACTTATTTCTTTTGCAGGTTCCATCTGGAATGTCCTAAATAGGCTTGGGAAAAGCCATTTCCTGACGACTGCACCCCCATGCTGATGCATCCTCACACCAAATCCATCCATGCCCTCGCCCCCTTCCTTCATTAACCTTCAAACTCACATCATGTGGCGTGGTCCTTGCTAATTAAACATCAGGGTCCCGTTTCAGAAAGAATGGCCGATCTACCCTGAGTAGAAAGCAGCTACTCTGAGTAGTTCTACCTCACTCTGTCATACTCAGGGTTTTTGGTTTCAGAACAGGTGATATCAATCAGGTAACTAAACTCAGCGTCCTATCAACCCTGAGTTAAGCACAAACATGAAAGAAGCCCTCATCAATGGAACGCAGATAATGCAATTCACCATGGCAACGGCAGGAAATAAAAAGCCTCCAAGTGTGCATTTTCGATGAGTGGAATTAGAAATCTTAATTGAAGGCATATGGAGAATATCAAGACATAATTAACAAAAAGAAACAATTCTGTTGCTTCAGAAAAAGTGAGTTAGCGGCGGAGACTTGCTGAACAAGTCAAAGAATGAATGATATGTGAGTTGATGGAGTATTAAAGATGTATTCTCACAATACACACATTCAACAACCAAAGGAAAAGTGGGAGGGGGGGAGATGAAGTATGAAAATGCAGTTTAATCAGGTAAGGTCCAGTTGTAAGTTATTAGTTTAATTAAGAGATGTATGAATGGAAACTAAAATATATGAATGGATAATTAGAGCTGGAAGTCTCAAAATCTGATACAGAATAAATTATTGCTTTCATCCTGTGTAGTTCTTTTATTAAGCGTGTGGGTCTCTGACCAGGAACACCTTTAAACTCGACAATAACTGAGTGTAATAGTAACATTCCTGACAACGTGACATACAGCTGTCTCTGAAATATTTTCTGCATCACCTATGTTATTAAAAAGCTTATGTTGGCATAAAAACGAAGTGAAGCACAAAGAAATTGTTCAGCACTGAGGGCACGCCTCATGTTAAAAAAGCAATGTGTGGGCTGAGTATAAGATAAATCGTTGACAGCGGTAAAAAACAGTAACGCTTTACAATATATTAATCAAGAAATGATGACATTTAATCATGGTCTGATCACCCACTCTTGACAGAGGTTTCTGTGGAGTATTTGCGTTCCAGCATATAGGCTTCTGCAGAAAAGGAAACCTTTTCCAACACGTCCTTGTGCAGATCTCAGTTAAAAAGTAGGAAAAATTCAGGGTTAGCCCAAACAACTCTGCTCGGTAGCAAGGTTGTTTCATGGAGTACTTTGTTGTCATAATTTGACTCTGGGAGAAGGCTTCTGAGCTTTCTGAAATGGAAAAGCCAGGGTATGCAGGAATTTACCCCAGAAAGTACTCGGAATAGCCCCTAACCCAGCTTTCTGAAATGGGGCCCAGGTGTAAAAGTCAGCCTAAGGTTTCATTGCAGGTTAGTCCATCTTCTCTGTTTACACATTTGCTGTCCTGATATAAAAAACAGCATATTAAAACATATTTTGAGTGACTTCTGATAAATTAAAACCAGACCTATTTTTTATGTTTCATAACATTTCTGAGTGGAAGGGACCACTGACCTCTGAGTGGGTGACTGGCTTTAGTCACATATGCATGCCTCTGTACCAAGAATGGGATGTCAGGATCGGGGTGAAAACAGGAGCCTGAATGAGAGTCTAAATTTTTCTAAGATGTAACTATTCTGAATAACTCAGATAATGCACTGGATTTGTTGGTGAGTATCACTATATCAGGCTGTATGCAGTGGAACTATTAGTGTGGAGTGTTTCTGTGTCCTGAGAGGGGAATTCCTGCTGTAATCCAGGCCTCCATGACTCAGCCGGTGAGTCAGTGACAGGATTAATATTTATGTCCTCACACACATGGACGACTCCTTAAAATTCTTCCTTCCTTTCTGAATTTATTTTTATATTTAAGTGAATAAATATAGACTGAGCTTATAGTGGCTATTCCCTGTGTTCATTCTGAACAGAAATATCACCTCAGTGGCTTCCAGAGCTAAGTGTGAAACTCAGACCCTTGAATATCTTGATCTGGTAAAGAGACAGCAGCAAGTCACTCAGACCTAGATCGTTGTGATACAGACATTTCTTACACCATGAGTGTGATATTTCTAGCCGGTGAGATGTTGGACAGTCTGTCAAGTTAGCTTCATGACTACAGCCTTCCTACAGCACCAATCATATCCCAACATGTCAAAATCATGATTCTGAACATGACAAGTGTGCAGTTGTTTTTTGAAAGATAAGGTGTTCGTGTAAGGTGGAAAGAAAAACATACATGGGTTTTTACTGTTGTTGTTTTAGAGCAAATAGACAGTCTTTTGGGTTATATTTCTACCAGTTTTTTTTTTGTCCACCGTCTCAGCAAAATAGCTCAGTCTCTGGCAGGTGGGGATGCATGTGAACTGCAAATTTAAATTCTTGCTACACATTTTTGTTCGGGCTTTGAATGGGCCATACCATTGTAGCTCTGACTGTATGTTTAGAGTGGTTGTCCTGCTGGAAGGTCAAGTTTTGCCTCAGTTTTGAGTCTTTTGCAGCTTCCAGCAGGTTTTCTTTAAAGGATTGTCCTGGATTTAGCACCATCTCTCTTCCCATCAACAAAGACCATCTATTTTCAGGACACTTTGGAATGCCTTGTTTCATTTCATCAAACTTCTATTGTCTCATCGTCCACGTTTTATTTTTCAGATACAAGCTTTTCAAAAACCTGTGTATCATAATTATTTGCCACAGTGCTCACAATGCGGGATGTAAAATTCCATCTAGGACGAGGATTTTTGGGGAGTCTTGAACACCCTACAGACTCAAGAAATGATGTTCTTTTTGTAGACTTTGAAAAAAAAGTGGCAAACCCAGTGAGAGTTACAAAAATACTCTTGACTGACACAAGCATTTAGCACCCTGAGACAACACTAGATTCATAACAATGCATAACAATGCACAAATGCAGCACTGGGAGCTATTTCTTTAACCTTGGCCTGCAGGCCATTGAGTGAATAAGCCATGACCGCAGCCCCATCAAAGGTTTGGGCCACTAGATTTTCTCTGAAATTGTAGCTCTGCATGTTGTGGATTAAAACATCAGACACAGACTGGGCATCTCGTCCTTCTGACACATCAAAAAATTAAATTAAACGTTCCTGTATTTTGCCTGCACTATCCAAATAACACACAATGACCGACATCTGTGCATGGCATGATAAATCTGTAGATTCATCCACCTGCCATCCACAAAATGGGGCACTTTGAATTTCACTTTTGATCTCATCAGAAACAGTGGTAGCAATAGCAGAAATCAGATAATTTTGGATGGAATGAGATATACCAGAAAACACAGCTGATGACTGCAATTGTGAGGCCAAGACAAAGTCATATTTTGCTAATGTTTCTGTAAATTCTCTGTAATTCCCTTTATTGGCTGATTCACTGCCCTCATCATGCCCCCTGAATGCCAGCTCTTGGCAGTCTAGTAAAGAAGTAACATCAATAAGTCGATTCAAGAAGGCCCCATTTTTTTCACGGTTTCATTGTGTTTTGCTACCTGCGCACACCTTCATTGATAGCATGTTCAACCCTGACCTTCCCCAAACAACTTCACCTTGGACATGAAAGCACATGTTCTTTCCTCTGCTCATATTTTTTGTAACCTCTTTCAAAATTATTCAGATCTGAAAACCCATCTTTGACCAAACAGCTGACCAAACTCATCCCTGAGATGGTTTCATCAAAAGACATGGCCAACAATACATTTTATTTGTAAAGTTAACCTTATTGTACCAGGAGAGTTGAAATTACCTGTTTCCTTTACCCTTCTTTTGAACTAAGCTAATATTTGGTGTTGGTCTGCCCCGCTCTTTAATTCTAAGTTTTTCCTCATAAGGAAGACTACCTAAAGCGTGTCCACAATGTTAGCAGCAACACTGTCTGCTGCCATCGTGGCTGGGCTAACAACAAGCTAACTCGCAAGTTGCTTCCCTACAATGGTAAAGAAAAATCAAACCAAATTTTAACAAGATGCAAACAGTGCAATAGTGCTGGGATCTTGTAATTTATTTACAATGTTGTGTGTACAATGGGTGAATATAGATGTAGTGAAGCGCTCTGAAATAATAAACTCCAGAAACCACGTTCAGTACAAGATGACTGTTCTGACAGAATGATCGCTTTTTCCTCTTTCGTCTGAGTCTCATGAGGAAAACCTCCCCTCTGTCTGGCCACTGTCAGTCAAAAATCTGTTAGCGTGTTCTGCCAATCGGCATCGAGCAGCCAGCTTCACAACCTGCCCTTGCTTCATAGACCCCCTAAGAGGTTTAACCTCACTGGAAGTGATGAAATTTTGTGTGTTATCCAATCAGGGCGCTACTTTCTTGCTGGTTGCTTCCATGCATGGAGGCTCAAACTTCAACCGGGATTTCGCATAGCGACTAACAGGCAGCGTCCTGCTGCTCCAGAGCTGAGGGGAGATCTCACCTGAGAGCGGATTCAACATCTGATTAATGCACAACATACTCATGAAATTAAGCACATTTTAGCGCACATTTAATGCAGTGTAATGATTTAATTTATGAAGTTTAACAATGCATATTTGACCAATTATTTTACGAAATTAAAAGGGGAGGTTTAGCCTCCCTAGTATTCAATGAGAAATCGCCACTGTATTGTACTGATATATTATTTTAATCCCAGTAAAATACTGTACAGTCTTTGGTTGTAATGTGACAAAATGTGAAGATTTGAAAAATTTAAAATAAAACACATTTTCTAAAGTTCTGGACAATTCCCTTAATTGAATTAAAATTAAAACAGTAAAATGAGCATTAAACATCACTACAGACTTCATAGTTCTGTTGGGAGACAGGAGAGAGAAAAAGGTCTTAAGTGGTCTAAAGGGAAACCTTTTCGTCTCTTTAAAGCCACTGTTTCTGCACTTGTTAAGCAACCTTATTCTGAAGTGGGACCACTGTATTCACAAAAAGCTCACGTGTAAAATCTGATGGCAATTATAAACCTTTTAGGATTGTCACCATCCAACAAATAATGACCAGACTAAATGCAAGAGTTTGGCTCCATACTTTCTTCAAGAGTAAACCTGCCCTGTGAGTAGACATGAAGGATCAGAAACAGCATGGTCACTGTTCACCGCCAGGGGTGAAGCTCTGACAGGACAGCAGCTGTGTGCCAACTCACTGGAATGCTATTGCCTATTAATTACACACTAATTACTGGCATGTACTTACTTGTTGCACTCACAGCATTCTGTTCTGCAGTGTTTCTCTGTCCACTACATTCCTGACAGTGTAGTTACGCACAAACACACGAACATGGTGGCAGGATGTGAGCCACACAACTGAAGTCTGGGAAACAATAGCAGGGAACGCCAGGGAATGTTTGCTACTCCCAGTCAACCAGTTTCTTTGAGCAAAGCATTTTTCCCAGTCTGGAGTTCGCCTCCCCCTGCCCTTTGGCCATTAAATCTGCAATTATCTTCGCCGCTTTGCTGAGTCAGCAGAAAGACAGACTGAATATCTTCCCATCTGTCCCATCTCGTCTTTAGTTTCTCACTTTTCCAAAATCCTGAACTGATCCAGTTCTCACTCTGACCTCCTCATTTGGATGTACTCTCCTTTCCGCATTTTCCGTTTTACCTCTATTTAACGGCGATGGTAGCTCTACTTACTGTCTTTAACTTTTAGTAAGAATGGAAGGTGTTTTAGCATCTCTTAACTCTGTCCCTTCACATTCCATTACACCACGGCCAAAGTATACACACACACACACACACCCTGCCTGCTGAGAGCCAACAAAAGGTAGGAATCCACCGAGGAAAAAAGTTAACTCCAGTTTCTCCCTCCTCCCCGTCTTTTTTCCCCCTCAGCTCCCTCCACCCCCGCCTGAGCCCAGACCGAGCTGAGGTATAACAGGTCCTCAAATACTAAACCAATAGAAAGCAGACAAACACCAAGTGATTCCAGTAAATCTGAGGAAGCAGGGATTTTCCACACACTCACCAGATAGTTCATGTTGTCCTTTGAGCAGTGAGCTAGAAGTTGTAATTCCAGGACAGGACTTTCTCTCAGTCCCCGAGAGACAATTAGAACATGAAGGAAAAACAGATCCTCAATTTTCCACCAAAAGCTCTACCCCTCCTCCCTTCTGCTTCGTTTTCCTCTCCGTCTCTTCTTCAGTGAGGGCCTGTCTTCTTTTCAGCAGTCAAGCAGATCCCAACACATCCTGCTGCTTCCTGATCTCACACAACAAGAATGAGAGTGCTGCGTGGCCCATATACCAGCAGCCTGCTGCCCCTTCCTTCTCCCCTGATCTGTCCTACCCTCTGTGAGAAGAAAAGAGGGAGGAGAGTGTAACCTGACACGTCACTTCCTCTCAGATCCTGGTATTCCCTGTCTTTCCTGGTCATTTGAGCTCTTGTCACACAAATGGCTTTGCCCTCCCACTGTCCCCACTGCCCCTTCTCTTTCTCCCCCTGGCTGTACGAGGCTGTCAGTGCACTGCAACGGTCTGCAGAGAAAACACAACATAGCATCATTTCATCACCGCCTTGTGCTGTAGCCTGAGGCTACAAATGATAGAACCTGGCTTTGTTTTGCTTCGTGACTCATGCCATTTGAGGAAAACCGTTCTAGCTTGCCCTCATTGCTGCATCATAACAGGGATCTGATTGGTTTGATAAAAAGGAACTTGATGTAAAAGCCCACCTGTATAGCAAACAGAAACCGGTGCTGCTGAAAAGCTAAAAAAGATACCAGCTCTCCCATTCACTATGATCAAAACACTGAACCTGTCCCAACCAGTCACAGATTCATTGCCATAGATTGACTCGCTTACTTTGTATAAAGCACCTCAAGATCTTTCTCGATAGTTCTGTTTTTTTATGAATATACATACAGTGCCGTCTGAAAGTATTTGCACCTTTTTACAAAAATGGATTTCTTAAAAAAAATACTATCAACTCAAAATAGACCATAATTACCAAATGAAAATACGTTTTCAGGTATTCCTGTAAAACTATAAAATATTAAAAATTTCAGCATCATATGCCATGGATATTTTATATCCATGGCTTAACATTTTCTTGAAGCACCTGTGGCAGCAGGCAGCCTCGTGTCTTCCTGGGTATGTCTCTGAAAACTTTGGGGCATTTTCTGCCATTCCTCTCAGCAGGTTCAAGCTCAATCAGGTTAGATGGGCAACATGAGAATATTTACACTTTTAGGTCCACAAGTTGTCCTTTGGATTTAAGTCCAGGTTAATACAGCACAGGTGTTACAGGTCAAAAATGTCCATGGGGGACATCATAGATAAATCTCACTAAATAAGATGACCTTTCAAATTAATAAAAAAGGCCCATAAACCATTGTTTTCTTGTCATGAACTAAGACAGATGGACCCAGTATTCAAACCAGACAGCAGGATAAGTGATTAAGAAGGTTTAATAAATCTCAAAATGGCAAGACAGGGACAGACAGGCTTGATGGTCAGAATAACAGTCCAAGGTCGGTACACAGTGCAGTAGACAGGCTGGACGAGGACAGGCAGATACGGGGGTCAAAAACAGTCCAGGACGGTACACAACAAGCACACAACGCAGATAGGGATCAGGCAAACTCGGGAACAGACTGAGGTCAGGCAAAACAGGCAGGCAGTCAGAACAGGCAGGAAAAAACAGGTTAAGGGGTCAGAATCCGAAGGCAATAGGGTAATATCAACAGGTCAATCCAAAAGAGAACGCTGGACAAAACTCACCAATTGGCTCGTAAATGACCTGGCAATGTGCAGAGGTTTGAGGCAGGAATATATAGGGGAGTCAGCAGGTGAACAGGAGTGAAGACTAATTACCAGCGTCAGGCGAGAACGATCAGAGGAGAGGTGGTGACAGAAATGAACCGAACTGATTGGCTGGTGACTAAACGGGGAAGTGACAAGCAAACAGATAGGTGGTGAGGTAAGCTGACAGAATGCTGGCAGGTGAACTGAGGTGACTGATTAAAGGCTGGTGACAGAAGTGATCAGATCAAAATAAAGCAAAAAACAAACATAAACTAAAACAAAACCCAAATCGTGACATTTCTGATAAGGGAATACGTCACTGCTAAATTCTAATAGATCACACTAACAACAACGCTCTTTAATGAGTGGCCACTGTGGCTTTCTTGCAAGGTTTCTAACTAACCTCTTTACCTAAGGTGGAGCGGTGACTGTACTCTCTTGGCAGACCAGTTAAAACACCCAAATATTTATCATCACGGGTTAATTTGAGGCACATCCACTTGAATTATGTTGACTTATTCCCACATTTGTCACTTTACCAAACCCTCACTGTTGCACAACATTCAGCTTTGTTTGTGTTTGGGATTTGAAATCATTTCCTGAGTACTATGTCGAGATCTTGTAAATGTCATTGGGTTAAGATGGTTAAGCTCCACCAACTCACTTCTCCACCACAGCTGCCTGGGCTCTGTTTCAACAACAGCTCGATTGTGTCTGATCCATACTGCTGCAGTGCCAACTATCCAGCAGATCATACCAAACACCTACACACACACACACACTCACACACATATAGCCCCACGCCCCTCCATAACAACAGCAGCATCTGTCAGAGTGACCCCCACACAGACAAATGCACGCAGCAGAACAAGACGACACACAGCTCTGCAAGATGTAGGACAGGGACAATCTGAATATGGTAATGGTCTCTGCAGGGTAGCAGTTGTTGTCACAGGTCAGATAAAGGACATCTTCACCAAACACTGCCATCCATCTGTGTCCGCCGCAATTTCCTGGTTAAGCTCTGGTGTCTCAGACCCTCTTTGGACCTCGTTCTGGTACAGCAGAGCAAGTGAAGAGACCTTATCAAAGGGACCTGGAATTAGCTTAGAATAAATCAGCTTATGTTTCATGTCATGTAATGTAGGTTTTTGGCAGGACCTCATCTAAGAGGGTCCTTAGTGTAAAAAATGTTTTTTTTTGTGTTTTCATTCATAAAATAAAGGTTTGACAGACTGTTTTAGTGAATATCTTTTCAGCACAGAATTATTTACAGGTCAGAGCGGTGAAATTCATAGAATTTTCCTCTTAGTCTTAGTCATTCATAATACAACTGCTGCTCACTGCTGCTCACTGGATGTTCTCTCTTTTTCAAACCATTCACTGTAACCCCAAGGAACGGTTGCGTAAAAATAATCCTATAACATCAGCAGTTTCTGCAACACTAGTACTAACTACCACATTCAAACTAACTTACACTGTGTACACAATTATTAAGCAAGTAGAACTTTTTAAGATTACATTTCTGTCAAGATAATCAGTTCAGTATATGACCACCCATCATTTCAATAACATTTTCTATAACTGAACTGGTTTCTTTCCCAATAAATCCACTTTTTTAGAAGGTCCCTCATGTTCTGAATAATTCTGTTCATTTCAGTTTATTAATATAGCGCCATTTCAAAGTGTCCTCTCAAGACAGTTTACAAAGTCAATTTTATTGAGCATCCAAACCAATTGGTTAAAAGTTTTCTATCTAAGGAAACCCAGCAGATAGCATTGAGTCATTGACTTGCAGCATTTACTCATCCTGGGGGATGATGGAGCCACATTTACTAAATTGAATGGAAAATTGTCCAGCAAATAAATAATGTTTTTTTTTAATAGGCAGATTTTTCTGAAAACTGGCAGAAGATTTGGGAGTCAAAAGTGGAGTTCTGTAGCCTTGACTGATCCAGCCATCAGCCCATCCATCTGGGTCGTTAAGAGCCCCTCTTTTCCTATCAATATATAAAGCCTTAGGAAGATCCGTCTTCAGATATTTCTTGGCTCAATCTACATGTTTCAACTTAAGAGTTTTGTTCAGTGGTGGTCAGGTCTCAGCCTTCTTTACCTTGGCCAGGTCTCTGAGCTCTGACCACCTTGTAGTTCTGAGGAGAATGACTTCCTGGTAGTTTCATGTTTGACTCCACTCAAACCTTTTGTAGATTACTTGTGCTTCAAACTATACATCTCCCCAGACATCAGTTTAACAGCTGAAACATACCTTTTCACTCCCTTTGACTGTGGCCTAAACTATTTTATTTTTATAATTGTGCACAGAGTGTATTGCTCTTTCGAATTCTGATGCTTACTTTGAACTTCAGCTAATCATCTACCCCCGTCATGATCCCTAAATGCATTTAGTTGCTGCCATGTGATAAACTGAGTTGATATTTGCATTAAAGGACCAATAAGTACAAAGTTTACTGTAGAATTGACCAAAATCATTCTCATTTGTCACCTGGTATGGAAGTAACATTCCCTATACACAAACAGTCTTCTTCATCAATAATGTCTTAGTCAAGTTTTTCTCCTCTCAAAATTAGAGGTATGGTGCGGGACTATTTCAGTGCAGTGTGTAGCCTGTGTTTACTTCCTGGTTCCTGAGCCAATCATATGAGAGTTCCCTGGGTTCCCAAAACAGAGTGCATCATTTGGTATTTTATCTTGGCAAAAGAGCAGCAGGCTGGAAACATGATGGCCAGTAAGAGAAGCGGACCAGGAGTAGAACAGAATACAACAGCATCTATCCTGTGTAAGTAAAAATCCAGTGGGGTTGGTGGGAAGTGTATTTTGCCACTTTCACAGCAGCAATCGACTGTTGATGAAACGGCATAGGCTATTTTCAGTGGTAAGCTGTTGGTCCGTTTTGAGCAAGCTGTCAATTCAACAATAACAAACTTAGGTTTGCTGAATGGTCGTCACTCATCATCTTGAATTTAGCTGTCCAACATCCTCATCTATCTTGACTTGGCAACCTGCGTGACACTCTCCGAAGGGGTAAGTGTTGTTCCGATTTGAAACACTAGGTGTCATTATTTTTTATTGCTCCTTCAAATCTGTAGTAGGCGGATTTGAAAAAAAAAAAAAAAACGTGGATTTAGCCTAAAAATGTGAACAAGCACACCAGGTCCCTCCCCCTTGCTCTCTGCTGCTTATCATCCATGGTAGTTTTGTGTCATATCTATATTTTTCTCTGAACAGTAACAGCCATCATATTTATGATTCCATAAAGCGTGTTGTACCATGAATGTAGTGAAAGAGGCTCTTTATGTGAAAGGCTTCTGGGGTACTTCTCTCCAGCTTACTGCGAGATGTCAACCGTCTTTATCAGATGCAATCTCTTTCATCATGGGACTTACATAGTGAGAATACATTCAATTCCATGCACAGCAGTAACCATTCAGAGCTGAATGGGCCATTATTATGACACATGTCACTGGAAGGTCTGATGTAAATATGCTAATTAACTGTGTCCATAATGTTCCACGTTCTTATGAATTTAACAGGATCCAGAAATTTTACTTGTCATAATTTGTACTAGTAAAGATTTCACTGAATTTAGAGTAAAGGAAGGAAGTGCTGCTCCCCAGAGCAAAAGGTAGTTAAGTAGACTTTAATTTAATCTACATTTAACAGGAGCTGCAAAGCAAAGACACAATCAACAAAAACCCAAAACAGGGTTGCAGAAATCAAGTATTTTGTATTTGAGTATTTTATACTTTTTTTTAGGTATAGAACAATCAGTTGGCAAATGATCAAAATCAGAAAATTTTCCCTTCATTGGCTCTGACTGGTGATCTTAAAGAGTTGAAAATCAAATGTTTTTTTGGGTCACTGAAAGCACCAAATAGGAAAAACTCAGTTTCCATTCTGTAACAACATATCCTGAAGAAGCCCGGCTGATTGCACTGACCTTTCACAGCAATCCCTCCTCCTGAGCAAATAATATTAATGAAATAAGTTCTGCTGCATTTCATGCTGGAATTTGCCTTTTAACTGGCCCTAAATGTGGCATCCCTCTCAAGTGCTCTTGGCCGCTTTAAAATAATCATCTTTCACCACATAAGGGCCAACTCTTGGCATAGGCCACATAGGTGCTTGCCTAGGGTGCTAACTGTTAAAGGAGAGCTGCTGGGACAACTAAGGCTACGTTCACACTGCAAGGAAATGCGAACCAAATCTGATCTTTTTGCCCATATGTGACCCATATCCAATCTTTTTACCCCCCCCCCCCCCCCCCAAAAGAATCCGATTTGGGCCACTTCCATATGTGGTACTAATTCGGATACTAATCAGATTTTTTTCACAGCGTCCGCTGTCTGAATGGTCATGTCACATTTTATCTGTCTTTCACGTTGCTCTCTTGGCTCTCAATGCACATCCACATACAGCAGTAGCAGTTAGCGCTCCATAAAAGACCATTGTTAATAGCTGTGCTGCTTTCTTCTTACCGTATTTTGTCTTGCTTTGATATGTTCTTTATATCGTTGGCTCTCATTGCTCAACAGAATTCTAATAATAGCAAGGAGAGATGCCGGCTGGAATCCGTTTATTTTTAAAAAAAAACCTTTATTGCACACTTCAAGAAACAATTACATTCACCACTGCTTCCATAAACAGCGCGATGCTGTGTGACGTCTCCTTCTGTTGTCTGCGCATGTGGGTCGCTTTGCGGCCTTGAACCGTTCAGACAGCAGTTTGATAGTGGTCTCATTTAATAGTAGTATGAATGGCCACCTCAAAAAAAAAAAAAATCAGATTTCAGCAAAAAAATCAGAATTGAGCATCAAGATTTGCAGTGTGAATATAGCATACAGAAAAACAACAAAACAATAAATAAAAAATGTAGAATAAAATAAATAACAACACCAGTGTGCAGCCCTGGCTGGCACCCTTTTCTAATGTGTTTTCTCTCTCTGTACTAAAGTTCCAAAAATAAAAACAACCTTGTGCCCCGTTGTTCCTTATTCTAATGGACATCCCACTGCTGTCAACCATTCAAAGGAAAACTGAACCTACCTACCAATGCACTACAATCAACTGATCCAACACAGGAAGGTATAGAAATGTTGAAGTGAATTTGCAGAATATCTGATAGCAGAGGCGTGGACTTTGACTTGACTCAAGTCACATATCTGATGACTTGAGACTTGACTTGGTTATACTAAAAAAGACCTGTGACTTTAACTTGAATACTAATCACTTGTGACTTGGACTTGAATATGTACCTGGAAGGACTTGGTGCTCTCAATAAAGTAAAAAATCTAACTTGCAAAATATTAATAGTAAAAATAAAATACAGATCCATATCGTTTGTTTTGTCTTGTCACTAACCTGCACGCTGAAAAATCAAGCGTGCAGGTTAGTGAATTTTTAACTGCATTCTTTGAAGTCACAACATTTAGAAGGTGTTCTATGTCATCCACATACAGTATTATTTACAGGAATAAAAAGTAGATAAATAGACGAGGAGATCTTAAACTGCCTTGAGAGCTACCTGGACGAGTGTTTTGACAGCATCGTAATGGGGAAGCTGAAAAGTTCCACAACCACGAACACACCTTCATCAAAACACTCCCGTTCAATCTCAACAAGTGCCACTTCCACAATATCACCAGAGTCAACGTTCTGGAACCCATAGACAAGATGCTAAGTAGTCTGGATGCCCATCTTGCCTTGGTAAAAGTCCTACACAAAGAATTTCAAGCACTGCAAGAGTCGCTAGAATACAGCCAGGAATAGCTAGTTTCCGTCACAGCTGAGAATGAATCATTGAGGGAGGAAGTTAGGAAACTCAACGATGGAATGATTCAGCCGTCTGGTGATAATACGAAGATGAAGGAGTCCATTCTGAATATTCAGGCTCGAAGCATGACAGATAACCTTGTTCTTGGCGGGATCCCGGAGCAACAAGATGAGGATGCTGAAAAAAAAACAATCTGTGAGTTCCTCCGGCAGCAGCTGAAGCTCCCAGCTAAAACACATTACCTTCCATCGCATTCCCCGGCTCGGAGGTGAGAAGCCTGATAAAAACTGCCTTGGCCGATTGTGGCTGAATTTGAATTACAAGCAAAAAGAGTAGGTCAGAAGTCGGGGCAGACAGCTGAGAGGAATGAATTTCAGCGTCACTAACCAGTTTCCAAAGGAAATCCTTGATCAAAGGCGAGTTTTATTCCCAATCAGGAAGACAGAGGGCACCAGGGCTACAGTGGCTGTGGATAAGCTTTATATTAATGGTCAGCTGCACAGGGATTGGGAGATCACGCTGTGGCCTTATTAGCAGCACAACAGGTGAATTTAAAGCATATGACACTTGTTAAAAGAGAATAGAGCTGGACATCGTGATAAATTAAATGTATGCACAGCTCAGCAGGAAGTTTGCATGGTATCTGGGTTAAGTCACGGCTGGGTTTCTGTGTTATGGGTAATAATCCTTTTTCTTTTTCTCAAACTTTATTGAACTTTTTCTGAACAAAAGTTGACTTACAGCACAGTATTTAGTTTAAACACATTTAACAAAGTTTGCTGCACTTCAACCACCTCCACAACCTCCTCCCACCACCCACAGGCCAAATAAGCACAAACAGGCATACATACATACACAAATGTTTACAAACCATTGTACCTAATGGTCAACATTGAAAAGAGAAAAAGATAACGGGTTGGTATAGTGTAGTCTTTCTCCAGGTCATACTGAATGTTCAAAGAATCAATTTCCTGCAAGAAGGGATCCCAAGTGTCAGTGTAATTGAGGCACAAAATGAGAACCAATTTGAGATTATGTAGTACCTCTTCAACACAACGGACATGTGAGGGGGAATGGGGAAGCTTCCAGTTCAGCAGAATCAGCCCGCAAGCAAAGTGGTAAACGCCAATGCTCGTTTAAATACTTTTGGCTGATCCAGCATAGGGGAGACACCAAAAATCGCAGACAAAGAATATGGGACGATGGAACAGTAATAAGCTTTTCCCAACACATCAAAGATGAAAGTCCAAAAAGGACCCACGTTGGGGCATGACCAGAACATATGTGCATGATTTGCCAGTGAAAGGCAAATCATGTGTCCCTAACCGAGAGGAAAACTCTAGCCAGTCTAGCATTAGTATAGTGAGCCCTAAAAAATACCTTGCACTGAATAAGGTTGTGTCGGGCACAAATGGATGACGCATGCACAAGGGACAAACATAATTCCATTTTTGTTCAGTAAATTTAACATATAATCATTTTTCTTTCACTCCTTCTTACTATCTGCAGTCAGGGCGACTGTGGCTTGATGGGTTGAGTAGTCGTCTGGCAATCAGAAGGTTGTGGGTTTGATTCCAGCTTCCCCTTGCCACATGTCACCATGTCGATGTGCCCCTGGACAAGGCACTTAACCCCAAGTTGCCTACCGAGCTGCGTCTCGGTGTATGAATGTGTGCGCGTTAGTGAGAGCGACTGGGTGAATGTGGCTATAGTGTACAGCGCTTTGGGTGGTCAGCATGACTGGAAAAGCGCTATATAAGTTCAGTACATTTACCATTCTTAATTCTCTGTCTTTTTGATCTTATTCCTCTACTTATTTCCTGTGGATCCGACAACAATAAGCACTTTATATGATGTCAGCTTGGTCTATATACTGTATATCTATATCTATATATCTATATATAGATATATATATATCGTTTTTATAAAAAAAATTGGATGGAAACTTTGAATATGGCAACAAATAAGGAAGCTTCTTAGCTAAGCAGCTTGAAATAAATAAAGAAAAAACAACTATATTTGCAACTAGAATCGTTCAACTTCTGAAGAAGTTGAAGAAGGCGCCCGCCTGGTGGTGGGCATGACCGTGAAAGGCAAAGCTTCCGAGTTCCTTGGTCGTAGGCTCTCATCGCTTGGGGATTTTAAAATCAAACCTTCTGAGTGAAAAGCATTTGTCTTCATCAAAACCTGCCGACCGGGAAAACTTTGCGTCTGCAGAGCTGCAAACTGCGTATTTCGATCTGAGACGCAGCTAATGAGCTAATTGGCGACAGCCGACGGTCAACGTTTCCCATTCATTTGCTACGGTAGTCCTAAACCACTACTGACATAATACACTTTTTGGCCACAAGCGTCATTTTGGGGGCGTTGTTTCCACCTCTTCTCTTAGAGCCGTTTTTAGTAGAAAGAAGAAAAGGCAAAAACGGTCCAAACAAAAGGTTGTAACGTTTACATTTGTAACCTCTGCCTTACATAAACACTAGAATTAAATCTTAATAAATAAAAGTATAGACAATTATTTCAGTAACTCAATTCAGTAAGTGAAATACAATATATACAGGGGTTGGACAATGAAACTGAAACACCTCTCACTTTAGTGTGGGAGGTTTCATGGCTAAATTGGACCAGCCTGGTGGCCAATCTTCATTAATTGCACATTGAACCAATAAGAGCAGAGTGTGAAGGTCCAATTAGCAGGGTAAGAGCACAGTTTTGCTCAAAATATTGTAATGCACACAACATTATGGGTGACATACCAGAGTTCAAAAGAGGACAAATTGTTGGTGCACGTATTGCTGCCGCATCTGTGACCAAGACAGCAAGTCTTTGTGATGTATCAAGAGCCACGGTATCCAGGGTAATGTCAGCATACCACCAAGAAGGACGAACCACATCCAACAGGATTAACTGTGGACGCAAGAGGAAGCTGTCTGAAAGGGATGTTCGGGTGCTAACCCGGATTGTATCCAAAAAACATAAAACCACTGCTCCCCAAATCACAGCAGAATTAAATGTGCACCTCAACTCTCCTTTTTCCACCAAAACTGTTCGTCGGGAGCTCCACAGGGTCAATATCCACGGCCGGGCTGCTATAGCCAAACCTTTGGTCACTCGTGCCAATGCCAAATGACGGTTTCAATGGTGCAAGGAGCGCAAATCTTGGGCTGTGGACAATTTGAAACATGTATTGTTCTCTGATGAGTCCACCTTTACTGTTTTCCCCACATCCGGGAGAGTTACGGTGTGGAGAAGCCCCAAAGAAGTGTACCACCCAGACTGTTGCATGCCCAGAGTGAAGCATGGGGGTGGCTCAGTGATGGTTTGGGCTGCCATATCATGGCATTCCCTTGGCCCCATACTTGTGCTAGATGGGCGCGTCACTGCCAAGGACTACCGAACCATTCTGGAGGACCATGTGCATCCAATGGTTCAAACATTGTATCCTGAAGGAGGTGCCGTGTATCAGGATGACAATGCACCCATACACACAGCAAGACTCGTGAAAGATTGGTTTGATGAACATGAAAGTGAAGTTGAACATCTCCCATGGCCTGCACAGTCACCAGATCTAAATATTATTGAGCCACTTTGGGGTGTTTTGGAGGAGCGAGTCAGGAAACATTTTCCTCCACCAGCATCACGTCGTGACCTGGCCACTATCCTGCAAGAAGAATGGTTTAAAATCCCTCTGACCACTGTGCAGGACTTGTATATGTCATTCCCAAGACGAATTGACGCTTTCACAGGTCTGCCTAAAAAGTGGACCATACAGCTGCAGCGGATCCAGAACGCTGCTGCACACGTCCTCACTAAGACTAAGAAAGTAGAGCACATAACCCCAGTTCTAAAGTCATTACACTGGCTCCCTGTATCTCAGAGAATAGACTTTAAAATACTTCTGTTAGTTTATAAATCCCTAAATGGCTTAGCACCTAAATACATTGCAGACTTGTTATCAGTGTATCAACTTTCCAGACCACTAAGGTCTTCTGGCTCCAGCCTGCTCTGCATACCTAGAACCAGAACTAAACAAGGAGAAGCAGCATTTAGTTCCTATGCTCCACTGATCTGGAACAAACTTCCAGAAAACTGTAAAAGTGCAGAAAGCCTGAGTTCTTTTAAATCAAGATTACAAACACATTTGTTTAAAATTGCCTTTGACTGTTCTAGTTAAACTGTTTTACTGTTTTTAATGTTCTTCTTTGTTTCTACATTCTATCTCTACTTGCTTTTATTCTATTTTCTATCTACATTTTATTCCTACTTGCGTTTATTTTGCTATATTTTAATCATGTAAAGCACTTTGCATTGTCTCTGTACTGAATTGTGCTATATAAATAAATTTCCCTTGCCTTGCATCTGTGACCAAGACAGCAAGTGTTTGTGATGTATCAAGAGCCACGGTATCCAGGGTAATGTCAGCACACCACCAAGAAGGACGAACCACATCCAACAGGATCAACTGTGGACACACGAGGAAGCTGTCTGAAAGGGATGTTCGGGTGCTAACCCGGATTTATCCAAAAAACATAAAACCACGGCTCCCCAAGTCACAGCAGAATTAAATGTGCACCTCAACTCTCCTGTTTCCACCAAAACTGTCCGTTGGGAGCTCCACAGGGTCAATATCTACGTCCAGGCTGCTATAGCCAAACCTTTGGTTACTCGTGCCAATGCCAAACGTCGGTTTCAATGGTGCAAATCTTGGGCTGTGGACAATGTGAAACATGTATTGTTCTCTGATGAGTCCACCATTACTGTTTTCCCTACATCCGGGAGAGTTACGGTGTGGAGAAGCCCCAAAGAAGCGTACCACTCAGACTGTTGCATGCCCAGAGCGAAGCAGTGATGGTTTGGGCAGCCATATCATGGCATTCCCTTGGCCCCATACTTGTGCTAGATGAGTGCGTCACTGCGTGGACTTGTTGTTGATTTTTATAATAAAAAGATTTCCCTTTTACACAACATTATGAATAACCTCAGAGTTTAAGAAAAGTATTTGCAATTTCAACAGTACTTTTACTCAGTTAAACATTTATTTAAGTGCATTATACATAGGAACTGGTCACAGTGATTGTAAGATGTTGAAAAACATTTATTCACAGTTTTTGCAAATAATATAAGTTTTAATTTCGGCCGGTGACGTCACCACAGGCCGCCGCTGCAAAATAAAGCGCTACATTGTTATTCCTTTGCTGGTGCTGAGCTGGAGCCAAAGCAAACCAGAGTGGTCAACTTCTTTAGTGCTTTGTGCATGTTTGTGCCGTTAAAATTAACGTTTGTGCTACTTTGGTTTCGGAGATATTATGAATTTTAATTTCAGCCGATGACGTCATCCCAGACCGCCGTTTCAAAATAAAGTGCTACGTTTTTCTTTCTTTGCTGGTGCTGAGCTGGATCCAAAGCAAACCACAGTGGGCTATTTTTTCAGTGCTTTGTTTGTGCAAAAACAACCTTGGAATAAAATAAAATAAAGTTTTCATTAAGATTTGCAGCCCAATAGTTTTTGGGGAGCGTTAAGTTTTTAATATTTTGTGCTGAGCTCAATACACAACAAACCAAATTGGTCTATATTTTTAGGCATTTCTAATTCAATCTATATGCTTTATACTTTCAGCTGATAACACAGTCAATATATTCATAGTTGAACAATATTTCCCACTTCATGCATAAAGCCAATAAAAAGTGGAATGGTCCTTCAGCCTCATTAAAGGTTTAGCTTAGGTGGACAAAGGAACGTTTTAGGAGATCGTTCCTTACAGTGTTGTTATACTTTATAGGCTGACCAGTGTGATTTATTTTTTGCAGTTTTTCTGTTATTGATTTTAGTTTGGGTATGTTTTCTGCGTTATATAAGCCTGTATACTTTAATTGCCCTTTTGTTAGGTGCAGACACCCCCAAATCTCCCTATTGTAGAGCAATAAAGGTTTGCTATTCTAATTAATTCAGAGGAGTAATTAACTATGACTACTAAGATCACCTATAACCAAGTTACTGTTTGAAAATGTTATAAACATTATACTCTCGAAGAAGAATAAACCCTTCTGATTAGGAAAAATAGACTTTATGAAAACAGTTGAACATTCTAATAAATGAAATGCCTTTTTTGGTGGCTCACTTGACATTGCTATCTAAAGTAAAGTTCTTTAAATAAGACAAAATAAATCATAATATTTATTCAGGAATAAAGTACAAAACAATATAACACACATTTTACAATAGCAGCTAAAACAACTTGCATGATAAAAGAAAAATATAAAATTAAAAACTGCTTTCTTGAGAAAAGTGTTGAGACCAAACGGTAGATCTGACCACATCTTCTTACACAATTGAGGAACATCATTAAGGACGCCAGCCATCCTGCACAGAGACTGTTCCAGCCTCTCCCCTCAGTCAGGAAACTAAAAAAACAAACAAAAACATGTTTCCCAATAGATCTTTGCCAATAAGCAGGAATATATAAATCATTTTATAAGAATGCTGTAGGGGGGGGGGGGGGGCTCGGTAGATGACACAACTTCATAGTAATGTTAATGATTTATCAGTAGAAATACATTAAAAAGACTTACGTTTTTTCCAGTGTTGGCAATAACATATGATTTACCGTAGCACTTTATTTTGAAGCGGCGGGCTGGGATGACGTCATCGGTTGAAATTAAAATTCATAATATCTTCGAAACCAAAGCAGCAAAGATAATTTTAACGGCACAAACCTGCACAAACGAAGCACTAAAAAAAGTAGCCCAGTTTGATCGGATTCGAAGGAAAATGGGGAGATGGTGAATTCTGGATGACCATAACAAATATTCTTTAATATCTTCAAAACCAAAACAGCACAAACGCTAATTTTAACGGCAAAAACCTGCACAAACGAAGCACTAACCATTCCGTCTATTTAACTGGGTTTTTTCTGTGGGTGGGGTGTCAGCTTCACGATCTCTCCTCCGCTGCAGCGGAGGAGAGATCGCGCTGCTGTTAGGCTTTTACTTCCATCCCTCCAGACTTCCATAGGCCATTGACAAATTTAATGAAAAGTAACTTAAAATTATCCTTAAAAGACAAAATGTTGAAAAGTCAAAGGGCTTATTTAACGCTTTGAGAACATATCTTGTATTCGGCCACAAAATCAACAATAGTAAAATGATCTTTTAAGCTTATAAGACCATTTTTAAGATGCCAATACGTGTAGCATATAGCTCAGTGGCGTGTAGACTAGCCACCGCATTTCTACCATAATATAAAACCGACATTAAATAAACGACTCACCGTCACGTAGTTGCAAAGAAAACACCCAATGGAACCTTTCGTCTGGGTTAATTGGACTTGATTCAACAATATCCTTCAGTAATTTAGGAAAAACGGCAGCACTAGCACTGCAAGCATTAGCAGCCACAACATGGAGGAGTTCACCTCTGACCCGGAACTCAAAGAGTACTGCTTGTTGTCTGCTCACACAGCGCCACTCGTGGACAGTATAGGAACTGCAGGAACGAAGTACGTCTTTTTCAGTAATCATTGTTGAATGATGATAATGCATTTGGCTGCCGCGTTTGACACCTCTGCTCTATACCATACTAATAAAATGATTGTGGTCTAAAACCAGGTGTTTCAGTTTCATTGTCCAACCCCTGTAAATGACTTATTTTCCAGCGATGATTTCTGTCACGAGGACATAATGCAGTGTTGTGCTGGCAGCCATCCCAACTAATAAAAATAAGATTTTTGATGGTGCTGTGTGGTGTGTCACACACATATATATATATATATATATATATATATATATATATATATATATATATATATATATATATATATATATATATATATATATATATATATATATATGTATGTGACACACCACACAGCACCATCAAATGGCAAAAGATGGCCTGGAACTGGCTGGAACAGGGGTTATTATTCCAGCCTCCTACAAGACACACAATCATATTAACATACTGTGTTTAAGAGCTCCTAAACTGATGTTGAGGCATGATACTTTCAGACAGGAGTAGTCTGTAAATTTGTGTCTGAAAAGGTGCCATCTCTGTATTTTGATCTGAGAGAGCTCCTAAACTGATGTTGAGGCATGATACTTTCAGACAGGCGTAGTCTGTAAATTTGTGTCTGAAAAGGTGCAATCTCAGTATTTTGATCTGAGACGCAGCCAATGAGGTGATTTCCAACAGCCGACAGTCAAGGGCAAAACTTCGTGTCTGCAAAGCTGCAAACTCTTGTTAGACGCTGCAGCGCTCCAAACTCCGTATTATGCCTGCTAATGAGCTAATTGCCAACAGCCGAGATGAGAAGGTCTGCTGCAAACTCTTGTTAGACGCTGCAGCGCTCCAAACTCCGTATTGTGCCTGCTAATGAGCTAATTGTCAACAGCCGACAGGAGAAAGGTCTGAAGCGAAGCAGTATGGAAAATTGGTGTTATTAAAACATGATTAAATACTTGAATGTAGCATGATAAAATTAAATATGTGAATAAAAAAGTTAAAGGCATGAGGTGAACTGTATTGATTTAAATTAAAAAATCGTTTTTTAAAGCCAAAGGGAAATGAAATATTGGGTGACAATGTAATTCTCTGAAATTGGCACAGCTTGGAGTCGAACCTACGATCTTCTGCTTTGCAGCCCGACACCTAACCCACTCCCCCATAACACCAGTGCCGTGCTCAGCCGCGCATTTTTGAAAGGTCAACTGTGTTGAAGAAGTGGTTTTTGGTGAATTTTGTTCCAACCGTAAGCCGAAACGGCGTCAAGTACAAAAAGCCCTGATCGCGGCGTCGAGACCAACGTTTCGATATATGGTATGTGGGGGTAGACCCTACGGTTCGGGCTGTATTAACGGTACTATAATAATAATAATAATAACTAGAATCGTTCAACTTCTGAAGAAGTTGAAGAAGGCGCCCGCCTGGTGGTGGGCGTGACCGTCAAAGGCAAAGCTTCCGAGTTCCTTGGTCGTAGGCTCTCATCGCTTGGGGATTTTAAATCAAACCTTCTGAGTGAAAAGGATTTGTCTTCATCAAAACTTGGCGACCGGGAAAACTCTGCGTCTGCAGAGCTGCAAACTGCG